>CM057459.1:1474508000-1475145250 GCA_016271365.2 Neoceratodus forsteri
TGCTGGGTGAGATACTGAAGTTTGGCAGATTTGGTATCCTTGAGAAACTGAAAGAGAGTGGAGTTAAGGTGATAACATGGTTAAACATGGAAACCAAGATGATCAGCTGCCTTGGCTCCCAGCAGCCCTCTGGTTTAAATGATAGACTTATTTTACACTGACATCTTTCAGTTCTCGTTTTCCCTAAAGTCTGTTTGTATCTGTACACATTTAACTTCTTTTCATTTTCACCATTTGTCTCCATCTCTGTCTCCTTCCTCCACATTTCTCACATCTCAGCCTTCTTACTAGGTCCTGTTAATTAGTCCCACCTGGGGACTTCTCCAGCTCATTTTCTCATATTATGCCTTGTCTTTCTCATCATCGCCCCTTTGTTTCACAGATTCTCTCTTAATCTTGCCTTTCATCACTTCTCCTTGATCCTTCCCCTTTCTTCTTCCCCCACATATATATCCCTTATGTTACCTCCCCTCTTCACTAACTTTTTTTTCCTCTTCTAGATATTTCCTGAAGAAGGTCAAAATGTAGATTTTTAACTCCATTTTCAATTTCCAGTGTGCATTTAATATAACCATTTTGTTTTGCCATCTTATATTACTATCCCCAGATCCCTTTCCATTTTTATCAGTATCTCAACCCCCATTGAGTACACTTCCCCTGGGTTTTTGTTTCCCAGGTGTATTACTTTGCACTTCTTTGTGTTGAATCTAAGCTGCCATACATTTGGCCATTCCTCCAACCTTACCAAGTCCCTTCTCATATTTTCCACCCCACCTTGTATATCAACCCTGTTGCAGATCTTTGCGTCATCTCCAAAGAGTCATACTTTTCCTTCCAGTCCATTTGCAATGTCACTTATAAAGACATTAAAAAGGACCAGACCCAGTGCTGAACCCTGCATTACCCAACTAGTAATCCCCCTTTCTTCACTGTGGACTCCATTTACTATTACCTTCTGTGTCCTGTTGTCCAGCCAATGTTTTTCCCAGGCTACCACCCTGGGATCCACTCCCAAGCTGACTAATTTGTTTATCAATCTCATGTGCAGGACTGTGTCAAAAACCTTGCTAAAGTCTCAGTAGGCCATGTCCACAGCCCCTCCCTGGTCTACTACTTCTGTCACCCAGTCAAATAAATCTATTTGATTGATCTGACATGATCTTCCTGCAGTGAATCCATGCTGCCTTGGGTCCTGTGCTCCACTGGCCTCTAGGTACTCAACAATTCTTTCCTTCAGAAATGATTCCATCACTTTCCCTACCACTGAGGTCAAACTGAGTGGTCTGTAGTTTCCTGCTTCTGTCTTGGTCCCACTTTTGTGAGGAGAATCACATCCACCCTCCTCCAGTCCTTGGGTACCACACCATCCTCCCATGATTTATTAAAAAGGGTAGTCAGTGGTGTTACTAGTTCTCCCCTTAGTTATTTTAGAATTATGGGGTGAATTCCATCAGGCCTCATTTCTTTAGCCACCTTCAGTTTTAGGAGTTGTAGTAGAAATTTCTGAGTTCATAAAACTATATTTGCTATTATATGCCCTGAATATATGCTTGCTTTGTAAGCCATGCTGTAACAAAGTCATAATGGATGTAGTAGAAATTTCTGGTATCATGCTGTTTTTTATTTTGTTATAGAATGATACTGAGGTTACTTGAGGTACATTTGTAGGAACAGAAAGCAAGATAAAACTGGGCAGAACTGGTTGTACCAGCCTGAATAACAAGCTCGGCAGAATATAAGATAACAGCATGTTAAGGCATTGAAGGCAAGCTGTACGTTGTTATGGTGTGAGTGAAACTCATTGTTTCCACTCAAGTCAGATTGACCCAGGCATATGTATACAAGAAGTATTGGGAAAGAAATGAAATAAGCAGTGAAATGTAATCCATATAGTGGTATCAACATGTTTTTCTGTTACATTGGAATCAACATGTTTTTCTAATTCATGATTGGTTAATACTGCAATGTTGGTAATTTTCAAGCTAAAAGTACGCCTAACAACGCCTTGATAATAAGTGTATATAAGTGATTGACTAATGAAACTCGAGGAGCCTTGCATGATATTTGGAAGCAGACTCCCATATGCATATGTAATAAACCGTTCTTTCTACTATGCAGTGGTCCTGAGTATGATTTTAAACTAAAGTGTAAGAACATATATTTTTTTCCACGACAATTTGGCGTAGTCGGCAGGATCAGCACGCTCGGACCTCGGTCGGCTCGGTCGGGGACCGCTTCCCAGGTCTCTCGCTTGGAGGAGAAGTCCTGATGCTGAAGGAAAATCTCGAAGATACAGCCAGGGGGAGATTGAAATGGGACGGCCCCGATCGTGACGGATTTTTGTTTCCCCTGGGCTCCGAGCGGCGCTGATCTGTAAGTACCTACCTTGTCTTTTTGCCTTGGGACGCTGCATATTATAAAGAATAAGTAAACAAGTAAATGGGGAAGTTTTGAGCCTGTTATAATCATATGCGACTTTAAGGCAGAAGGGGGACAGGGAAAACCGGGGGGGAACCTGCAAGAGAACTCTTAGGTGAGTTGAGCACCCCTAGCAAGATACCCTTAGGTGGGTTGAGCGCCCTAGCAAGATACCCTTAAGTGGGTTGAGCAAGGGGACCCTAGCAAGATATTCTTAGGTGGGTTGAGCCGCCTCAAGATACCTTAGGTGGGTTGAGCGCCTAGCAAGATACCCTTAGGTGGGTTGAGCACCTCAAGATACCCTTAGGTGGGTTGAGCACCCTCAAGAAACCCTTAAGTGGGTTGAGTGCCTTAAAACTGTGGAGGAGGCAGGCAACAGTAACTCCCGGTGGTTGTTTTTTATCTTTTCCTTTGTGATTTGCTCTCTTTGTGCGGGTTTCTTTTACTTGGGGTACGAAATCAGGAGATATTGGTTAAAATGGGGGGGGCGCAGCAAACATAAGCAGGAAAATAAGGAGTCTCCGTGGGTTGTCTCCGGCCCCGTAAAATGCATGCTTGAAAAGTATGGAGAGGACACGGTCGCGGAGGTAGGGCATTGGCATACACTGATGAGAGGACTGTTTCCCCTCACGGGGACGTTCAGCACTGATGTGCTGAAGGAAGTCAGAGTTACTTTAGAGGAAAGGGAAAAAAACAAAGAAAAAGCTAAAGATAAATTGGACCAGGTTTCGTAGATGGGAGAGAGAAGCTGAGCGTAGGCAGGAGAGTCAAGCTAAGGGATTAATGATTAAGGAAGAGGAGACAAAGAAGGTAAAATTTGCTCGACATGACACTCCACCACCATACAGGCCACCGCCAAATGCTCCTCCACAGGATGCGCCACTACCGGTGGTACCCCCAGCCCCGCAGAGGGTGGAAGAACCCCTTATTGATTTTTGGCCACCACCACCGGCTCCAACACAACCTAGCCCTGGGGGTGCGGGGGGACAAATCCTTTCCTCCCTGTGACTCCTGCACCCCCAGCCCGCAACAGGCATCTGGAAGTGGGCCCCCTCAGCCACACCCTACCTCTGCAGGCGGGGATCCGAGGAGGCCAGAACAGACCTCGACATGTCCGCTTGCAGATCCCCAACAACAACATTCCCCAGAACCCCAGTGTTAACACCCAATGCCCCAGTAACAACTCCCACCCCTGTAACATGGCCACCGTCTCCTCCAAGTTGGTTTTATCCCTGGCATTGGTTCCTTCATGAGCCACATCCCAGTGCCACCAACCCCTCCAAACACACCACAAACCTCGCCACATACCGCTGTACTCCAAAGTACTCCGGGAGGACCCAGTGGCCCTTACAACCTATGACCTAGGCAGGTGGTAGAACAAATGCCTTTAATACAGTATCCCAACCCAAATGTGGCTGATGCAGTGCAGAACCCTATATAGAGGTAAATCGCCATGGAATCCGGATGAACTTCTCAAGCCCTAAAAGGAAATCCCTAGCCAAGAGGATAATGTTGAGGAATATGAAAGGAATTAAGAAATCTGATTCATATGTATAAGTTGTCAACCACAGAGGTCGAAGAGTGTTTCCGACGCACGTTGAAAGGGGTCTGGGAAGAAGTAAAAGGAGACTGGGACTCTGAGAAACCTAGAGGGGAAATGGAGGGTCAGGTGAATGCAGTGTTTGTTGCACTATGTAAAAAGTTTCAAAAGGTCACAGACTGGCCCCGAATAAAAAACACTAAGCAGGGACCCCATGAAACAGTGCATGAGTATAAAGAGAGACTTGAGACTGTATTTAAGCAATATTCAGGGCTGAGCCCAGACAACCCCACTTACAAACACCAGTTGGGGATGGTATTCTGCTCAGGATTGAAAGATCAGATACGGACAGGAGTTACGACTGTGTGCATAGGCTGGGAAATGAAGACTATGGCAGAACTCATGCCATTTGCTGAGCACGCTGAGAGGCAACAGCGTGAAACTAAGGAAAAGACGAAAGAAAAGTTGGAGAAGGCACAATTAATGTATTTTGAAGGAGGCGGTAGAGGTGGTAAAGGAGGGGGACGAGGTAGAGGGCGAGGACGAGGAAAGCAAAAGGGTGGCTCCCCAGACAAACCTACCTCAGAACGAAGCAAACCTGGTGCTACGGTATGCTACAATTGTGGAGGACAAGGTCACTGGGCTCGCAATTGCCCCAGTGATAAGCAACAAGCCAGTCAATCATACCCACCACCACCACCTCCACCGCAGGCTTGTTGTTATGGTTCCCAGCCAGATCCACCAACTTGGAGTTATAGCAGCTAGGAATTAGCGGGGCAGCACCAGATATTTGTAAACACCTCACAGCATCCTACAGATACACCAGAATTGACTTTGATTATAAAGGGCAAGAAACTCTCTTTTCTGATAGATACAGGTGCCTCAATGTCTGTCATCCGAGACGTAGACCTAAAGCTGCAACCAACAGGAAGGACTATTAAAACAGTTGGGGCATCTGGAATTGAGATGGAGGAAAAACTGACTGAACCGCTAGAGGTGAAGTCTAATGAGGCAACTCTCCATCATACCTTTCTGCATAGTGGTGTCTGCCCTGTAAACCTCATGGGACGGGATTTACTGGCCAAGTTCAATGCCCACATAATCTGCACAAAAAGGGGGTTGGAATTTAAGTCCCAAGTAGCGGGTTTATATCCCTTGTGTGCCATGGGTAAACACGATTGGTTATACTGCTGGACATTAACAGCAGAAGAGCAGATAAAGTGGCTGTTGAACTGTGCACAGGCAATAACATGTCACCTTCAAATACAAACTGAGCTACATTGTACTACCTATTATTCAAAAGGGAGAGAGATATGGAGTATGAATGTGGGGAATGGGGAAACAGTCTGTAGAACAAACCTTAAATATTACTGAGATATTCATGGCTGCAGATCGGTGTGCAGCCACAAGGGACTACCGTAGACAGCGGAAAGTGTTTCAAGTGTCTAATTGTACTCCACATATATCATTAGCCAGGGACCCTCAATCCCTGGAAAGATTTGGGGCCATGGGTTAAGTGTATGAGACAAATGGATGACTGGGTGTGGCAGGGTGATAAGTGGACATCAGATAAAGGAAAATGTGCAAAGTACATAATCAAACAGACAGTAACAGCACAAGTAGAAGAAAGAGAAATGAAAGTAAACAAGGAGGTTAGTAGAAAGCAAGAACAACTGCAGGGGCCAGATTGGCTGGAACAGATTCCCCCACAGTTATGGGCAATATCAAAGTATGATGTAGGATTAATAAAAAATGCACAGCCTTTGTCAGTGAAGCCAAAGTCCTCCTACTGACCTAACAAACACCAGTACCCACTAGGAAAAGAGGCGGAGGAAGGGATAGCTCCAGTACATGCTGCACTAGTTGAAAAGGGGGTTATAATTCCGTGTCCACATGCAACTGTGAACACCCCAATTTTACCAGTTAGGAAAGCAAATGGTACATACAGGTTTGTACAAGACCTAAGGGCAGTCAATGAGACAGTTCATGTAAGAACCCCAGTAGTGCCAAATCCTATAACTGTTTTGTCAGCTGTACCCCATGACAGTTGTTATTTCTCTGTGATAGACTTAGCGAATGCGTTTTTTAGTATTCCAGTGGAACCTAACAGTCAGGAATGGTTTGTCTTCACCTACAAGGGAAAAAAGTGGACGTGGACACGCATGCCACAAGGATATGTGGAGTCACCAGCGGTGTTTTCTGCTCAAATGAGCGAAAACTTATCTGCTTTTGTTGCCCCAGCGGGCAGTACCCTTGTCCAGTACGTAGACGATTTGCTACTGGCATCCTCCAGTAAGGAAGTGTGCGAAGAGGACACTAAGGCACTCTTAATTTTTCTGGCCAACAATGGACACAAAGTGTCCAGAGACAAGTTACAATTGTGTAAGGAGCAGGTCAAGTATTTAGGCCATGTACTGTCTAGTCAAGGAAGAAAATTAGCTCCAGAACGAATTGAGGCGGTGACAAAATTACTGCAACCCATCACTAAACAGCAAATGATGTCCTTCTTAGGCATGACTGGCTACTGCAGAGCCTGGATTATGGATTATGCCTCACTAGCACAGCCCCTCCATGAAGCCATTTACGGAAAGAAAATGCAAATGCATGAAGAAATCCAGTGGACAGAAGGACTGAAGAGTCCTTTAACACCCTGAAAGGGTGCTGGCCACAGCCCTGTTTAGGTCTGCCGGACTACAATAAACCATTTGACCTGTTTGTAAATGGGAAAGTGGATACATGTCTGCAGTTCTAACCTAGAGACACGGGACGCCTGGTCAGTCCAATAGCCTATTATTCTAAGCGCTTAGATTCTGTAGTGTGCGGAATGGCGTCGCGGCTTGCAGTCTGTTGCAGCTGCCACAGAGGCATATTGGCTTGCTTGGACTTAGTGGGTTTCTCTTCTTCTTATTGTGTATGTGCCGCATGCTGTCCATTCTATCATTTTGCAGGCTCGTACAGCGCATTTAACACCTGCTCGGCTACTGCAATATCAGAATGTTTTACTAACCATGTCTAATGTGACTTTAAAGAGGTGTACCACATTGAACCCGGCAACCCTCATGCCCACGACTGACGAGGGGGAAGAACATGACTGTGGTCAGGTGATAGATCTAGATTGTAAACCCCAACCAGATATAACGGATGTACCCATAGTAAATGCTGATGTAGAGTTTTTTGTCGATGGGTCAGCTCAGAGAAATGAGCAAGGAAACCTTTCGGCAGGGTACGCAGTGTGCACACAAAATGACTTCGTGGAAAGTGCGAAATTACCCCCACGAACATCAGCCCAAGCTGCTGAATTAATTACATTAACAAGGGCTTGTATGTTAGAAAGGGAAAACAGTCAACATCTATACTGACAGTCGTTACGCATTTGGGGTAGCCCATGACTTTGGTACACTGTGGAAGCATAGAGGTTTTTAACAGCTGCTGGGAAACCTATAGCGCATGCAATTTGGTAAAAGACCTGCTGGAAGCAGTACAAAACCAAAACAAATTGCCATTGTTAAATGTCAAGCTCACATCTTTTACAGATCCTGTATCGCTTGGAAATGCACGAAGTGATGCGCCGCAAAAGGAAGCGCCCTTTCTGGTGATGTCCCAGAGTTATTAATGTTGTCTGACACTACAGATGCTAACCAACTGAATTTATTTTCAGCTACAGATGTGATGACATTGCAACAATCAGCCAGTCCTAAGGAAAAGCGAAACTGGCAAACAAATTGTAAATATGATGGAAATACAAAGGTATGGGTAGGGTCTGATGGCAGACTCTGTCTGCCCTCAGCTGTATTTCCCTTTTTGGCGAAGCTGGCTCATGGAGCCGACCACATCTCAAAAAGTGGAATGATAGATCTTGTAAATAAGTATTGGTATGTAGTTGGATTTACTGTCTATGCTAATGAACATTGTAAAAAATATATTGTTTGCATGCAAAACAATATCGGCAGAGGACTACAAGTAACCCCCTCTGCCCATCCTTCTCCAACAGGACCATTTGAACATCTAATGATGGATTTCATTGAATTAAACCCATGTGAGGGGTATAAATATTGTCTTGTAACTGTGGATATGTTCTCCAAATGGATAGAGGCTTTCCCAGTCAGAAGAGCCACAGCCTGCACAGTGGCAAAGGCTCTAATTCGGGAAATTATACCGCGATGGGGGATTCCCACTAGATTATCTAGCGATAATGGGTCACATTTCTGTAACGAAGTGATCAAAACCTTAAGTGAGGCTTTACAGGTAGACCTCAAATTACACTGTGCTTATCACCCTCAATCAGGTGGCACAGTAGAAAGAGAAAATCAAACCCTTAAAGTAAAGCTAACAAAAATTATGGCAGAAACTGGTCTTAGCTGGGTAAAAGCACTGCCTCTGGCGCTTATGTGTATGAGAGGCAGGCCCGCGCACATGGGGTTATCACCTCATGAGATTTTAATGGGAAGGCCTCTCCAAATGACAAATACCCCATTCCCACAAAACAGAATCACCTTGCATGTGGTGGATAATGAAATGATTGCATATTGTTTATCCCTTAATGCTGTTCTGAGGTCTCTCTATCCTAGGGTAAAAGCTGCGCTTCCAGTTTCCTTGGAGGGACCCCTGCACAGAATACAGCCAGGAGACTTCGTGGTTGTCAAGGACTTCCGAAGAAAGAAGTGGTGCGCCCCGAGGTGGCGAGGACCGTTTCAAGTGCTCCTGACTACTGCCACTGCTGTTAAGATTGCGGAGAGAGAAACGTGGATTCACGCATCTCATTGTCGCTTGGTGACAGCCTCTACAGTCGTCACCATTGAACAGTGAACTGAGCAACCATGAAAATTGTTATCATTCTGTTTTCGTTCGGACTATCGCTGCTATTGGTACTTTTGCTATGGGGCTCTGATTACGAAGGGGCAACTGCTCCCGCCGCAGCACAGAGCCATTGCACATTACGAACACTTGGTGGACTTTAATGAACTTACATGCTAATAATGCTAATGTCTCTGATTGCTATGTATGCACTAGCTCTCCTTTCTCTGCAGCCGTGAGGGCTCCACCTAAAACCCAAGCCTGTAAATAGCACTGAGGCCAGCGACCTCGTGCCATCAGGGAAGGAACATCACTAATGCCCCAGATTATGCTACAAACAAAATAAAAAACCTAACTGTGTTTCGGGGGCATGATTTTACTGCATGGTACAGCCCACCGAATGATACAAATGTGTCAACCCCGTTGTACCTAGACGTTAGACAGCAGAATATATCAGCCAAGCTCTGCCTGTGTAATAGGCAACTAACCGCGAGTTTTGCGCCACTGGGATGGTCCACGTGCCAATATTGTAGGCACTACAACAGCACCACCAAGTCAGAGTCCACCATAACCAACTGCTCTCAAGCAGATGCCCACACGGTACACCCTGATTTTACTGCCGTGGGCAGTCTGTCAGGTCTATACTGGGTATGCGGATATAGGGCTTATCTTTTCCTACCTATGGGGTGGACAGGCTGCTGCTATCTAGCCACACTCCACCCTGCGGCCCATGTATATGTGTACAATGCATCTGCTGTACATCAACGTGCAGAGTATGTGAATCGAGTACAAAAGAGAAGTACCGGACGAAACAAACATGTCCCAGTGGGAGAAAAATTTGGGGCAGGAATCTTCCCTGGTGGGCGTTGTTAAAACCATGCATTACATCGATCAGTTAAGCTATGAGTTGGAAACATTAATCAATAGTACCTTGCGATCAACTGCTTTGCTAACAGCTGAAATTAAGGCCCTTAGAATCGTAGCTTTGCAGAATAGAGCTGCACTTGATTATGTATTAGCCACGCAAGGTGGAGTGTGCCATTATAGGGGAGGAATGCTGCACCTATATACCAGATAACTCCCAAGAACTTGAACAAGTGATTGAGGGCATACAAACACTGCAGCAACATGTTATTAGTGAACATGCACCTGTATCACAGGGCTGGGACCCTTGGACGTGGTTAACCAGTATCTTTGGAGACTGGGGAACTACACTGCTCCACTGGGTGGCAGTCGTAATTGTAATTTTGACCCTATGGCTTATGACAGTTTTAATCAAACTTCTCTGCCGGTACATGTGTGCCACTGTTACCTCCCCTAGTAAGGCCCAACTCCATCCTCTACTGCAGGCAGATAATGAACAATTGCCTGAACACTTTGAAAAAGAAGTTTTTCCCTTCGCCAATGAATCAGAAATTACCATGGTCTAATGTTGATACAGAGTATCAAAAGTGGGGAGAATGTAGTAGAAATTTCTGAGTTCATAAAACTATATTTGCTATTATATGCCCTGAATATATGCTTGCTTTGTAAGCCATGCTGTAACAAAGTCATAATGGATGTAGTAGAAATTTCTGGTATCATGCTGTTTTTTATTTTGTTATAGAATGATACTGAGGTTACTTGAGGTACATTTGTAGGAACAGAAAGCAAGATAAAACTGGGCAGAACTGGTTGTACCAGCCCGAATAACAAGCTCGGGCAGAATATAAGATAACAGCATGTTAAGGCATTGAAGGCAAGCTGTACGTTGCTATGGTGTGAGTGAAACTCATTGTTTCACTCAGGTCAGATTGACCCAGGCATATGTATCAAGAAGTATTGGGAAAGAAATGAAATAAGCAGTGGAAATGTACCCCATATAGTGGTATCAACATGTTTTTCTGTTACATTGGAATCAACATGTTTTTCTAATTCATGATTGGTTAATACTGCAATGTTGGTAATTTTCAAGCTAAAAGTACGCCTAACAACGCCTTGATAATAAGTGTATATAAGTGATTGACTAATGAAACTCGAGGAGCCTTGCATGATTTTTGGAAGCAGACTCCCATATGCATATGTAATAAACCGTTCTTTCTACTATGCAGTGGTCCTGAGTATGATTTTAAACTAAAGTGTAAGAACATATATTTTTTTTCCACGACAGAGTTCTTTCAGAACCCTTTCTTCTGTGAAAAGACTGGGATCAACTCCCTATCCAGAGGGCTTCTATTGACTGGATTAGGTACCGTACCCTCCTCTTCCTTTGTGAATACTGAGCAGAAGTATTCATTTAGTATCCTTGCTTCCTCACTGCCCCCCTCTGGCCAACCACCATCTTGTTTATACAGCTTCAGCATCCCTGCCTTCATCTTTCTTCTCACCCTAATGTATCTATAGAAGGTTTTATCCCCCTTCTAAACAGAGTTGGCTATCTTTTCCTCACTTTGGGCCTTTGCTATTTTGACTGCCTTCCCCACTACCTTCTGCTTTAACTGGTACAGTTCTCTGTCCTGCTCCTTCTGTGTTTCCTTATACTTCCTGAATATTATCTTTTTCTCCCTAATCTTCCCCGCCACTTTTTTTGAGAACCATAGTGTTTTTTTCTTTCATTTTGATTTGTTTATTTGCTTCACACAAAGGTTTGTTGCCTCTTGTGATGGCAATTTTGATGCTTCCCCATTGTTGCTCCACCCCACCTTCTTGCCTTTTTGCTAGTGCTTTTCTGAGGCACTTCCCATTTTGACAAAATCAGCCCTCCTGAAGTCCAGTACCTTCACTTTTGTGTGGCTAGACTCTACAGCTAAGTTTATTGTGAACCACACTGTTTGGTGGTCACTTGTTCCCAGATGGCTACCCACTTCTAGATCTGAGATCCTCTCTCCATACCCATTTTAGAGTACCAGGTCTAAGACTGCTCCCTCCTGAGTGGGTTCCAACACTAGCTGTCTGAGGCATGCCCCCTGTAGGGCATCAAGAATGGCCCTGCTCTTGGATGTGGCTTAGGCAAAGGTGCTCCAGTCAACATCTGGCATATTCAGGTCCCCCATCAGCAATATGTAACCTTTCTCTGCCATCCTAAGGATGCCTTCTACCATTTCCCTCTCCATCCCCCCAACTCAGGGGTCTGTATACAACCCCTGTGCAGACTGTGGTGCCATTTCCAGTCTCCAGGGTGACCCACAGTGCCTCTTCTCCTCCCTGTTTACCATTTAGTTACATTGCCTTGATCTCTTCCCTTACACAGAGATCTACTCCTCCTCTTCTACCCTCCCTGTCCCTCCTATAGACTGCATACCCTGGTATGTTGACATCCCAGTCATGGTTCTCCACAATGTAATTTTCATGCATTACTTATGTTTGGGGAAAGTGAGCTTGGTTTTCTCCAGCTAAGAAAATATTAATGTTTCTCCTCAAGACAAGGGACACGTGTCCATAGGAATCAAGTCATACTGATTACCCACTATCAACCTGATTTTCAACAGTGGTTACAAACATTATCGCCACTGTACAGTCAGCTGGTATCATGAGGCAAACAAAGGCAACAGTGTGTCTCCACTGTACAGAGTACAGACTACTGTTTACAAACATTATCGCCACTGTACAGTCAGCTGGTATCATGAGACAAAGGCAACAGTGTGTCTCCACTGTACAGAGTACAGACTACTGTTTACAAACATTATTGCCACTGCATGGTCAGCTGGCTTCATGAGGCAAACAAAGGTAACAGTGTGTCTCCCTCTCTACAGAGTACAGACTACTGTTTACAAACATTATCGCCACTCTACAGTCAGCTGGTATCATGA
The DNA here is from genome assembly GCA_016271365.2 of Neoceratodus forsteri. Taxonomy (NCBI): domain Eukaryota; kingdom Metazoa; phylum Chordata; order Ceratodontiformes; family Ceratodontidae; genus Neoceratodus; species Neoceratodus forsteri. The sequence continues at coordinate 1,474,520,541 of CM057459.1, forward strand.
GACAAAGGCAACAGTGTGTCTCCACTGTACAGAGTACAGACTACTGTTTACAAACATTATTGCCACTGTACAGTCAGCTGGCATCATGAGGCAAACAAATGAATTTGTACTGCAGCAGTAATAGCAGATAATTCCCAGTGGATTTTTATAATGATAATATTTTTATTTTTATGGCGCCTTTCAAAAACCAAGGTGCCATACAAGGTAAAATCAGACAAATCAGAGTAAAACAATTTTAAAATCAAACGAACACTTATCACTGACACTAACAACAGACCTCTACACTGCAAGACGCAATAATGTTTGATGTGTGACAAAACATTCTAAATACCTGTCACTCTAAACAGCTTGTTCTTACTTTACTACTAATGTGAAAGCAAAGTAACTGGAGCATTACTAGAAACTACTAAAATGTATATTTATTTTACCCTGTTTCACTCAGATCACCTGCTGCTTAGGACTCTCTCCAATGCACCCCTGGACCTCTGGCTGATTTCTGCACTGCGTGAAACCCCCTCTATCAATCCTCTCTCCTCCTTGGAGGGACCCTCATTTACTCCTGTCCCAGCCACCCTCACCCCCACCCCCAAGGCAGGTCCACCACCTCCTTACCTGGTACCCTTTCTCAGAATCTAAAGGGTGTGTGGACCTAGGTGGAGGAACAGAGAGGCCGATGAGCTGGGTTTAACTGTGGGCACTGGGGCCAAAAGCTGGGCCCATCTTCACCTTCCAGGCTGCTGGGTTATTCCCTTTTTCCTGGTTTCCCCCTCCAGAGGCATGGATGTGCAATGATGTCCAGCACCCGCAGGATGTCTGCTGACACTTCCTATTCTCCCATTCTTGGTGGCTGTAGTACCCCAGTCTCCACCAGGGGCTGCTAGCAATGTGGGATCCACAACCCACCCTCATCAGAAGTGGAGAGCAGTCAACCAGGCACTCAATCCTCTACTCACCCTCAGACTCCCGCACCCCAAGTTTGCTCCTGAATCCAAGTCAATATCGTGGCATGAAATAAGGTAGATGCCTCAACCCTCAGTGCAGCTCGGTTGGCACTGCTAAAGTGTATTACATGTATTGGAAGTCACATTCCTTTGAGTTACTTAGCTGGGCGTTCCACTGTTTACACACTCGTTCTTTCACACACAGAACCTTGAATAAATCTGTGCACATGTAAAGGAACATACAGTACTAAAGGGTGAATAAATGGAAAAAATCACACACAAAATAAAACAGAACATCCTTACGACCACATAAAGGGCCTTCATGAAGTAGACAGGTTACCCCGTGGTGTCACATCTAGCTATCAAAACGTATACGAAAATAAAGAAAAAGAAAGAAATATTATCAATGCTGGAGTTTAATAGCACAACAGCACCTAGGCAGTCTATAAAAAAAATCAGTCACTCAATCAATCAAATCTTTATTTATCCAGGCGAACATCACTGAGCAAAGTTCATTTGCGAGATGGACCTGGTTACTGACGGGTCAAAATACATTACATAAAAATTTACAGTCAACAGAGTCAAATAACATCAACATGTGTAACAAATAAATCTAAAGTATATGTACAGTGCAGCAACAGTAATATACAGAGGCATGCATACAACAGAGACAAATAACATCAACATGCGCAACAAATAAATATAAAGTATATGTACAATGCAATGACTGTAATATACAAAGGCATGCATACAACAGAGACAAATAACATCAACATGTGGAACAGATAAATATAAAGTATGTGTACAGTGCAGCAACGGTGATATACAGAGGCAGGCATACAAGAGTCAAATAACATCAACAGGTGCAACAGATAAATATAAAGTATGTGTACAATGCAGCAACGGTGATATACAGACGCATGCATACAACAGAGTCAAACAACATCAACATGTGCAACAGATAAATATAAAGTATGTATACAATGCAGCAACGGCGATATACAGAGACATGCATATAACAGAGACAAATAACATCAACATGTGCTACAGATAAATATAAAGTATGTGTACAATGCAGCAACGGCGATATACAGAGGCATGCATATATCAGAGACAAATAACATCAATGTGTGAAACAGATAAATATAAAGTATGTGCACAATGCAGCAACGGTGATATACAGAGGCATGCATATAACAGAGACAAATAACATCAACATGTGAAACAGATAAATATAAAGTATGTGTACAATGCAGCAACGGGGATATACAGAGGCATGCATATAACAGAGACAAATAACATCAACATGTGCAACAGATAAATATAAAGTATGTGTACAATGCAATGACGGTAATATACAGAGGCAGGCATACAACAGCTCAGAGGGTGACTATAGTATATATATAGGTGGTACTTAAATAGCTTCAGGGAAATATTGACAAGGGTGCAGGGTAAGCAACTAGGTGAGAGAATGGCGAGGAAATGTAGCAAGTACGATACCTAATTCTGGCCAGGGAGACCCAGCTAAGTTCATAGGAGGTGTTTAGATCCATAAGCCTGAAAGGCCATATAAGGACCTATTACCAGCTAGTGAATATATCCCCATTTTTTATTCTCCCATAAATATGTCCAACTGATGTTTAAATGTCTGTAAAGTACTAGCGTTAACTACTTCCCCGGGAGCCCGGTCCAGACATTCACAACCCTCTGATTAAACCACATTCCTCTCTTTTTAGTTCTATACTTTTTCCTTTAGTTGTTTGTCATGTGACCCTGCACATTTTCTTATTCCCTCTTTCCAGATCAAACCTGCAGCTTCACTTATTTATCCATCTATTAGTGCCCTATAAACATAACACAAGTCTCCCCCTTGTGCTTCTATATTCCATAGAATACAGACCCAGGTGTCACAGTCTAACATCATATGTGTCACTGATTTCTGAACTCACTTTTCATGTAAACCTTCTTTGTACTCTTTCAGTTCTTCTTAATTCCCCTATACTTTGTATTGAGCTAAAGGGGGCACCATACTCCAGCACAGGCCTCACCAGGAATCTGTACAATGGGAACAAAACCTCACTTCTTCGGCTTCTGATATTATGGAACAGATTTCCAATAATTCTGTTTGCTCTAGTTACACAGTTTCTTTAATTATGTTTTTCAAAACTCAGTCTTTCTGTGATAATCACCCCTAAATCGTTCTCACTTTCTGACACTTTCAAGGTATGTGAATTCAGTAGGTACTGTGCTCTGATATTACTGTGCCCAAAATGGATGACCCTACATTTAGCAATATTAAAGTTCAGGTTGTGTAACTTGACCCAGTTCTCAAGATAACAAAGTCATTGCTGTAGTTTTGAATTTGCTTCTACGGTGTTCACTATTGCCCCAATCTTGGGATCATCTGCATATTTCTACATCCAGACACTTACTGAGATAGAAGTCAACCCTAATTGTTTAAGGGCATTAAGTAGTACTAAATGAGAGACTGAATCAAAGGTCTTCTTATAATCCAAGTAGACAACATCAGCTGGAAGTCTTGCATTGAGCGCCTGACTCACTGGCTCAAAAAAGTGTAACAGATTGGTGGCACATGACCTCTCACTTGAAAAACCATGCTGTGAAATATCTATCTGATTCAGAGCCTTTAAGTTGAAATCCAACAGTTCATCTATAAATGGCTCCATAACTTTACCTATGATTGAGGTAAGACTTATTGGGCGGTAGTTTTCTGGTTTTATCCTATCCCGATTTGTATATAGGTGTTATACATGATTCTTTCCAGACGTCCAGTACTTTACCTTGTCGTAATGACTTATTAAATATTGCTGTAAGTGGGGTGGAGATCTCATCTGCTGTTTCTATCAGAAACACCGGGTGATAGCCATCTGGTCCCCCTGATTTGTATCCTTTTAATTTTGTTTTAACTTACTTCTAACCTGCTCTACAGTAATAATCAGAATCTCAGTTTCCACACTCTCATGTGTCATATCTTCTATAATAGTTTCATTCTCATCCCTAGAATAGACACTTTGGAAATATAAATTGAATGTGTTTGCTATACCCCTCTCTTCCTCTATTTGCATCCCCCGATCTTTTAGCATAGTAATCTGATTATTATTTTTACGCAGACTACCCACATAGTTATAGAAGTTCTTTAAGTTATTTCCTTTTGAGGTGGCTAGTGTTAGCTCAACTCTTGCTCGACATTTTTTTATAGCCTGTTTGCACTTTTTTGACCATAGACTTATATACTATCAATCTGTTTGTTGATGGATACTTTTTTAATTTCTTGTAAGCCCTGTTTTTCTTATTTATGAGCCAACATATTGACTGTGTCATCCACTGTGGTACTCTTCCCCTTCTATTATATTTTTTGATTAAAGGTACAAAGTTTTATATACAGGATTGCAAGACCCCATTAACTATTTCCCATGACTGCTCCAAGGGTTTCTCCCTTAATATGTCCCAGTTATATGATCTGATTGTTCTGTTTATATTTATATAATCAGCTTTATTATAGTCTCTTATTACTGACTTCCCCAGGATATGGTAGTAGTTCTCTTCTAATATTGCTCTCACCATATTATGATTGCTATTTCTCAATGGTTCTATCACATCTACAATTTTTATAGCTTTCCCCACGTTGCTAAGTATTAAATCCAGCAAACTCTGGTTTCTAGTGTCACCTCTGACCATCTGGGTTAGACAGTTAGTATCACAGATTTCTAGAAACCTTTCTTCAATTGTCCCCTCCCCACTCAGGGACTCCCAGCAAATCCTGGGGAAATTAAAATCTCCTATTATAATAGCGTTGTCTGTAATCCCATCACTGTCAAGAAAATCTATGAATATATGGTTCTCTTGTTCTGTCAAACTGGTTGATCTATAACATACCCCTAGTCTAATACCTTTATAACCTATCCTGAAGTTAAGCCATATTTATTCCACATACGTCCCCTCATCTTTGTCTGGGTGTATAATACTGGCTTTTAAATGTGTGGATATATAAACCCCTGCTCCATCCCCCTTCTTGGTTTATGGTAGAAGTCATGTCTATCAATTTTGTCTATCCAGTTGTCTCCTCTGAGCCAGGTTTCAGTCAGCCCACATATATCTATATTATCACGTGCTAGTACATGCCTACGCTCGTCCATCTTTGTTTTCATACTCGTAGCATTTATAAACAGCAGATTTATTCCCTCAATCTTTTTTCCTTTCCTTGATTTTTGATTTGAAACTTCCACTTTATCTCCTTGTATTCCACTCTTTGCCACCCCAAGTATTAGTTTAAATATCTATCTATGTGCTTCTTGAACTCTAGTCCCAGTACCTTTGATCCTATCCTACTAAGATGTTTACCATCTTGTCCAAAATATTTTGTATTTAAATAGAAATCTTCCTAGGATTTAATACAGTCAATAGCATTTATTATACACCACATTCTCATCCAATTATTAACCATTTTTATTTTCTGATTTATATTGACTCCTGCTTTGGGTACTGGCAGTATTTCTGAAAACACTACTTTAGCACCTATTTTCTGTACTGTTTTCTCAATATTCATAAGTTGTAAATACATCTGATCTTCTCTAGTTCTGTATATATCATTAGTTCCTGCATGAATTATAATAAGTGGAGTATCCAGTCCTTGTTTAACCATCTTGGGAATTGTGTTGTCTATATCTGCTGATTTAGCACCACGTAGGTAAGAGCTAGTTATCACCTCTTTCAAACCCTTTGTTGTATATGCATCAGCGTACCCGATAATGGAATCTCCAATAATATGCACCCTACTTTCCACTACAATATCCTGTACCTCCATACCATCCTCTTGCCCTGTTTCTAAATTGTTGGTGTGTACAACAGGGTATGGGAAGACCCCTCTTCTATTGCTGTATTATAATGTTCTCCTTCCATGTCTGGGCAATCCCCAGTTCCTACTATTGTGTATTCAATACCATCTCTCTCTCCCCTTTCATTTTCATCTTTCTGGCTTAGTTCCAAACTCCCCTCATTTCCTACGCCATTACCTTGTGTTTCTATACGGCTTTGGACATGATTCTGTATAGTGTTAGAAGCTACCCGGAAGGTCATGGCCCTTCTACCTTTCTTCTTAGTTCTTGTACTTGATACTACCGCCCACTCAGAATCCTCCTCTTCAGTATCACTAGTTCTTTTTTGTATTCCCCCCCTTTTCCTGTTCACAATTGCTTATGTACTCTCCTGCTTCGTTTTGAGACTGATAGCATTTTAACTGTAGTTCCAATCCAAATATTCTGGCTTTCAGGTCTTTAATTTCACTACATTGTTCACAGGTGTAGGTTGGCAGGCCTACGTAGTTGCCAAGAGTAAATATTTTGCAGTGATGACATTTTATTCCCAATTCACCCGACCAAAGGGTGACTATAGGGCTTTCTATATCCATGCTAGCACTGCCTACCTTAAGAGTATTTTGTTTTTACCTTAGTCTTCTTTCACAAAGAGGATTTATTGGTCTTTCCTGCATGTCTTCTCCCCCACACCCATGGACCCGTGTGAACCACAGCAAAGGCGTGCTGGTCTCTGTGCACATCTCCACATGCGACAACATACTCTCGAGCTCGTGATTGCTCGCTATTAAGCCCCCCCTTTAAAGGTCTATGACCCAGAAATCCATGTATATTCGGTCCTCGTAATACAGAACACCTGCTTAACAACAGGCATGCACACTCAACCAGGCTCCCTAGCAACTAAAGCTCCAGATACTACCTACTGTGCCCCAGTTAAAATACCAGGCTGTCCTGCTTGGTCTAAAAACAGAAATAGCAAGTAGAGTGTCTTTCAATTGCATATGCCCTTTATACAGGGCTTCTTGATCTCCCAGTAGCTAAATTAGCGACCGGCACCAGCACATCAGCCTCCCCCGTCTCTCTGCTTTTGGCCGACTCACAGGCTCAAAGGCTGTCACGCTGTATGCCGTCGCTCGCTATCAAGCCCTCCATTAAAGGTCTATGACCCAGAAATCCAGGTATATTCGGTCCTCATAATGCAGAACACCTGCTTAACAACTGGTATGCACACTCAACCAGTCTCCCTAGCAACGAAGGCTCCAGGTACTACCTACTATGCCCCAATTAAAATAGCAGGCTGTCCTGCTTGGTCGGGGATATACAGAATTCCCAGAAGACTGAGGTAGGAGAACAGAGAGGAGGAGGTGCAGTGGGGGGGTCATGGTAGGTGAGCCAAGGTATGTGGGAGAAGGGGACCAGTGGCCGTTACAAGATATGCAGTCAAATAGGGTGCAGGGCACCTAGGAGTCAGAGGCATGCTAAGGGAGCAGGGAAGCAATTATGGGATTCCCTCACAGAGTGATAATATAAGGTCTGGAGGTGGATCCAGAGTAATGGAGATGCACGGAAACAGCAGTTACTGTAGTACATTCTGCTGAGAGTCTAGGATTCAGGGCAGGTTAGGGATGAGGGAAGCAGTTATAGGGTTCCCTCACAGTCCGAGCATATAAGTTCTTGAAGGAATCCAAACTGATGGGAATGCTCAATTTCAACAGTTTTTGCAGCTTATTTCACAAGAATGGCAGCACAAAGCTAACTGCCGCTCTGCCAAAGCGGGAAGAAACCTTGGGAATACACAATGTGATAAATGAGGAGCTTCTAAGGGCAAATATTCCTGGTGTGCTTAGCGGCAGACAGTCCACAATGTATTAAGGAAGCTTTTCTGTGACAGCTCTGAAGGTCCAAAGAGCTGCATATCTATTGCGCCTAAACATGAGGGAGGACCTCCCTATGGTTGTGTACAAAGAGCAGTGGTGTGTGGAAAGGGGAAGACATGTTATAAACCTAATTGCTCTGTGGTAGAGTGTATCCAGTTTAGCGAGAGAGGTTTTTGGGCACTGACTATCTAAGAAGTCTGCATAATCAATCAGAGAGAGAAAAGTTGTTTGGACCAGGTGCATTTAGCATCTCTAGTAAGGAACTGGTTAATCCTGAAGAAAAGACCCAGCATCTGCCTTAGTTTCTTTAACAAGTCCTCGACATGCTCAATGAATGAGAGATTATGGTCAAGTCACACTCCCAGGTACACAAACTTTGTAACAAACTCCAGATTCTCTCCGAGGATTGTGGTGATCCGAGGTAATGCTCTGGTGCTGGCCTGGTTCACTACACGACTATAAGGTGAGAAGAGCATCACTTTTCTTTTTTTTTTTGCATTTAGTAGGCGCTTTCTGAAAAGAAGATGATTTTGCAGCTGGTTAAACTCCTCCTGGAGTTCTGCGCAGGTGGAGTCAGGCATCGGTTGACTTAAGTAATGTACTGTGTCATCTGCAAACAGGTGTATATTGGTTTTGTTTATGCTACCATCAATGTTATTAACATGGATAGCAAACTGTAGGGAGCCAAGTATTGAACCCTATGACATTCCCGTTGAAGTGGGTTAAGAGACCCTATCTGGAGTATTGTGTCCAGTTCTAGAGACCCTATCTCTGCAAGGACACAGACAGGATGGAGGCTGTCCAGAGGAGGGCAACAAAAATGGTGCAGGGTCTGCACCAGAAAACACACAAAGACAGATGAAAGAAGTTTAATATGTATACATTCGAGGAGAGGTGGGGGGGGGACATGGCAGAAACTTTCAGGTACATCAAGGGAAATCAACAGAGTCCAAGAGGGTAGTATCTTTCAGAAAAAGAGATGTGCAAGAACAAGGGGGTACAATTTGAAGATGGGGGGACAGCTCAGAAGTAATGTGAGGAAGTATTTTTTCATGGAGAGGGTTGTGGATACATGGAACAGCCTTTCTGAGGAGGCAGAGGAGTCAAAAACTGTAGGGGAATTCAAGAATGCATGAGACAGACATAAGGCAATTCTAGTGGGGGGTAGGAGGAAGTAGACTGTTGATTAACTAGGATCTGCAGCCTATCCATTAGGTAGGGGAAATGGGCAGACTAGGTGGGCCAAGTGGTCCTTATCTGTAGTCAAATTCTATGTTTTTAAGTGGGGAGAGCTCACCCTCTGCCTTGATCTGCTGGAGCCGCCCTGTAAGGTAATCAGTAAACCAAAGCACTGATACGGAGTCTAGCCCTATACTCCTCAAAGAGGAGAGAAGCAGGCTGTGGTCAATGGTGTCAAAAGCCTTGCTTAGGTCTAAAACTACAGTGCAGATGACATTTCTACTATCTAGGTCACAGTGCCACTCACTGGTTACTTTGGCAAGGGCCAAGACAGTGCTGTGTCTAGTTCTGAATCCAGATTGCATGGGGTTTAATAGATTCATAGATTCTAGGTAGTTCCTGAGCTGGTTGTTCACTATTTTTCCAGAAGTTTTGACAAAACTGGAAGGAAAGAGATCAATCTAACTGTTAAGGTCACAAGGATCCCCCGGTTTAAACAAGGGAATGACATGAGCAATTTTCATCACTGGGGGAATAATCCCTTGAAACAGTGATAGGTTGAAAAGGTGAGTGACTGACACCGCTAAAACGTGATCGGCAATCGTAAGGAAATAGGGATCTAGTGAATCGGCACCAGCGCTTTTCTTAGAGTCCAACTCAAACAAAAGATCCTTGACCTCTTTCAGTGATGCAGGTTGGAAGGAGAAGCCTGGGACAGGGGCAGGAGATGCAACATATTGTACACCTAGCTGTGAGCATACCAAGCATGCAGAAGAGCTGTCAAACGCAAGACCTGTGGTAGCAAAATGGTTGTTAAAGGAGTCTAAGATCCCCATTGTATCACAAACAGTAGTGTTCCTTGGGTTACTCTTTGCAGGCAGGGAATTGCTAGGCATGTGCCCAGACATTTCCTTGATTGTCTTCCAAACTTTAGAGGAGCACTGTGCAGCAGAATCCAGTTCATTATGATAGAATGCAGCCTTTGCTTCCCTTACCATTTTAGTGCATGAATTCCATACCTTACTGAACTGACACCAATCCGTGTCAAACTTGGTTCTGCACGCTTTTTTCCAAAGCTAATCTCTCGCTAGCATTGCAGCCTTCAGTTCAGCAGAGAACCAGCAACAGGCTTTGCTCCTCACACAAATTTTTACCATGAGGGCAAACTTATTTTGGACCCCAGCAAGAATTTCATAGAAGATATCATATGCCATGCTTACCGTGTAGGCCAAGTGGAAGAACTGCCAATGCAACAAATGTTTCAGCTCACTGATGTAGGCAAGCAGATCGAAGTTGTGATGGGTCCTTATAGTGTTAAACTCTGCTGCTGGTACTGTGTTCTGTAATGGTCTGACACCAGCAATGAAGCAATGGTCACTAACATCCCAAAAAGGTGCCAGCATGTGAGACTAGGTGGAGTTTATTAACTAGTATAAGATCTAGCAGGGTACTATTGCTCGGATTCCTTTTACTCCGGCATGTGGGTTCACCAATTAATTGCGCCAGCCCAAGGGAGTCGCAGAAGGTATTAAGAGGTGTAGAGGTCTTGGATAGCCAATCAAAGTTGAGATCCCCTAGAATAACTGTTTCAAGGTTCCCTTTCTCTAACATAGAGCCAAGATGGGTAAGGAGCCATAGCCCAGCGGACAGAGGTCTATGACAACCTATTACATGAAGCGCGAGGGAAGTAGCTAACTCAATCTTAAGAGCCAAACATTCAAATTCGTTTTTGACAGTAGCTGAATTGAGACAAGATACTGTGTACTTATCCTTAACATAGATTGCCACTCCTCCACCTCTAGTCAGTCTATCTGCTCTGAATAGCGTGTAAGTAGGGATGTTAATCTCACTGTCTGAGGTGGCTGGCCTAAGCCAGGATTCAGAGACCACCAAAACATCTGGTGAAATATGGCTGATCCACGTCCAAATCATAGTAAACTTTTTATGAGGCTGCAAACATTAACATGCCAGAAGCTCATACCTTTGAGCTTTGAAGTACAGGACAGGGATGTAAGGACTGCAGAGGGACCAGGATTTAGCTCAATATTACCTGCACATAACAGACAAAATAGTAGAATCTTCATTAGGGCAGCAGTAGTTAATTTGAATATTCTAGCCCTAACGCACCTACGTGGATTGTCAACTCGGGTATGCCAGTCACCACCCCTAGAAGTATACTGACCTAAAGCTAAAAATACCAGAACCCTGGCAGTAAATTGCAGGGAAAGACAAGTACTACAGTAAGAGGGAGGGAGGGATGTCTTGAAAAGGCGGCTTAGCACAGGTACCACCACAAGGAGTACCCTGGGTGTACGCTTGCAGTTGGGGGAACGTATGGGCAAGTAGATATCTGTGAGACGAGTTATTATGCAGTAGGTATTCTAATGGAGGGTCATATTCCTCTTGCTGTGAAAAGAGTTTAGGCCAGTAAAGTGCACATGGAGTGAGAAGGAGGATAGTCAGGAGAGGGAGCACAGGGATTCCCCGCATGGTAAGGCTTACATGGACACACATTTGCAGAGACTACCAGTGATTTTTGACAGACTAGGATTACAGCCAGGTGAGAACCTAAGGCAAGAGACCCCCAACGGGTACCAGAGTCCAGCAACAGTAGAAAACCTACAGTCTCTATATGATAGTGTTGAAAGTCACAAAGCTTAGGGGAATCTACATTTTTCAGTAGTGGAAGGGGCAGAACAGAGTGTTGCCTGGATCGGATGGCAGCAATCACAGTGGGCATTCTTTTGAAGGGGCGAGCTGAGGGTATATTTAATAAGTGGAGGGATGGGGATGGGTAGGGGGTTAAAAAATTAGCGGCTTTTGCTGTACTTTGCTGGCCAAGAGTCCGGGCTTGCGGTCTCGGGCAGCAGCTGGGATAGCACTGTCTGCCTGGTGGCAGAGTCTCCCTCGGCTGTTAAGCTGGGAGCCCCTGGGAAGCTTGTTCTCAGCTGGGGAGAGAAAGGAGAAGTCACATTTAAAAGCTGGCCATAGACAAAGGCCAAGTGAACCAGCGGGGATCCCAAATTTGTAAGACAAAAAGGATGCACATTGCTTTGGCACCTAAGTCTGGTGACAACACACAAATACGGAAAGGGCTGAAATCACTTGAATTCCATAGTTTAGCACTCTAAACAGTTGTAAAATGTTTTAACAGTAGAATTAGTTAATAAATTAAAGTCTTTCAATGCAGTTTAAAACAGCAGAAAAAAGTCTGTTAGCACAGTTTAGAAAGGATTAAAAGAGCACACTGTAGGAACCAACTGGAAGCCAGGGACAACAGGCGCTCGTGTTCTGATTGGTTAGCAGCTTTTGCCATACCTTGCTGGCTGAAAGTCCGGACTTGCGGTCTCAGGTGGCAGCTGGGAAAGCGTTGTCCGCCCGGTAGCCAAGTCTCTCTCAGCTGTTGAGCTGGGAGCCCCTGGGAAGCTTGTCCTCGGCTTGCTGGCCGCGAGTCTGGGCTTGTGGTCTTGGGCGGACTGTGACATTTAAGTTTGGAAATTATATCAAAATAGTGTGGTATCAAATATGTACACATGGCAGCATGCAGACTAATGGATCACCCAGCACCCATAAGCAGGATTCTTACTGACAGATCCCCATCACGACTTGGGTAGATAGCATGCAAACAACAGAACTCATAGACCTACATATTCTGCCTTGATTATTTGCCAAGTGCAGAATGGACAACTTTTACCATACAAAAACACATACTCATCAGTGCACAGAGTGATTAGCTAGTACACCGTATCCAGCTCCTGTCACTTGCATTACTAGCAGAGTCAGAGAGTGATAAGGTAGTACACCGTATCCAGCTCCTGTCACTTGTATTACTAGCAGAGTCAGAGAGTGATAAGGTAGTACACCGTATCCGGCTCCTGTCACTTGTATTACTAGCAGAGTCAGAGAGTGATAAGGTAGTACACCGTATCCAGCTCCTGTCACTTGTATTACTAGCAGAGTCAGAGAGTGATAAGGTAGCAGACCACATCCAGCTCCCGTCACTTGTATTACTAGCAGAGTCAGAGACTGATTAGGTAGTACACCGTATTCAGCTCCCGTCACTTGTATTACTAGCAGAATCAGAGAGTGGTAAGGTAGCACACCGTATGCAGCTCCTGTCACTTGTATTACTAGCAGAGTCAGAGAGTGGTAAGGTAGCAGACCACATCCAGCTCCCGTCACTTGTATTACTAGCAGAGTCAGAGACTGATTAGGTAGTACGCCGTATCCACCTCCTGTCACTTGTATTACTAGCAGAGTCAGAGAGCGATAAGGTAGTACACCGCATCCAGCTCCTGTCACTTGTATTACTAGCAGAGTCAGAGACTGATTAGGTAGTACACCGTATCCAGCTCCCGTCACTTGTATTACTAGCAGAGTCAGAGACTGATTAGGTAGTACACCGTATCCAGCTCCCGTCACTTGTATTACTAGCAGAATCAGAGAGTGGTAAGGTAGCACACCGTATGCAGCTCCCATCACTTGTATTACTAGCAGAGTCAGAGAGTGATAAGGTAGTACACCGTATCCAGCTCCTGTCACTTGTATCACTAGCAGAGTCAGAGAGTGATAAGGTAGTACACCATATCCAGCTCCTGTCACGTGTATTACTAGCAGAGTCAGAGAGTGATAAGGTAGTACACCGTATCCAGCTCCTGTCACTTGTATTACTAGCAGAATCAGAGAGTGGTAAGGTAGTACACCGTATCCACCTCCTGTCACTTGTATTACTAGCAGAGTCAGAGAGTGATTAGGTAGTACACCGTATCCAGCTCCCGTCACTTGTATTACTAGCAGAGTCAGAGAGTGATAAGGCAGTACACCGTATCCAGCTCCCGTCACTTGTATTACTAGCAGAATCAGAGAGTGGTAAGGTAGCACACCGTATGCAGCTCCTGTCACTTGTATTACTAGCAGAATCAGAGAGTGATAAGGTAGTACACCGTATCCAGCTCATTTTACTTGTATTACTTTCAAGCTGGCACCACAAAATGCAGAGTGGATATGCAGGAAGCCATTATGTTCCGCGAATATCAACAGACACCTATACATGCCCTGGCCAAAAAATATCTACTTTTTATCAGTGGTGCCATACACAGACTCAGACATGCCGATAGTCACATACTGCATACAAGGCTATAAGCAGAAAGTTCAATGCTAGACAGTGGCCATCAAGAACTATGGGCACTTCCCCAAATGATTTGCACAATCAGGGGCACAATCTCAAACCAAACACATACCAGATTTATTTTACATAGCATAACTGAACAAAAATAAATTCCTCTCTTCTTCTGACCCCCCCCTTTACAACAACTGTTGCGATTCACAATATACTGTATAATATGGAGTTTCAAGGTCAGCATCCCATCTACCCTTATAGAACCATTTATTTTCATAAACCAACAGCCTCCAAAAAAAATACACACACGCACACCAGACAATACACACCCTCTACAAAAAGGTGGAAGAACATAGCTATGCCCTGGTGCCAAGTAAAACGCTACAAGTGTGCTCTCTACAACTAGCTGCTGATTCAGAAATCGTCATACCGCACTACTGCGGACACAGCGCGGATGATCAGTAGTCACATGTAATAATGTGAAACCACACAACAGCAGATTGAGATGTCAACTGTAATTCATCAAAAAAAATGGAAAAGAGATCAGTAATAATCCTTCATTTGCATGGCAGGTGTCTCAATGATAAGCATGTGCACCACAGACTGCAGATGGCAATGTGCCATGCGCTTCCCCCCTACCCTCAACCAAACAAAACAACAACACAGAAGTAACAGAGCAGGTCCAATAAAATTACATGAACAAATAACTAAATACATCGATTGATTCATTTTAAAAGCGGTTCCCTGCTTGTATTGCCACTCTCTCCATCACCACAGTATTGTCAGGACAGGACACACAGAATGACTACCTTCACAAACAGCACAGGACTCAACACTGACAGCATTTACTTGCCAGCTCCATTTCACTAGGACAGAAAGTTTTAATAACGGGAACATATATTAACTCTGCTATGACTTATACAAAAAAGCAAGGCCTGGTAAAAAACTTCAGCTAGAAAAAAAGGGTAAGACAATGCAGCTAAGACTTAAGTTTTTTTTATTCATCTTTAAGGGAGCCTGTCAGTGAACATAGACTGTCACATTCTTAAATACATATACGGTGACACACTGATAAGTAATAAAAACAGTTACTCTAATCAATTGCCATTCAGCTGTTCACCCTACAGGAAGAAAAAACGGCAGTACAGCAACTGAGCCAGTGGCATTGCACTGACTGAAGAACTGCAATTGGCACGCAAGCAAAACACTACATATGATGTCATTCTGTCACTAGTCAGCTAGCGGTTAACACAGTGGGAAAAGGACAAGGCATCGTTACCATGACGAAGCAAGCAGACAAAAATGAATAAAGAAACTGTTCAAAAAAGGAAAAAAAGTACACTTCAGCATAAAACGTCACTTAAGGAAGGATGCCAGACTGCATCAGGGGCAGTTTAAGGGAGGAGGCAGTTCCTGCAGTATGGAAAGAGGCAAAATTTGTTCCAGTGTTTAAAGGAAGTAAAACGTCAAACCTGTCCAACTATCACCTAATAGCCTTGTTGCCAGAGGTGTCGAAGAGCTTGCAAAGCTTGATGCATGGACAACTATATGGGTATTTAGAGAAGTATGACTTCTTGTCCAGGCACCAATCAGGGTTTAGAAAGGACCACTCCATGAACATTGCACTCACTAACCTAACAGACTTCGTGCCATGCTCCTAGATAAGGCGGAGTCAGTGGGTGCAGTGTTCATGGACTCTGTAAAAAGCATTTGATACCGTTAGCCATCAGGTTTTGATAAACAGATTACTACAGACTAGAATATCAGAAGAAACTTGCCATTGGTTTCAATCATGTCTGACAGGGAGAAAACAGCAAACTGGGAGGGGGGGATGTCTCTGTGCAAACTAGGGTACTAGGAGGAGTCATCCTGGGTTCCATTTTGAGGCCCTTACCATTTCTAATTTATACAAACCAGGTGGCAAGTGTAGTAAAGAAGTCTGAAATCAGACTCTGTGCAGATGATAGTTTTATTTACTAAAGGAACTAGCCTAACTCAAGTACAGTCAAATTTGGAAAGAGACTTTATAGCAGTCCAGAACTGGTTTGCTACGGTTCCATGACAGAACAGTGACTACATAATGGCAAACTTGAAAAGGGCCAATGGATAATGCCGAATGTCCCCCACAGTCCCCTTCCTAAATATATTAACTCTGGGTGGGGGGGGGCTGACCTTGAGGATGGAGTACAGAGACTTTGCCAAATTTACCATTCGCCCTTATCCATTCGCCCTTATGTAATATAATAAAAAATAATAATACATTTTATTTAACAAGCGCAATTCAAATGTCAAAGCACTGTACAGAAATGAGAAAAGCTCTAAACCAAGAATTAAAATTCAGTGGACAAATCCAATTAATTATTAACAAAAATTCATAAAGGCACGATTAAATAAGTGGGGTTTTAGTGCCTTTTTGCAGCTCTCCACAGTCTGGTACTCTCAAACCCGACGAGGCAGAGAATTCCACAGGGGAAGGTACTACAAAAGCAAATGCACGAACACCAGATGTTTTCAGCAGTACCTTGGGAAACTCTAGCAATCCCTTGTTGGTGAAACGAAGGCAGCGGAGGGGGCGGTAGGGGTGAAGAAGCTCTTGCGGGTAACTCAGACCCTGTAGTCACAGTTTTCACATGATACCGTTTTCAAGTTCTAACCTAATTCTTACCAGTAAATAAATCTAAATCTATGATGTTCACAAATGGTACCAGACCAAATCAGAGCCTTTAGCATTAGAAATCAAAACCACTAAGAAAGAGTGCTTGCTACAGGTCTCTGAATACAAATATTTTGGTTTGGGGGTAGATTGTAGATTAAAAATTGATTACCATATAAATTAAATGGAGAACAAAATCAATCGCAAGCTAGGGGCTTTAACATGAATAAGACATTGACTTTTTTTCATCATTCATTTAGCTCCTCTTGCTGCCTCTGCAGACCCATTCTGTACCAACCGCCCCCCAGCCCTGTCACCCGGCCCCCAGGGACTTACAGGCAGAAAACAGCAAGAGGAAGGAGCTGTGGTTATAACTATACTTCTCTACTGGGACTAAAGAAATAGAACTCTACTACTGGGACCTTCAATTTAGGGTAAAAGCAAAAGAAACAAAAAAAAAAGTTAGTGTGTTTGAGTGGGCTGAAGTGAATTCTTATCTGTGCAATTATCTAGGTGTAGAATGAGCTGTAAAGTAGGAAGAGTGGCTTGGCCAGAAGGAAGCCAGGCGTTTTGGATTTAAAAAAGTGACCTAGATAGCTTCTGGCAGAAAACAGCAAGAGGAAGGAGCTGCTGTTATAACTATACTTCTCTACTGGGACTATATTGCCCTCCTTCCCTCCCCTCCACGTCTAGCCAGTTCTACTTTTATAGGCACAGGATTTGACTGATAACATGAACTTATGGTTTGGGAGCAGGAAGGGAGTGATCACAGAGCCACAAAAGACTCACCGTCCTACATGGAAAAGAGTAGCTCTCCATCCCCCTCTAGCTGCTGGAGGTCTGACTCTGAGCAAGTAAGGAGACTACTGAGAAATATAGGAAGTTCTTGTCTCAGAACAGGAAGATCAGGAGCTAAAAGGGCACAGAGGCAGTAAATAAGTAGGGAGAACAAAAATAAAAATAAACAGAGAAAAGAGTAAGTATTCAAAAGAACAGTTAAGGATCCAGAAATAAGACATGATGAGAGTGATGCAATGTAGTGGCTGTGGAGCAGCAGTCTTCCGGGGGACATTCTGGAGGATGCGGTGTTGTCCCATCTGCAGGCATCTCTCTGGGCTGAAGGAGGAGGTTGCTAATCTCCAGGCTGAGTTTGCCAGGATCTGGGGGACCTCCACTCTGATTCAAGGATCACAAGAGCCACTGCCTCAGAGGCTGCCAAGAAAGAGGAGCAGTTGGACCACAGTGTGCTCAGGGAGGGTGAAGGTGGTGGAACAGAGACGCATCCCTCCAGTTGTATCTCTCCACAATTCATATGCTATTCTTGCAAAGTGTGGTTCCTCTGTGGAGGCACTCGCAGTGGAGACCAAGGAGGATGTTGTGAACCTCAACAAAGGAGACCCATAGGAGGGTGGCATGGGACCCCACTGGAGAAGGAAACAACTCCTGGTGGGGGACTCCATCGTTAGGAGAGTAGAACTGTGGGAGGAAGGAGAGAGGGAGGAAAGGTGCTGCCATGGCGCCATGGCTTGAAGGGACAGGAAGCAAATCCTCAGGATTGTGGAAGCAGCTGCACGGGGAGGAAGCTGGATGTCATTGTCCACCTATAGACAAATGATCTGGCTGGGAAAGGGATCAGAGCAGTGCAGGAAGAGTTTGTGGAGTTGGGAAAGGCCTTAGACAAGTAGCACGCACTATAACCTTCTCGGAGGTGCTGCCTGTCTATGGCATGGGTCAGGCTAGGGTGCTCCACACCATGGGATTCAATCAATGGTTGAAAAATGGGTGCAGAGCTCAGGGGGTTGACTTCATTGGGGACTGGGGGTCCGCCTGGAGTGATGCAGGCCTATACTGGCACGATGGTCTGCATCTGTCCAGGAGGGGAACCAGGATCCTAGGTGATAGGTTTAAATGCTTCACTGGCAAGCATTTAAACTAGCCAAGGGAGGAGGCACTGGAAAGGAGCAGGGAAATCCTAGCCCCCGCCAAAAAATCAAGGTATTGAATGAGATAAACACCAAGATAGAGACATTGATAGGGAGAAGGGCAGGGATAAATGGAGAAAACGACAAAGGCAATAAGGACAGGGATGGGGCATCAAGAAATGGAGGGTAATGACTAACAATGCCCATTGTCTGGGCAACAAGCTCCCTGAACTGGTGGCCTTGATGGAAGAGGGATGTCTGGATATCATGGCAGTCACAGAAACATGGTACACAGAGAACCATGGCTGGGATGTTAACATACCAGGATACATAACCTACAGGAGGGACAGGGAGGGAAGAAGAGGGGGAGGAGTAGCTCTCTATGTAAGGGAAGGGATAAAAGCATTGGAACCAAAAAATAAACAGGGAGGAGGAGAAGAGGCACTGTGGGTCACCTTAGAGACTGGAAATGGCACTACAATCTGCACAGGAATTGTATACAGAGCCTCATCTCAGGGGGAGGCAATGGGCAAGGATATGACAGAAGGCATCCTTAGGATGGCAGAGAAAGGGGAGATACTGTTGATGAGGGACCTGAATATCCAGATGTCAACTGGGGCACCTTTGCTGCAGCCACATCAAAGAGCAGGGCCATTCTTGATGTCCTACAGGGGGCATGCCTCAGACAGCTAGTGCTGGAACCCACTCGGGAGGCAGCAGTCTTAGATCTGGTACTCTGAAATGGGGACGAAGAGAGGATCTCAGATCTAGAAGTGGCTAGCCATCTGGGAACAAGTGACCACCAAACAGTGTGGTTCACGATAAACTCAGCTGCAGAGTCAAGCCATACAAAAGTGAGGGTACTGGATGTTAGGAGGGCTGACTTTGGCAAAATGGAGAGTGCCTTAGAAAAGCACTAGCAAACGGCTAGAAGGAGGGGTGGACCAACAGCGGGGGAACATCAAAACTGCCATCACAGAGGCAACAATCCTTTGTGTGAAGCAAATAAACAAATCAAAATTAAAAAAAAAAGTCACTATGGTTCTCAAAAGAGGTGGCGGGGAAGGTTAGGTAGAAAAAGAGAGCATTTAGGAAGTATAAGGGAACAGAGAACTGTACCAGTTAAGGCACAAGGAGGCAAGAAAGGTAGTCAGAATAGCAAAGGCCCAAACTGAGGAAAAGATAGCAAACTCAGTTAAGAAGGGGGATTAAACCTTTTATAGGTACATTAGGGAGTGTAGAAAGACAAAGGGAGAGATAGTGAGACTGAACAGAATGGACGGTGGGTGGGCAGATAGGAACAGTGAAAAAGCAGGGATACTGAGTGAATATTTCTGCTCAGTAGTCACAAAGAGGAGGAGGGGAGGTACCTAATCCACTAACAGAAGCACTTGGGTGGGGTCGATCCCAGTCCTTTCACAGAAGAAAGGGTTCTGAAAGAACTCCTAAACTGAAGGTGGACAAAGCAATGGGGTTTGACGGGATTCTCCCAGAATTCTAAAAGAATCAAGGGAGAACTAGTGACACCACTGACTACCTTTTTTAACAAATCATGGGAGGATGGTGTGGTACCTGAGGACTGGAGGACAGCGGATGTGATTCTCCTTCACAAAAGTGGGAGCAAGACAGAGGCAGGAAACTACAGACCTCTCAGTTTGACCTCTGTGGTAGGGAAACTGATGGAATCACTTCTTATGGACAGAATTGTTGAGTACCTAGAGGCCAGTGGGGCACAGGACCCAAGACAGCATGGATTCACAGAGGGAAGGTCATGTCAGATGAATCTAATCAATTTCTTTGACTGGGTGACCAAAACAGTAGACCAGGGAGGGGCTGTGGACATGGCCTACCTAGACTTTAGCAAGGATTTGACACAGTCCCACACAAAAGATTAATAAACAAATTAGCCAGTGTGGGAGTGGTCCAAGAGTGGTAGCCTGGGTAAAACATTGGCTGAACAACAGAACACAGAAGGTAACTGTAAATGGAGTTCACTCTGAAGAAAGAGGGGTTACTAGTGGGGTACGGCAGGGTTCAGTACTGGGTCCAGTCCTTTTTAATGTCTTTATAAATGACACTGCAGAGGGACTAGAAGGAAAAGTATACCTCTTTGCAGGTGACACAAAGATCTGCAACAGGGTTGATACACAAGGGGGCGTGGAAAGGATGAGAAGGGACTTGGCAAGGTTGGAGGAATGGTCAGAAGTATGGCAACTTGGATTCAATGCATGGAAGTGCAAAATAATGCACCTGGGAAACAAAAACCCAGGGGAAGAGTACACAATGGGGGGAGGGAGGTAGTAACAACAACAAAAATGGAAAGATACCTGTGAGTAATCATATCAGATGACCTTAAGGTTAGCAACTAATGTGAGAAGGCAGTAGGGAGGGCTGGGGGGATACTGGGATGTATAGGGAGAGGCATCACCAGCAGAAAACAGGAAGTTGTTATCCCTCTGTACAGACAGTTGGTGAGACCCCATCTGGAGTACTGCGTCCAGTTCTGGAGATCCCATCTCCGCAAGGACATATACAGGATGGAGGCAATCCAGAGGTGGGCAACTAAAATGGTGTGGGGTCTGCAAGAGAAGTCATATGAGGAGAGACTAAAGAAGCTTAATATGTATATCCTTGAGGAAAAGACGGAGAGGGGGACATGATAGAAACTTTTAAGTACCTCAGTGGAATCAATTATGTCCAAGAGGGTAGCATCTTTCAGAAAAAGAGATGTGCAAGAACAAGGAGGCACAATTTGAAGATGGGGGGGGGGGACGGCTCAGAGGCAATGTGAGGAAGTATTTTTTCATGGAGAGGGTGGTGGACTCATGAAACCGCCTTCCTGCGGAGGCTATGGGGTCTAAAACTGTGGGGAGAATTCAAGAATGCATGGGACAGACATAAGGCAATTCTTGTGTCTGTGTGGCTCAGTTGGTAGCTCATCCGCCTCTGGACCAGAAGGTTATGGGTTCTCATCCCACACCAGGATTGGACTTGCACCTAAAAATCACTGACATCCAAGTGCAGTATTGGGGCGTGCTTTACTGCTGGGGGGTGCCATCCTTCAGATGAGACATTAAACCAAGGTCCCTTCTACCCATCCTGGTGTTGTCCTGGTGGGTGTCCAGGTGGAAGTAAAAGAACCTACAGCATTCTTCGCAAAGAGTAGGCGACATTCCCGGTGTCCTGGCCAACATAAACCCCTTCCCATAAACTGGTTCATGCAATTATCCAGGCTGTATGTGGGTGATGATGTGCGAGATGGCCGCCACTGCACATCCAGTCACTTCACTACCAGTCTAGCACTGCTTGTAAAGTGCTTTGGGATACACTGTGTATGAAAAGTGCTATATAAATGCTGATTCTTCTTCTTCTTGTGGGGGTAGGAAGAAATAGGCTGTTGGTTAAGTTGAGTATGAGTTGAGGACTAGAGGGGTCACCAGAGCAGTGAGGGGAGCCAAGGTGAGGATGGAGCAAAACCGCTAGGGTATCCGGGGATTCAATAGATACATAGGGAGAAGAGAAAAGGAGGGCACAAATTAGCAGGATTAGGACTGGGAGGGATGGGCTCAGGAGGCGGGGAACAGGCAGAGGTGCTAAATGAGTATTTTGCCTCGATATTTATAGGAGGAGACAGGTGACCCTCCAACTTGACGGGAGGGAGGGGGGCCAGCACAGTTGAGAGGAGTCTAGGGTCTGAAAGAGGCAAGGGTACAGGCCGGGCAAAGTCTAGAAGAGGACGGGGGGGGTTGAATGTGGGGGTAGGCTGGGAGGCAGACATCACAGTGGATAGGGTGAGGGAAGCCCTTCGGATGCTAAAAACTGATAAGGTGCTGGATGGGCTGCATCTGAGGGTTTTGAAGGAACTGGTGGATGTGCTAGCATCTCCTCTGGCTGCACTTTTTAACATCTCTCTGCAGACAGGATGGGTGGCTCATGTGGTGCCTATCCACAAAGGGGGGTCTAGAGAGGAGATGGGGAATAATAGGCCTGTCAGCCTAACATCTGTGGTAGGCAAAGTAATGGAGGGCGTTATCAAGGAGAGGATTGGGAGGCAGTTGGAAAGGTTGGGGTACCTGGATGACAAACAGTATGGTGTCGTCCTGGGGAGATTGTGTCAGACCAGCCTCATAGATTTTTATGACTGGGTGACGAGGGTCCTGGACTGGCGTAGGCCGGTGGAAGTCCTATACCTGGATTTCAGTAAGGCATTCGACTCGGTACCACACGCTGGGCTGCCAACAAAGCTGGGGGGATGGGGTGGGAGGGCAGTTGCTCAGATGGGTAGAAAGTTGACTAATGGGGCAAATACAGAGGGTAGTGGTTGGCGGGACAGTCTCCTCCACCAGGAAGGTCATCTGTGGGGTCCCCCAAGGTTCGGTATTGGGGCCACTCCTGTTCAATACCTATGTCTCAGATATGGGGAGGGGGGTTAGGAGTAGAATGAATCTCTCTGTGGAGGACTCAAAACTGGGAGCACTGACGGAAGGGGACAAAGCAAGAGAGGAAGTCCAGAGGGACTTGGATACCCTGGAGGGGTGGTCAATGAGGTGGGGGCTGAGGTTTAATGCAGGGAACTATAGGGTGCTGCATCCGGGGGTCAGAAACCCGGGTCATGTATACACACGGTCGAGGGTCGCATTGCAAGCCACAATGAGTGAGAGGGATCTAGGGGTGGTGGTAGACATCAAAATAAACAAAACTAAAAACTGCAGAAGAGCTGCAGCAAAAGCGAACAGGATACTGGTCTGCATAGCCAGGGGGACTACGTCCAGGAGAAGGGAGGTGATACCTTCCCTTTGTAATAATGCCTTGGTCAGGCTGCACCTTGAGTACTGCATGCAGTTCTGGAGACCTCACATCAAGAAAGACATAGCACTGCTGGAGAGGGTTCAGAGGAGGGCAACAAGAATGATTCAGGACATGGAAGGGAGGCTCTATGAGGAGAGGCTGGAAGAGCTGGGGTTGTGCTCAATGGAGGAGAGGAGAGACAGGGGAGATATAATAGGGGTCTTCAAATATGTAAAAGGAATACATGGGGAGGAGCCAAAAAGATGTTTAGACTAAAGGGGGAGACAACCAGAGGGCATGAGTGGAAGTTAGAGGGGGGAAATTACTGGTGGTAATGCAGGAGACATTACTTCACTGAGAGGGTGGTGGAGCCATGGAATGCACTGCCCGGAAGTCTGTTGGAGGAGGGCACAGTGGAGTGTTTGAAGAAGGGGTGGGACAGGTACAGGGGAAAACTGAAACTGAAGATGACCCTCTCCGGGACTGGGGGGATGGAAAAGCGAGCACCCACTACGAGGCTGGCTACCGAGCAGACTCGACAGACCATCAGGCCTATTCTGCTGGCATTTAGTATGCAAGTATGTTAGGATGTTAACTAGATCTGCAGCTTATTCAGTAAGTAGGGAAATGGGCAGACTAGGTGGGCCAAGTGGTCCTTATCTGCCGTCAAAGTCTATGTTTCTAGGTTTACCTTCACCACCATCCTCTACCAGAGGACCCACAGTTTTGCCCAGCCACTGGTGTGGTGCCCGCAAGGGGTTGGTCACCTCATCCTGCTGCATTGAGTTTTTTTCCTTCAAATATTCTCCCCGGGGCCCACAGGACATGCAGTGGGCATGATGTCCATGCTCCGCCTCTGTGGAGACAGTGCTGGGGCCCTAAATGGGATTTTCCTACATTGCAGCGTGTATGGGTCATCACCCAGCCACAGCTGGGCAGCAGGCATGCAGTATGCTGCAGTGCACCCCCCTTCCCCGAGGAAGGACAGCTGTCCTTGGACGCTCCATCCTTCCTCTCCCCACCGGCTCCTTAGCAACCTGAGTCTGTTCCAAACCCTGGGTCGCCTGCATAGCATGAGGTGTGGCACCCAGTGCCTCAGCCCTCTACACCACTGGACCAGCCAACAAGACACTGTCTTGATGTGAAAATTAAAACGTTAATCATAAGCCAGATGCTGGTACGGATTATTGACTGTAGAATACATATTATGGGATTGCAAGTGTCACTGATTTAAAGAAATTAGAGGTCATATATAATGAGGCTTGTACTACAAGTTAATAGATGGACACATCAATGCAAACTTTATGAGGACCTAAATTGGCTTACACTAGGAAACAAAAATGACTTCAGTGAATCAAGTTAGAAGACAACAATGAAACCTTCCTCCTTGCATAAAAAAAAACAGTCATTCACTTAATTTGAGGTAGAGTAAACTACTTAGATACTATCAAATGAGAGAGATGAAGAGACATTTTTGAGGGAGATGAGGAGACATTTTTTCACAGAAAGAGTGGTGGACAAATGGAACCCCTTATCAGATGGGATAGTGCCCTGTAAAACGGTGGTCAGTTTCAAGAGGGGTTGGGACAGGGGAAGGTGGAGCGGGAGGGGCAGCTGCCCGGTAAGGGGCTAGCTGCACACTCAGACAGACTCGCTAGACAGCGAGGCCTGTTTCTGCTGCTAATTGCATATGTTCATAAATCAATGTACCCAAAACTAGATATGGAGAAATGACCTCATTCTTAGCAATACAAAATTGAAAAAACTAAAGATTCAGATCAATAAACACAAATGAAAGTTCATAAAAATGTAATAAAGCACTAAAACAAGACTTATTTTATCAACAAGCTGTACATGCTTTGGTTTCTATTCACCCGTGGCAACATATGATAAGTTGTTTTACTGTATGTTGTAGCGAATATTTGTATCATTAGACCCCCAATGTTGAGTGAGTATATGACAATAGATTTGTATGTGTGTAATATTCGATTTTTAGACTTTGATACAAACACACAGAAGCACCTTTTAAACAGGGCTTGTCCTAACGGTGTATATATGTCACTTATCCAGCCTAAAACTAAAGATTTTTAGAAAACAAACGTCACGGCATCACTATACACACATAAACAAAAAGACAGAGATTCAAGCTCAATGTACGTCATTCATTCATTTCAGCTAGTAAAGGCCAGAAAAATAGGTGTAACAAACTTCCCAATATCACCTTGAGAAATCCCAAGACTGGGTGATATGTAGGAAGTTTGTTGCATCCTATTTCCTGGTTGTTTGTTTTTATCTTGCTGAAGTAAAGACGAGACATTTTTGCATTGAATTAAGTCTTTGTCTTTTTCTTTATGTGTGTATGGTATGGCGAGTGTCGTGATGTTTGTTTTCTACAGTTGGATATTGTCACTGAACACCCCAAAACCCTTGTACAGCTCTGTTTGTGTTTGCAACTAAATATTTTTACTACTACAGGATCAGGGACTCTGTACATAGTATGGGATTTTAGGGAAATCACCAGGAAGTAAAAGAACCCAAATGGATGTCCCATCAAAGGCATGAAGTGGGTTCCCCCAAAGTTCATTGTGGCCATCCTGCTGGAAAGGGGACCAAGAGATCTGTGTGTTGATGCCACTGAGCTGCAAGGCAATACATGAAGTAGGTACTTGCACAGAGACAGAGCAAGGTGGGAGTAAAGTCTGAGATATACGGTTAGACTGCTGTTACTGGGGCAGGCCAGGTCCCATACCACACAGACCAAAGCAGAGTGTAGCTGCAGGGTTAAGGTGCTACCATTAGGTCATTCTAGGACACATACTACACAGACCAGAGCTGAATGTAGATGCAGGGTTAGGGTGCTACTACTTGGGCATGACAGGCACCATACCACATAGGCCAGAGCTGATTGTAGCTGCAGGGATAGGGTGCTGCTACTGTGGCATGCCAGGCCCCATACCAAACGGACCACAGCTGAATGCAGCTGCAGGGCTCAAGTGGTGCTGCTACTGGGGCATGCCAGGTCCCATACCACACAGACCAAAGCTGAATGTAGCTGCCGGGTTAGGGTGCTACTGCTGGGTCATTCTAGGACACTTACCACACAGACCAGAGCTGAATATAGATAAAGGGTTAGGGTGCTACCACTGGGGCATGCCAGACCCTATCCACATAGATCAGAGCCAAATGCAGCTACAGGGCTAGGGTGGTGCTGCTACTGGGGATGCCAGGCCCCCTTCCAAATAGACCAGAGCTGAGTGTAGCTGCAGGGCTAGGTTGCTGAGATTGGTCTATGTGGAGTGGGGTCTAGCATACCCCACAGTCGAATGTAGCTGCACTCCAAACAGTTCAAGGTGCATGAGGAATAGCTAAAGAACATCAAACAGTCCACATTTCATTAAGGTTGCGTACAGCTGGGTGAGGCGCAGGGACATCTGGACAATGGCCCCCTCACCTCTGCACTGGTTACAGCTGTTGGAATGGCTGCTTGCACAGCAATAAAGATTCACCTTAATGAAACAATCTATTTATAGTTCTTTGGCTGTTCTTAGTGCACCTTAAACTGTTCGGAGTGTAGCTATGTTCAGCTCTGAACCACACAGAGACATTTGAGGCTGGGTAGGAGATTAATTTCCATAATGTTTGAGGGGAATCCCCAAACAGCATTAGAACAGCCTATGGCCTGTATCACTTGAATGATATCCCATTAGGGTGGTACAAGACTCATCACTATGTACATTTTATCATGAATTAGTGATTCAGTATGTACTGTAAATTATTAGGTTTAAGAAATGGAAAATAATCTATGTGTATAGATTTATACATTGTGCGTGTGTATTTTTTATGTATTTATTGGGTAACCTTTGATTTCAAGTATGCACACTGGGATACCACTGTAAATGAGCTTAACTCTGCGATAAATTTCTTAAATGTATTGAAACTGAATCGCATTAAGATATGTGGGGGGGGGGGGCATGGAACAGCATTTAAGGGACCTACAGCCTTTTCAATGGCATGCCAACCAGATAGGGTGCGTTAAAGGGCAGTCTGGCAGATTCCTTATGCCAAGAGTTCACCCTGATATGACTGGATGGCTTTCTTGCTGCCATATTCTATAGCACCATTAGAAAAGGCCTTCAGGAAATATAAGGGAACGCAGCAGGATGAAGACAGGGAGGCATACCAAAGGGGATAAGGGGAAGTGTGTGGAGGAGGACAAAGGAAAAGCATCTATCCCAAATAGATACTTCTGCTCAGTATTTACTGATGAGAAGGTAGGGCAGGGCCCACAGCTCAACACCATGGACACAGGGGGAGAGAGATGTACACTAGTCCCTTCACAAAAGAAAGGGTCCTACAAGAGCTCACAAAGCTCAGGGTGGACAAGGCAATGAGACCTGATGGCATACATCCCAGGGTACTAATGGAGCTAAGGATGGAACTAGCAGAGCCATTATCAGAACTGTTTAGTGAGTCTCTGAGCACAGGAGGGGTCCCAGAAGACTGGAGAAGGCCTCATGTGATCTCACTTTACAAGAGTGGTAGCAGGGAGGAGGCAGGGAACTACAGACCAGTCAGTCTCTCTGATTAAAAGCAGGCTGTATGGCTCCTTAGGAGTATTAAAAAGAACAGAAAATGTGTTTTGAAGTTTATGTTTAGTATTTATATATTGTTTTTTTCTTTTCACTCTGTATCATTAGGTGGGCTGAGTGTGTGCAGTATGCTGTCAGGCAGTTCGAATTGAGGCTTCAAGTTTGGAAATATTTCATTAAATTATGCCCCAAATGGACTAAGAAATGCCTGGCAACATATTGGACACACTTCCCTCCCTCCCTTTGAGTAAGCTAAGGATTTTTCCAAAAGTAAATGAATTACTCCTTATGCATACAATGGCTGTTGAGCAGTTTAGTAATCAGTCAATTAGTATATAAAACTAATTCAGCCACATATTGGTATCTATGGAACACAGAGTGTTGTTAATTAGGCTTTAAAGATTATGAAGGATAATAATTGAACACAGCTGGTGTAGTGTAACATTTTGTAGTAAAACACGTGTTTCAGTACAACCTTTTACAATAGGTAGACTGAGTGTTAAAGTATAGCCTTTTTCCAGGATGCTTCAGTGTAATTTCTTGTACTAACCAAATGTGTTTACTCAAGCAGTGAAATAATTTAACATATACTGTACACGAGGTAGGTGCGTGACCAACTAACTGTGTGAAAAAATAAAATGATTCTTAAAAGATTTAATGCTGTCGGAGTGCCTTTTCTTGTATATAGATGTCGCCTACCTTGACTTCAGCAAAGCTTTCAGTACTGTTCCACACAGAAGATTGATTAATAAGCTAGGTAGGCTCAGGGTGGTTCAGAAGTTGGTCAACTGGGTGGCAAACTGGTTGGCAGGCAGAACACAAAGAGTGGTGGTAAACGGTATACAGTCAGAAGAGATGCAAGTCACAAGTGGGGTATCTCAGGGATCAGTCCTGGGGCCAGTCCTCTTCAATATCTTCATCAGTAACACTGTAGATGGACTGGAGGGTAAGGTTCATCTGTTTACAGATGACACCAAGATCTGCAACACAGTAGAGGATCCAGATGGGGTGGGCAGAATGAGAAGAGATCTGGATAAACTGGAAAAATGGTTGGAAGAGTGGCAATTGGGGTTTAATGCAAAGAAGTGCAAGATCATGCACATAGGGAAGAGAAACCCTGAAGCCACCTATAGATTGGGAGGGGAGTTGCTGGCAATCACAAGGGAAGAAAGAGACTTGGGAATCATCATCACAGATGACCTGAAATCATCCAAGCAAACCACTAAAGCAGTAGGTAAGGCTAGAGGGATGTTGGGAGTGTATTAGTAGGAGTATCGCAAGTCGTAAGAGGGAGGTAACAATCCCCCTTTACAAGACACTGGTTAGGCCCTATCTGGAGTGCTGCATGCAGTACTGGAGGCCGCATCTTCACAAGGACATTAACACAATGGAAGCAGTCCAGAGAAGGGCAACCAAAATGGTGCAGAGACTGCATCAGAAAACATATGAGGACAGATCAACGGAGCTCAATATGTACACCCTAAAACAAAGGAGGGAGACAGGTGATATGATTAAAACATTCAAACATAGCCTGCCCGGTAGCACTGAGGGTTGAGGAGCTGGTCGCACCTCGTACTACGCCGGCGACCCAGGTTCGGAAACAAGCTCGGGTCACCCGGTATTCGGCCGGGGGAGCTAGGATGGTGCGTCCCAACGGATGCTCTCCTCCTTCTCCATATGGGGGAGGGGCAGGTTAAAACGGGCAGCAATGCCCACACGCATTACCGCCTGTGGAAGCACGGGTGGTGAGGTGAAATGCCGGCTTCCTACAAGGAGCTGAGGGGTGGGGAGAGTGCTCTGGATGCTTGACAGTGGCGTGCATAAGCACGTCGTTCATCTGGATGCAAATCCTCTGTGTCAGCGCTCTCAGTGGGGAGGGACCGGGAGAAAAACCAAAAGCAAAAAAATCTCCCAGCCCTGAGCAGAATGGCACTGAGTTCATGCTACGGAATGTGGCCCAGCCGAAAAGACCAGTGGATAAGATCCACTGAGCAGGGGACCTGGAGAAAGTAAAAAAAAAAAACAACATTCAAATATCTTAAGGGCATTAACAAGGTAAAAGAGTCTAACATGTTTCAATATAAGAAAAATAGCAAGAAAAGAGGACACAGCATGAGAGTATTAATAACAATAATAATAATAATAATCATCAGCAGCTTTAGTTTTACCGTGCCTTTCTAAATCAAGGCACCGTAACGGTAAAAAAACAAGAAGAATAAAACAGGATGCAGAAAAACACAAAACACAGGGTTTCAGGGCATTCAATAAAATAACTTCAGAAAATGTAGGCTTCATGCCGCAGATAGGTCTTTAGGGCCCATTTAAATCCCTCTACGGTCGCACACTCCAGAAGCTGACGGGGTAGGGAATTCCAAAGAGCCCCGAAGATTTTAAAGAAAACCTAGGAATCTCTAGCAAACCCTCATCGACCGAACGATTGCTTGGGGCAGTAAGGCACCAGAAGCTCTTTCAGGTGGTCTGGGCCTAGTCCATGTAGGGCTTTATAAGCCAAAAGTCCAACTTTAAAGGTGATCCGCCACTGTACTGGCAGCCAGTGCAGCTCACACAGCATGAGAGAAATATGAAAGGTTCGGGGAGTGCCCATCAATAACTGGGCTGCAGCATTCTGCACTAGCTGCCCGCACAGCAGATATCAACCCCAGGCAGCCCTAGATAAAGTGAGTTGCAATAATCAAGGTGCAAGGTCACAAAGGCATGGACCAAAGTAGGCAGATCACCGGATGGAACTAGATGCTTAATCCTGGAGATGTTCCTCAGATGGTAAAAGGATGATTTGATGGCTGCCGACACCTGCGATCGCAGTGTCAACCCGTCGCCAAAAATCACCCCAGGTTTCGCACCCACTCAAAGGTAGGGAGCTGGGAGCCCCCAAGAAAAAGTCCTGAAGGTAAACCAGCTCCCATCCCCTCTATCCAGCCACCTGAATCCACAACCATCACCTCAGTCTTCTCTGAGTTCAAACTCAGCCATCTCGAATTCATCCAATCCTAGATTTCAGTGAGGCAGTTGTTAAATATCGAGAGAGAGCTCTATCCTGGTTGGGTGCGAAAGATAGGTAGAGCTGGGTATCATCAGCATAGCAGTGAAACCTCAGCCCATACCTTCTTACAATGTCTCCAAGGGGCAGCATATATACTACGAACAACATGGAGGACAACACCGAACCCTAAAGTACCACACATGACAGAGAGAATGGGTCGGAATAAATCCCTGACACCACTCTCCGAGTTCTGCCAGTGAGAAAAAAAATCTAAACCACCTGAGGACTGTACTAGTGCTACTGCCCTTTATTAATTGCTGCACCCTCCTCTGTCTCTCTCCAGCCTGCATCCTTCATCCCACAGCACCCAGCTGAGCGCCAGGGCTTCGCTCTGCCAGCGGGTGGTCGGCAGCACCTAGCCGAACTTGGGAACCACAAGGCCGGGAGGAACAGCGAGGAAGCAGTCGGGAAAGGCACAGCCAATCGGTAAGAGAGCGCTCCACCAGGCACAGCAGACGATTGGCTCTCCTGCCCCATTGACCTACACTGGCTCAGTTTGCATTACCAAAATCTGTGTGGGACTTGATTTTTTTTTTTTTATCTTTTACTCTTCCCCTGGTGTTTTACTGCAAGTTTTCCAGAAGAGCTGCTCCTATTCTGGTGAGACATCTGTAGTGGGAAACTGTTGTTGATTCTGTTGAATTCTGCTGGATCCTGTTAGCAGCAGTGGGTCAGACGCTGAGGCGCCACTCTCCTTCTATTTTTTATCTGTGTAAACCATCAAAAAAGTGTTGTTATCCACTATTGTATTGCAAGGGGAAACTGCCATTTTGCTGCTCTTTAATGTAATTACAGCTACTTGTCTGCATATGTAAGGTGGGCCAGACGCTGAGGCGCCACAGGACCCCCCCCACAGTCCTTTTGTAGTGCAGATTTGGTCAGTGACACTCAGAAAACTCTTGCTACTGCCCTTTATTAATTGCTGCACCCTCCTCTGTCTCTCTCCAGCCTGCATCCTTCATCCCACAGCACCCAGCTGAGTGCCAGGGCTTCGCTCCACCAGTGGGCGGTCGGCGGCACCTAGCCAAACTTGGGAACCACAAGGCCGGGAGGAACAGAGAGGGAGCAGTCGGGAAAGGCGCAAAATTTTGCCCACCCGCCTTCCCCTTCTTTGTGTGTTAATTTATAGGCATCTTCCCACCCTCAGCATTTTTCTCTAAACCAACAGAGAGTCACACCAGCTTGCTGATCCAACCAATCAGTAACTTCACTACTCCCCACTGCCAACTATTAATATCCCCTTCAGAATGGGGAGCTTACTTCTGATACTCCTGTCACTATCAGCCATAGGGTTCCACAAAGAAGATGACCCTATTATACAATTTAGAGTGGTCAATCCGCCCAGTTTCTCTGGAACATCCCCCCTCGGCTGACACTCAAACCCTCATATATGCCTTGCCATTGCAGCATCGACTACAGTAGTACAATCACCATAAAGATACACATATCACCACATATGTGCTTCAGTCAAGGCCCCACTGCCGGATATATAGATCCCCCCCAAGCCTAGTCGTCAAACTGCTAATTGATATCCCGACACTCTACCTTAAATCCACAGGGAGCACCCAAAAAAAAGAGTGGCAACAGAATAAAAGAAGGAGGACCAAAGACAGCCCCCTCTCCCTATCACTGGCAGCCCTCATGAAACTACTGATCTTTCTATTGCTCTGTATTGGTAATGTGGAAATCAACCCTGGACCTCTTGAAAGTATCACCTCTCCATCAGACCTAACCTCAACTAAAGGCCTCAGTTTCCTGCATATTAATGTATGCAGTCTGTTGAAAAAATTTACATTGTTACAAGCCTGGGTTGCCCATACCTTGCCAGACTTTCTTATGATAACTGAGACATGGCTCAAGCCCACCACAATGGACACGGAAGTTAACCTACCTATCAGCTATTCAGAGCTGATCGCCAAACAAGGGGCGGTGGAGTAGCCATATATGCAAAAGCTGGCATAGTTGTATCCTGTACTGCTGCAACATCTATGCCCAAGGAATTTGAGTGCCTATCCCTAAAAATCTCTCTCCCCAATACAGCAGCTCTCCAATTAATTGGATGCTACAGATCCCCCTCTGCTGAGCACAAGCTCTTATCCCACCTGGGAAACCTGGTCAAGTCCAGTACTGAAGAAGTCATTATCCTAGGGGACCTGAATTTCAACTGGCTCACCCAGGCAGCTACACCTCTGGTATCATTCTGTGACACCTATGGGCTCACACAGTTAATTAATGAGCCAACAAGACTAAATGCAAGGAATAGTAGTAACAGCACACTACTTGATATCATGCTAGTGAGTAAACCACATCTATTCACACATGCTGGAGTGCTCCTATGCGACATAAGTGACCACTGCCCTATCGCAGGGGTAAGATCCAACAGCATTAAAAAAATTCCTGCAAAATTCCTCATGAGGAGATCCAAGAAAAACATCAATATTGAAGGACATCTGCATGAGCTAGCCTACTCTCCACACTGGCAAAAGTTCTACCTTGCACATTCTGTAGAAAAAGTTCAGCAGGTGCTAAATAGCATTATAATAAATGCCCTTAATACCCACGCCCCAATCTCTAGTATCCGAATAAAAAACAAATCCTGTCGCTGGTTTTCAGCTGACCTCAAAGCTGCACTGCTGGAGAGAGACAAACTCTGGAAAGTAGCAAGAAAAACTAAGAATACAAGTGACTGGATGATTTTTAGGAAAGCCAGGAATAAATGCACCAGGAAAGTCTGGGATGCAAAGGCTGCCTACTACCTGGCCGAGCTCGACTCCTCCTACCATAATCCTGCTAGATTTTGGGGCACCATCAAGGATATGATGGGCCAGGACGCTAACAACCCCCTTCCAACTCAGTTACACAATAACTATGGCCCCATTACTAGCAAAGTGGAAATCCTGGATGCATTCAACAACCACTTCACAACAGCTGTCCTTGCCTTTGACACCTCCCCAGCTAACCTATTAAGGGACCAATTAAGCTCCCACTGCATTGGCAATCAAAGAGTTGACTCTTCCTTTAGCTTCAAACCTATACTGTTGAAACAAGTTGAGGATCTATTATGGCACCTGGATATCAAAAAAAGTGCAGGAGCAGACCTTCTGGACCCCTTCTTTCTAAAGATTGCATGCCATGTGCTTGCAGTCCCCCTAACACACCTCTTTAACCTTTCCCTAAACTCTGGCTCTATTCCCACACTGTGGAAGACAGCCCAAGTAGTCCCCCTTCTAAAATCAGGGGACCCTATGGATCTTAATAACTACAGGCCCATTTCCATTCTACCTGTGTTATCCAAGATGCTGGAGAAATTAGTGAGTATTCAGTTAAGGGAATATCTGGACAATACTAACCTATTAAATCCAGCTCAATCTCGATTCAGGGCCAAACATAGCATTATCACTGCATTAGCCAAGGTCACAAATGATTGGCAAACCGAATTGGATAAAAAGAACAATATCTGTGCAGTATTCCTGGACCTGAGCAAAGCATTCGACACCGTGGACCACGAACTGCTACTCTCATCCCTACACTCCATTGGCCTAGATCCATCCTCCTTATGGTTCAGATGCTACCTCTCCGGTAGATCACAGCAGGTAAAAGCTGAAGGTGACCTATCCCCATTAAGACCACTGTCAAGAGGAGTCCCCCAAGGCTCTATTCTGGGTCCTATCCTTTTTGCCATTTCTATAAATAAAATTGATTCAACCCTTACCAAGTCCTCAGTACACCTCTTTGCTGATGACACTGTTCTGTATGTCAGCAACCCTTCGCCTACAGTTGCTCATGAAATCCTACAAACAGAATTCTCCCTGTTACATCAGCTACTCGAGAAAAAGCTCCTGCTAAATGCAAAGAAAACCAAAGCAATGATGTTCACAACTCAAAACTATACCAACACATCCTCTTCAATCAATCTCCCCCAGCTATGCACTATACTTGGAGAAAATCTGGAATATGTTGAAAATTCCAAATACCTAGGTGTGTGGATTGACAACAGACTTGACTTCACTCAGCATCTAGAACAACTGTTAAAAAAGCTTCGCCTAAGGCTTGGCCTCCTCTATAGATTAAAACCCTTCCTTAACAGAGACTCAAAGATAAGATTAGTCCAGGCCATCTTTCTATCAGTCATTGACTATGCAGACTTCCTCTATAGTCACTGCCCCATTTCCTACTTTCAAAAGTTGGATACCTTATATCATAGAGCAATAAGGTTCATTACAGACCTGCCATATAATACCCACCATTGTTCTCTCTATGACGCAATTGGATGGGTTTCCCTTCATGTCAGAAGGAGCAGAAATGCAGCTCTATGGATCTACAAAGCTTTATCAAAAAAACTCCCAAGCTATATCCTGGTCTGCTTCAACCAGAACACTCCTAGCTCCTATGCCCTAAGAAGCAACAATATCATCCTGCTCAAATTACCCAAAGTCAACACCAAAATAGGGAGGGCAGTAATCAGCTATTCTCTAGCTATAGCATGGAACACCCTACAAAAATCCCTAAAACTGTCCATTATCATGCCATTTACATCCTTTAAGCAGCACTGTACAGCCTTCTTCACAGAGAAATGCAGTTGCTACCGCTAGAGATAGAATAGTCATCCCACAAAACTATATTCCAATCACATATGGCATATTCCTTCCAGTCAGACACCCCAGTATATGGCACCCAATATTCCCTTCACCATCCTTGTACTCGTTATGTGTGTGACTGTCATGACCCTCATTGGGATATATATGTACTGTACATATTGTAGATATTAGTTTAACCTTCTCTTAACCAAGTTTCAACATGTGAATTCACTGTATATTATTGTGTTACAAACATCATTTTTTTTCTGTATGTATAACTGTCTTATAAGTATGTGATGTAATTGCTGTGTATCAACTCGAACCTTGACCTTATCATCAGGTCCATCTTGTAAATCAGCCTTGCTCAATGATGATCGCCTGAATAAATAAAGATTTGATTGATTGATTGATTGTACTAGACAGGCCACAGATGCATCTCAGGCATTCGAGAAGAGCTCCAAGGTCCACAGTGTCAAATGCTGAAGAGAGATCAAGAAGAACCAAAATGGCACAGCTCTTCTGAACTCTCGCCATCAGGAGATCACTGAGCACCCTAACCAGTGCAGTCTCAGTACTCAGTCTCAGTACTATACTTTTTCCAAAAACCAGATTGGAGTGGTTCATAAATGTCATGGATGGTCAAATGGTTCCCCAGTTGTAGGGTGACTACTTTCTCAAACACCTTCCCCACAATGGGAAGGTTAGAGATCAGTCTGTAGTTTGCATAGCAGTCTGGGTCCAAAGAAGCTTTCTTCAGGAGGGGGTGTTACCACTGCCTCCTTCAGGGAGCTAGGAAACTCACCCGTCTCCAAGGAGCATCAGAGTATCTGTGCTAGGACTAGGAGTAGAGGGAGACCGAACAAAGGGTAATGTGAGGAAGTTCTGTTTCACAGAAAGGGTGGTGGATGCATGGAACAGCCTACCTCAGGAAGTGGTGGATATGAATACAGTGCAGGGCTTCAAACAAGCATGGGATAGGCATAAGGGGGAAATACAGATGAGTATGAATAAATAGGCCATTGACAGAGTAAAGGCCTATGGCACATTCGGAAGGTAGAAATAATGGGCAGACTGGATGGGCCTTGTGGTCCTTATCTGCCATCAACCTCTGTGTTTCTATGTGAAGAGAACCATAGTGCTCCAATTGGCTAGGACACTCAACTAAGAGGGTGGCTATTTTTCAATAGATACCAATAAAAAAGTGCCAATTTGGGGTGCCCAGTCACTAAGGGTATTCTTGGGCACACCAAATTTTCAAATGTGCCAACTGCCATTTATTTTTCTCTTGGTTAGTGAGAGACTTGGTGAGGGAAATGGCAGCCAGCCAACCCATGTAGCACCCAACCCCAGAGAACTCACCTCCAACCCATGCAGCACCCAACCCCAGAGAACTCCCCTCCAACCCATGCAGCACCCAACCCCAGAGAACTCCCCTCCAACCCATGCAGCACCCAACCCCCAGAGAACTCCCCTCCAACCCATGCAGCACCCAATCCCAGAGAACTCCCCTCCAACCCATGCAGCACCCAACCCCAGATAACACCCCTCCAACCCATGCAGCACCCAACCCCAGATAACTCAACCCATGCAGCACCCAACCCCACAGAACTCACCTCAGCTACACACCTTGGAACCAACCCATGCAGCACCCAACCCCACAGAACTCACCGCCACCGCACACCTTGGAACCAAACCATTATCAAAAAAAGTTCTTGAAAGGAAATTCCAGTTTTTCGTGTCATAGCACATAGCTACCTTGGGACAGAGGTACTTGTGGCTCTTGCTTCCTCAAAAGCTGGCCAAAGAAGAAGTTAAAGAAACCAGCAATGCATCTCAGTGTCCGGGGAGCTGAAGTTTACAAAGTCCCACCACAGCTCCTCCAGTCCTGACAAACACACTGCTATGTACCGATTTCGGACATGCTCATCATAATCCACATCCTTAAACAGCTCTCATCCTTCCATCCCTCTGTTCCTCCGTAGTGCAGCTGCTGGCCACCTGCCCAGTCTATCCCTAACTCCAATATGTAGCCAAAAGCAGCAAACAATAAATGATTTAAAAACATCAACTTTCTAACTCTTCTAAATCCTATCAGGGTGGGGGGGGGGACATGTGAAACAGTTACCATGACAACAAGCATAAAAGTCACAACTATGGAGGCTTAAGTGGGACAAAAGTCCCCACCTTCAAAACAAAACAGCATTGTAATGATGCAGGCGGAGGAACTACTTTATTACAAAACAAAACTCTAAAGGTTTTTAATATTTTAACATGAAAAGTATTTTTTCAAATATGTATAAATTACAGTTTGCCCATTTTCTAAGTGTAATAATACCCTCCACAGTGGACGGTACTGGGAAATACCAGACCTTCCAGGGGTTATAAGACCCTCTGCCTGCGGCATCGGGCCCCATTATGCCCCTGGGTGGTTCGGTATTTCCCAATACCACCCACCCTATCAGGTATTGTTGCTTACAATGAAGAAAGAGTGGAGAAGCCAGGTTTTAGCACAGAAAGGGCAAAATGCTACTTAAGAAGCATCAACAGGCCATATGAAGGGGACTCACATATCCAACTAAAAGGGATAGACTGTGCTCTTAGTTACAACTTCTGGGGGCAAGGAATGGTTCGAATGTACCACTACAGGCAGCTACGTAGCAGCTATCATCCTATGTAGTCTGACATAAAAGCTGAAATGGCTACCCAGAGAACCTTAATTGCCTTGATAAATCATGTTTGAGCTAATGAACTGAAGTCTTTGGACCTGTGACTGCTTAGTGTGCAAATTAACTGTGTCATAAGGCCCTCCAGTAAAGTCAAGTGCTTGAAGTCCAATGGTCCAGTGCACTATGTTCCCCATCTAAGGTGCCCACATCCATTGCAGCCATGTGACATCAACTCAGCCAATCAGAGGGCCATGATCTTTGCCAGAACTCGTGGGACTGTTGAACAGATTTTTTGGGGAAAAAGCTGGGGAAAGTTTAGGTGCCTTTTTCCACAGCCAATCAAGTGTCAAAGGAGCCTCATACATATTAATTTATGTCGTGGGCAGTGCTTTCTGCCAATGGGGACCTGCCTGAGAGCTCCCAAAACCCAGAGACTGTTGGTTCCTAAGTCAGTTCGGGGGGAGACCCTCCAGAGGGAGGGAGGGAGGGCTCCAGCCCCCTTGGAAGAAACATGGAGCTGCGAGGTTTGGGAAGGGCCTGCCTGGGGATGCTAGCAACTGTCCCCCAGTACCTGTGGGTTTGCCTTTCCCCGTGTGTGGATGAGGTTTGGATTATGGAGTTCGGGTGTCCAGTTCAGCAGAAAGAGCTGCAAGGTTCTGCATGAGGCCGCCGTGGAAAGGAGCTCCACTACAGTGGTGAAGGTTCTGGGACTTTGGTAGAATATTTCTGCACCTAAATGGTGAGAAGCTATGACAGAAGGAAACAGATTAAGGTTCAAGTGAAGGAAAAGGTGGACTAAAATTGCAGGGAAGATAGAGAACTTCTTAGGGGCTGCAGAACCCTTAGTGAAAAGAAAGTCTGAATTTTGTCTACACCACAACGGTGAGAGATTTGTGCAAGGAAATAGTTTCTGTCTGACTCTGGTATGACACAGCATCTAAAGAGAAAAGGGAAGGACAAAAGATTTAAGAAATGGTTCAGGTTTAAGAAATGGTTCTGGTTTTAGAAAATGGATTACGGAAAATGGACTGGTTTTGATAAAGGTTGAAGAGAAAGCCTTTTCTGCATCCATCTGCACCTGCACAGTGAGAAAAAGGATTTGCCCATTTCAGAGGGACCGAGTAGTGTTGCTCTGATAGTGCTTTTGTGGATCCTAACACTATCTGTCAGATAGTGCTGGTATCCTACACAGGATCCTACTAGAAATCCTACCAAAGACAGATATAGGATCCAGGGTCAGATAGTGATGGATCCTATTCAAATAGTTAGGTTCTAGGGTCAGACAGTGATGGATCCCAGTTAAGATCCGGGGATCCTAGTCAAACAGTTAGGGTCCAGGGTCAGATAGTGATGGATCCTAGGTCAGATAGGATCCAAGCTGGATCCTGGAGGGCAGGATCTGTGGTCAGATAGTTGCTGTGGTAGGATAGTAGTACTATCTGGTGAAATGGGAGGGATCTGTTGGTATCCTAATTTCTAGGATACTGTCTAAGCAATGCTAGGACTGAGAGAAAGGCCTTTAGCTTAGAAAGAGATTTGCTGGAAACTGTGTGAGCAAGAGCAAGAGTGACTGCTGTTTTGAATTGAGAGACTGTAAAAGCAAAGAACTGAACAGGTGCCCTATGCCTCAGGGACCCATTTCTTCTATTAAACTCCAGCCGAGGACAGAAACTACTGTTGTGGAATCGGAGTATGGAATTTGTTCCCCACAGTGCTGCAAAGCAGAAAGTTAAAGAAACTATTCTAGCTGCACAGTGGAGCTCTTCCTTTTGAGAGGAAAGAGCAATCAGGAGATTTCCAGCTTAATTCAGAGCCTGGTGGGGAACTTGCTAACACCCCACAAAGTGGGGTCTGCCGACTACATAGGGCCACCAGCATATGCTGGAGGAGCTAGGGCACCCATGACCTGAGGGAGCTGGGGTGTGAAGCCACCTGGAGGAGCTAGGGCACCCATGACCTGTGAGGGAGCTGGGTGTGAAGCCACCTGGAGGAGCTAGGGCACTCATGACCTGTGAGGGAGCTGGGGGTGAAGCCACCTGGAGGAGCTAGGGCACCCATGACCTGTGAGGGAGCTGGGTGTGAAGCCACTTGGAGGAGCTAGGGCACCCATGACCTGTGAGGAAGCTGGGTGTGAAGCCACCTGGAGGAGCTAGAGCACCCATGACCTGTGAGGGAGCTGGGGATGAAGCTTACCTGAGGAGCTTAGGCACCATGACCTGTGAGGGAGCTGGGTGTGAAGCCACTTGGAGGAGCTAGGGCACCCATGACCTGTGAGGAAGCTGGGTGTGAAGCCACCTGGAGGAGCTAGAGCACCCATGACCTGTGAGGGAGCTGGGGTGTGAAGCCACTTGGAGGAGCTAGGGCACCCATGGCCTGTGAGGGAGCTGGGGTGTGAAGCCACCTGAAGGAGCTAGGGCACCCATGACCTGTGAGGGAGCTGGGGTGTGAAGCCACTTGGAGGAGCTAGGGCACTCATGACCTGTGAGGGAGCTGGAGTATGAAGCCACTCCTAGGTTTGGGTTCCCTGTAGTTTGGTTGGCCTTGCATAGGAGCTCAGCAGTGGGCCTAAACTGGCTGAAGGGGACAAGCTGCAAGACCTTAAATCGAGCGGAAGATCCAGGCTGCTGAAGCATCCTTGCATCATGTCTCAGGTTCTTCAGGTCAAATGATTTCAAGTTTCTGTTGTTCCACCAACCCAAGAGCTTCACTCACAATGCCACCAGAGACTGAACTGCAGATCCGTGAGTTCAAGGCAGGAATTACCCTGCACCTGGGGGATGTACACAGTTTTGCTTTTAAGTAATCCCACGGGCAAAGAAGGCAATATTAAAGCTAAAGTAATCAGGAAAAAGTTAAAAGTAATGTTATTTCCATTAAGTGTACCAATGCCGGCTGACTAGCTGCACCATAGGCCTGCAATGAATACCTGGGTAGTCGGCCAGTGGACAACGGAGGTTAACTGGTACCAGCTGGGGTTTGTGACAATTTAATACCTGCAGCAGTTGGCTATGTAGAGGGCTGGTGCTGCAAGTACCAAAACATGGGCTGAATGCAAAAGGGACATGGTTGTTTAAAATTGCTCCTCTTGAAATGCAGCTTTACTAAATGTTTTGCTTAACCTCCGCTCCATTTACCCCTTCCTACCCCATATAAATAAATATGGTGTTAACTGTTTTGAAACAGTTCTAACTTGTGAGTATATTTTTTAGTGAGCATATTATTAGTGTAAGCCATTAAATACAAAGTGCTGAATTTGGGGGGTTGGTTATGGTGACTGT
This sequence comes from Neoceratodus forsteri, assembly GCA_016271365.2. NCBI lineage: Eukaryota > Metazoa > Chordata > Ceratodontiformes > Ceratodontidae > Neoceratodus > Neoceratodus forsteri. Next base: position 1,474,562,023 of record CM057459.1, read on the forward strand.
ATGGAGAGGTGGGTTGGTACAGCACCCCGGGAGTTGTAATGCTAGAAATGAGACCCACTTAAATTGTACTCTGGGTGGATGTACAGTGCATTGTATTCTATAGCTTGGGAAAGAACCCCCTGGGAACAGAAAACTAGGAATCTCGGCCCCTTAACCTTTGGCTGGCCACCAAGGCAGGAGTAGTAGCCCCCTTGGAGGATGGCACCAAGGCTACTGATATACTACCACCGCTGGGTGACCACAGGTGCCAGTGAACATGGAGCAGCTTGGGGGGGGGGGCATTGGCTCATGCCAGGTTATGATATAATACCACCTCAGGGAGTCCACACCATGGACTCAAAGAGGTGGTAGTATATCACAGTCTGCCCCCAGATGACGTCCTTCCTCCCCCTAAGCTATTCAAAGGTATCAGTAAACAAGGAGCAGCTTAGCCAGAGGGGGTACATCTGCTGGTGCCAGACTATAATATCCTACCGCCTCTGGGTGACTACAGGTGCCAGTGAACCTGGAACACCTATGAGGAAAGGGGAATGTCATCTGGTGCCAGGCTATGATATACTGCCACCTTTGGGGTAACCACAGGTTCCAGTGAACTGGGAACAGCTTTTGCAGAAGGGGACAATCAGCTGGTGCCAAGCTGTGATATACTACCACCTCTGAGTGACCACAGACACCAGTGAACGTGGAGCAGCTAAGGGGAAAGGGGAATGTTATTGGGTGCCAGGCTATGATATTCTACCACCTCTGGGTAATCACAGGTGCCAGTGAACCCGGTACAGCTAAGGGGAAGAGGGAATGTCATCTGGTGCCAGACTATGATAGCAATCAATCAATCAACTTTATTTAACCAGGCATACACCACCACTGAGCAAGCTCATTTTCAAGGTGGTCCTGGACATTAATTTGGTACAATACAGAAAATACAGTAAGCGAAAAAAACAAAAACAAACGGAACATAACATAGTATAGATATGGTAGCCATCAATGTAGTAACAGTAAACAGGTGTAGGCCAAAGGAGGCATATACATAACGTCTAACATAGTTACATACAACAATTCCCAGCATGGTTTACACAAGTGAAAAGATTACCATCCTAGTTGTTACCACTAATTAGAGGCTAGTATATTTTTACTAAAAGCAGGGAGAAAGGGGAAAAAGCAGATAAGGGAGGAGAAAGGGAGCGAGAGTGCACTAGGAAAGGAGAATAGATTAGAAAGACTGAATTTAGGGGAGATAAAAGAACTAGAAAGTGCTGGGGATCCCTTGCTAGGAGAGGGGGGGTGACAGTCGAGGTTGAAGGTTTGTGGGAGGGACCAGTGGCTAAGGTAAAGAGTCATCTAAAGCAGCTGTATGTATCCTTCAACAGGTCCCTTATCAGGGTTTTGAATGTGAAAATGCTAGGGGGCATGGAAAGCTTTAAAGATTTTTGCATAGTATTCCAAAGTGTTGGTAGAAAAAAACTGATTGCTGCCAAGCCAAAGGTTGTTTTCACTCTAGGGATCTGGAAGCAAATCATGGAGAAGCATCTCAATCCATAAGATCCCTTAGCACGTTCAAAGAAGCACGAGATGTATGCAGGGAGATTATTGGATAGCGCTCTAAACATCCAAAGGAGAGCATTTCTTTTCCTCCTGGTTGAGAGTGAGGGCCATCCCACCTCCTGGTATAACAGACAGTGGTGAGTGCGACAAGGTAGGTTAAGGATAAATCTTAGAGCCCGGTGATAAAGGGTGTCAAGTCTGTTGAGCGTCGTTGTGGGGCAATGACTGTAAAGGAAGTCAGCATAGTCCAGTACAGGTAGAAATGTGGATTGTACTAGCCCCTTCCTGGCTTCTAAGATAAACAGATGTTTGAGGCGATAGAAAAGGCCTAATCGCTGCCTTAGTTTCTTCGACATTTCATGTAGGTGGCACAGGAAGTTGAGCTTATTATCCAACCAGAACCCTAGGTATTTAAAAGTATCAACTATTTCTAGGGGTTCATCTAACAGCATTAGGATCTGGGGGATATGTGTAGATCCAGAGGCAGACTTTGGCGAGAGAATCATGGCTATAGACTTTTTGGCGTTGAGGAGAGGCTTATGTTTGAAGAGGTTATATTGGAGAGTGGTGAAATCTTGCTGAAAGTTCACATGGGCCAAGTCCAAGGATGAGTTAGTAGTGTAGAGTACAGTGTCATCTGCAAATAAGTGCACATTGGCTGTGTGCAGATGCAAGTCCAGGTTGTTGATGTAGATTGCAAAGAGGATTGGACCCAGGATGGAGCCTTGTGGGACACCTCATAAAAGGGATTTTTGTGGGCACAGACCACCTATAGCTTTGACTTGCTGTAACCTGTTGGTTAGGTAGCTGGTGAACCATTTGATGGCAGATCTATCGAGACCGATATTACCCAGAGCATTAAGCAAGATGTTATGATCCACAGTATCGAAGGCCTTGCTAAGATATAGGAATAGGGCAACTACATGCTTCTTGGAATCCAGGGCAATTTGTCAATCGGTGGATACTTTTGCTAGAGCCGAAACGGTGCTATGTTTGGCTCTGAAGCCAGACTGAGCCGGATTTAGCAAGTTATTTGAGTCTAAATGTTCTCTGATCTGGGCGTTGACAATTTTCTCGAGTAATTTTGAGAGGATGGATAGAATAGAGATAGGCCAATAATTGTTCAGATCACTTGGATCTCCAGATTTGAATAAAGATAGGATGTGTGCAGTTTTCCATTACACAGGTAGCTCACCCTGTTTGAGGGAGGTGTTGAATAAATGGATGATGGGGCGGTTAAGTAGAAATGGCTGATATACTACCACCTCTGGGTGACCACAGGTGCCAGTGAACCCAGAACAGCTAAGAGAAAGGGGGAAAGTCATCAGGTGCCAGGCTATGATAGTCTACCATTTCTGGGTGACCACAGGTGTCAGTGAACTGGGAGCAGCTTCTGTGGAGGAGGAACATCGGCTGGTGCCAGGTTGTGATATACCACCACCTCTGAGTGACCACAGGTACCAGTGAACATGGAACAGTTTAGGGGGAGGGGAACACTGACTGGTGGCAAGCTATGATATACTACCACTTCTTGGTGTCACATATATACAGATGTTATTTATAGTCATGGCCCAAGCTCTGCATTGGCCAGACTGGACACCCAGTATCACAGGGCTATAAGATTTATCACCGGCGCCCCTTACAACACGCATCATTGCTCCCTCTATGCCATGATGGGTTAGCATTCACTCAAAACTAGATGTTTACAAAATGTATTTATCTGGACCTACAGAACTCTAATAAACTTCCCAATTACATTTGCAAGTTACTGACTATAGCTAGCGGGAGCTAGTCACTAAGAAAATGCTCTTTTATTTCATTATAAATTCCTAAAAATCAGAACTCGTCATGGTTCTCACTCGATAAGCCTTGCTCTTCTCACATTGTGGAATAACTTACAAAATTTCCTTAAACTTATTTCCTTTGTCAGTCTTGTGAAATTCACAACTCTCGTTAGGCAGTCCTTGCAGGACGATTGTACCTGCTTTGCATAAGCCCCTCCATTGCTGATTGCACGCATTTTCTCCTTTCTTTTCTTTCCTCTCCTTTCTCTCCTTCCCACCCCTCCACTTATATCCCCATCCATCACACTACTGCTCTTGCTGTGCCTAATCCTTGCTCTCCCCTCCTACTTTACAGCTCCTTTTTTCCATACTTATAGCCTTTCCACCGAGTGCCCCATCCCCACTTATGGTGTCCCAATATTGCCATTCTCCTTCCTTGCAATTGTATGTCTGGTAAAACTGATCATTGTTCGTCTCAGCACTCATTATATATGCACTGTTCATTTCTTTATACTGCACACTGTAGTTCCTTATCTTTATATTAGGTACCTCGTAAGGTCATCCTGTGTCAGGCGTATCTGTGTTTTGCAGAATTGTCTATTTTTGAATTATTTGTACCTTGTAACAACCTTCTGCTGAGACAAGATTATCTGTATTGTGTATAATTGTCTATTTGTACCAATTGTGAACCTTCCCAGGCCCACTGTGTGAATAAGAGTTACTCAATGGTGCTCCACCTAGTTAAATAAAGATAGACTGATTGACTGAATGTACCAACAAACCCAGAGCAGCTTAGGTAGAGGGGGATGTTAGCTGATGCCAGGCTACGCACACTTGGGTCATGAAGAAAAGTGGAAAACCCTGGTTAGTAGCAGGATGATGATCTGACCTCCTGCAGGCCTGGCACTGGTGACACAGAGCTCCTCAGAGCTGGATCCCATGTGGGAGTTGGGGCGCTCCACCACCCCATCCTGGGAGCAAGCTCTAGGTGTAATAAGTGGGGTGACAGGGCTGGGGAGGATGGACTAAAAGGAGGCATGGTGTGCAGGTAAGCCTGTAATAAGCTGTGTGATGGAGTTGGGGAGGAGGGACTAGAAGGAGGCATGGAGTGTACCTAAGCCTGTAATACGCCGGGTGATGGGGCTGGGGAGGATGGACAAGAAGGGGGGGAACGGAGTGCAGGTAAACCCATAATAAGCTGGGTGATGGGGCTGGGGAGGAGGGACTAGAGGAGGGGATGGTGTGCAGGTAAGCCTGTAATAAGCTGAGTGATGGGGCTCGGGAGGATGGACAAGAAGGGGGAGAATAGAGTGCAGGTAAGCCTGTAATAAGATGGTTGGGGAGGAGGGATCAGAAGTGGGGACACAGTGCAGGTAATCCTGTAATACCTGAGTGATGGGGTTGGGGAGGATGGACTACAAGAGGGGATAGAGTGCAGGTAAGCCTGCAATAAATTGGGTGATGGGGCTGGGGAGGAGGGACTAGAAGGGGTGACAGAGTGCAGGTATGCCCATAATAAGCTGGGTGATGGCGTTGGGGAGGAGGGACTAGGTGAGGATGGAGTGCAGGTAAGCCTGTAATAATCTGGGTGATGGAGCTGGGAAGCAGGGAATAGAAGGTGGGATGGAGTGCAGGTAAACTTGTAATAATCTGGGTGGTGGAGCTGGGAAGCAGGGAATAGAAGGTGGGATGGAGTGCAGGCAAACGTGTAATAATCTGGGTGGTGGAGCTGGGAAGCAGGGAATAGAAGGTTGGATGGAGTGCAGGCAAACGTGTAATAATCTGGGTGATGGAGCTGGGAAGCAGGGAATAGAAGGTTGGATGGAGTGCAGTTAAGCGTGTAATAATCTGGGTAGTGGAGCTGGGAAGCAGGGAATAGAAGGTGGGATGGAGTGCAGTTAAACATGTAATAAGCTGGGTGATGGAGCTGGGAAGCAGGGAATAGAAGGTGGGATGGAGTGCAGTTAAACATGTAATAAGCTGGGTGATGGAGCTGGGGAGGAGGGACTAGAAGGGGTGACATAGTGCAGGTAAACCTATAATAATCTGGGTGATGGGACTGGGAGGATGGAGTGCAGGTAAACTTGTAATAAGCTGGGTGACAGGGCTGGGTAGGATGGACTAAAACGGAGCATGGCCATAGTAAGAGGACAGAAACAAACCCAAAAAAACTATGGTTAGCACTTCTATTATTTATTATGTCTGTTCTTTGACTACATTTGCATGGAGGGATCACAAAAAAAAAAAAAACGGACCCCCACAAATTCCATATGGGGTGTTCTTTAAGATCTTAAACCAGAGTCACACACATTAACTTCATACAGCTCAACGAGCTGAGCCAAAAGAACCTAGTAGTCAGCCCCTGACAGCTTGTGAGGGAGGGAGGAGTTCCTATTTATTGATCAACTTGCTGTTGGGTAATCACACACTGTAGATACTGTAGACAACTGGATGCCTGTTTTCAGGTATGCCCCGGCACGTTACAAAGCACAACTTGCTACTTTGATAATCACATACTGTAGGTACAGTAGACAACTGGAATCCTGTTTTCAGGTATGACCCCGGCATGGTACAAACCACAATTTGCTGTTTTGGTAATCACATACCGTAGGTACAGTAGACAACTGGATGCCTCTTTTCAGGTATGACCCCGGCATGGTACAAAGCACAAATGCTTCAAAATGATACCATATACAGTTCTTAATGGCTAATCATTCCGGGTGCTGGAAAAGTGCAGTATGATTATATTGAAGTGTACCTGTTTTAACTAGCATTTTCTGACCTACTTCAACTGCACAATGTACAACATTCCATAATGATGTCATTATGTGTATCCTTTTGTACTACTATATGCTTTAAGCACACGACACACTTCTGAAAGAAATCTAGTTCTAGTGACCCTACTCAGTTAACAAATAAATACCTGTCACAATGTTTCATTGTTAGTGTTAGGTTTGAAACCTTCCTAAAATATTGTTCTATTTCCTGCAAACATTTAAAGGAAAGCAGCACAAAACAGTGGGGGCAAACACCAGGGCTGCAAAAACGCCCGTTTAAAACAACCTATATGGTTTAAACTAAATTCAGCTAACCTTTCTCCAGCTATGTAGCTTTTTATCTTGCTCCTTGAGGTGCCATGTCAAAAGTGCCACCGCACCGGAAGACGGAGTGTGCCCTGGCATTCCCATCCTGTGCGAGGCTCGTAAAAATATGGCCAGGAATGATGTAAAGTAAATTACACAGTCTGCTTTCACCAGGAATTGGATATAGAGGTGTAGTTATCATATCTCTACATGCCACAATGTTTATTTTTCTCCCGGGTAGATGTGCCTCGCTCGTCATTTTTACGAGCCTTCCGGCACAGGACAGGATGCCAGGGGCACACTCCATCTTCTGGTGCGGCGGCACTTTTGACATGGCGCCTCAAGGTGCAAGATAAAAAGCTACATAGCTGGAGAAAGGTTAGCTGAATTAAGTTTAAACCATATAGGTTATTTTAAATGGGCGTTTTTGCAGCCCTGGTGTTTGTCGCCACAGTTTTGTCCTGCTTTCCTTTAAAAGTACTTTTGATTTAAAATCATATCAGTGTAGCTTCATTTTGTCTTACGCAACTTGCCTTTAGTTTGTTTAGACAGCAGCTCTGCATTCCTTACCTCCAGCTTCATGATCCTCTGTTTCAGACTCCAACAGCACAAACTGCACTATTCAGAAACACAAGCCACTGCTGTTCAAAGCTGGGACTAGAAGAACAAAGGATATCTCTCCACAGAAAATAAACAGTACCTACCGCAGCTCCCTGTGTGCTCAGCATTCCTTACCTCCAGCTTCAGGATTTTCTGTTTCAGTCTCCAACAGCACAAACTGTACTATTCAGAAACGCAGGCTGCTGCTGTTCAAAGCTGGGACTAGAAGAACAAAGGATATATCCACAGAAAATAAACAGTTCCCTCTGCAGCTCCCCATGTACTCAGCATTCCTTACCTCCAGCTTCATGAACCTCTGTTTCAGTCTCCAACAGCACAAACTGCACTATTCAGAAACACAAGCTGCTGCTGTTCAAAGCTGGGATTAGAAGAACAAAGGATATCTATTCACAGAAAATAAACAGTTCCCTCTGCAGTTCCCTGTGTGCTCAGCATTCCTTATCTCCAGCTTCATGACCTATTTCAGTCTCCAGCAGCACAAACTGCACTATTCAGAAATGCACGCTGCTGCTGTTCAAAGCTGGGACTAGAAGAACAAGATAATCTATCCACTGAAAGAAAAAAAAGAGTTCTCCCTGCAGCTTCCTGCTTTTGTCTCCAGCAGCTTTCAGAGCCAAAAGTGCACTTCCTTTGTCCCTTTGTAATATGTCCCCCAGCCCCACAGCTTTGACTTCTTACTGTTACAAGAAGTACTTGTATTTTTACTTCAAATGGTAGCTGCCGAGGGCTGCAAGGTATCCTGAGCTAAACAAAGCTTATTTCCCAGTGTGTCCTGGAGACTGAAACCAGGATAGATGCCAAGTCAACAGTTTTAGTCCTATTAAAACCAGTTGCCTTAGAAAAGTCTATAAGTTACAATCTTTATAGTCAATTCAGAGTACAGAACACATTTCCTTACAGTACCATACCGTTTCCCAGCAGGTACCTGCCTGTTAATGGGATGAGTTGCATGGTAGGACACATTTCAGAGTCAGACAGGAAAAGAAAAGAGCGAAGGAGGCGTATCTCAGAAGACTATCTTGGGGGTAGTTTTATATACTGGGCACATTACAGAGAGAGACAGGGTTTCTTTGTCTAGTCCCAGCTTTGAACAGCAGCAATTTGTGTTTCTGAATAGTGCAGTTTGTGGTGTTGGAAACTGAAACAGAGGATCATGAAGCTGGAGGTAAGGAATGCTGAGCACACGGGGAGCTGCAGAAGGAACTGTTTATTTTCTGTGAATAGATATCCTTTGTTCTTCTAGTCCCAGCTTTGAACAGCAGCAGCTTGTGTTTCTGAATAGTGCAGTTTGTGCTGTTGGAGACTGAAACAAAGGATCATGAAGCTGGAGGTAAGGAATGCTGAGCACACGGGGAGCTGCAGAGGGAACTGTTTATTTTCTGTGGAGAGATATCCTTTGTTCTGCTAGTCCCAGCTTTGAACAGCAGCAGCCTGTGTTTCTGAATAGTGCAGTTTGTGCTGTTGGAGACTGAAACAGAGGATCATGAAGCTGGAGGTAAGGAATGCTGAGCACATGGGGAGCTGCAGGGGGAACTGTTTATTTTCTGTGGAGAGCTATCCTTTGTTCTGCTAGTCCCAGCTTTGAACAGCAGCAGCCTGTGTTTCTGAATAGTGCAGTTTGTGCTGTTGGAGACTGAAACAGAGGATCATGAAGCTGCAGCGGTAAGGAATGCTGAGCACACAGGGAGCTTTTTTCTTTCTTTGGATAGATGGGTTACTAGTCAGGGTTTCCTCTTCTTTTCTGGACCAAAGCATGTATAGCCTGGCACCAGCTGACATCCCTCCCTCCTTGTTAGCTGCATTGGATTCACTGGTACCTGTGGTCACCCAGAGGTGGTGCGATATCATAGCCTGGCACCAGCTGACAACCCCCCTCCCCCTAAGCTGCCCCATGTTCACTGGTTGTTGTGGTTATCCAGAAGTGATAATACATCACAGCCTGGCACCAGCTGATGCCGTCCCTCCTTAAGCTGCTTCGGGTTCACTGTCACCTGTGGTCACCCAGAGGTGGTAGTATATCAGTGGAGATAGCTGTTCTGAGAATCTGAGATCATTACTTGTGATGCTCGATTCTGCTACCCCCAAGCTACTTCTGACTACACAGGTGTGTTCCCTAACCTGGGCAGGAAAATTTGGGTTTGGCTGCAATGGGGAATTCAAGACACTTGGGCCTGCAAAATAGGGCTGAACACCAGTTTTGTGGGGAAGGGATACATTTTGATGGGATTTCACTAAGAAAAATTTGAAATAACAATCAGAGACAGGGTGTCAGATGTTGCACGTCTCTCTCTGACTGTTCTCACAGCAGCAATAGGCATTTTCTCTGCTGCTTTGACAGCATTCTGAGAGTGCCCTGTGATGTCTGAGGCCAGCTTCCTCCCTGGTGATCTCAAACCTTTTCCATGCCACTAGTACATCTCGGTGTCCCACATTAGTAGGGATGTCCTTTACTTTACCCCCTGATCCCACCAAGACTATGCAGTACAACTGGTTTTACATGGCTAGCTGTCAGTCAGTTGTTTTTTGCTACCACTTTTGGATCTTGAAGTCCCGCTGCCACCCATAGAACTCGTACCTGACTTCTGATCATCACTGACGGACTCCAGTTGTTGTCTCTCTCCTCCATCACCGTGTCTCTTTCCATCGGATCTTCCCTCAATTCTTCCTCAGGTCCTCTCTCCAGTCCTTTCACATGTATCAGTTTGGCGAGAGCAGTGGAGGGACGAGAGAGGTGCACACTAGATCACCAGGGACTGCGGCAGCTCTACAGGGGAAAAGAGGCAAACATGAGAGGCAAAGTACCACAGAAGGCACTCTAGGGCACTTAGCCACTGTGTTATGATGATGCTTAGAGTGTGGGACTGTCCCACATGGGGGCCCAGGAATTTTGGTGGAGAAGGGGTTAAAAACTGTGCCAATCGACAGTATACACTTGTTTTGATGTTTTATATTGTCTCATCCCAGATAAAACATTATTAGAAATATAAATCCTACCCCTTCAGGCAACACTGGGACTGGCCAGCGTCACTGCCCATGACAGACCTGCATCACTGCCCTGCAGGGGCAAGCATGGCCCAGGGAACTTCCACGTCGTGAGGTATGTGGTGGAATTGCTCACTGGGAGCCTTTTGCACTCGGCTGTATGGTTTGCTTGACTAACTGCTAGAGTTTGTGGATGCAGGCACCTTAGACAGGGGAACAAAGTACACCGACCCATGGGACTTCAAGCACTTGACTTTATTAGAGGGCTTCATGACAAAGTTCATTTGCACAATAAGTAGTCATGGGACCAAAGAGCCCAGTTCATTAGCTCATAAGGTAATTAAGCTTTCCTGAAGAGCTGTTTCACCTCTTGTGTCAGACTACATGGCTTGCTAGCTGCATAGCAGCTGCCTGTCTCGGTGCATTCTAACCATTACTTGCCCCAGAATTCTCACACAGAGCACGGTCTCTTCCTTTTGGTTGGATGTATAAGTTGCCTTCACATGGCCTAGCAATACTTCCTGAGTAACAGAGTGCCAGTTCTGCGCTGAAACGTCTCTTCTCTTTCTTCTACTGGTGTTGTAGAACATGGCAGACCAGCAAGGCATCAAGACATTTACATACTAACATACTAAAATGCCAGCAGAATAGGCCTAATGGTCTTTCGTGTCTGCTTGTTTGGTCAGCCCCCACCCTGGGAGCTGACCTTGCTGCCCCCCTCGCCTTCTCTGGCTTCTCCCTTCCCAGTCCCAGATATTCTCGCTGCACTGGATTTTGCTTCCAGAACCCTTCCCCTGTACCTGTCCCACCCCCTCTTGAACCCTCCACCATCTCTGCCTCCACCAGCCCCTTGGGCAACGTATTCCATGGCTCCACCACCCTCTCAGTGAAGTAGCACCTCTTCCTTTCTCCCCTGAATCTTCCGCCCTCCAGCTTCCACCCATGCCCTCTAGTTGCCCCCTCCTCCTTCCTTCGAAGCACCCTGACTGCTCCTCCCCATTTACCCCCTTCATGTACCTGAAGACCTCTATCATGTCCCCCCAGTCCCTTCTCTCTTCCAATGTTTACATATTTAGCTCTTCTAGCATCTCCCCATAGGTTCTGTCCCCCAAGCCCCAAATCATTTTGGTTACCCTCCTCTGGACCCTCTCCAGAAGTTTAATGTCCCTCTTTAAGTGTGGCCTCCAAAACTGCACGCAGTACTCGAGGTTGCGGCCTCACCAAGCAGTTATACAGAGGGAGTATCACTTCCCTCCTTCTGGAGGTGATCCCCTTAGCGATGCATCCCAGCATCCTGTTGGTCTTGGCTGCTGCCCTCCTACAAGTCTCGAGTTGTTCACCTTGACATCCATCCCACCCCCAGTCCCTCTCTGCCATCGAGACTTGTAGCATTCCCAGGGTGTACACTTGGCCCGGGTTTCTGGCCCCAGGTGCAGTACCTTGCATTTCCCTACATTGAACCTCAGCTTCCACTTTCTAGACCATCTTTCCAGAGCTTCCAGGTCCCCTGTAAGGCCACCCTCCCTCCTCCCATCCACCACCACCCCCAGTTTTGAGTCATCCATAAAGAGTCTCATCTCACTCCTGATACCCTTCCTTATGTCAGAGGCGTAGGTGTTGAACAGGAGGGCCCAAGGACTGATCCCTGTGGGACCCCACTAATGACCCTCCTTGGGGATGAGACTATCCACCAACTACAACCCTCTGGGTCCGGTCCTGGAGCCAATTGCCTATCCATCTGATTCCCCACCCCATTTCTCCCAACTTATCCAACAGGCCCATGAGGAACAGAGTCAAATGCCTTGTGAAGTCTAGAAAGTGGACGCCCACTGGTCTACCCAGGTCCAAGGCATTCGTCACCCAGTCATAGAACTCCACAAGGTTTGTCTGACACGATTTCCGGACAAATCCATGCTGTCTATCGCTCAGGCACCCCAACTTTCCAGGTCCCCCCAGCCTCTCCTTGACAATGCCCTCCATCACCTTGCCCACCACCGATGTCAGGCTGACAGGCCTGTAGTTCCTACCACCTCCTTTGATCCCCCTTGTGGATAGGCACTATTGCGCCACCTTCCAGTCCTGGGGCACCCACCCTGTCCTCAGAGAAATGGTGAAAAGCTCCGCCAGGGGTTTCGCCAGGACATCCTCAAGTTCCTTCAGCACTCTGGGATGTAATTTATCCGGCCCCGGTGCTTTCTCCATCTTAAGGGACCTGAGGGCTTCCCTCACTCTCTCTGCTGTGATTTCCACCTCCACTACCTCTTCCCCTGCTTAGCTTTCCCTCCTCCTGCCAGTGATGTCTCCCCCTCTCCCCAGACCCGCCGATCGGTAAGGGTCCCCCCTCCTCAGTATCACTGTCTCCTCCCATGTATGATGCAGCACCCCCATTTTCCTTGGTGAAAACTGAGGTGAAGTACTCATTTAGTACCTCAGCCTGCTCCTCGGTCTTGTGCCCATCTCTCCCCTGATTTAATCCTGCTAATCTGCCCCTTCACCCTTCATTTTTCCCCAATGTATCTAAAGAACCCCTTGTTCCCTCTCCTAATTTCCCTGGCCAGGTTCTGCTCCTTCCTTGCCTTAGCTGCTCTCACCACCCTAGTGTCCCTTCTAGCCATCAGCTAGTACTCCCCTCGATCCCTTTCACTCCTTGAGCACTTGAATTGCCTATAGGCTGCCTTCTTTCCCTGCACCACCTCCTGGACCTCCCTGGTCCACCAGCAGGGTTTTCGGGCCCTACCGCATTTTCATCTTACTCTGGCACAGGTGCTGGTAGCATCCTGCATCCCTCTCCTGATGATTTCCCACCTACTGTCAGCATCCATGTCTGACCCAATCATATTCAAATGCTCTTTAAGGATCCTTCCAATTTCCTTAAAATCCGCCCCCCTGAAGTCAGTTACCTCCATCTTTGTGGAGCCTTCTACCCCTTCTAGGTCCAGGCAGAACCAGACCGTGGCATGGCCGCTCCCCGCCAATGGATTCCTTACCTCCAGGCCCCCAATCTGGTCACTGTCTGCCAGGATCACATCCAGTACCCGCGCCTCCCTGGTCGGTTCCCCCACCTGCTGAGTTAGGAACGCGTCTTGAAAGACATCCAACAACCTCTGAGCTTTTGGCATAAGGCATCTGTGAGGGCGGCCCTTCAACCCACCTTACCTGGATGGCATGCCAGTGATATAGGCTGTGGGCTCCTCAAATGCTGGTCAGGGCTCCCCCTGCCCACATATGTTAAGGAGATTCTGTTTCAGTTGCTTAAAGAAATGTACTATTGAACTGTGTTCATTTGCCATGGTGTCCCAGTGTGCATACTTGAAATCAAAGATTACATAATAAATACATAAAAATGACACATATAAAATGAAAATGTCTCATATGTGTATATATTATATCAGAGCGCAGTCGCACCCCTATATTTAGGGTTATGAAGCCACTTCTATGTTAAACTTGAGATTTAGTACGTTAATAACGTTGGACCCGTTCAACGGATTTGCATGAAATTTGGTATTCTTGGTGGGGCATGGCAGATCTCTTGATTTGCCAAATTTTGTTTCAGTTGGACGTATGGTTTGTGCGCACCAAAACGCTGAAAAATTCATGTTTCGCCAGTTACAGTATATGGGCAGTTTTTCGGGTATTGTCTGTAGCACTGCACAGCCGTTGTGTGGTGTGGCACACTATAGCGTGGCACATTAAAATAGCTTGGGTCAAGGAACATGCTGCTTTTTATTTGGTGAAAAAATATTAATCCATTCAAAAGTTATTAAAGTTTTAAGTTCCCATTTTAAGTCAATGAGAACATTTATATGGTTATTTTGCGTAAGAAGAATGGGGTTTTGGCCATCTGGTCCCTCCTCACGATCAAAGAATTTGCAGGCTCATGATCAAAGAATGTTTGATCGCGAGGAATTCTCTGATCGCAACAGCTGTAATCTTGTTTTGATTTTGCGGTCGGAAAAAAACAAATATCTCAGCTCAGGGATGACTTCTGAAGCAAAACCCTGATGGGTTTTACTCAGGGGTCTTCCCTCTATCGAGCCATGCCTGTGGTTTCTTCTAATTGTGCCCAAAAATAGTTTTAAAGTTTTTAATTCTTTGATCGCGGCTCATTAACAATCTTTGATCGCGAGCCTATAAATTCTTTGATCGCGAGATTCTTTGACCGCAAACTTTGATCACAAGGGCATGACTAGATGGCCAGATTAAAAAATCAAATTTCTCAGCCCGGGGTGACTTTTATAAATGCAAACTAGGATTTTGCTCAGGGAGCTTCATTCTATCGAGTCATGGCTGTGGTTTCATGTATTCATGTGTAAAAATTGAGTTTTAACATTTTTATTCTTTGATCGCAAGCCTGCAAATTCTTTGATCGCGATCTTTGTTCGTGAGAGAGGGACTAGATGACCAGATTTGGAGGGACCAGATAGCCCAATTATAACAACTTTTTTAAATTTAAATATCTCAGAAATGGTTTGGTCTTTTAACTTGAAATTTTGAGGGTGGTGACCGCATGTCCTGTAGATGTGAATTATGGTGTTTAGGTGTCAGAAAAGACATTTGTTGCAGAGATATTGCATGGCGCAGTTCACATTTTGCATTGTGGTAGTGGCTTGAAATTTACAGGGTAGCTAGCCTTACTGCCATCGACATACTTTTCAGTCATTAGGTGTGTAAAAATGTAAACAGGTGCAGAATTCTGCCACTCCGATGAATGAAAATCTCAATCATTAAAATATTATATCTCGGACACAGTTTGGTCTTTTAAATTGAAATTTGGAGAGAGTTCAGGGGGATGTCTTGTACATGTGAATTATAGTATTTAGGTGTTGGAAAATTAATTTGCTGCAGAGATATTGCATAACACACTTTACATTTTGCATCTAGCGTTTTGCATTGTGATAGTGGCTTCACATTTATAGGGTACCTAGTCTTACTGCCATGGAGGTAATTTTCAGTGGTTATGTGTCTGACATGTAAACAGGTGTGGAATTATGCCACTCTGATGAATGAAACTTTGTTTTGTTTCAAGGTGGTGGGCCCATACTCCCAACCATATGCGCTCCCACCAATACATATGCTATTCAGTACTTGTACTGTTATGTTAGGCAGAAATTTACCATTGGGCCCTGTGCTCCCACCAACTTGCGCGACTTTCTACTTTTCTATTCTTTCTCAAAAAGTAAAGAAATTCTATGCAAAAAACTTTGTTAATGCATTATTTAGGGTAAAAACACAAAATGTAAGGACATGAGACCTTTAGGATTGCCCCCTCCCCTCCTCGTGTACCCCTCATCCTCCCGAGATTGACAGACGACGGGGTGTGTCATTGGGGTTGTGAGACCTAAATATCATGCCATTCTTCTTTACTGTGGCTTGTGAATATGATTACATGTGGAATGGGGTGACATTTAGGCCTCACAACCCCAATGACGCACCCTGTCGTCTGTCAATCTCAGGAGGATGGGGGTTGCATGAGGGGTGGCAACCCTAAGGGTCTCATTTCCTGACTTTTTGTGTTTTAACCCTAAATGATGCATTAACAAAGTTTTTTTTTTTGCATAGAATACATATATTTATGCAATTGGGTGGACATATATTCAGTGTGATAAATGCGTTTATCCAAGTCACTGTATGTATAAAGAGGATAATGGCTGGGGATCGGGTGATAACCACACTGTACTGGGAGGGCTGCTAGTGTCATGGTAAACCTCGAGAGCGCAGCTCGAGAGGTTTACTGTAGCCCTAGCAACCACGAGAGGAGACTTCAGTGTGGTTGTCACCTGATCCCCAGCCATCATCTTTTATAGTGTATGGTCAAAAAAACACTGTTTGCATTCTATGTGTAAGAATTATGGAACTCTGGTGCATTCTTTTTTGTTATGCCACTGTTTGGAAGTTCTGAAGTGTGGTTAACAGCTTTTAAAATTCTAAACAGTGCATAACAAAGCTGTGTGACTGCTGATTATGGTAGTTAATAGGCACTTACCATACATTATAAATAAATTTATACATACAGTGACCATTTATACACAAAGTTACTATGTCACAAATCTCTTTAGAATTCATTTAGAATGTTTGGCCTCTGAAGCAGTACTAACCATATTCAAATGGGAATAACTTTAAAATGAAAAAAAAATAGCATGGTACTGTGAGCACGAAAATTGTTCAGCACAAAATTCTTTACAAAATGAGTGGTATTTCATGTATAGAAACCGTATAGATTTTTTACAATTAGCAAAAAAGCAGAAGAAAATGTAATTTTTTGTTCATTTTTTTGACAAACAAATGTGAATAACTTTAAAACAAAAAATGATAGCATGGTGCTGTGAGCACGAAAAATGTTCAGCACAAAAATATCTATAAAATGAGTGGTGTTTCATTTATAGATACCTTTTAGTTTTTTTTTTATAATTAGCAAAAAAAAAGCATAAAATTCAGTTTTCTTTTCCCTTTTTTGACAAACAAATGTGAATAACTTTAAAATGAAACAGGTAGCATAGTACTGTGAGTATGACATTTGTTCAGCAAGAAGTTTTCAACAAAATGAGTGGTGTTTCATTTAATAGCAACCACTATGCTAGGCAGACATACTCTAGGAAAGTTAACCAAAACTCCCAGAAATTATCATTTAAAATAAAGACAAACAGTCAAAACCAAATGTTCCTGCACTGAAAGAAAGCCCCCATTGCATAAATGCTTACGCCACTCGTGAGGTTCCCCAAGGTCAAACAGCACTTGTGTAGATAAATCATTTATCTGACAGTTCACCATTGTATATCCCTTATTTATCTTGTGTGTGTGTGTGTGTGTGTGTGTGTGTGTATAGGGGATACATGATGGGCATGAGTGTGATATGGCAAATATTGTCACTCCTGCAGAGTGAGCCCTGGATATCTCACGAGTGAGATATCCAGAGCTCACTCTGCAGGAGTGACAATATTTGCCATAGCACACGATCTGACCATCATGTATTCAATATATTCAATAGGGCCAAGAGTTTTAGAAGTTTTGTTATGCTCTCTTGTGTTCTGTTCCTGTTTTTGTGTTTGTTCATTCTGTGTGTGAGCTTTTCTGAATAGGCTGGCAGTGTTATAAACTCTGGGAGACACATGAGTGTGTTTTGCAATGCTAAATGAGTTAGTTTTAGGTAGGAGTGAGAAACATACTTTTGTGAGGCTGTATTATTTAGAAGTCTGGCTGCAGTGAAGCTGAGAGCATCACAGTAATTGCAGTGAGCTGAGAGGCAGAGTATCAGAACAGCTGATACTGTTTTCAGTGGTAATTAAGTTAGCTGCAGGCAGAGTGCAGAGTGTTCTGTGAAATTGTGCTCTTTAGGATTCTGGCTGCAGTCAAGTTGAGAGTATGACAATAATTGTAATGGGTGAGAATCAGAGTTTGAGGAACAAGTGAGAGTGTGTTTCAGTGGTAGTTGAGTTAGCTGCAGGCAGTAGTTTAGACTGTTCTGTGAAGCTGTGCTGTTTAGAATTCTGGCTGCAGTCAAGTTGACAGTATCACAGGAATGAGCTAGAAGTTGGGGGGATAGGTGTGTTTTGTAATGCTCACTGAGTTAGCTGTAGGTAGCAGTGAGACCTCTGAAATAGTTCTGCATTTGCGTCTATGGTAACAGCTCAGGTGTTTCTTGCATGCTGAGGGGAAAGCTGCCTAGAGTGATGACCTTTTGTGACCTTTGTGTGTAAATGGCTGATATCATCACAGTAGAGCAGAGGATAAAAATATCACACTGCAGTGGATGATACACTGTTTTATCTCACTCATTTACCACTCATCCCTAGTATATGTGTGTGTGTGTGTGTGTGTGTGTGTATATATATATATATATATATATATATATGAACATGAAATTTGCCAGCAGATAAAGGCCTAGAGGTCTATCAAGTTCTCTCAAATGTGCAGCTAGCACCCTTATTCTACAGCTGCCCCTCCTTCCACCCTTCCCTTCATTAACCCTTTCCCCTGTCCTGTCCCATCCTCGCTTGAAGCAGTCCACTGTTCCACTGCATACCACTTCTGCAGGTAACGCATTCCACCCAGCCACCACCCTCTCTGTAAAAAAGTGTCTCCTCATCTCCCTCCTGAACCTTCCTCTCTCCAATCTCATATCATGGCCCCTGGTGGCCTCCCTCCCTCCCTTACTTTGAACAGCCCCTCTGTACCCATCTTGTTTATTCCTTTCATGTATTTAAAGGTTTCAATCATGTCACCCCTGTCTCTCCTCTCCTCCAGTGAGTACATGTTCAACTCCTTCAACCTCCTCTCGTGTGATAAGTCCCCAGCCCTTGATCATCTTTGTCGCCTCGCTGCACCCTCCAGTAACTGATCGTCCCTCAGATACGGAGCCAGTACTGCATGCAGTACCCAGGTGTGGTCTAATTAATGACCTATACAGTGGCAGAATCACCTCCTCCTCCTCGAGGATATACCCTTGCAATACAACCCAGTATTTTGTGGCCTTGTAGCTGCCTTCCTACATTGTGCCGAGTTGTTCATTGACCCTGTAATGAGCACACCCAGATCTTTCTCCTCCTCCTCTGTCTGGGCTAGCTGCACTCCCCCTAGCTGGTAACTCCTCCTTGGGTTCTTCATCCCAAAATGCAGCACCTTGCACTTTTTGGCATTAAACCCTAGTTGCCAGGTGTCTGACCAGGTTTCAAGCTTTGCCAGATCCCTCTCTCTCTCTCTTTCTCTCTATATATATATATATATATATATATATACATACACACACACACACATATGTAACCCCTCACCCCTGCCTTTTTAGCCAAGCGACAGGTGGCATGCTGTTGAAGCTGACAGCAGTACCTGGTGGGACTGGGATTCGGGGAGGATGGGTTTTCGGCACAGGGGACCTAGGTTTGGCTACTCTGCACAGGGGCACCCAAATAAATCCGAACACAGGAAGCAATAACTGTAATGTCCAGAACCAGGAATGGGATTCTATAGTGTGGCTTTTATTCACATCCAAGCTGAACAACAAAGCATAGACGGACCCCCACGGGGCTACATTCCTGGTAATGCAGATTAGAGACAACAGAACACTTTATCACTATTTCCAGCCCTCAGGCTCTGAACCCACCAGGCACACAGCCCGGACTTGCACGCAGCCTTGGGTGCACAGCCTGACTTGTACACTACTTGGGTTTTCCCCACTGGCCCGGCTCCCCCGCCGGCCACTTGATTCGCGGTCCATTTTCGAAATGAACTAATTATCCTGTTGTGGCTCCCCTAAACTACACTCAGAGTCTTCGACCTCAGAGGGAATTTTCCAATCCCACGCCTGGGTACTTCCCTCATCTCTGGCCAAGTGCCTGAGGCAAAGTAGAAATACACAGAGCAAATCCGTAGAGGTGGACCTGGTCACTAAAGATGGGAGGTCTCCCACCTCCAGCTCCCACAGCCCACACCCAGCCATTTCTCTGGAAACTAAACAATTCCTTTACTGAAAACTTGCAAATGTAGATTCCTGGGTAGACGTATGTCACATCTCCTCTACATATCATTTTGATCCCAATAAGCACTGGACTTGAACCTCCTTTTACTTGTTGGCTAAGCCTATTACTCTAGGCCTCCCACTCTCTCAGTAGTTCAATCCCCACATTGTCACACAAGTCCCAGGGTGAAAAACATAGGCCCTTTCAGGAAGAGCAGACACTCACCCTCTGGTTGCAGGTGCCCCACAGGCGACTCACAAGTCTTCGTGTTCCCCAAAAGAACTCTGGAACAAATAGGCAGCTTTTCCCTTAATAGCAGCACTAGGGGGTTGCCCCAGGAATTTGCAGGAAACCCTTTCCTGCCCCCATCCCCGGAGGGAGGGGGCACTGAGACCTGAAAACAGCGGTCTCCACCACTTCAGTTATCTTCTGTGTCTCTCTTTTGGTGGAGACACACACCCTTTTTATCTAAAAGTAGCCCTCTGTCAGGGCTGAGGCTCCTAGAGCCTATACTGAACTGCTGTGCTGCTTCCTCAGCAAGCTCCCAACACCAACTGACCACAGACTCTGTTCAAACCTCCCAACATTCTATTCCAGCTCCCTTGCTGCAGATTCCGTTGTGGCTCATGCAGCTGCGATAGTTCTATTGGTGATGTCATCCCTCAGTCTCAGCTGAGACTGAGAACAGAGTGAGACAGTGTGAAACCCATTTAACTGGAGTTTCACAAGCTGCCTTCCCTGCCTACCACTAGGTCTTACTGGGATTCTGGTAACCTCGGGTAACAAGGGGGTTACATATATGTGTTTGTGTGTGTGTGTGTGTGTGTATATATATATATATATATATATATATATATATATATATATATGTGTGTGTGTGTGTGTGTATATGTGTGTATGTGTATTTATATATATATGTGTGTGTATATTATATATATATATATATGTGTAGTTGGTGTGTGTGTGTATGTATATACACACACACACACACACACACACACACTACTTTACATTTCTTAAACCTAATCATTTACGGTACATAATGAATAATTCACCATAAAATATGCATGAAGATGAGTCTTGTACCTATCCTGCTGGAATAGCAGTCTTGTTACACAGGTCATAGGCTTTCCTAATACTGTTTGGGGATTCTCCACATACCTTATCGAGATAAGTCTCCCACCTGGCTAATGATATCTCCGTTCAGTCCATAGCCAAATGTAGCTGCATTGTGCAAGCAGCAAACCCAGCAGCTGTAACCATTGCATAGGTGAGGGGACCACTATCTAGATGTCCTAGTCCCTCACCCAGGTGAGCTCCACCTTAATTAACCGTACAGAAACTTGGATTGTATTTTTGCTCTTCCTAGTGCATCTTGAACTTTTTCGAGTACCACTGTAGTCTGCTCTGGTGCATGTGGCATGGGGCCTGGCATGCTGCAGTCTCAGCTCCCTAGCCCTGCAGCTACATTCAGCTCTGGACTATGTGGTATAGGGCCTGGCATACCCCAATTACAGCACCCTCAATCTGCAGCTGTATTTGGCTCTGGTCTATGTGGTATGGGGGCCTGGCATGTCTCCTGTTGCAGCACCCTTGCCATGCAGCTGCAGTTGACTCTTGTATATTTGACATGGGGGCTGGCATGCTCCAGCACCAGCTCCCTAACCCTGCAGCTTCATCCAGCCTTGATCTATGTGGTATGTGGACTGGCATGCCCCAGTAGCAGCACCCTGTCACTGCAGCTACATTCCAGCTGTGGTCTATGTCCAATGGGGCTTGATATGCAGCAAGAAGCAGCACCCTAGCCATGCAGCTACATTCAGCTCAGGTCATGGAAACCTAGAACGTGATTGCAGATAAGAACTTCATGGCCCACCTACTCTTTTTATATTCTCTGCCTACTGCACTGTTGCAGGCCCCTCTTGATCGCCAGCTTAGAAACATAGAATTTAACGGCCTATCCAGTCTGCCCATTTTTTCTACCTTACGAATGTGCCATAGGCCTGTACTCTGCCAATGGCCTATCTATTCATACTCATCTGTATTGCTGCTTTATGCCTGTCCCATGCCTGTTTGAAGCCCTGACTATATTGATATCCACCACTTCCTGAGGTAGGCTGTTCCATGCATCCACCACCCTTTCTGTGAAAAAGAACTTCCTCACATTACCCCTTAAACAGCCTCCCTCTAATCTCATGTTGTGTCCTCTTGTCCTGCTATTTTTCTTATATTGAAACATGTTAGACTCTTTCACCTTGTTAATGCCTTTAACATGTTTGAATGTTTCGATCATATCCCCTCTCTCCATCTCCTTTGCTCTAGGGTACACATATTGAGCACCATTAATCTGTCCCCATATGTTTTCTGATGCAGTCCTTGCACCATTTTGGTTGCCCTTCTCTGGACTGCCTCCATTTTGCTAATGTTCTTGTGCAGATCCGGCCTCCAATACTGTACACAGTATTCCAGATGAGGACTAACCAGTGTCTTGTAAAGAGGGATTATTACCTCCCTCCTACAATTTGTGATACCTCTACTAATACACCCCCAACATCCCTCTAGCCTTACCTACTGCTTTAGTGGTCTGCTTGGATGATTTCAGATCATCTGTGATGATGATGCCCAACTCTCTTTCTTCCCTTGTGACTGCCAGAAACCTCCCTTCCCAACCTATAGGTGGCTTCTGGGTTTCTTTTCCATATGTGCATGATCGTGCACTTCTTTGCGTTAAACCCCAGTTGCCACTCTTCTGACCATTTTGCTAGTTTATTCAGCTCTCTTCTCATTCTGCCCACCTCACCTGGATCATTTACTATGTTGCAGATCTTGGTGTCATCTGCAAACAGACAAACCTTACCATCCAGTCCATCTGCAATGTCAGTGATGATTATATTGAAGAGGACTGGCCCTAGGACTGATCCCTGAGGTACCCCACTTGTGACTTGCATCTCTTCCGACTGTATACCATTTACCACTACTCTCTGTTTTCTGCCTGCCAACTAGTTTGCCACCCAGTTGATCAACTTCGGACCCACCCTGAGCCTACCCAGCTTATTAATTAATCTTCTATGTGAAACAGTATTGAAAGCTTTGCTGATGTCAAGGTAGGCAACATCAGCTGCGCACCCTTGGTCCACCACTCTGGTCCCCGTCAAAAAAATCTATGAGATTAGTTGTAAACCCATGCTGTCTTGGATCCTGTGCTCCTATGGATTCCAGGTGTTGCACTATCTTTTCCTTAAGGAGTGCCTCTATAATCTTGCCCACTACTGAGGTAAGACGACTGGTTTGTAGTTCACTGCCTCCTCCCTGCTACCATTCTTGTGGAGCAGGATCACATGAGCCCTTCTCCAGTCTTCTGTGACCTCTCTTGTGCTCAGAGACTCACTAAACAGTTCGGACAATGGCTCTGCTAGTTCCACCCTTAGCTCATTTAGTATCCTGGGATGTATGCCATCCAGTCCCATTGCCTTGTCCACCCTGAGCTTAGCGAGCTCTTGTAGGACCCTTTCTTTTGTGAAGGGACTTGTGTACACCTCCCTCCCCCGTGTCCATGATGCGGAGCTGTGAGCCCTGCCCTACCTTCTCCTCAGTAAATGCTGAGCAGAAGTATCTACATAGAAACAGAAGTTGACGGCAGATAAGGACCGCAAGGCCCATCCAGTCAGCCCATTTCTTTTTCTGCCTTTTAAATGTGCCATTGGCCTTCGCTCTGTCAATAGCCTATCTATTCATACTCATCTGTATTGCTCCTTTATGCCCATCCCATGCCTGTTTGAAGCCCTGCACTGTATTCATATCCACCACTTCCTGAGGTAGGCCATTCCATGCATCCACCACCCTTTCTGTGAAAAAGAACTTCTCCTTAATCGGCCTCCCTCTAATCTTATGCTGTGTCCTCTTGTCCTGCTGTTTTTCTTATACTGAAACATATTAGACTCTTTCATCTTGTTAATGCACTTAAGGTGTTTGAATGTTTCGATCATATCACCTCTCTCCCTCCTTTGCTCTAGGGTATATATATTGAGCTCCGTTAATATGTCCTCATATGTTTTCTGATGCAGTCCCTGCACCATTTTGGTTGCCCTTTTCTGGACTGCCTCAATTTGGTTTTATGTCCTTGTGAATGTGTGGCCTCCAGTACTGCATGCAGTATTCCAGATGGGGCCTAACCAGTGTCTTGTAAAGAGGGATTATTACCTCCCTCTTCCGACTTGCGATTTCCCTACTAATACACCCTAACATCCCCCTAGCCTTACCTACTGCTTTAATGGTCTGCTTGGATGATTTCAGGTCATCGGTGGTGATGTTGCCCAAGTCTCTTTCTTCTATTGTGACTGCCAGCAACTCCCCTCCCAGCCTATAGGTGGCTTCAGGGTTTTTCTTCCCTATGTGCATGATCTTGCACTTCTTTGCATTAAATCCCAGTTGCTACTCTTCCGACCATTTTGCTAGTTTATCCAGATCTCTTCTCATTCTGCCCACCCCATCCCAATCATTTACTCTGTTGCAGATCTTGGTGTCATCTTCAAACAGACAAACTTTACCCTCCAGTCCATCTGCAATGTCACTGATAAAGATATTAAAGAGGACTGGCCCCAGGACTGATCCCTGAGGACCCCACTTGTGACTTGCATCTCTTCTGACTGTATACTATTTACCACCACTCTCTGTTTTCTGCCCATCAACCAGTTTGCCACCCAGTTGACCAACTTCTGACCCACCCTGAGCCTACCCAGCTTATTAATCAATCTTCTATGTGGAACAGTATCGAAAGCTTTGTTGAAGTCAAGGTAGGTGACATCAACTGCTCCCCCTTGGTCCACCACTCTGGTTACCCAGTCAAAGAAATCAATGAGATTAGTTAGACAGGACCTTCCTTTTGTAAACCCATGCTGTCTTGGATCCTGTGCTTCAATGGATTCCAGGTGTTGTACTATCCTTTCCTTAAGAGTGCCTCCATAATCTTGCACACTATTGAGGTAAGACTGACTGGTCTGTAGTTCCCTGCCTCCTCCTTGCTACCACTCTTGTGGAGCGGGATCACATGAGCCCTTATCCAGTCTTCTGGGACCTCTCCTGTGCTCAGAGACTCACTAAACAGTTCTGATAATGGCTATGCTAGTTCCACCCTTAGCTCCTTTAGTACCCTGGGATGTATGCCATCTGGTTCCATTGCCTTGTCCACCCTGAGCTTATTGAGCTCTTGTAGGACCCTTTCTTTTGTAAAGGGACTAGTGCGCACCTCCCCCTCCCGCGTCCATGGTGCTGAGCTGTGTTCCCTGCCCTACCTTCTCTTCAGTAAATACTGACCAGTGGGGTACCACAGGGATCAGTGTTGGGACCGGTCCTATTCAACATCTTTATCAGTGACATTGCGCAGAACCTAGAAGGCAGAATTTCCCTGTTTTCTGATGACACAAAGCTCTGTAACAGAGTAGACACACCAGAGGGTGTAGACAGAATGAGAAGGGACCTGCAGAAACTTGACGAATGGTCAGGGGTTTGGCAGTTGAAATTCAATGCAAAGAAGTGCAAGATGATGCATATGGGGCACAAAAACCCTGGCACAATATATCAGTTGGGGGGTGAGGATATAACAACCCCAAGATTCCTTTCCTGCTTAGTGCATATCATCTATGATGACCTCAAGGTAGGGAAACAGTGTGACAAGGCAGCAGATAAAGCAAATAGGATGCTGGGATGCATAGGCAGGGGCATCAGCAGGAAAAGGGAGGTCATAATTCCACTATACAAGACACTAGTGAGGCCCCACCTGGAGTACAGTGTACAGTTCTGGAGACCTTACTTACGTAAGGACAGAGACAAGGTAGAGAAGGTTCAGAGGAGGGCAACAAAGATGGTTCATGGATTGCATCACAAGTCCTATGAGGACAGGTTGAAGGAATTGAATATGTGCTCCCTGGAGGAGGGAGAGAGGGGATATGATAGAGACATACAAGTATCTTACAGGGAGGAACAGGGTGCAGGAATACACTATTTTTAAGCGAAAAAATGTTCCAGGACTAGAGGGCACAGGATGAAGTTGGAGGGAGGATGATTCAGAGGAAACGTGAGAAAGTATTTCTTCACAGAACGGGTGGTGGACAAGTGGAACACCCTGCCAGAGGAAGTAGTGGAGGCTGAAACAATCACGGGATTTAAGAATGCATGGGATAGACATAAAGGAGTTCTGGAGGTCAGGGTCAAGGGGCAACAGACTTCTAGGAAAACATAAAGTAAACTTACAACCTCAAATGGGCAGACTGGGTGGGCCGTAGGCCCTTATCTGCCGACACTGTCTATGTATCTATGTAAGTATCTATTAAGGATAGATGCTTTTACATGGTCCTCCTCACATGCCCCCTTATCTCCTTTGATCTTAGCAAAACCCCCTCTGGACTTTCTCCTTTCACTAATGTATCTATAGAAAGTCTTGTCACCTTCTTTTTCTGTTTGTGCTAGTGTTTCCTCAGTTTGGGACTTTGCCTGCCTTACTGCCTTCCCTGCTTCCCTTAGGGAAGTTTGGCATGCCTCCCTATCTTCATCCCGCTGTGTTCCTTATATTTCCTGAAGGCCAGCTTTTTGGCTCTGACCTTTTCTGCTACTGTATTTGAGAACCAAAGTGGTTTCCTTCTTTTTTTGCACTTCCTTTTCTCTCTAACACAATGGGATATTGCTTCAAGTATTGCATCCTTAATGCTTGCCCACTTTGCCTGTACTCCCTCCCCTGTATATCTTTTTGCCAGGGCTAGCTTAACTCTGTCAGCCATCTTATTAAAGTCAGCTCCTCTGAAGTCCCATATTTTTGCCTTGAAATGGGATGATTTAGTTATAGTGGCCAAATTGAACCATACCATGTGATGGTCACTGGCCCCCAGGTGACCCTCTACCTGGAGATCTGTGATCCCTTCTCTTTTAGTCAGTACTAGATCTAGAATAGCCGTGTCTCTTGTGGGTTGTTGTACCAGTTGTTTGAGGCCCTCCCCCTGCAGGGAAACCACCATGTGTCTAGTTCTGGCAGATGATCCTGCTGGTATTGATGAATCTGTATCTGGCATGTTGAAGTCTCCCATTATCAGAACCTCCCCTTTAGCTGTCATGTTTTGTATATCTTCTAACAGTAATGTGTCTATGTCCTCCCCCTGGTCTGGGGGGCCTGTAGACAACCCCAGTTCTCATGGCTGTCCCATTTCCTGTTTCCAGGGTGACCCACAGTTCTTCTGGCTCCTTATGTGTATTCTGAATTTCTGTAGCTTTGATATTTTCATTGACATACAGGGCCACTCCACCCCCTCGGTTTGCACCTTGGTCTCTTCTGAACAGTACATAGCCAGTTATTGAAGTCTCCCAAGTGTGGTTACTGGTAAACCACATCTCATAATTGCTACTATGTCCAGTTTAGCCTCTGTCATTATTGACTGCAGGTCTGGGATCTTGTTTCCCAGGCTGCGAGCATTTGTGTACATGATTTTCCATTGGTCAGATTTCGGTGTGTTAGTTGTTGGGTGAGGTCTGGCATTTCCCCTGTGTGTTGTGTGGGGGAGCTGGATCTTTTTCCTTACCTGGTGATGCAAATGAACTGCAAACATGCTGAACTCCTGTTTGACCACTAGCTGAGGGGGGAAGGGTGTTCTTCCCATTCGACATGTGAGGTGCTGCACCCCTCTCCCCATCTGCCAGTTTAAATATTCTGTAAAGATGTCAAACTTCTGCCCCAATGCACTGACTGCCTCCTTAGTCAGATGCAGTCCATCAAATTTAAAGAACTTTCACTCCTAAAACTGTTGTTAAGATAGATGCTGTTCCTTGGTCCTCCTCCACACATTCCCTCTTATCCCCTTTGATCTTAGCAATACCCCCTCTGGACTTTCTCCTTTTACTAATGTATCTATAGAAAGTCTTGTCCTCTTCTTTTACTGTTACTGCTACTGTTTCCTCAGTTTGGGCCTTTGCCTGCCTTACTCCCTTCCCTGCTTCCCTTTGGGAAGTTTGGTATGCCTCCCTATCTTTGTCCTGCTGAGTTCCCTTATATTTCCTGAAGGCCAACCTTTTGGCTCTGATCTTTTCTGCTACTGTTTTTGAGAACCAAAGTGGTTTCCTCCTTTTGCTCTTGCTTCTGTTCCTAACACAATGCGATGTTGCTTTAAGTATTGCATCCTTAATGCTTGCCCACTTTGCCTGTACCTCTTCACCTGTATTTCTTCTTGCCAGGCTAGCTTAACTAAGTTGGTCATCTTATCAAAATCAGCTCCCCTGAAGTCCCATATTTTTGCCTTGGAATGGGATGATTTACTTCTACTGGCCAAATTGAACCACACCATGTAATGGTTACTGGTCCGTAGGTGACCTTCTACCTGGAGATCTGTGATCCTTTCACCATTAGTCAGTACTAGATCTAGGATAGCCCTGTATCTTTTGGGTTGTTGTACCACTTGTTTGAGGCCCTACCCCTGCAGAGAATCCACTATGTGTCTAGTGCTGGCAGATGTTCCTGCTGGTATTGACCAATCTGTATCTATCATGTTGAAGTCTCCCATTATCAGACCCTCCCCTTTAGCTGCCATGTTTTGTATATCTTCTAACAGTAATGTGTCTGTGTCCTCCCCCTGGTCTGGAGGTCTGTAGACAACCCCAGTTCGTATGGCTGTCCCATTTCCTGTTTCCAGGGTGTCCCACAGTTCTTCTGGCTCCTTTTGTGTATTCTGAATTTCTGTAGCTTTGATATTTTCATTGACATACAGGGCCACTCCACCCCATCTTTTTGCACCTCGGTCTCTTCTAAACAGTACATAGCCAGGTAGTGAAGTCTCCCAATTGTGGTTACTGGTGAACCATCTCTCACTAATGGCTACTATGTCCAGTTTAGCCTCTGTCATTGATACCTGCAGGCCTGGGATCTTGTTTCCCAGACTACGGGCATTTGTGTACGTGATTTTCAGTCACTTTCCCATTGTTGGGGTTCCTGCATGTCCGTCCCATGCATTCTTGAATTCCCCCACTGTTTTCTTCCCCCACCATTTCTGCTGGGATTCTGTTCTAGGTGTCCACTGCCCTTTC
Organism: Neoceratodus forsteri; assembly: GCA_016271365.2. Lineage (NCBI taxonomy): Eukaryota > Metazoa > Chordata > Ceratodontiformes > Ceratodontidae > Neoceratodus > Neoceratodus forsteri. Next base: position 1,474,590,544 of record CM057459.1, read on the forward strand.
TGTGAAAAAATACTTCCATGTGTTACCACTGAGTCTACCCCCTCCAGTCTCATGTTATGCCCACTTGTTATTGAACACCTTATTTTTCTGAAAGATGGTACGCTGTTGTGCCTTATTTATACCTTGGTAGTATGTGAACATCTCTATCATATTTCCCCTCTCTCCTCTGCTCCCTGGTGTACTACTCATTGAGGTCCTCTAGTTTCTTCTCATATGACTTTGGTGTAGACCTTGCACCATTGTTGTTGCCCTTCTCTTAACTGCATCTGCTCTATGTCCTTCCAGAGATGCAGCCTTTAGAGCTGGACACAGTACTCCAGATGAGGTCTAACCAATGATTTGTACAGTAGCATCACCACTTCCCTTTTTCAGCTTGATCCCTCTCCCTGTGCACCCCAGCATCCCACTGGCTCTTCTACAGCCATTTCACATTGTTTGCTCAACTTTAGATCATCTGACATGACTACCTCCATGTCCCTTTCCTGTTTGGTGATTGTCAGTACTTCCCTCCCATCATGTACTCCTCCCCCCGGGTTTCTGTGCCCCAAATGCAGAATTCTGCAGTTCTTTGCATTGAATTTTAGCTGCCACGCTCGACTACTCCTCAGGCCTGTCCAGGTCCCGTCTCATCCTTTCAACCCCCCCCGGCAAGTCAGCCCTGTTGCACATCTTAGTATCATCTACCAAAAGGCATACCTTCCCCTCCAGCCCTTCTGCAGTGTCACTTATGAAGACATTGAAGAGGACTGGCCCAAGGAATGATCCCGTTGGCACCCCACTGGTCATCCTACTCTCTCTGGATTGAATGGATTGAACTCCATTTACCATCACCCTCTGTGTTCTATCCTTCAACCAATTTTGACCCAGTTTACTACCTTTGGACACACTCTCAAGCTGTCCAGCTTGTTTATAAGCCTCCTATGTAGAATGGTGTCGAAGACCTTGCTGAAATCCAGGTAGACCACATCCATTGTCCCTCCCTGATCTAATTCCCCTCATCACCTTGCTAAAGAAATCTATCAGTTTTGTTTGACAAGACCTTCCCATTTTAATTCCATGCTGTCTCAGATCCTTTGCTTCACTAGATTCCAAATATGCCATAATCCTTTCCTTTAGCAGTGATTCCATTCATTTCCCCACTACTCAGGTTAAGCTGACTGGCTTCTTATTGACAGCATCCTCCCTGCGCACACTTTTGTGAAGAGGGACTAGTTTTGCCCTCCTCCAGTCCTACCCCGATTTCCAGTGATTTGTTAAACAGGGCTGTCATTGGTGCTGCCAGCACTTCTTTAAGCTCTTTTAGTACTCTTGGATGTATCCTGCCTGACCCTATTGTCTTGTCCACCTTCAGTTTTGTGAGTTCTTGTAGGACTTTGTAAATGGGTTGGTGTCCACTTCCTTTCCATTGCTGCACCTGTCACATAACTGTGGTCTCTGTGTTTATTCTTCTTCTGTGAATACTGAACAAAAGTATTTGTTCAGCATTGCTGCTTTTTCCAGGTCCCCCTCTGCACGCTCCCCTTCTTCGCCTTACAATCCCACCCTGGTCTTTCTTTTTTTGCCAACATATCTGGAAAATGTTTTGTCCCCTTTCTTATTTACCTGGGCTATTTTTTTTGCCTCCCTCTGCTTCTATGGATACAATTCCCTGCCCTCCTCCTTCTTTGGTTCCTTGCACCTCCTAAATGCCAGCCTTTTCACTCTTACCTTCCCAGCCACTCCCTTTGAGAAACATGGTGTTGTTTTTATGGCTGCAGTGGGCGTAGCCTGCAGATGTATTGCTTTGAGAAAAGGACTACCTGCATAATTTCCTTCCAAACAACATGGTAGAGTGTTAAAAATATAATGTCCTCCACTGAAGCCTCATTACTACGCTGCCTATGTTTGTATGGGATTTAGAGAGCACTGTTTTTCCTCTGGCTTATATTCCTTCCCTGCAAGGCATCAAAGGAGGCAGGACATTGTCTAGAAACATGACCAGGACACCTAGAAGGACAGGTTTGGGGAGGAGGGCAGGCAGGTGTTCCCAGGTTGGAGAGAACTTGTATCCAGGAATAGGGAGGAGATACCTTATCATTTCTACCTTTTCCTAGGTTACAAGAACAGCCTCAGAGGGATCATCAAGGTTTTTGACAAAGAAGATACCATAAGACAACAGCAGAAAGTAGATCTTGCTTCTGCCTGCATCATAATGTGATATAAAACTACGTCTGGTGTTCACTGTCACCAGCTTAATGTTCCCCTTTCAATAATGATGCACTAAATTATCACCCTACTTTGTACTTATGAATATCTGCATTGTCTGAAGTTCTTATCCTAAAACAGTGCTTTACAATACAGAAAAATGCTGTATTCAAAGAATAAAAAGTGAAAGAACTGTATTTTAAATGCAATTGGTCAAGATTGTAACTATAAAAAGAAATAAAAAATATTTTTTTCAGTTCAGTTAACCATCTGATGTCAGAACGAATATTTTTTATCATCTTGCCATATATTGCAATGTAGTCAACTACTGACAACAAGGTGTAGTACAGGATCGTAGGTGTGCAAAATTGGCACTGTGCTTCATGCCACATGAATTGGGGGGCGCAAAAATGCTGAAATGAAAAATCTACGAAGGGTGATGGTTTTCTCAAAGTGACACTCAACAGTTTTAGGGTAAGTTAGTCCATCTTTACTTATTTGCTGCATATGCATCTCAGTTGCTAAGGGGTCTTGACCATGTTCTCCCATCCTCAAGCCAAGCTAGCTACAGTATGTCTAGCACTAACACTGATGGGAAGGTTATGCCATTAACAAGAGTCTCTTTAAATAGCCTTTTTTGGCAGATTTGAAATCTTCTCCATAGTGTTTTATTTGACTTGCCTCTGGCTTGAGAGAAGTTAAAGGAAAACTCCACCCAATGTCCAAGTCTGGTGCCTCTGTGATTTCTCTGAATTTGCTAAAAAAAAAAAAAACTATCCTGCACATTTTGAGTCCCTCCATAGGAGACATCAATAAAGTAGCCAAATACTACACACACCAGAACATAGCTGCAAAATGATTAGATTGTCTATAAGCACTGTCTTCCACGCAAGATACAAGCAATTGAATCAAAAGTGCACACACACACACACACACACACACACACACCCAGAACACAGCTGCAAAATGATTAGATTTGTCTAAAAAAAAACAACTATGCACATTATTATTACTCTGTTGTGTGAGTAGAGCATATCTGAACACTGTGTAGGTCACCGAAATTAAATCTACAAACAAACTCTGAACATTAGTATTACACTTCAGTGTGAGTGAAGCATATCTGACCACTAATGAGCAACCAGACCTGCACTCAGTTGGGGGTACCCTGTAACAAAAAAGCAGTGCCTGGAGGTTTAAAGTCAAGGTACAACTGTAGCAAAGGGTCTTTAATAAATGAAGGCCCACTCTAATGTTTACCAGATATTTCCTCCATGTCATGGTCACAGCAAACATTACAGGAAATGCTCTCTGCAGTGATCTTTCCCTGGCCAAGCGGGGCATGTAGTGTTTGTTTTGACCATTAAATGGAGAAAATATGAAAGATTATTGTGGATCTTTATTTATTAAGTTCTCTGAGCTAGGGTTGATCTGTGACTTTAAGCCTCCACATACAGTATCTGAACACTGGTTATGTCACAGAAAGGAAATCTAGAATGCAATTGGCAGTATGAACCAAATTAAATATTACTCTGTTGTGTGAGTGCAGCATATCTGAACACTGCGTAGGTCACAGAAATTAAATCTACAAAAAAACTACAAACATTATTATTAAACTTCAGTATGAGTGAAGCATATCTGAACACTAATGAGTAAACAGATCTGCACTATGTGGGGGGGGGCGGAGTTGCCTGTAAAAAAAAAAAAAATAAATAAAATAAAATAAAAAAGTACATGGAGGTATAAAATCAAGGCACAACCTAAGGTATATAACCTTTTGCACAGATCAGTGACCTCCCTGTGTCAATGGCCACAATTACTGCTAAGCATTGAAAGCAGGCAACAGACAATATAAGCATAAAACACGGACATAGAGAAATTATTATGATTTTCAGGATAGAGTATTGGGTTGGTTACTATACTGCTGTTTTTCCCTTGTGTTTGCTGTTGTGCTAGCATATACTGCAACCATGAAATTAACCATCACAGTCAAAAGTTTGTGCACTGGAAAGGCTCAGCTGCCTACAGAGTCCTTCCTTCCCTGACACACACACATACACATTCCTGCAGTATTATGAATTTTACACACTTGACAGCAGACCAAAAAAATGTTCTCAGTAGAACTGCCAACCTGTGGCAGTTACAGGACTGCAGAGACTGATCATGCCATGTTGTATTCTAGGCATGCTTTTTATGTTTGCTTGCACGCATGTGTGAGAAACATGTGACAGCTTGCAGGAGTAGCAGTTTGTGGATGTGCTCTTGTGTTATGGCCAATGCCCCCACTGCTTTGTGGGGCTTGTCTCTGTGGCAACAATAAACAAGCATGCTGTCTATGACAGCAGTGCAAAAGCATGCCACCAACTTGAAAGAATTTCATTGCTGCAGTGAAGGAGCACCCCCTCATTGAAAGGCATACCTTGCCTGGTGTAACATTTCAATAAACGTGGCAGCTGTCACTGTCGGCGTCTGCCTCTAGTCCCCAGAAAGCTGATGTCAGGGGTGTCCAATCCCCCCCTGTAGGCATGCCCCCTCCCCAGTTCATTTGCTGATGGAGGAGCCCAATCCCTTTCAGCATAATAGTCCCCCTGTCCAATAATTTGTCTGCCAAGGGGGAGCCTAATCCCCCTTGGCATCATGTCCCCCCAAACAAAGACCCTCTCTTCTTTGCCAGTGGAGTGCCCAATCCCTGTTGGCTCCAGCCACTCCCACAAAATACTTAGGTGGCATGCTGGGAGCCCACCCCCAGCATGCCAGACATCCCTGTAAGAAAGAAAATCTTTCCAAAGCAGTTTTTTTTTATTTTGTTTAACATGTGAACAAGAAAATGGTCCCTCATTGTCTGTGGTGTCCCTTCCCCCAACCTGCACTCACCCTCTCTGCACCCCACCTCCCCACCCACCCTCACTCCATACTTACCTCCAGAGCCTGGTGCAATGATCTTTGGTGGAGTGAAAACGTGTCTGCACTATTCATAGCCAACCGCGAACTGAAGAAATGCTGATAAGCTATATAATAGCATACAGTAATTTTTTTTTTTTTTTCAATTTAGGTGGCTACCTCAGCCAGTTTTGTGACTTTCAGCACCAAATTTTCAACATGGGGTTTTTGGGACCCCACTTCATGAATTCAGTCACTGTCATGTCATGATTCGGTCCCAAAAGATGATTTTACGGTTACTGTGTGGAAACACCTTTTGGGACTAATTAACAAAACAATAGTGTCACTGTTCATGAGGAGGGCTGCCAAAAAGCCAATGTTGCAAATTTGGTGAAACAGTCCAAAAAAATGACTGTTACAAGCATGCATTGCTCACTTTCCACTCTCGCTCATAACTTCAAGAATTTTTAATATTTTCACTGCAGATTTTTAACATTGCCATTTTTTCACACCTTCTTATGAACAGTAAAGCTGTCATTTTTCACACCCTGCCCAAAATGTGTGCAAACAATGGCACGGTCACTGTGGGAAATCAATGTTTGTGACAGATTAAGAAAACCACAGTAACACTGTTCATGAGAAGAGGTCCTAAAATGCCTATATTGAAAATCTGGTGATGAAATTCCACAAAATGACTATGTTATGAGCATGCATTGCACAGTTTCCACGCACACTTATAACTTCAAAAATTTTTAATATTTTTACTCCAGATTTTCAACATTGCCATTTTTGCACACCTTCTTATGAACAGTATAGCTGTCATTTTTCACATCCTGCCCAAAATGTGGTTTTGCACATCTGGCGCACAATTAGCACAGTTGGTGTGTGACATCAATGTTTGAATCAGATTAAGAAAATCACAGTGCCACTGTTCATGAGCAGAGGTTCCAAAATGCCTATGTTGAAAATCTGGTGTAACAAATCCCCAAAATAATTGCATTATGAGTGTGTGTTGTGCAGTTTCTATGCAAGCTCAAGATGTCATCAATTTTTTTTAATTTTCACTCCATATTTTCAACATTACCATTTTTTTACACCTCCTCATGAACAGTGCAGCTGTCATGTTTTACATCCTGTTCAAAATGTGTTTTTGCACCTGTGGCGCCAAACAGCACAGTCACTGTTCAAAATCACCTTTCAGCTAATGAACTGATAGTGTCACTGTTTATGCAGTGGGGTCACAAAAAGCCCATGTTGAAAACGTGGAGTGAAAATGCCAAGAAACGCCCAGGGTATTAGGGTTTCTGACCATACTACCCTGCCCTGTAGGGACTGACAGGCATCAGGGATGTGACTTGGGATTGTCAACAGTAATGCTCACGCCATTCTGCCCTATCCCTACTCTACAGTCAGTGATAGTTCTCAAGGTATGCCTTTGACTCTTCAGCCCCAAAGTTCACTCCATTCTCCTATACTGCACCCATTTCAGCATATTTCCTTATGGAATGGTGTGACTGTAAAGCTTGTCAAACACACCAAGGCACACCTCGACACTTGTCTGTGTCTGCAGGGCAGGGAGAGGTGAAATGGCATGAGTGTTATAGGTGACAATCCAAAGGCACACCACAATGTCTGTCAATCTCTGCAGGGTGGGAGTGGGGTTGGCGTCACTTCAGTACTTCACTGCCATTCCTATTCTGCCTGCCTGTCTCTCTATCTGTCTGTCTATGTAATTATCTGTCTTTCTATCAATTGCATGTATCGCTATTTTTACCTGTTTGTAAAACAAACCTGCATATCACATTTGCCTGATCTCTGAGAACATACTTATGAAGCTCTGCATATTTGTACACTACTCCTGCATAGACCTCATCATTTCTTAATATTTCCATTATCACAAGCATAACAACCTTAAACTTATCAACAGCGACCCCCCTCTTACTCTCACATTTTCTTTGCTAACAGTCCATCATTATACCTGACTGCCTGACATCAACACATTGCTTAAATATAACTTACATCACCTCATGGACAAAAACCCTGTTTCTCTAAAAAAAAACACAAAAAAAAAAAAACTGTGTAAATAATCCCAAGGCTGCACATATGCCAGCCATTCAGGAAAATGGGTGAGGTTCTAAGGAGCCATCTAGTGGGCATCAGAGCAGATATGTGGGTGGACCAAAAGTGGTCCATCATTAAGGAAGGAATACTGGTTGCCACAGATGAGTGTGTTAGACTCAGGGGGAAGAACACAAGGGCCAAAATGCCCAGCTGGTTCAGTTCCGGGGTTGCCAAGGCAGTAAGGGAAAAAAGGTTGGCCTATAGAAAATTCAGGAAGACCAAGAGAGAGGTGGATAGGGAAAATTACTTAAGGTTGGCTAGTGAGGCAAGTAAGGAAGTCCAGCGAGCAAAGGCACAGAAGGAGCTGCAAATTGCTGAAGGAAGGAATTAAGAAGGGGAGAAGGCTTTCTTTCACTATATAAGTGAGAAAAGGGACAAGAAGGAAGGGATTGTTAGGCTTAAGAAAGGGATGGAGTGGGTGGAGGATAATGGAGGAAAAGCAGAGATACTAAATGAATACTTCTGTTCTGTCTTCACCGTGGAGAAGGATGGACCAGTGCCTTCAGGAGGGAAAAGAGGAGCGGGGGGGACACAGACATAGTGATAGAGGAGGATAGAGCGAGGGAGGGTCTGCTGGCATTGAAAGTGGACAAATCACCAGGCCAGAACAGAGTACATCCAAGGGTACTAAAGAAACTGGCTGATGAGCTGGCAGGGCCACTTGCAGACCTATTTAATAGCTCACTAGAGTCAGACGTGGTACCATAGGACTGGAGAACAGCATATGTAGAGCCGCTTCACAAAAGTGGTCCCAAGGATGATCCAGGGAATTACAGACCAGTCAGTCTGACCTCCATTGTGGGCAAGCTGATGGAGACCATACTAAAAGAAAGGTTGGTGACATATCTAGAGGAGAATGATCTCCAGAATGAGAGGCAGCCTGGGTTCATGGGGGAGATCGTGTCAAACAAATCTGATTGATTTCTTTGACTGTGTCACTAAGACAGTAGACAGGGGCCAAGCAGTAGACATCCTCTGTCTTGATTTCAGTAAGGCATTTGACTCTGTGCCACACAAAAAATGACCAGGCAGTTGGTGGATCTTGGAGTTGGGGAGAAGATGGACAGATGGGTAGAAAACTGGCTGAGGGACAGAACCCAGAGGGTGGTGGTGGTGGAAGAGTTATCTGGCACCAGAGATGTAACCAATGGGGTCCCACAGGACTCCGTGCTGGGGCCAGTGTTGTTCAATGCCTTTATCAGTGACACTGGGGATGGTATTAAAGGCAAAATGTGCCTATTCACAGATGACACCAAGCTCTGCGGGAAAGTGGACACAGCTGAAGGGATATGATACCTACAGGAAGATCTGGAAAAGCTGGGGTGGTGGTCCAGGATCTGGCAGCTTGGCTTTAATGCCAAGAAATGCAAAGTTATGCATATTGGAGCAGGGTTTTAAATAATTGATTAGCAGTTTTTTTCTTGGGACAATGCTAACTGTACAGAAAGTATTTATATAGGTTTTCTAGAAGTGTTATGTTTGTTAAACCAAGTGCTATGCATTTTCACAATGTTTTAGCACTTTTATGAGTAAAATGCTAATCAATTTTTGGAGTTAAATAAAACCCTGTTGGAGCCAAGAATCCCAGGACAGAGTATTACCTGGGTGGAGTTTGAGTATCTGCATCAGAGGAGGAGAAGGACCTGGGAGTGATGATCACTAGTGACCTGAAGCACTCCTCGCAGTGCCAGAAAGCAGCAGCAAAGGCAAGCAAGATGCTGGGATGCATAGCTAGGGGGCTCAGTAGTAGGAGAGATGAGGTTATACTGCCCTTGTACAGGTCACTGGTAGGGCCACATCTAGAGTATGGAGTTCAATACTGGTTCCCACACCTCAAAAAGGACATTAACCTGCTGGAGAAGGTACAGAGGAGGGCTACAAAGATAATAGCCAGTCAGCAGCACAAGACATATGAGGAGAGGTTGAGGGCACTGAACATGTACTCCCTGGAAGACAAGAGAGAAAGAGAGGGGACATTTTGATTATTTATTTATTACATTTTGATAACCGGGTAAGCCCGCTGGGCCCCGAAGGTCCCTGTTTCAGGGGTGACCCGGGGAATTACATGGATTAATATGTGGGGTAGCATACAGCACAGGTACATTACACTAGACAGCGAGGAACATAATACATAGTAGTTTTTCAGCAGTTACATTTAAGAGGTAAGACTTAGTAGCTTTTGAGCAGTTAACATTTCCTGGGTAAGCTCTACTGATGGGGTGCAGTGATAGTCGCTATTTCCATACGAGGGAGAGGGGCGGGCTTCCACTTAGGAGCCTCTCACTTAAGCAGTTGCATATGGAGGTGACCATCATATGAGCCTTCAGCCTTGTGCGGAAGGTGTGGGTAGAGGTGGCATCCTGAACACCAGGGGGCAGGGAGTTCCATAGGGTGGGCGCTGTGACTTACGCCCCGCCTTGGTTCTAACCCTTGGCACTACAAGGAGGGTTCTTTCCATTGTTCTGAGGAGCCTAGGGTTTCTCTTTTGGGCAATGAGTCCAGTGAGGCTGGGAGGAGGGGATGGGCTGAGTAGTTTATGAGTGTGGCAGAGTAGGGAATATTGGAGCCGGGCCTCCCAGGAGGGCCAGTTTAGTTGGGACAGAGTGTCACAGTGGTGAGCCTGGGAGCCAGATAGGGTGGTGAAGCGAGCCACCTTGTGATAGAGAACTTGTAATCTGTTCATCTCTTGTTTGGCAGCTCCCTGTATCACCGGGGCCGCATAGGAGACGGTAGGAAGGAGGACGCTTGTGGCGATGGAGGACCTGGCCGTGGGTATCAACTGGTCTTTCAGCCTATACAAGGTCCCGAGTTTGGCATGAATATTTTTGGTTACCTGGTCGACATGATCCTTGAGGGAGAAGCACTGATCCAGGGTGAGGCCAAGGTATTTTATCGATTCAACCACCTCAAGTCTTTTTCCTGATTTGGTCGTCAGCCTGAGATGTGGGCTTCTGTCCCGGCTGAGGGTTCTTGGGCCAAATAGCATGGCCTTGGTCTTGTTAGGGTTAATGATCATTCTGTTGGTGACAAGCCATTGCTCAAGGGAACCCAGGTCTTCCTGTAGCCCAGAGCAGAGATCTCCCAGATTAGAGGAAGGGCAGTATATGACCGCGTCATCCGCATACTGTACCTCTGAGCTACCCCCACAGTGTTTACTGAGATCATTTGTGAAAAGAGAGAAGAGAAGGGGGCCAAGGATAGATCCTTGGGGCACACCATCCGTTAGGGGGAGAGGCTCCAACAGGGAGTCTTTCCATTTTACCCTCTGTGTCCTCCCTGTGAGGTAACTGTTGAACCTCGATAGGGAGTGGCTGTCTAACCCAACCTGGCTCAGTTTTGTAAGGAGCAGGTTGTGGTTTACAAGGTCAAAAGCCTTGGAAAGGTCAATGAAGACTGCCCTGGTGGTGGATCCCTTGTCCAGTTCTCTGAGAACATCAGTGGAGAACTTGATAAGTGTGGTGTCAGTCCCATGATTTGTTCTGAAACCGTGCTGGAAGGGGGCAAGTAAAGGGTGGAGCTCTAGGTAGTCCCAGAGTTGTCCACAAATTAGTCTGTCTTGAATCTTCGCAAGGCTAGATAGCAGGGAGATGGGCCTGTAATTGTTGGTAGTCTCCCTTGAACCACCCTTGTAGATGGGAACTACATGGGCCAGTTTCCATTGTTCTGGGATGGCACCTGTGATAAGGGATCGATTGAGGAGCCAGGTGAGGGGCCTGGCAAGTGCAGGGGCCCCTTCCCTTAGTATGCGGGGATGCCATCGGGTCCCATAGCTCCCGACATTTTGAGGGACTTTAGTAACGGAGGACTTCGCTTGGTCTTAATGTCGGATGTGGAAGGTTGAGGGTTCAGGCTTTGGGGGATGGGATCATTCTGACTGTGGAGGAGGGATGGCAAGCCCTCTTGAGCAGGTCCAGGTTTGAACTGGCGGTTGAGAGCCATGGCAATGCTAGGGTCATTAGTTAATTGGCCATTGACCCTCAAGTGGGCAGTGATGGTCTTCCTTGCCCCCTTTAATAGCCCGCTTATGTGAGCCCAAAAGAGTCTAGGGTTGCCTAGGTTATTTTTCTGTAGATCTGTGAGGTAGTCTCATTTGGCCACTTTGATGGCCAGTTTGCACTTATTTCTCAGCATCTTGTAGTGGTTTAGGTCAGCCAGTAGAGAGGAGAGCTTGTATTTTTTCCAAGCAGTGTCCCTAGTTTTCATCAGTGTTTTCACTTGAGGGGTGATCCACTTGTAGCGGCTCCCCTTGGTGCGGAATTTCTTCAGAGTTGCCAAGCAGTCAGCAACCATAATGATGGCTCCCTGGAAGAAGGCCGTAGCCTCTTCCAGTGTGGGAAGTAGTTTGATTGGGCTCCAATCAATCCCGTTTAGGCAGCCAATCAAGTGTTCAGGTTGATAGATTAAGTAGTCCCGTGTCACGAGTATTTGTGGGGGGACTCTGGGGGCCCCGTTTTTCCAGGAGCAGAAGATTGGGGAGTGATCACTCAGGGCATCTGCTAGGGTACCAGCCGCCTTTATATTGGTGGTTTGCTAGTAAGCACCCAGTCTAGTGTGGAATGGTTACCCATTTTGTACTTCATTCAGGTGGGCCCTGTGATAACCTGCATAAGGTTAGCTTCCTGAACCAGCCCTAGTAGGGAGGGCTTGCCTTTCGGGGCCCAATTCAGATTGAAGTTCCCCAGGATGATCAGCTCAGAGGTGACCTAATCGGAGATGTCCCTTAGGACCGCCTCCAGATATGAGCACGTATTGGTTGGGGGGTTGTATACACATCCAATGTTGAGATGCTTACATGGGCCAAGGGTGATGCGAACGAAGATCAATTCACCTTCCATACTAGTGGCCTGTAGCAGGTTGACCTGCACTGAGTTAAGGGTGTCTTTTGTGTAGATTAGGACCCCTCCACCCCTTTTCTTCAGTCTATCTTGTCTGTGGGAGAGGTATCCTAGGGCTGCAACCTCGTGGGAGAGTATGTGAGGCTTGAGCCAGGTTTCCGATATGGCCGGGATGTCCGGGTTGTACTGGTCCAGCCAGGCTTGAAGTTCCTGCTTCTTGAGTCTCAGGCTACATATATTCATGTGCGCAATCCTCAGGCCCTTATTGGCCACCCAGTGCGGGTCCACCGGGGAGGAGACCAGAAGATCATAAGGAGGAGGACCAGGATTTGGTTGGATGTCCCCTACCATGAGCAGGAGGGTAGGAAGGAGGCAAAGAGAAGGAAGATGACTGAGGGGTAAGGACTTAGTCCAGAGTCTCCGTTTAGCAGTGAGTAAAGTTGAGTACAGAATGCCTCTCCTGCTGCAGAATACATGGGCAGTCAGAAGTGCCTCCATGTTATTAAGAGGGAGGGTGTAGTGGTCCCAAGAATGTCGTGGGGGAATGTCCAGTTTGGGGGGACTTCTCAGGTCCTGTTCTCCTGTGCTTATAGTCCTATTTGCCCAGTGTAGGAAGAGGAGGTACAGGATGGCCAGTAGGAGCCCTCTATTTGGGCAGCCAAGAGAGGGGGGTCCAAGCATGGAGGGCATCATGCTGGTGAGGAGGCCGGGTGGGGAGGAGGGATGCATGGGCGGTAGGGATGGTTGGGCCTCTGGGAATAAGTTCCCCTGAGCCCACCATGCTCAACTTAAGAGTAATAACCAGCCTCGTCAGGCACCGAGTCCCTGACTGATCAGGTCAGTGGTGTGGCCAGGAATTACTACAGTGAGCCGCTGGTCAGCAGTACCCAAACTTATAGGGTATCAGATGTCTCACCCCAGGGATAGATGGACAGATGTATTGGAGGAGGTGGTCTTGGTAGCACTTGTTACTATAGGATCCTCCTGGGATGAGTTTGGCCTTGAGCCCCTTAGGTCAGAGCAGGCAGGTTGGACGCAGGAGCTGTCTATGACCTGAGGCCGGGCACGCTCGTGTTAAGCAATAGGGGGAGGCAATCTAGCTGGAGATACAGTGTTAATTAGGTAATCAGGCAGTTAAGGGTGCACCTGTCTATGTACTGAAAACCATACCCCGAGGTAGAGTTGAAATCACATTTATACGACTCATGGGAAAAATAGAATAACATGCAATTTACAAGGCATAACTGGATTACTATAGTGCTTAATAATCACTTAGATACTGCAGGTACAGCAGCAGCTGTAATTTCTGACTACCTAGTTTATAATACAACTGGCAGTTTTGTGGGTAGCAGGCAATTTGGTAGGGAGAGACAGAGATACTTCCTCGAGTTGCACAGTAATTTGCAGGTGGTGCAAAAAGATTGGGATTAGAGAAAGCAGGTGCAGTGATGGCTAAATGCCACTAGAGGGGGGTATTGGAGTTTTGTATTGGGCACGGTAGCCAGAAGGTCCTTTTGTTATAGTGGCCACTAGTGGACAGCTGTGATAACCTGCAAATGGAAAAGTCACCTGATAGGTTAATTTCAGTCAGGTGCTTTATCCTATAAAAAGGAATGACGACCAAGGGTGGTGGTGGGGGTGGCAGGGCAGCCAGTGCGTAGCATCGGCGGGGTCCTTGCTCTGCCGTTTGCACTCCTCGCTCATCCTGGTCTCCTTTACCTGTGCAGATTTTTCGGTTTGAATTCCATGCCTTTTGCAGGGGGTGATCAGCGTGGGGCTTGGGAAGAGTCCGTCTGCTGTGGGGAAGGGCTGCTCGGTTGCCCTCTTGACCCAGAAGGCTCCCGGGGAGCAGGTTTGTCTCTGTGCAGATTTTTCAGTTTGAATTCCACACCTTTTGCAGGGGGTGATCAGCGTGGGGCTTGGGAAGAGTCTGTTGGCTGTGGGGGAGGGCTGCTCGGTTGCCCTCTCAACCCAGAAGGCTCCCGGGGAGCAGGTTTGTTTCTGTGCAGATTTTTCAGTTTGAATTCCACGCCTTTTGCAGGGGGTGATCAGCGTGGGGCTTGGGAGAGTCCATCGGCTGTGGGGGAGGGCTGCTCGGTTGCCCTCTCGACCCAGAGACATTCAAGTACTTGAAAGGAATAAATCATTATGCAGCCGTGGTGGATTTGACCATAACCTATTCCTCTTGCTTTTGCTTAATTGCCTAATTCTTTTCAACTCAGTGAAGACGCCTTTTGGAGTCGCCCACTGATCCTCTACACCCCGCTCCCCCTTTGCCAGGACTTTCCTGAGACATTTCCCCAACTTAGCAAAGTCATCTCATCTGAAGTTTAGAACCCTTGCTTTTGGCACCAAATTATGCCAACATTTTTTTGTCTGAATGGGAAGCAGAGTGGGTACATAAAGGTGACAACAATGTCTTTTTGGAATATATTGACTTTTATTGCTGTTTTATCGACGATATTATTCTAATATGGAAGGGAGACATGGATCAGTTACATGATTTTGTAAAATATCTGCAGAAAACAAACTCGAACTTGAAATTCACTATTATTGCTAGTAGTGAACAGATAACTTTTTTGGACCTTTTCATTTACAAATATGTAGAGGGGGTTTGGCCACAAAATTGTTTAGAAAGACTACTGATCGAAATGGTGTCTTACATTTTAACAGTAATCACCCAAGACATGTGGTCAGAAATATCCTGGTTGGGCAGTTTATGCGAATAAAAAGAAATTGCAGCACTGAGGAAAGTTATCTAAAAGAAAGGAATGATATGAGCAACAGGTTTAAATCTAGAGGTTATAGTGATCAGAGTATACAGAGTGCTATTGATAGGGTAGATACCATGCAGATAACGCATTTATTGCAAAAAAGAGATAAAACAATAATAAATAAGACGCATGTACCTAAATTTATCACTGTATTTAATGCACAGGTGTCTGACATCTCTAACATTAGACAGAATAACTGGGGTAATTTAAGTGTGGAACCGAAACTGAAAGAGATCGTTGATTAAGGTCCCAAGTTTGTTTTTCGAAGGGGAAGAAATCTGGCAGATTTGCTTGTACATGGAAAACACAACATCACAGCCAAATGTGGTCCTATGCTCCCTAATGGTAATAATAGATGTGGGACTTGCAGTGCTTGCAAACATATTCAGGTGGGACCAGTTTTTTCATTACCTAATTCGTAGAACTTTCATCAGATGCAAAGCTTTATTAATTGCAATACAGAATCTGTGGTCTATTTAGCTACATGCAAATGTAACTGCTCTTATGCGGGAAAGACAATAAGAAACTTCAAGCATAGGATTTTTGAACATCCGAGTTGTATTAAACCTAAAAAAACAGGAAAACACATTGGCCCTTCATATACAACGAGCTGGTACTGGACATTTATTTAGCTTTATGGGACTTGAACAAGTCACCTTAGGACTAAAAGGAGGTGATCTGGACAATGAACTGATGTGCAGAGAAACTTTTTGGCAATATAAATTAAAATCTAGTCATTATCCAGGCTTGAATGATGTCTTTCAGTTAACTCCTTTTTTAAAAAAGCATAGATAAACCATTTTTGCCGATTTCTTGTTTGAATTTGCAAATTATAATGTGAATGTAAAATATTGGATTTAGGTAAATGCTTTCACGTAGCAAGGTGTACCTTTAGCATTAACTGTTCAGAGCTATAGGCTCACAGCATGGTGCCCTTTCATTCATTTTTGTATGTTCTTTTGGTATATGTTTATGTACATAATTGTTGTAAGCATTTTAGTATTCATTAGCATACATGATTAGTTGTAAGAGTATTTTGATTGTGAACACATTTATTCCTGTTCCTGTGAGCAATGGTGAATGAAGTTTTAATTGGATCACACAGGAGTAAGCTAGTATGCTTATTGTGTGTGGGGGGGAGTTTGTATGCACTATTTAAGTAATGAATAGGTGAGCTGCTGACGTCTTGATAAAGCGTCTGATTACGATGTGAAACATTGACGTTTGGGGGTTGCTACCACTCATTTGTACCTTTTTCACAAAGTAATTGTTGTTACAGTTTTTTGTTTTTTTTTTATATTATTAAAAGCAGTTTTAGAGTGTCCTATCGTAAGGACTGGTTTCTTCATTGACACCTGTAGAGCCCGAGTTTTTGCCTTTATTGTGCCTTTTAGGGTCGCCCACTGATTCTCTACACCCCACTCCCCCTTTGCCAGGACTTTCCTGAGACATTTCCCCAACTTAGCAAAGTCATCTCATCTGAAGTTTAGAACTCTTGCTTTTGTATGGTTAGATTCTTCCACTGTTCTCATATTAAACCACACCATACGGCAGTCACTGGACCCCATGTGGCTACCCACCCATACATCCATGACTTTGTCCCCTTTGATGAGTACCAGGTCCAGTCCCACCCACACATCCATGACTTTGTCCCCATTGATGAGTACCAGGTCCAGTCCCACCCACACATCCATGACTTTGTCCCCATTGATGAGTACCAGGTCTCAGACCCACCCACACATCCATGACTTTGTCCCCATTGATGAGTACCAGGTCCAGTCCCACTCACACATCCATGACTTTGTCCCCATTGATGAGTACCAGGTCCAGTCCCACCCACACATCCATTACTTTGTCCCCATTGATGAGTACCAGGTCCAGTCCCACCCACACATCCATGACTTTGTCCCCATTGATGAGTACCAGGTCCAGTCCCACCCCACATCCATGACTTTGTCCCCATTGATGAGTACCAGGTCCAGTCCCACCCACACATCCATGACTTTGTCCCCATTGATGAGTAACAGGTCCAGTCCCACCCACACATCCATGACTTTGTCCCCATTGATGAGTACCAGGTCCAGTATTGCTCCCTTGTGAGTAGGCTCCACCACCAACTGCCTGAGGCACGTGCTTTGCAGGGCATCCAAGATGTCTCTTCTCTTGGCTGTGGCTGCAGCTGGGATGCTCCAGGCAACATTCAGCAAATTGAAGTCTCCTTCCATCAGTGCCTCTCTTTAGTTGCCATTTTGTAAATGATTTCCATTAGCCTCCTGTCCAACTGCCCCCCTTGTGCTTGAGGTTCGTAGATCAAGCCAGAGTGAACATTGTTGCCTTTTCCCATGTCTAGGGTGGCCCATATTGCCTCCACCCATCCTTACATTCCCTGTACCTCAGTTGCTTTTATGCCCTCCCTGACATAAATAGCCACTCCTCCACACTTTTTTCACACCATGTCCTTTCTAAACAGAGTAAAATCTGGCATGGCCACTTCCCAATTTTGATTTACATTGCACCAGATGTCTGTGATGGTGACTTATCCAGGTACGCTCCTGCTATGGTTGCTTCTAGGTATGTAATCTTGTTGCTCAGACTTCGAGCGTTTGTACAGATGGCTCTACAGGTTGTTGTGTCAGCTCCCCTCCTGATTCCCTTTGCCCTCCTTTACTTCTCCCACTACATTTTGTAAAAATCTCTTTAATTTCTTTTACCCCGTTATATGTTTATATCTGCATCAGTCTATGGTTTTACTCCCCCAGGATACACTTTAGTCTGTATGATATGGGGCCTGGCATGTCCCAGTAGAAGCACTCTAGCCATGCAGATACATTGAGCTCTTGTCTATGTGGTATGTGGCCCTGTATGCCCCAGTAGCAGAACCCTAGCCCTGTAGCTACAGTCGATTCTAGTCTGTGTAATATGGGGCCTGGCATGCCCCAGTAGCAGCACCTGCAGCTACATTCAGCTCTGGTTTGTCTGGTCTGGGGCCTAGCATTCCCGAGTAGCAGCACCCTAGCCATGCAGTTACGTTTTTCTCTGGCCAATGTGGTATGGGGCCTGGCATACTGCAGTAACACCACGCTAGTCTTGCTGCTACGTTTGGCTCTGGTCTGTTTTGCATGGGGCTTGGCATGCCACAGTAGCAGCACCATAGTCTGTCAACTACATTTAGCTCTGATCTTCCTGTGTGATATAGGACCTGGCATTCCACTGTAGCACCAACCTAGTTCTGAAACATAGAAACATAGACTTTGACAGCAGATAAGGACCACTTGGCCCACCCAGTCTGCCCATTTCCCTACCTACTGGTTAAGCTGCAGATTCTAGTTAACCAACAGCCTACTTCCTGCAACCCCCAACTATAATTGCCTTGTGTCTGTCCCATGCATGTTTGAATTCCCCCACTGTTTTAGACCCAACGACCTCTCAGGAAGGGTGTTCCATGTATCCACCACTCTCTCCGTGAAAAAAAAATTTCCTCACATTACCGCTGAGCCGTGCCCCCTCTATCTTTAAATTGTGCCCCCTTGTTCTTACACATCTCTTTTTCTGAAAGATGCTACCCTCCTGGACTTTGCAGCTATAGTCATCTCTAGTCTTTGTGTTATGGGACCTGGCATGCCCCAATAGCAGCACCCTGTCCCAGCAGCTACATTTGGCTCTGGTCAATGTGATTTTGAGCCTGGCATGCCCCAGTAACAGCACCCTAGCCCTGCAGCTATATTCCGCCCTAGTCTGTGTGGTATGGGGCCTGGTATGCCTCAGTAGTAGCACCCTAACCTTGCAGCTACTTTTGAGTCGGGTTAATGTGGCAGCATCCTAGCACTGCAGCTACATTTGGCTCTGGTCAGCGTGGTATGGGGCCTGGTATACCTCAGTAATAGCACTCTGTCCCACCAGCTACATTCAGTTCTAGTCAATGTGGTATGAGCCTGGCATGCCCCAGTAGTAGCACCCTAGCCTGGCAACTACATTCAGTTCTGGTCAGTGTGATATGGGACCTGGCATTCCAAAATAGCACCAACCTAGTTCTGCAGCTGTAGTCATCTCTAGTCAATGTGGTATGGGACCTGGTATACCCCAATAGCAGCAGTATGTTCCAGCAGCTACATTTGGCTCTAGTCTCTGTGGTTTGGGGCCTGGCATGCCTCTTTTGCAGCACCCAACCCCTGCAGCTACATTCAGTTCTGGTTAATGTAGTATGGGGTCTGGCATGCCCCAGTAACAACACCCTTTCTCTGCAGCTATATTCTACTCTGGTCTATGTGGTATGGGGTCTGGCATGCCCCAGTAAGGCTAGAGGGATGTTGGGGTGTATTAGTAGGGGTATCACAAGTCGAAAGAGGGAGGTAATAATCCCTCTTTACAAGACACTGGTTAGGCCCCATCTGGAGTACTGTGTGCAGTACTGGAGGCCATACCTTCACAAGGACATTAACCAAATCGAGGCAGTCCAGAAAAGGGCAACTAAAATGGTGCAGGGACTGCATCAGAAAACATATGAGGACAGATTAACTGAACTCAGTATGTATACCCTAGAGCAAAGGAAGGAGAGAGGTGATATGATTGAAACAGTCAAACACCTTAAGGGCATTAACAAGGTGAAAAGGTCTAGCATGTTTCAATATAAGAAAAATAGCAGGAGAAGATGACACAGCATGAGATTAGAGGGAGACTGATTAAGGGGTAATGTGAGGAAGTTCTTTTTCACAGAAAGGGTGGTGGATGCATGGTACAGCCTACCTAAGGAAGTGGTGGTTATGAATACATTGCAGGGCTTCAAACAGGCATGAGATAGGCATAAGGGAGCAATACAGATGAGTATGAATAGATAAGCCATTGACAGAGCAAAGACCTATGGCACATTCATAAGGTAGAAAAAAAAAGGAGCAGACTGGATGGGCCTTGCAGTCCTTATCTGCCGTCAACTTCTATGTTTCTGTGTAACAGTACCCTAACCGTGCAGCCACATTCAGGTCTGGTGTATGTGATATATGACCTGACATGCACCAGTAGTAGCACCCTAACTCTGCAGCTAAATTTAGCTCTGGTCTATGTAGTATGGAGCCTCACATGCCCCTGGTAGCAGCACCCTAGCCCTACAGTGACATTGGGCTCTAGTTTATCTGGCATTGCACCTGGCATGCCCCAGTACAAGCACCCTAACCCTGCAGCTACATTCAGCACTGGTCTATGTGGTATGGGGCATTGCATACTCCCAGTAACAGTAACCTAGCCCTGCATACTCCCAGTAACAGTAACCTAGCCCTGCAGCTGCATTCAGCTCTAGTCTATGCGATATGGGGACTAGCATGCACCAATAGCAGCACCCTAACCCTGCAGCTTCATTTGTCTCTGGTCAATGTGGTATGGGGACTGTCGTATCTCGGTCCCAGCACACTAGTTCTGCAGCTGCATTTGGCCTTAGTCTTTGTTGCATGGGACCTGACAGGCTGCAGTAGCAACATCCTGTCCCAGCAGCTACATTCAGATCTGGTCCATGTGGTATGAGCCTGGCATTCTTCTGTAGCAGCACCCTAACCCTGCAGCTACATTCGACTCTGGTCAATGTGGTATGGGGCCCGACATGCCTCAGTAGCAGCATCCTGGCACTACAGCTACATTTGGCTCTGGTCAATGTGGTATGGGGCCTGGCATACCTCAATAGCAGCACTCTAGCCCTGCAGCTACATTCAAGTTCTGATCAATGTGGTATGAGTCTGGCAATCCCCAGTAGTGGCACCCTAGCCTGGCAACTACATTCAGCTCTGTTCAGTGTGATATCGGATCTGGCATTCCCCAGTAGCACCAACCTAGTTCTGCAGCTATAGTAATCTCTAGTCTATGTGGCATGGGACCTGGCATGCCCAAATAGCAGCAGTCTATCCCAGCAGCTACATTTGGCTCTAGTCTATGTGGTTTTGGGTCTGACATGCCTCAGTTGCAGCACCCAACCCCTGCAGCTACATTCATTTCTGGTCAATGTAGTATGGGGCCTGGCATGCCCCAGTAACAGCACCCTAGCCCTGCGGCTATATTCTGCACTGGTCTATGTAGTATGGGGCCTGGCATGCTCCAGTAGCAGTACCCTAACCCTGGAGCTACATTCAGCTCTTGTGTATGTAATATAGGACCTGACATGCACCACTAGTAGCACCCTAACTCTGCAGCTAAATTTAGCTCTGACCTATATAGTATAGGGCATCACATGCTCCCGGTAGCAACACCCTAGCCCTGCAGTGACATTTGGCTCTCGTCTATCTGGCATTGGGCTTGGCATGCCCCAGTAGCAGCACCCTAACTCTGCAGAGACGTTGAACTCTGGTCTGTGTGATATGGCAGGGTTTTAAATAATTGATTAGCAGTTTTTTTCTTGGGACTATACTAACTGTACAGAAAATATTTATATAGATTTTCTAGAAGTGCTGTGTTTGTTAAACACAGTGAAGCAAGAGCTATGCATTTTCACAAAGATTTAGCACTTTTATGAGCAAAACGCTAATCAATTTTTAGAGTTAAATAAATCCCTGTATGGGGCCTTGCATTCTCCAGTAGTACCACCCCTTGCCCTGCAGTGACCTTGGGATCTAGTGTTTCTGGCATGGGGCCTGGCATGTCCCATGACCAGCACCCAAGCCTGGCATTTACATTCAGCTGTGGTCTATATGATACATGACACTGTATTCCCCAGCAGCAGCACCCTAGCCTCGCAACTGTATGTAGCTTTGGCTTATGTAGTATGGGGCCTGGAATGCCCCAGTAGCAGCACCCTATCCATTCTACTACATTCAGCTCTGGCCCATGTGGTATTGGGCCTGGTATGCCCCAGTAGCAGTACCCTTGCCCCTACAGAAACATTGAGCTCTGGTCTGTGATATGGGACCTGACATGCCCCAATACCAGCACCCTAGCTCTGTAGATAAATTGAGCTCTGGTCTATGTTTTATGAGGCCTGGTATGCCCTAATACCGGCACCCTAGACCTGCAGCTACATTCTGCTCTGGTCTATGTAGTATGGGGCCTGGCATGCACCAATAGCAGCACCCTAGCCCTGCAGCTACATTCAGCTCTGGTCTGTGTGGTATGGGGCCTCGCAGTCCCCCAGTAGCAGCATCTTAGCCTTGCAGCAACACTGGGCTCTAGTCTGTGCGGCATGAGGCCTGGTAATCCCCAGTAGCAGCACCCTAACCCTGCTGAAACCTTGATCTCTGGTCTATGTGGTATGGGGCCTGACATGCCCCAATAGCAGCACCTTCACCATGCAACTGCATTCAGCTCTGGTCTGCGTTGTATAGGGCCTGGCATGCCCCAGTAGCAGCACCCTACCCATGCAATTGCCTTCAGCTCTGGTATAGTCAGACTATTTCCTAGACACAAATCAACAAATAGATTAGGCTTATAGCCTCTTCTCTGAATTAAATAATGACAAATGAAAAATGTTTTGCTTTTGCTTTTTCTGAATAAATTTAAATGTAAACCTAATTACCAAGCATTATTTAGACTGAAGTTGCTGTTTAGCCAATAATAAATTGAGTGTGCCTTACTTTTAAACAGTTTGAAGATAAATTAAAACCAAAAATTGTTGCACCAGCCCGCCGGCACAGCAGTAGGGTTACCACTTGCGGCGCCAGCAACCCGGGTTCGGAAACGAACTCAGGTGACTGGAGCATCAGCCAAGGAAAGGATTGAGCACCCAGAGGCTGCTGTCCTTCTCTGGGGTGAGAGGGCTGCTTGTCCCACTGCTATACTGCCACACTGCCACCTGGGTGACCACGGCTCGAGGTGCAGCAGGACAACAGGTAGAAGGGAGAGAGGACATCCGCCAAAAGCCAGAGCATCTGCATGTCCTGATGTGCTCCACCCCTAGGCTGTCCTTGTCAGCCAACATCCTGAGGGCAGGCTAGAAAACCAGGAAAATACCCCATATTGCTCCCAGTAGATGGAGCACCGGGCCCTGATCCCCAGTGCCCCTACCGGAGCCAGCAACAGCATCCCTGATGAAATCTAGACATGTTGTGATGTAGAGGGCCCCATACCCACCTGGGGTGCATAACCAAGACTCCATGGGGGGATGGACTGCACTGGTAACTGGTTAGAGGAGCAGGGACGCTCAAGGCCATAGGTATCTCCTGAAGAAAGGGAGTACTGTGGTAAGAAGGGGGCATAAAGAGAAAGTTAAAAAAAAAAAAAAAAGAATGATTATAGTTTCTTTGCAATATTTAATTGTAACATTAACATTTTACAGTTTAAAAACAATATATGTATCTTGTTTGGAACTAACTGTAGAATGGGGAAATTTTATTTGAGGAAGTGAAAAAGAACATATTTCAGAAAGCTTCCTGTTTAACAGAATACAGGCTTAACCACACGGTACATCCTCTATAGCAACAAGAGTTTTAGAGCTTACAGAACACTTTCCAATGAAGTAAGAATCTGACATGACATTCCACTTCTAAAATAAGACATGTTTTGCCAACTTGCAACACACTTTTTACACTTCTTCAAGAAGTGCAACATGAGGTACATCAGGTCCCTACCATCCAAAACGTTTACATTGAAACCCCATTTGAGACAAGGTAAGCGGGGCAGATGAAGTGGGAACCAGAGCGCATTCATCACCTTGCCTAGAGCCTCAAACTGAGCATCTGTGTACTGGAACAATGGTAAGAGAAAGCCTGCATTCTGTCAGTTAATAAACAGAATATATAAGGAGGTGCTTGGCATAAGTTTAATTTTATATTTTTTATGATTTGGTAATTCTAATAAATGGGGGCTACCCCCTGCAATAGGAATTATATATTGTATTTTACTTGCTACTGCCAAGGGGTCATTGTTTATATTTTCTAAAATCTTTTTAAGTAAAAGAATATTGAATGTACTTGGAATTCATTGGTACTTCTTTAAATATCAAACAGGTATAAGGACTTTTTGTTTAAATGTATACTATTTCTGCTGAGAGAGAGAGAGAGAAAGCAGCCACCGGCTTCTTTAAATCAAGGAGGTAATTTAATAGACTGCACTGAATTCAATTATTAATATTTCGGCCTGTGTAAGTAAGTAGTTTGTATTCTCTGTTTTTGTGGTGACTTTTCTTAGTTTAACTTTCATTTGCCAGGGAGGAACTGTAGCTGGGAGAGATTTGCAGTCATTTGTAACTAGACCTGTTACTTAACCTCTGTGAAATAGGTGTCTGAAAGGAAGGCACTCTGCTGGGCGGAGGGTCGGAGTTGTAGCTGATTGTTTCTGGAAGCACAGGTTTATTGTATGTCTCTTTGCAGATGACACAAAGATCTGCAACAGGGTTGATACGGTAGGTGGGGTGGAAAGGATGAAAAGGGACGTGGTAAGGTTGGAGGAATGGTCAAATGTATGGCAGCTCAGATTCAATGCAAAGAAGTGCAAGGTAATGCACCTGGGAAACAAAAACCCAGAAGAAGAGTACACAATGGGGGGTGAGATACTGACAACAAAAATGGAAAGGGACCTGAGGGTAGTCATATCAGACGGCCTAAAGGTGGGCAAGCAATGTGAGAAGGCAGTGAGGAAGGCTGGGGGATACTGGGATGCATAGGGAGAGGCATCACCAGTAGAAAACAGGAAGTTATTGTCCCTCTATACAGACAGCTGGTAAGGCCACATCTGGAGTACTGTGTACAGTTCTGGAGACCCCATCTCTGCAAAGACATAGACAGGGTGGAGGCTGTGCAGAGGAGGGCAACCAAAATGGTGCAGGGTCTGCACTAAAAGACATATGAAGTGGAGGCGTGGCTAAGATGCAGAGGAAGATGGCCACTTAACTTGATCCCCAGCAAACAAAATCCACCAGAATACGCGGTCATTCAGGGGCCTTCTTCTTCCCGAAACCTATCTGGCGTTGCCCCGATTTCGAAAGTGGATCTTACGCGCATCTAGCTCGCCGGTAATAGCCAGTTACTGCGCGGCTCACTTCAGTTCTGACTAGGACATCCAACAGTGCTCTGGTGGGGGCAGCAGCTCGTCATCCAATACTCAGCAGTGGCTAAATAGTGGCAACACAACTAGCGACAGCAGGGACCTGTGCACTGCACTGTACCCCAATATCAGGACTCTACTACTCTAGAATAGACTCCTCACAAACTAATGGGCCGCTTCTAGGCCCCGCTGTTGGGGGAACTGTCGCCCAGCAGGTGGATGTGGGTGCTTCTCTGCAACATATTACTGCTATATTAGAAACCCTCCTGACAAGGGTTTACACCGTATCTACCACTCTAACTGGCACAGTAGTGGAAGTCAAAGTGCTCAGCGATTAAATGAACATTGTGGAGCAACGGGCAGAGGACTTGGAAATGGACAGTACTAGAATATGGCAGAAGCTTAGGGAGCATGGTGAGAAACTGGTCACTTTCTGGAAGAGAGCAGAGGATCAAGAAAACAGAGGAAGATGAAATAATATCAGAATTCTAGGGTTTCCAGAGAAGTTCGAAGGCCAGAACACTGAGAAATTCCTTAGTGAAGAAATTCCCAAGATACTCTGTGAAAGTTGGACAGGCCCAGTTGAAGCAGAACGGGCGCACCAAATCCCAAGTGGGGCCATGTATCATCAGGGACCCCCCCGGCCTATTATCACCTATGTCTTGAAATACCCCATTAAAGAAAAGATCCTCAGAGCAGCCAGAGATAAAGGGGAGCTGTTGTGGCAAGGGGCCTGGATATCTTTTTTTCAAAGACTTCTCAGCGGAGGTAGCTGCACGAAGGAAAACATTTCTACCTATTAAAAAGCTATTGGCAAAACAAGGATTTCAGTATGGGTTCAGGAGTCTGGTTTACTTCCATATGTCACGGGAGGGAAGGGACATTGTTGCAGAAACCCCTCAGAAGATTGAGAACTGGGTACACACATACTGGCCTAAACTAACCAATAACACTACAACTCCCAAGATGCTCTGGGTGTCAGAACCTAGGCCAGGGGCTCAGCGGAACAAATCTTCGAGAGAAGCTTCAGGGGAGGACCAGAATTTGAGCCGGATGGTGCTACCTTCGGGTGCTCCCCCCAGGCCACTTCTGCCTTACCGCTGCGCAGCAGAAGGAGCTGTCTTTTGGAGAGCTGCCCAGACGGGGTCTGCAACCACGTCTTCTCCTGCTTTACCTCAGAGAGGTGCAACCCATCCAACCAGAGTGCAGCAGCACTCTTCCAGTGGTCAAAGCACTCCCTCTAATGGCCTAAAGGAAGCACCAGCTGCCAAACAAACCAGAGAGGAACACCACAGCTCCAGCATGCCAGGAGAGATTCCGGATGAAATGCTTGTCGGAGCGGCAGACGATTCATCATGGGCCGACTCATCCATTGGTCCTGAGGGCCTGCAGACCTTTCCAGATTACCCTGTGAGACCTGGCCTGTTGACGTATGCAGAAGCGCTGTCCACAGATGTTTCCCCAATGAGTCAACCAGATGAGTGCACTGCTAATGACTGAGGCGTTATTTTTCTTGTATACAGTACAGGGTACAAGGGCACTGTCTTTGGTAACTCCAGTATGGGAACAGCGAACCTCCATAGCCCTGCTGCCAACTCCCATGCATATTGCTTGAGCTGGGTTTCTTTTGTTTATTGCAGATGGGCCGGAGCTTTCAGCCCCCCCCCCCCCAATTAACTAGCTTGCTGACCTGGCCGGTTATGCTGATCCTCATAAGAAGCATAACACCTGTGGCATCTAAGGGTCGAGTACTTAGATGTAGCTGGTTACCCTAGGAGGTGGATGGTGTGGTATAAGAGACCACGCAAACATTTACTATGGGGCACCCCATCCCCTGTTTTCGAGATTCTCCTCCCTCCCGAAGGCCTTCCTCATCTGTGTTTTGCTGGGGATGGAAATGCGTGTTTCTGGTTGCTTTCTCTCCATATCTCCCCTGCAGGTGATAGGTCAGCACGGCTGAGTGCCTCTCCACGAGACTGGCACCTCGCACATACACCTCATTACTGTTTAGTTAATGTGTTATTAAGTATAGAGTGTATTAACGCTTGACTGTTGTAATACTTAACTATTCACCTTGTTTAAAGACCATTGATAAATATATATATATATATATTATCCTGATAACCAGCCCTTGGCCGGCAAGTTAGAGTTATAACATACTTGTTCTTATTTTTTTGTATTGGGTTTCTACTGAGAGTCGTATAAGTGTGCAGTCCGTCTCTACCTAATCCTCATCTCATTCTCTTCTCTCTGTCTCTGACAAATTTTCTTCTGCTTTTCTGTCCCTTCTGGGCATGGGTGGTGAGTACTGGTTTCCTATTTTAATCGGGGAGTATGATGCAGAACACTAATGTAGATATTAACCTTGTGTCATGGAATGTAAAGGGTTTAAATCACCCAGTCAAAAGAACTATGGTCCTTAGACACTTACATTCCTTGCAGGCGGACATTGCACTAGTCCAAGAGACCCATCTCACTGCAAGAAATGTACAGTGGCTCAAAAAGACATGGGCAGATACTGTACTGGTGAGCTCAGTGCCGAATAAATCCAAGGAGGTGGCCATACTGGTTAAAAAGTCTTGCCCATGGGTACAGGAGCAGGTTGCCACTGACAAACAGGGCCGCTGGGTTGTAGTCAGATTCTCATGCTTAGGTGGGCGGGTGGTGCTAGCTAATATATACGGACCCAATGTGGATCAGCCAGGTGTTTTTTTTTTTGGACCTTAACAAAGCCATTGAATCCCTAACGGTCGACTGTCTGCAGATTCCGGTCATGTTGGGTGGGGACTTTAATCTCACCCTGGACACCTTCCTCGACAAATCTAAGCTAACCCCCAGATGCACCCTAAAACATTGAGAGCTCTGCAGGAAGTAATAGATGAATGGGTTATGTTGGACGTATGGTGGAGAGACCATCCATCCAGGTGTGATTACTGATTTTTCTCTGCAGCTCATGCAACCTCAAGCCGGATCAACTTCTGGCTGGCCAGTTCCCATGGTTCCAGAGATATCTCCTGCACTAAGATCCACAACATATTAGTCTCTGACCATGCGCTGGTTACCTGCCACTATGCTCCTTTGGACAGGGAGAATCAGGCACCAGATGGAGGTGTAACCCACTGCTTCTCCGCGATCCCAGTTTCTGCACCATGATTAGGAAAGCCGCTAAGGATTACTTCTCCCTCAATCACGACTGACACCTCTGCAGCCACAGTTTGGGAGGCTTTCAAACCAGTGCTATGGGAGCACATCATAGCCTACTCTGCACATCAAAATAAGTTGAGGCGATCTGAACTGGAAAAGTTTATTTATTGTTTGTTTATTTATTTAGTTTTTGTTGACCGGGTAAGTGCACTAGACAAATCCTGCCTATTTTCAGGCATGACCCAGGGAAGGGGGATACAGATGAATGCCAACTGACTTTGAACCAGATTAAGCTGTTGGTGGTATTTTTAGTGAATGAGGGAAATTTGGCCAGGACACCAGGGAAATTCCCCTACACTTCAGTAGGGGGTCCATCTAGCCATTTTGGCTGCTAGCCAAGATGGCGGACGCCAGCCAGCTGACAGGAGATGAAGCTGTGGTGGAAGATTCATTGATGGAAGTAGCTGACTCAATGGAAGTTAATCTGACTTCTGATTCTTCTTTGAATTTGGATATGTGTAATCAAGATGCTGTGGCTTTAGCAAATGTGAGTGACTCTTTTAATTTAAACATTTTGGAATCCGTGCCAGACTTGTTGACTTATTCAAACTCAGAGCCGGAGCCTGTAATGTGGAACAACAGAATATTTTAAAAGTAGATTCTATGTCACCGAAAGAGAAAGAACTGCGAATGCAGTTTGCTGAAGAAGAACGGTGTTTTTTCCACACGCAAGCACAACTTGAAACCTCGCTGAGAAATTTTGCAGTCTGACAGTAGTGTTGCATCTGTCAGTAACAACCAGCTGATTAATTCAGAAGTGCCGGTTGTTAGCACAGAGCCTCAGAGTTGGGCGGCGCAGGTAGAAGCCGTTGAGGAGGCAAATCAACTTGGAACGTCTACTCCTGGGTTACCTCCTACTGCTGATGTGTCGGGAATGGCTGAAACGGGCTCGGCATAAGACGGTCAGAGGAGGTAGTGATTTCTGAAGCAAATGAACCATCTTGGTCAGTTCCCACAGCACTGAAAGCAGCAGGCTGGGTTTTTGATTCATCTTCAGGCAAGTGGCTCTCTGACTCCTCTCCAATTGTTATACCTACTAAAAGTACTCAAATAATGGAAATGTCTGCAGCTCCAGTGGAGAATGAAGCATTAGAAATCCCGAAGGAACTTGTTCTCACACAAAATCCAGAGTTAGCATTTTTAATACGGAGTCAAATCGCCCCCAAGACCCTGAGGCTGCTCTCTCAGATCATTCCTTTTTTGCCTCAGCGGCCCCTCAATTTAATTAATAAAACTGTACCAAAATCTTTTGCTTCTTTTTTCAAAACCCCCATATATTCAGCGAAGAGACATAATGCTGTGTGTCTTACCTATTCAGGTGGCATGGATAACACACCGGATAGGATTTTTGTCTCTAGGATTCTGTTGAAAGAATCGATGAAATTCATGGCTACAGAGTTATATGCTCTGATTCATATCTTGGGAGAAACTACCTTCGATGTGAGCTTTAAAACAGCTTGAGGGTTAGAGCTTTTTTGGTGAAATATAATCAACTAAAGAATTCTTCTTTATGGTCGCCCTTTCTTGTTACTCCTTTGTCTAAACCAGCAGTCAGGGTTGTTACAGTACTTTTTAGAAACAAAGGTGTGAGTGTACAAGACCTGATTGTTTGGTTGAAACATTGTTGTACATTACTGGAAGATCCTATAGCTATTCTTGATTTGGAAAATATTTGGACACGGGGTTGGAAAGTGAAAGTTATGTTGCATACTACAAATGAAGGTCCCACACATTTACCAAATTCTTCTTTTTTGGGTCGTGATAGGGGAATTCTCTTTTATGCAGGACAACCAAAAATGTGTTACAAATGTGGTTCTCTGGAACATCTCAGCAATGCATGTGATTTGGCAAGATGTATCATTTGTGGGGAGCTAGGTCATTTCAGCTCATCGTGCTTAAATGAAAGTAAATGTAACTTATGTGGGGAACTAGGGCACACTTTTCAAAATTGTACCGCTGTTGCACATAACTCACCTGACCAAGCTGATGGAGCAGAACAGCGTTTATTAATTGCATTAGCACAAAAGAAAGCTAGTACTCAGGGGTTCTCTTCTCCTGCCCTTGCTCAGAACATAATAGACTCTCCAGCGCCACCTACGGAGCGGAGACCTCTGGTACTGTTTACCCCCTGCTATCCCACAACCAAAGCCAGTTCCAGGACCAATGGAAGACTTGGTTCCAGCTGCTGTCCAGGAGCTTTTACCTTGGACCCCCCCTTTACAGATTCGATCAAAGAATTTAGATATGCCCCCTCCTCCTACACCTAAGCAAAGACCTGGAAACAGAGTCACCAGACAATCTACCAGGGAGGCTGTTGATAAACTAATGCCTCGGTAATCGGCTGCTATCCCAACCTCAAATAAATTTGAATTTTTACAGTCTGAACATTCAGTCATTGATTCAGATGCCTCTTCTGTAGATTCCTCGGTTCCAGAGGGTACTACTGATACAGAAGGGGTGGTTTATCCCCAAGGACAGCAGAAACGGAAAGCTAGAGTTAAATTTAAAAAATTGGGTAAGCAATGTCAGAAAAGTCAGTTTAAACAAACATAAATGACTGAACCTTTCTCTTTTCATACAATTAATGTAAATAGTATCAAACGGATAAACAGACGACATATGGTATTTTCGATATTGGCAAAATTCCACCTTGGATTTTTCTTTTTACAAGATACATGGCTTCATACTCTGCAAGAAATACAAATGGCCTCTAGGGACTGGTACTTGGGTCCTTCGTTTTGGTCACTAAGTACAGAGCCATGTGCAGGTCTAGGTATTCTTTTCAAATATCCAGATACAAACATTCTTAAACTTTTGACCTACTTTCAGGAAGAATTTTAATTTTAGGTGTTCTTATTCAGGATATACCATATAGATTAATTAATCTATATGCTCCCCAACAAAAAGCACAATGTTATAAACTCCTAAAGATACTTGAACCATATTTGCACACCTTGTATAATATTATTTTTGCTGGAGACTTTAATTGTCCTTTGACCGCAAAACACGGCAAACAATACTGTGATTCCAATCTGTTATCTACTATAATCCATACAGCACATCTGGTAGATGCGGTCTATCATTTGAAATAAAAGATTCTTCCTACATTTCACAAAGGGGCGCTATTTTCCTGTATTGATTATAATTTTATCTCCCCTACTGTATCATTACGACAGGCAGAAGCGTTAGCTCTCGAATTCACTGATCACCATATTATTTCAGTAACTATTGGACCAGTTACTGGACAACGAAGGGTGTTTGGATTTTGGAAGTTTAATTCTTCGTTACTTTCACATCCTCAATTTTTTGCACAATTACATAATTTTGTTTTAGTACGCAAAATGGGTATGGTAATTTTTGAAAGTCCAGTATTATAGTGGGAAGATACGAAGCACAAACTTACTAAGTTATGTAAACAACTTAGTAAAGGGGTCTTGCGGATGGAATATTTGGCTTACTTGCAGAATAGAAGAGTATTGCAACAATTATACTCAATCTGTTTTGAAACAGGTCAAAATTTAACAACTCAGATCTCCCAGATTACAGAAAATATGGTTCGGTTTCACACTAAAAGAGCAAAATCCTTGCTATTTCAACAACAATTTGGTACTCGGGGCGATTTAGCCATTGCTTGTCCATATGAATATTGGCAATCTCAATTTAAAAAAAAAATCTATTTCTGCTGTCCGAGGTATTGATGGTGTGGTATATCAAGATACTAGGGAAATTGTTAAAATTGTGTCTGATTATACTTATGGGATGTTTAACCCGCTGTCAGCCTCTACGTCAGGATTACAACCCTTTTTGAAGGATTCCTATATTCCTGTATTGGAAGAGGCAGAAAAGAACCTTTAATATCCAACATTTAGGTTAAAGAACTGAAAACAACACTATCTACTGTGACTGGGGGTTCACCTGGCCCTGATGGTATTACCATAGAACTTTTGAAATTTGTAGGTAACCTCTGTTTGGAGGAATTGGCTTTAGTGTTTAATGAAATACTGACTTCTGAACTTGTTCCTCTATCCATGAATTCTGGAAGTTTAACTTTCATCTATAAAAACAATAATAAACTCAATCTAGACAATTGGCACCCTATTACACTTTTGAATTCAGATTTTAAATTACTTATGGAAATTCTAGCAAATAGACTCTCCCTAGTGGCTGATAAATTGATTTCTTCAGCACAAGTATATGTTATTCCAGGAAGGAAAATTCAGTCTCAACTTTTTTTCCTACAGGAATTGGTTGAGCAGGGAAAGAGGGGGACTCTAGACGGTTACCTGCTTTCCCTGGATCAATCCAAATCCTTTGATAGAGTAAATCATGATGCTTTATGGATAATTTTAACACATTGTAATATTCCAGATGTTATGATACGCTGGCTAAAAAGCATGTATCGCACAGCAACAGTTTGTCCAGTTATTCAAGGATGGAATGGCCCTCTTATTGCCCTGAAAAGAGGTGTTCGACAGGGATGCCTGCTCAGTCCTGTTCTGTACATTTTCTTTCTAGATCCTCTTTTGTGGAAAATTGAGTGATTCTTTGGAAGTACAGAGTTTAGGATCCCAAGAACATATTTTGCCATATAAAAGTATGGCTTATGCAGATGATATGACACTTTTGGTAAAGGATGAACCTTCAGTGCTCACAAGTTTAGCTATCTGCATGGAATTTGGGATGTTTACAGGAGCTGCTTTAAATCTTAATAAATGTGCTGGCCAACGCTATTTTATCATTTAAATACCTATGACTGCTTGTTGGTATTCCAATAGCTCCAGATCCTTTGAAAATTCTAGGTATATATTGGGGAAATATAGAATTAGATAATTTTAGTTGGGAAAGAAATTTCTGTTAGGCCAATGAAAAGTTGCTTGATGGAATAAATGGAAATTTGCAAAAAGGAAAAGTCTTTTTTCTCATTAAATCCTGCTTAATTCCAGTTTTTTTTTTTTTATTTTTTATATCTGAGCTATGTTTTCCCCCACCAAAGTCCCTGGAAATTGGGCTTTTAGGGGTGTTTTTCTAGGCCTGTTGGGGAAGCCGGCTTAATCCCATGAAGTGAAATATTTTATATCTTCCTGTTACCCAGGGAGGTCTCAACATGCCTAACCCGATTTTGTTCTTTAATAGTTTTTTTTTTATTTTTGAAACTTTTCTACCTTTATTGTTAGAAGAGGTACGCAGGTGGGAAATTGTGTTATGGACAAATTGTAGGCTCTGGCTTCAGTTATGGGAAGCACAATCCCTAAAGTGTTTTAAGAAATCAGCAATGGTTCCGGAGTATGTAAGAAGTACCTTTCTGCGTATCAAACGATGGAATTTATTAACAATTCATGTACTTAATTTATCTGGAAAACAGTTGTATTTTCATTTATTGGAAACAACTTGCCAGGTAGAGACTGTATTTGTACACTGCCCACTACGGTATAGATCTAATTTGCAGATTTTCTTTGATAAATAAACGTATACCTACCCATGTGTGGGATTTTCATTGGTTGGCCTGTCATGGCAAAATAAATGTTAAATCCAATCATAAACACAAGGCAAAACAAGACAGACTCTGTGCTCGGCCTGATTGTTTCCAACAAGAGGAAACTATAGAACATCTCTTGTTCTTTTGCTCATTCATATCTGGTTTTTGGGCCCTTATAGCACAGGATTGGAGGGAGGATATTTTTTTAACCTTATCCTGGGAAGATTTGATGTTTGGAATATTTGATACTGCTTGGACTAATAAATGGCATTATAATACATTACAAGTATTGGTCACAGTAATCAAGTGGCAAATATGGTTGACTAGATGTGCCTTTATGCTACAGCAACAAGAAGGCTCGTTATCTGAACTTTTGCATTAAAATACTACATCAAATGAAAAGTATATATAAAGCTGAACAATTCTCCCTGGCAAATACTCGATTAATGGAGTTGTGGATTGGATTCCCTTGGATCACGGACTCTGATGTTCCAATAACTTAACTGTATTTATATACAAGGACAATTTTGCCTACAAAACGGAGACTTATTGTATTGGTTTTACATGTCCGTTTAATCTTTACTAGTTTATACAAGCTCAGTGACAGTAGTAATACCTTTAGATCGAGTAGGGATAAGATTAAACAAAAGAGAGGGGAAGGGGTTTTTTGTTTTTTTTTACTGCTTCTTTGGGAGGGAAATGTTGATTATGAAGGAGAGTAAGAATCGAGGATTTTGGACTGTTGTTCTTGCATTATTTAATTTGGCATTTTCAGTTCTACTCAGTGACAGCAGGGGGAGGAAGGGGTTATTAAAAAAGGGATTATTTCAAAGGGTTTTTTTTATTCAAAGATTAAACCATGAACTAATAATTCAGTATTTTCGTATGTTTCCCCTTTTCAAGGAAATTGACTTGTGTATATTTTTTCAGCTTTAAACATTGGGATTTTCTTTAGAATTATGGAATGAATTGGGGTTTGGGTTTATGTTTCCCTTGCTTTACTTTTCATATTGTTTCGCATGCTATAACATGGACTGAATATCATTTGATCTGATTTTCTTTATGATTTGGAGAAGAAATGGGGGAAAAAAATGGTCCCAACTCAGTCCGTGGGGAAGGGGAGGGGTTGGGTCTAATCAGTTTTTTTTTCTTTTTTTGACGATAATTGTATGAAGTAATACTTAATTGGGTTGAGTATGGTCTTTTATATGTTTTAGATGAAGGAATATTGATTTATACAGGCTGTTTGAATTCTGTGTTTGATTTCAACAAAAAAATTCCCCTACTTTTTTGGTGGGGGGGTTTGGTTATGCTCGGGTGCTTGTAGAATGCAATGTTTTTTTCAGTTTTTGTTGATTTTCCTTATTATGGGTGTGTATGACGTAATACCGTTTTGTATTATTTGTTTCAAAAAAAAATTCCCCTACTCTTTTCGATAAGTGCCATGGGATCTTTAACATCCACCTGAACTACCACCAATCCAGGCAGATGGGACCTGGGTTTAATGTCTCATCTGAAAGACGGAAGTTACAGGCTGAGCTGGCTATGCTCGAAACCAGGTTCAGAAACCCCACAGTAGGTGGGCCAGATCTGACTCTCCTCCAAGACATTGTTGGGTTAAAGTATCGCATCAATACTATGCTCTACCAAAAGTCAGAGTGGGTACTTCTCAGATCCAAGCATACACATTGGGAAGGAGGTGAAAAGGGGGGAAAATTACTAGCGTATCAGTTGAGGAAACAGCAGGTGGCCTCAAGGATCCATGCTCTTAAAAATGCGGACGGACAAGTGGTCTCTTCCCCTCAAAGGATTAATATTTGTATGCAGCACTTCTACAAACGGCTCTACCAGACACATTCTACTTTAGAGCCTAAACAGTTAGAGGCTTATATAGCAGATTTCTGCGCAGAGGCTGGAGTCCCTCAGCTGCTGGAAGGTATTCAGAGGGCACTGGATCAGCCGTTTACAGAGGGGGAGGTAATGAAAGCCCTGTCCCAACTGTCCAAAGGTAAATCTCTGGGCCTAGGTGGGATGACTGCAGAACTTTATCAAATGCTTGATGCAGAAATTAGGACCGGTAGCGTCATCTTAACCTTTCTCTTCCTGGCAAAGTTGCAGCAATCCATATGCTGCTACTCCCCAGGGTAGCATATTTGCTTAGTAATCTTCCTATAGCCCTGTCATGCAAGGTGTTTCACCAGCTGGACAGGGTAATCTCCCTTTTTCTATGGGAAAGCAAAACCCCTGGATGGAGTCGTAGAAAGATGCAGGCACACTGGACCAAGGGAGGTCTAGGACTTCCATGGCTGCAAGGCTACCATTGGGCCTATACCTCTATGCAGGCCACCAAATGGTTTGTCCACCCTCACTCTACTCCTCCACAATGGGTCTTGTTGGAATCCCAGTTGATGCCAAAAACTCCCTTGGGAATGCTTCTGACCACTGCCCCTGTTGACATCAGTAAGATCACCCCAGCCATGGCTGAAACAAGGCAGGTGTGATTTAATATAATGGCATCCTCTAACACCCCTAAGGCGGCCAGATCTATGTCTTCTCAGTATCTGGTTCTATGGCATAATCCACTTCTTACAGTGGATAACACATTGGTCCATTGGCTGGAGTGGTAGAGTAAGGGGATACATTTTATTCAGGACTTGTATATGAAAAACTCTAGTAATATAATGTCTTTTGAACAACTAAGGGTGAAATACTCCTTACCCTCCAGGGACTTCTGGAGGTATTTACAGATCCGTCGTGCAATCCACAAACTTAATGGGGCACTTATAGGGGATCCTAAATGGGATTGGATGTCACGGCTCCATAGTAGAACCTGCTCACAAGGCCTGGCAGGCCAATTTTATAGCACCTGGCCTAAGGTGCAGCCGGACTACACTGACCCATGTAGGAAAGCCTGTAGTGAGGACCTTCATACTCCCATCACTGCGGAAACATGGTCCAGATGCCCATGGCTGAAACAAGGCAGGTGTGATTTAATATAATGGCATCCTCTAACACCCCTAAGGCGGCCAGATCTATGTCTTCTCAGTATCTTGTTCTATGGCATAATCCACTTCTTACAGTGGATAACACATTGGTCCATTGGCTGGAGTGGGAGAGTAAGGGGATACATTTTATTCAGGACTTGTATATGAAAAACTCTAGTAATATAATGTCTTTTGAACAACTAAGGGTGAAATACTCCTTACCCTCCAGGGACTTCTGGAGGTATTTACAGATCCGTTGTGCAATCCACAAACTTAATGGGGCACTTATAGGGGATCCTAAATGGGATTGGATGTCACGGCTCCATAGTAGAACCTGCTCACAAGGCCTGGCAGGCCAATTTTATAGCACCTGGCGGAAGGTGCAGCCGGACTACACTGACCCATGTAGGAAAGCCTGTAGTGAGGACCTTCATACTCCCATCACTGCGGAAACATGGTCCAGATGCCTTCGTCCAGCTCACTCCATGTACCAGGACATCAGGAGCCAACAGCTGCAACTCAAGATCCTCCTTAGGTAGTACCGCACGCTTGCAGCCCTCCATTCTTGGGGCATTTTACCTCACGTACACTGTTGGAGATGTGGACAGGGCCCAGCAAACACACTGCACATTTTTGGGGAATGTCAGAACTTGACTAATTTTTGGACTGCTATAGCAATGGATTGCTCTGCGGTACTAGGAGCTCCCATTGGCATCTCTAACCCACTGCTTCTGTTGGGGACTCGTCTCCCCCCAGACTATCTGCTGAGACCGCATTCAAGTTGGCTTCTGGCTGCTCTTCTGGAGGCAAAAAGGCTTCTGCTTCTGTCCTGGAGACGAGCACAACCCCCTCCCATTTCCCTCTGGCACTCAGCTATGGCAAGACTAGCCATGTTTGAAAGACTCACGTATGCTAATCGGGGGAAGTTGGCTTTATATTACCTGAAATGGGTACCGTATCTAAACTCTACCCTGTGTAAAGCCCCTCTTCCAACACCATGCAACCCACATACTCCTCTCAGGAGCGTCGAGACCTAAAACTTCACAGGAGGTATCTAAGTGATTCTGTTCTAAGGGTCAATACTTGGAACGACATGAGGTTTCTCCACCTACCATCTTCCAGTCTTACCCTTGCCCTAGTAACCATTCTCTTTTTTTTCATCTCCCTGCTATTGTTACTTCAAAGTGTTTCTGTCATCTCAAAGTGATAGAAGCTTAATAATGTGTTAATATGTACTCTTCAGTGAGGATGATTGTTGAAATGTTTAGTATCTAATCTACAGTGTTACAGGTTTGCAATTTAATATGCTAGTACTAGGTCTATATTAGCCTTCTTGCAGTGGAAACTAATTGTATCCCCTGAGTTTTGGGTGTGACATGTATAATTTGGATGGTAGCATATGAGATATTATGTTGTAGGATTGATACCTTTGTTCTCCATAAGGAAAACTCAATAAAAACTTTTGTATGTTTAAAAAAAAAAAAAAAGACATATTAAGAAAGACTTAATAGTATAGCCTTGAGGAAAGGAGGAACAGGGGGGACATGTTAGAAACTTTCAAATACAGTACCTCAAGGGAATCAACAAACTCCAAGAGGCAGCATCTTTCAGAAAAAGAGATGTGCAAGAACAAGAGGGCACAATTTGAAGTTAGGGGAACGGCTCAGAGGTAATGTGAGAAAGTATTTCTTCACAGAGAGGGTTGTAGATGCATGGAACAGCCTTCCTGAGGAGGTCATAGAGTCAAAAACAGTGGGGGAATTCAAGAATGCATGGGACAGACATAAGGCAATTCTAGTAGGGGTAGGGAGGAAGTAGGCTGCTGGTTAACTAGGATCTGCAGCTTATCCGCTAGGTAGGGAAATGGGCAGACTAGGTGGGCCAAGTGGTCCTTATCTGCCATCAGATTCGATGTTACTAGAAGGCAGACGTATTTGGCTAGTATACAGATGGTAACTAGGAAATAATCACAGTTTATAATATTACGTAAAATATATCGGTTGATGTCATTATGACCCTTCCAAGGATGATCAGTGTGTAGAATAATGGATTGTCCCAGGCATCATGGCAAAACTACGAACTGTTTAGTAGTTAAAAGTTTTGATTACCTCGGCCAGTCCCATTGCAATATGCCAGAAATACTTGCCCATGAGCATGAAGGCGAGTACGGAGAGTATAATGTATTTGCCTTGGGGACAAAATAGTTCTGGGCCATCAGATAGATGATTATGTAGTACATGCGGGTTGGATTCAAGGTCCCAATAACCCCATAGAACATCCAGCCATGACAATGACCTCTCCTGGTAGACTTTACCCGAGCCTATCAATGGTGATAGAGATGTCCACTCCCGCCAGTTGCGGTGAGATCGAAAGGCCATCCCACATACACAGAGTGAACCAAGAAGGTCAAACTGGGGTTAAGGTTCGAACCCCAGCCAACACAGTGGCATGTCCCAGTAGCACCATGGTAGCCCTGCAGTGACATTCAGGTCTTCTCTGTGAGACATTAGCGTCAGGCATGTCCCAGTAGCAGCACCATATTATTGGAACTGCATTCAGCTATGGTCTATGTGATGTGGGGTCTGCCATTCTCCTGTAGCAGCACCTAGCCCTGTAGCTACATTCAGCTCTGGTGTATGTGGTATGGGACCTGGCATGTCCCAGCAGTATGGGCCCTAGCCCTGCAGCTACATTCAGCTCTGGTGTATGTGGTATGGGACCTGGCATGCCCCAGTAGTATGGGCCCTATCCCTGCAGCTACATTCAGCTCTGGTGTATGTGGTATGGGACCTGGCATGCCCAAGTAGTATGGACCCTAGCCCTGCAGCTACATTCAGCGTTGGTGTATGTGGCATGGGACCTGCATGTCCCAGTAGTATGGGCCCTAGCCCTGCAGCTACATTCAGCTCTGGTGTATGTGGTATAGGACCTGGCATGCCCCAGTAGTATGGGCCCTAGCCCTGCAGCTACATTCAGCTCTGCTGTATGTGGTATGGGACCTGGCATGCCCCAGTAGTATGGGTCCTAGCCCTGCAGCTACATTCAGCTCTGGTCTATGTGGTGTGGGACCTGGCATGCCCTAGTAGTATGGGTTCTAGCCCTGCAGCTACATTCAGCGCTGGTTTATGTGGTATGGGACCTGGCATGTCCCAGTAGTATGGGCCCTAGCCCTGCGGCTACATTCAGCTCTGGTGTGTGTGGTATGGGTCATGGCATGTCCCAGTAGTAGGGGCCCTAGCCCTGCAGCTACATTCAGCTCTGGTCTGTGTGGTATGTGACCTGGCATGTCCCAGTAGTATGGGCCCTAGCCCTGTAGCTACATTCAGGTCTGGTGTATATGGTATGGGACCTGGCATGCCCCAGTAGTATGGGCCCTAGCCCTGTAGCTACATTCAGCTCTGGTGTATGTGGTATGGGACCTGGCGTGTCCCAGTAGTATGGGCCCTAGCCCTACAGCTACATTCAGCTCTGGTCTGTGTGGTATGGGACCTGGCATGCCCCAGTAGTCCGGGCCCCTAGCCCTGCAGCTACATTCAGCTCTGGTGTATGTGGTATGGGACCTGGCATGCCCCAGTAGTATGGGCCCTAGCCCTGCAGCTATATTCAGCTCTGGTGTATGTGGTATGGGACCTGGCATGACCCAGTAGTATGGGCCCCTAGCCCTGCAGCTAGATTCAGCTCTGGTGTATGTGGTATGGGACCTGGCATGACCCAGTAGTACGGGCCCTAGCCCTACAGCAGTATTCAGCTCTGGTGTATGTGGTATGGGACCTGGCATGACCCAGTAGTATGGGCCCTAGCCCTGCAGCTACATTCAACTCTGGTGTATGTGGTATGGTACCTGGCATGCCCTAGTAGTATGGGCCCTAGTCCTGCAGCTACATTCAGCTCTGGTGTATGTGGTATGGGAC
Source organism: Neoceratodus forsteri (assembly GCA_016271365.2). Lineage (NCBI taxonomy): Eukaryota > Metazoa > Chordata > Ceratodontiformes > Ceratodontidae > Neoceratodus > Neoceratodus forsteri. The sequence continues at coordinate 1,474,630,861 of CM057459.1, forward strand.
CTGCATGACCCAGTAGTATGGGCCCTAGTCCTGCAGCTACATTCAGCTCTGGTGTATGTGGTATGGGACCTGGCATGTCCCAGTAGTATGGGCCCTAGCCCTGCAGCTACAGTCACCTCTGGTGTATGTGGTGTGGGACCTGGCATGTCCCAGTAGTATGGGTCCTAGCCTTGCAGCTACATTCAGCTCTGGTGTATGTGGTATGGGACCTGGCATGTCCCAGTAGTATGGGCCCTAGCCTTGCAGCTACATTCAGCTCTGGTGTATGTGGTATGGGACCTGGCATGTCTCAGTAGTATGGACCCTAGCCCTGCAGCTACATTCAGCTCTGGTGTATGTGGTGTGGGACCTGGCATGTCTCAGTAGTATGGGCCCTAGCTCTACAGCTACATTCAGCTCTGCTGTATGTGGTATGGGACCTGGCATGACCCAGTAGTATGGGCCCTAGCCCTGCAGCTACATTCAGCTCTGGTCTATGTGGTATGAGACTGGACATGACCCAGTAGTTTGGACCCTATTCCTGCAGCTACATTCAGCGCTGGTGTATGTGGTATGGGACCTGGCATGCCCCGGTGGTATGGGCCCTATTCCTGCAGCTACATTCAGCTCTTGTGTTCGTGGTATGGGTCCTGGCATGCTCCAGTAGTATGGGCCCTAGCCCTGCAGCTACTTTTAGCTCTGGTGTATGTGGTATGGGACCTGGCATGTCCCAGTAGTATGGGCCATATCCCTGCAGCTACATTCAGCTCTGGTGTATGTGGTATGGGACCTGGCATGTCCCAGTAGTATGGGCCCTAGCCCTGCAGCTACATTCAGCTCTGGTGTATGTGGTATGGGACCTGGCATGTCCCAGTAGTATGGGCCCTAGCCCTGCAGCTACTTTCAGCTCTGGTGTATGTGGTATGGGACCTGGCATGTCCCAGTAGTTTGGACCCTAGCTCTGCAGCTACATTCAGCTCTGGTTTGTGTGGTATGGGACCTGACATGCCCCAGTAGTATGGGCCCTAGCCCTGCAGCTACATTCAGCTCTGCTGTATGTGGTATGGGATCTGGCATGTCCCAGTAGTATGGGTCCTAGCCCTGCAGCTACATTCAGCTCTGGTGTGTGTGGTATGGGACCTGGCAAGTCCCAGTAGTATGGGACCTAGCCCTGCAGCTACATTCAGCTCTGGTGTATGTGGTATGGGACCTGGCATGTCCCAGTAGTATGGGCCCTATCCCTGCAGCTACATTCAGCTCTGGTGTATGTGGTATGGGACCTGGCATGTCCCAGTAGTATGGGCCCTAGCCCTGCAGCTACATTCAGCTCTGGTCTATGTGGTATGAGACTGGTCATGACCCAGTAGTTTGGACCCTAATCCTGCAGCTACATTCAGCGCTGGTGTATGTGGTATGGGACCTGGCATGCCCCGGTGGTATGGGCCCTATTCCTGCAGCTACATTCAGCTCTTGTGTTCATGGTATGGGTCCTGGCATGCTCCAGTAGTATGGGCCCTAGCCCTGCAGCTACTTTCAGCTCTGGTGTATGTGGTATGGGACCTGGCATGTCCCAGTAGTATGGGCCCTAGCCCTGCAGCTACATTCAGCTCTGGTGTATGTGGTATGGGACCTGGCATGTCCCAGTAGTATGGGCCCTAGCCCTGCAGCTACATTCAGCTCTGGTGTATGTGGTATGGGACCTGGCATGTTCCAGTAGTATGGGCCCTATCCCTGCAGCTACTTTCAGCTCTGGTGTATGTGGTATGGGACCTGGCATGTCCCAGTAGTTTGGACCCTAGCTCTGCAGCTACATTCAGCTCTGGTTTGTGTGGTATGGGACCTGACATGCCCCAGTAGTATGGGCCCTAGCCCTGCAGCTACATTCAGCTCTGCTGTATGTGGTATGGGACCTGGCATGTTCCAGTAGTTTGGACCCTAGCTCTGCAGCTACATTCAGCTCTGGTGTGTGTGGTATGGGACCTGGCAAGTCCCAGTAGTATGGGACCTAGCCCTGCAGCTACATTCTGCTCTGATGTATGTGGTATGGGACCTGGCATGTCCCAGTAGTATGGGCTCCGGCCCTGCAGCTACATTCAGCTCTGGTGTATGTGGTATGGGACCGGTCATGTCCCAGTAGTATGGGTCCTAGCCCTGCAGCTACATTCAGCTCTGGTGTGTGTGGTATGGGACCTGGCAAGTCCCAGTAGTATGGGACCTAGCCCTGCAGCTACATTCTGCTCTGGTGTATGTGGTATGGGACCTGGCATGTCCCAGTAGTATGGGCCCTAGCCCTGCAGCTACATTCAGCTCTGGTGTATGTGGTATGGGACCTGGCATGTCCCAGTAGTATGGGCCCTATCCCTGCAGCTACATTCAGCTCTGGTGTATGTGGTATGGGACCTGGCATGTCCCAGTAGTATGGGCCCTAGCCCTGCAGCTACATTCAGCTCTGGTGTATGTGGTATGGGACCTGGCATGTCCCAGTAGTATGGGCCCTAGCCCTGCAGCTACATTCAGCTCTGGTGTATGTGGTATGGGACCTGGCATGTCCCAGTAGTTTGGACTCTAGCTCTGCAGCTACATTCAGCTCTGGTTTGTGTGGTATGAGACCTGACATGCCCCAGTAGTATGGGCCCTAGCCCTGCAGCTACATTCAGCTCTGCTGTATGCGGTATGGGATCTGGCATGTCCCAGTAGTATGGGTCCTAGCCCTGCAGCTACATTCAGCTCTGGTGTGTGTGGTATGGGACCTGGCAAGTCCCAGTAGTATGGGACCTAGCCCTGCAGCTACATTCTGCTCTGGTGTATGTGGTATGGGACCTGGCATGTCCCAGTAGTATGGGCTCCAGCCCTGCAGCTACATTCAGCTCTGGTGTATGTGGTATGGGACCGGTCATGTCCCAGTAGTATGGGTCCTAGCCCTGCAGATACATTCTGCTCTAGTGTATGTGGTATGGGACCTGGCATGTCCCAACAGTATGGGTCCTAGCCCTGCAGCTACATTCAGCTCTGGTCTGTGTGGTATGGGACCTGGCATGTCCCAGTAGTATGGGTCCTAGTACTTTTGCATCCAACCATTTATAGGTTTTGCTTTGAGTTATTGTGTCTTGGAGAACTATTCCTACTGTTTTCTGTGTGTTATGGGGCCTAGCATGCCCTAGTAGCAGCACCCTAGCTCTACACCTCAGAGTGCACACCCATGCTGCTCTGTCTCTGTGCAGCACCTGCCTCATCTCTTTCTTGGAGCTCAGTGACTTCAGGACACAAGTCACTGGGTCCCTTCTCCATCAGCATGGCAACAATGACTTTAGGGTGCCTGCTTCAGGCCCTTAAGTGGTCACCCATTTGGGTTCCTGCACCCTCTTGGAGGTCCCTCTAAACTCCGATACTATGTGCAAAGTCACGTGTCCTCATCCAAAAGTCCTAGTGTTATGGGGCAAGTGTTGGGTGCCCAGCTCCCCTCCCGTTTGTCTCCAAGGTCCCACTCAATGTTACACTGATGCCGTTTTTGTTGCAAGGCATTTTGGACCTCCTGCTACACACACTGGATTTAGAGAGTGTCTGACACTCATGTTTCCAACACTCCTCTTCCCATAAAACCTGTTCATGCAATTGTTTGAGGCTGTGTCTCTGTGCTGATGTGCATTATGGCTGCCACTACACCTTTCAGTCACTTTCTATCAGTCTCTCATTGCTTGTAAGGGATACAGTGTGTATGTGCTGATGTGCATTATGGCTGCCACTACACCTTTCAGTCACTTTCTATCAGTCTCTCATTGCTTGTAAGGGATACAGTGTGTATGTGCTGATGTGCATTATGTCTGCCACTACACCTTTCAGTCACTTTCTACCAGTCTCTCATTGCTTGTAAGGGATACAGTGTGTATGTGCTGAAGTGCATTATGACTGCCACTACACCTTTCAGTCACTCTCTGCCGGTCTCTCATTGCTTGTAAGGGATACAGTGTGTATGTGCTGATGTGCATTATGGCTGCCACTACACCTTTCAGTCACTCTCTACCAGTCTCTCTTTGCTTGTAAGGGATACAGTGTTTATGTGCTGAAGTGCATTATGGCTACCACTACACATTACAGTCACTCCACTACCAGTCTCTCATTGCTTGTAAGGCACTTTGGGATACAGTGTGTATGGAAAGCACTATATAAATGTGTCTTCTTCTAATTGGGAGCATACCTTGATGGCCTCCTGTGCCCCCTGCCCAAATCCTGCAGCCAGCCACTTGTGGGCACGATGTGTGTCTACTTCAGCCAGCCACACAGGACTATCCCTGACATTTCAGTGGCTTGCTGACAGTATCTGATTGCCCTTCTAAGTCTGCACCCATAACCTGAGTGCCCTAATTGATCCCTCAGCTACACAACTAGGGTGCTTATCCAGCAAGGGTAGTTGGAGCACTGATGCTGTCTGACTGCTTCCCGCCACCTAGCTGCTTCTCCTTCCCTGCAAGAGAGCCAACTAATAGCCACATATACACAGAACCTCAGGATTGCTGGCACCATGAGGGTCCCTGCTATAAGGAAGTGTTTTTTTATGTAAAGACATACAATTTGAAAAGTATTGTACTGCCAAGCCACCATTCATTTTGTATCAGCACTGCAATTATTAAAAAAAAAAGCAGTACCTGTCTTCCTTTCTAGACCACCCATAAGATAAATGAACTACCCTCCGTCCATTACCCACTAGGATGAAGGGGAAAACTGAACCATCCTTTGTCAGTGGGTGACCAATCCATCCTTTCATTTTTTGGCTACAAATATTAACTACGTCTCTCCCTTTCTTGTTGAAAAGTGTCAGATTTCTCAATGTGAGTGAAATCAAGAGCAATTAAACATGTCTCATGTCCTTTCAGGTGCCAGAAACCTTTGAAGATGTTGCTGTTGCTTTTTCAAAAGAGGAGTGGAAGATATTAAGCAAACAGGAGAAGGAGCTTCACAGGGAGGTGATGGTGGAGAATTATGAAACCATGGTGTCAGTAGGTAAGGGTAGACATGGTCTGGAAAATGGAATTCTGAGGGAGATAGACTTACATTTAAGACCTCAAGCCTGATGTTGTGCTGGGGGAAGGGTGAATGGACTGGAAAAGTTATCTTTCATTGGAATAACTGTAAACAGTGAAAGCACTAACCTGTAACAGAGAGGCACCACTCTTTGTTCAGAAATATCAATCTGTTAACCTGCGTGCCTGCGGTCAAATATTCTGTAACCTAATTTCACATCAGCAGATAAATCAGAAAAGGATGTGAAGACTATCTTCAAACAAAAAAAATCTGAAGGCAAAAAACAATCTCCCAGGTGCATACAGGACAGTATTCTCTAGCAAGAGGAAGGCTCTTAGGAGAGGCCCCATTAACAATGTTGGAGCTAACAGAAAAGGAAATTACAGTAAGTATGAAGGAATTTCTTCTTTCTGTAGCACTCCACATTGTCAATGGGTAGTAAGTAGATATGGGTTCTAATAAGCAGTACCCAGCTAGGTGGGGAGAAAATTGTCCCATACACAACCTAAATGGGAAAATTAATGTATTTGTTAACTGCCACCTTAAAACTCTATGACCAAAGGCCGCATCAGTGGAGCTTTGAACACTCACTCTGTAGTGCTTAGTGAATGTGTGGACAGAGGACCACATTGCTGCCTTGCACAATTCCAACACAGTTGCCTTGCGTGTTGCTGCTCAGAAAGTAGCCATAGCCCTGGTGGAGTGAGCCTTGATGAGAGACAGAGTTCTCTTCTTTACTGCCACATATGTCTTGGCGATAGATACCCTCACCCACCTTGCCAAGTTGGCCTTGCATGCTTTTTGACCTTTTTTGCTGCTCCAAGGGGCATAGACAGACTATGAGAATTCCTGAACTCTACAGTTTGCTTAAGTCATGCCCTAACTGCCTTCCATAAAACTGACTTGTGCATCTCTCGTTCTTTTGGATGAGCTGGCTTTGGACACAAGGATGGAACTCCCTTTAAGCTTCATGCCACTTACTCTCCATATAAAGAACACCATCCTGGGGGCAGGGATCTTTCCAGCCACTTCTTTTCTCATGGGATACCAGGGGGTGAGAGACAAAGCAAAGGAAACATAGAAACATAGACTTTGATTGCAGATAAGGACCACTTGGCCCATCTAGTCTGTCCATTTCCCTACCTGTTGGATAAGCTGCAGATCCTAGTTGACCAACAGTCTACTTCTTCATACCCCCACCAGAATTGCCCTATATGTGTCCCATGCATTCTTGAATTCACCCACTGTTTTTGGCCCCACAACTTTCTCAGGAAGGTCAGTTCATGCATCCACCACACTCTCTGTGAAAAAATACTTTTTCACATTGCCCCTAAGTTGTCTCCCCTCTATCTTCAAATTGTGTTCCCTTGTTCTTGCACACCTCTATTTTGGAAAGATGCTACCCTGTAGGACTTTGTTGATTCCCTTGAGGTACTTGAAAATGTCTATCATGTCCCCCCTCTCCCTCCTTTCCTCGAAGGGATACATATTAAGATCCTTTATTCTCTTTGTATGGCTTCAGCTGCAGACCCTGCACCATTTTAGTTACCCTCTTCTGGACTGCCTTCATCCTGTCTGTTATTGCGGAGATGTGGTCTCCAGAACTGGACGCAATACTCCCAGATGGGGTCTCACCAACAGTCTGTACAGAAAGATAACAACTTCCTGTTTTCTACTGGCTATGCCTCTCCCCATACAACCCAGTATCCCCCTCAGCCATCCTTATTGCCTTCTCACATTGCTTGCTTACCTTTAGGTCATCTGATATGACTACCCCCAAGCCCCTTTCCATTTGTGTTGTCAATACTCCCCACCATTTTGTACTCTTAGTTCCTTTATACCTGGGGTTCTGACATCATTTCCTCAAGAGTGCAAGGTGCATATCACTGTCATATCCTCTCTAGCACACTGCACTGACAATATAAGCATACACATTGTATAATATATATATATATATATATATATATATATATATATATATATATATATTACAAACCAATCACACACACACAAAAAAAAAAAATGTGGGGAGTAGTGCAATGTAATGGCTGTGGGGCAGCAGTCTTCCGGGAGTCTTTCTGGAGGCTGAGATGCTGCCCTGTTTGCAGCCAACTCTCTGCCCTGAGGGAGGAAGTTGCCCGTCTTCAGGCCACACTGGACAGTAGGAAGGGAACCTCCCCCATCCAGGGAGCACCAGAGCCACCACCACTACCTCAGAGGTTGGGAAGAAAGCACAGCAGTTGGACCACAGTGGGCTCAGGGAGGGTGAGGATGGTGGAACAGAGGCACACCCAGTCAGTTGTTCCACACCACAATCCATACACCATTCTGGGGGAGCATAGCTCCCCTATGGATGCACCCACAGAGGACACTAAGGAGGCTGAGGACAACTGTCACAAGGGAGGCCCACAGGAAGGAGGCAGAGGACACCACAAGGAAAGGAAGCAGCTCCTGGTGGGGGACTCAATTATTAGGGGGATAGAACTGGGGGGAGCAGGGAAAACTGAAGTAAGGTGCCTGCCTGGTGCCATGGCTTGGAGAGACAGGAAGCGCATCCTCAGGATCACAAGAACAGCTGCACAGGAGTCTGAGCTGGACGTCATTGTCCACCTAGGGACAAATGACTTGGCTAATCATGAGATTAGAGCAGTGCAGAAGGACTTTGTAGAATTGGGGAGGGGCCTAAGACAAATAGCACACACAATATCCTTCTCTGAGGTGTTGTCTGTCAATGGCATGAGTGAGGCGAGGGTACTTTGCACCATGCAGTTTAATGAATGGTTGAAAAAATGGTGTGGAGCACAGGGGTTTGGCTTCATTGGGGACTGGGGTTCCACCTGGAGGGACACCAGCCTATACTGGCAGGATGGTCTGCATCTGTCCAGGAAGGGAACAAGTCTTTTGAGCAGTCGGTTTAAATGCTTCATTGGCAAGCTTTTAAACTAGTCAAGGGGGGAGGCACTGATAAGCAGCAGGAAAATCCCAGCCTCTCCCTACAAAACAGGGTACTAAATGAGAAAAAGACAGAGGTAGACAGGTCAGTGGAGGATGCTGCAAAAGAAGGTAAAGCCATCAAAAAATGGAGAGCAATGAGTACCAATGCCCGTAGTCTGAGTAACAAGCTTCCTGAATTAGTGGCATTGATGGAGGAGGAACATCTGGATATCGTGGCAGTCACAGAAACATGGTACACATAAAACCATGACTGGGACATAAACATACCAGGATACACTATCTACGGAGGGACAGGAGGGTAAAGAGGAGGAGGAGTAGCACTTTACATAGGGAAGGAATCAAAGTAACAGAACAAAGCGGAAAACAGGGAGGAGAAGAAGCACTGTGGGTAAATTTGGAGACCAGCAATGGCACCACAATCCGCACAGGGGTTGTATACAGACCCCTTTCTCAGGGGGAGGAAATGGACAAGGAAATGAAAGAAAGAATACTTGGAATGGCAGACAAAGGGGAGATATTGCTGATGGGTGATCTGAATATGCCAGATGTTAACTGGAGTGCAGTTGCAGCAGCCACTTCAAAGAGTGGGGTTATTCTAGATGCCCTACAAGGGGCATGCCTTAGACAACTAGTATTGGAGCCCACTCGAGAGGGAGCAATCTTAGACCTGGTTCTCTCAAATGGAGATGAAGAGAGGATCACAGATGTAGAAGTGGGTAGCCATCTGGGAACTAGCGACCATCGAACAGTATGGTTCACAATAAACACAGCAATAGAGTCAAGCCATACAAAGGCAAAAGTACTGGACTTTAGGAGGGCTGACTTTGCCAAAATGGGTGAGTGCCTAAGGAATGCATTAGCAAATGGGTAGGAAGGAGGGGTGGAAGAACAATGGGAATAATAAAACTGCCATCACAGAGGTAACAAGCCTTTTGTGTGAAGCAAATTAACAAAAACGAAGCGATGTAAGAAACCACTATGGTTCTCAAAGGAAGTGGCAGTGAAGGTTCAAGAGAAAAGAAAGCATTCAGGAAGTACAAGGAATCACAGAAGGAGCAGGACAGGGAACTGTATCAGTTAAAGCAAAAGGAAGCTGGGAAGGCAGTCAGAACAGCAAAGGCCCAAACCGAGGAAAGATAGCCAACTCAGTTAAGAAGGGGATAAAACCTTTTATAGGTACATCAGGAGCGAAGAAGACCAAGGGAGGGCTAGTGAGGCTTAATAAAGAGGAGGGGTGGGCAGAGGTGACTGTGAAAGGCAGAGATACTAAACAAATATTTTTGCTCAGTATTTACAAAGGAAGTGGGAGGTACCTAAAACAAACAGTAGAAACACTCTGGATACAGAAGTTGATACCAGCCCATTTACAGAAGAAAGGGTTCTGAAAGAACTCTTAAAACTGAAGGTGGACAAAGCAATGGGGCCTGATGGGATTCATCCCAGAATTCTAAAAGAACTAAGGGTAGAACTAGTGACAACACTGACTACCCTCTTTAACAAATCATGGGAGGATGGGGTGGTACCCGAGGACTGGAGAAGGGCAGATGTGATTCCCCTTCACAAAAGTGGGAGCAAGGCAGAAGCAGAAAACTACAGACCTGTTTGTTTAACCTTAGTGGTAGGGAAAATGATGGAATCACTTCTGAAGGAAAGAATTGTCGAGTATCTAGAGGCCAGTGGGGCTCAGGACCCAAGGCAGCATAGATTCACAGCGGGAAGGTCATGCCAGACAAATCTGATAGATTTCTTTGACTGGGTGACCAAAGTAGTAGATCAGGGAGGGGCTGTGGACATGGCCTACCTAGACTTTAGCAAGGCATTTGACACAGTCCCACACAAAAGATTAATATACAAGTTAGCCAGCCTGGGAGTGGGTCCCAAGATGACAGCCTGGGTAAAGAATTGGCTGGAGAATAGGACACAGAGAGTAATAGTAATAGTGCAAGGACATAGACAGGATAGAGGCTGTCCAGAGGAGGGCAACTAAAATGGTGCAGGGTCTGCACCGGAAGACATATGAAGAGAGACTTAAGGAGCTGAATATGTATAGCCTCGAGGAAAGGAGGAGAGAGGGGGGACATGATAGAAACTTTCAAGTATCTCAAGGGAATCAACAAAGTCCAAGAAGGTAGCATCTTTCAAAAAAAGAGGTGTGCAAGAACAAGGGGGTACAATTTGAAGATAGAAGGGGGCGGCTCAGAGGTAATTTGGAAGTTTTTCACAGAGAGGGTTGTGGATGCATGGAACGGCCTTCCAGAGGAGGTTGTGGAGTTAAAAACAGTGGTGGAATTCAAGCATGCATGGGACAGTCATAAGGCAATTCTAGGGGGTGGGGGTAGGAAGAAGTAGGCTGCTGGTTAACTAGGATCTGCAGCTTATCCAATAGGTAGGGAAATGGGCAGACTGAGTGGGCCAAGCGGTCCTTATCTGCCATCAAAATCTATGTTTCTATGTTTCTTCTCCTGGGTTTTTATTTCCCAGGTGCATTACTTTGCACTTCTTTGCATTGAGTCCAAGCTGCCATACTTTTGACCATTCCTCCAACCTTGCCAAGTCCCTTCTCATCCTTTCCACCACCCCCTTGTGTATCAACCCTGTTGCAGATTTTTGTGTCATCTGCCAAGAGGCATACTTTTCCTTCCAGTCCCTCTGCAATGTCACTTATACAGGCAATAAAAAGGACTGGACCGCTGGCCCGATGGCGCAGAGGGCTGAGGTGCTGGTGCCTTATCTCAAGCCACGTCGGTGACCCAGGTTCGGGAACAGACTCAGAACGCTGGGGGTCGGCTAGGGGGAGGAGAGGACTGAGCATCCAGAGGACTGCTGTCCCCTACTGGAGTGGGCTAGGGTGATGCCTCACTCTGTAGTGGCCCCTGGTTGAGTCTGGGAGCACTATAGATGTTACGCGATGCCTGAGGAGCCAGGAAAAACATGAAAATGGTGTCCACAGGAACCAAATGATGGCTGTCTGGATCCTCATCTCCATGGAGCCACTAGGCAGCCAGGACCAACTTCAGCAGCAGCACCCAGGATCAAGAAAGGTAAGCTCGAAGATGCTCCCCCCCCCAGAAGGAGTCGAACCCGCCCAATGAAGGGATACATCAGGTTACCATGGGCCGGCTGCAATGAGAGGTCAGGAAGCTGGCAATGGGGTGGGTTCAGTGGAGGGGACAGGGATTACCTTGGCAAGGCCTAAAGGAGAGGGACGGATACAGGGGAAATAAATGGATAATAAAAAAAATTAAAAAAAAAGACCGAACCCAGTACTGAACCCTGTGGTACCTCACTAGTAACCCCCCTTTCTTTGGAGTAGACTGTTTAATCTTATCCTCTGTTTCCTGTTGTCCAGCCAATTTTTTACCCAGGCTGCCACCCTGGGACCCACTCCCAGGCTGGCTAATTTGTTTATTAGTCTTTTATGTCAAATGCCTTGCTAAAGTCTAGGTAGGCCATGTCCACAGCCCCTCCCTGGTCTACTGCTTTGGTCACCCAGTCAAAGAAATAGATTAGATTCGTCTGACATGACCTTCCCGCTGTGAACCCATGTTGCCTTGGGTCCTGTGCCCCACTGGCCTCTAGGTACTCAACATTTCTTTCCTTCAGAAGTGATTCCATCACATTTCCTACCACAGAGGTCAAACTGACTGGTCTGTAGTTTCCTGCCTCTGTCTTGCTCCCACTTTTGTGAAGCGGAATTACATCTGCCTTACTCCAGTCCTCGTGTACCACACCATCCTCCCATGATTTGTTTAAAAGGGTAGTCAGTGGTGTCACTAGTTCACCACTTAATTCTTTTAGAATTCTGGAATGAATCCAGTCAGGCCCCATTGCTTTGTCCGCCTTCAGTTTTAGGAGTTCTTTCAGAACCCTTTCTTTTGTGAAAGGACTGGGATCGACCCCCTCCAGAGTGCTTCTGTTATTTGGATTAGGTGCCTCCCCTCCTCCTCTTTTGTGAATACTGAGCAGAAGTATTCATTCAGAATCCCTGCTTTTTCACTGTCCCTCTCTGCCCACCCACTGTCCATTCTATTCAGCCTCACTATCCCTCCCTTTGTCTTTCTATGCTACCTGATGTACCTATAAAAGGTTTTATCCCATTCTTAACCAACTTAGCTATCTTTTCCTCAGTTTGGGCCTTTGCTATTCTGACTTCCCTCCATGCTGCCTTCTGCCTTAACTGGTATGGTTCTCTGTCCTGCTTCTTCTGTGTTTCCTTATACTTCCTAAGTGCCATCTTTTTCTCCCTAACCTTCCCCACCACCTCTTTTGAGAACCATAGTGGCTTTTTCTTTCATTTTGATTTATTTGCTTCACACAAAGGCTTGTTGCTTCTGTGATGACAGTTTTTGTTTCCCCATTGTTGCTCCACCCCTCCTTCTAGCCTGTTTGCTAGTGCTTTTCTAAGGCACTCTCCCATCTTGCCAAAGTCATCCCTCCTGAAGTCCATTGCACTCACTTTTGTATGGCTTGACTCTGTAGCTGAGTTTATCGTGAATCACACTGTTTGGTGGTCACTTGTTCCCAGATGGCTACCCATTTCTAGATCTGAGATCCTCTCACTGTCCCCATTTGAGATTACGAGGTCTAAGATTGCTCCCTCATCAGTAGGTTCCAAAACTAGCTGTCTGAGGCATGCCCTCTGTAGGGCATCGAGAATGGCCCTGCTCTTGGATGTGGCTGCAGAAGACTTGCTCCAGTTAACATCTGGCATATTCAGGTCCCTCATCAGCACTATCTCCCCTTTCTCTGCCATCCTAAGGATGCCTTCTATCATATCCTTATCCATTCCCTCCCCCTGAAATGAGGTCTGTATACAGCCCCTGTGTGGATTGTGGTGCCACTTCCAGTCTCTAAGGTGACCCACAATGCCTCCTCTCCTCCCTGTTTACTCTTTTGTTCCATTGGTTTTATCCCTTCCCTTACATAGAGAGCTACCCCCCCCCGTCTCTCCTGTAGGTTGTGTACTCTGGAATGTTAACATCCCAGTCTTGGTTCCCTGTGTACCATGTTTCTGTGACTGCCACGATATCCAAGTATCCCTCTTCCATCAAGGCCACCAGTTCAGGGAGATTGTTGCCCAGGCTACGGGCCTCATTATCCTCCATTTCTTGATGACCTTACCCCTTTTTGTCCCATCCCTGTCCTTATTGCCTTTGTCGTTTTCTCCATTTACCCCTGCCCTTCTCCCTATCGACGTCTCTATCTTGGTGTTTACCTCACTTACTACCCTGATTTTTTTTGGGGGACTAAAATTTCCCTGCTCTTTTCCAGTGCCTCCCCTCTTGGCTGGTTTAAATGCTTGCTAATGAAGCATTTAAATCCATCACCTAGGATCCTGGTTCCTGTCCTGGACAGATGCAGACCGTAGTGCCAGTTTAGGTCTGCGTCACTCCAGGTGGACCCCCAGTTCCCAGTGAAGCCAAACCCCTGAGCTCTGCACCAGTTTTCCAGCCACTGATTGAATCCCATGGTATGGAGCACCCTAGTCTCACCCATGCCATAGATAGGCAGCACCTACAAGAAGGTTACCATGCATGCTACTTGTCTCAGGCTCCTCCCCAACTCCACAAACTTTTCCTGAACAGCTCTGATCACTTTCTCAGCCATGTCATTTGTCCCTAGGTAGACAATGACATCCAGCTACCTCCCCCATGCATCTGCTCCGGTAATCTGAGGATTCGCTCCCTGTCCCTCCAAGCCATGGTGCCAGGCAGACACCTTACTTGTCTCTTCCCTTCCTCCCCTAGCTCAACCCTCCTAACAATGGAGTCCCCCACCAGGAGTTGTTTCCTTCCCCTGTGGGGTCACATGCCACCCTCCTGTGGGTCTCCTTTGCGTAGGTTCCCAGCATCCTCCTTGGTCTTCACTGCGGGTGCCTCCATAGAGGAGCCACACTTTGCCAGAATGGCATATGAATTGTGGAGAGGTATAACTGGAGGGGTGCACCTCTGTTCCACCACCCTCACCCTCCCTGAGCCCACTGGGGTCCAACTGCTCCTCTTTCTTGGCAGTGGCCCTGGTGGTCCCTCGGTGGGAGAGGAGGTCCTCCAAATCCTGGCCAACTTAGCCTGGAGATGATCAACCTCCTCCCTTAGCCCAGAGAGGTGCCTGTGGATGGGACAACACTACATCCTCCAGAATGTCTTCCAGAAGACTGCTGCTGCACAGCTACTGCACTGCACCACTCCCATCATGTCCTATTTCTGGCCCCTTAACTGTTGTTTTGAATACTTACTCTTTCCTCTGTTTATTTTTTTTTCTCAATACTTACTTACTGCCTCTGTTCACTTTAAGCTTCTGATCTTCCTGTTCTAATTCGGACTTCCAGCAGCTAAGCTGCTGAAGCTGTCCACACACCAGGCACCCCCTGCTCTCCGTGCCACCCCTAAAAAGATAGCTGCCTCACAGCTGTTGCAACCTACCACTCTTCCCATATGTTGACCAGACATCCAGCTCACTTCTGTGCCCACAGCTGAAGGCTGCCTGCCCCATCCGCTAGGACCTTCCTGCCTTCTGGGGATATCCATGTTATATTGCATCCCACCCACTTCCTCACAGAAATGTTTTTTCTTTTTCTTTACCTGTCATATCACAGGTATAATCAGGACAAGGCAGAGGATGCACCTGGCTCTGCTATGCACCAATCCCGATGCAGCACCTCCCCAATATAGGTAGATTACTTTGGGGTTGTAAGGATGGGGGAGGGTGTGTTTGGGCCTACTCTACTGCCTCTTGTGAGAGTCAGTCAGCCCCTTTCGTAAACATGAAGGCATGATTATTCTATAGGGCTAAAAGTAATCACTACAACTGTTTAAACAGCAGAGAAACTTCCTATTGCACAAACAGCTGGTATAATCTGCACAGAAATGTTCCCCTTACCAAATTTGCCTAATTGTGGAGTATACTGCAGAGTGCATTCATTTAATATTACATGTATTGTGCTTCATGTACAGTTAAAACCCCCCACATACATTGCCCTCTCAGTAAAAGATTCATTCATGCATTCATTTATTGAAGGCAAATTGAGATAAATCTCTTTTTATAATTGCATTCGAGTTGAGACAGTACAAACAAGTTCTGGTCAAGGCCGGTATGGCTGTGGAGAGCTTTTGAGATGCTGTTACCCATTATTTCTAATGAATTTTTACAATGCAGATCTGCTGAGAGGCAGTTTCAGTGTGGTCTTACTTTTACACATTTTTGCAATGTGTTTTCCTAGAATATGCCTACCGATTGCCATATACTGTATTTAGCCTGGATAGTTCACAGAAGAAATGGCATCTTATTTTTGGGTGGTGACGCACTAGCAGTAGGATGCTGGAATGTGTCGTGCATCGGTATGAGCTGTGTGTGGGCAATAATGTCCAGTGGCAATACACCGCAGGCATTCGCATGCAGCTCCATCATCCTGGTGCCATTGCGATACTCAGTGTGGGTGACAGCCGATGATGTACTTCTCACACAGGTCCCAGAACAGGCATGTTACAGTCGACCTCACATTTGTTTGTACAATCAGGGTACTGTGAATGCACTGTCCATAGCCTGGAGCATACACTAGAAATGGCATTGCAGAAAAACGCACCCAATGGCACCCAGGATACCTTAGCAGTCCGGAGGGCGGCATGTTGCACTAGGAAATGGGGAAGAGTGTATGACAGCAGGAAGATACAGCATTGATAAGGCATGCATTAAAGGTATGTCAATTCCATCTTACGGTCTGCCAGGGACATACACACAGCTGCAAACACTGGTGGGTCCACAGCTTGTGTAGTGCCCCAATATGTGGTATAGCCACTTGGGTCATTCTGGAGTGCAGGTCCCTGGCCCGGGTCCAGTGCAGTTGGCGGCTGGCTGTGGCAGGGTGTGGAGGGCAGTGCCAGTCTCCACAACAGGTTGGGTATGGGGGAGCAGGGTTGTCTATGTACCAAGGTGGTGTGTGGGAGTCCTCTATGCTATGGATATGGACAGTGGTTTATTCTGGTGCAATTGGGTCCAGAGGGGCCCTACACTATGGAGCTCTTCAGGGATGGAGTTGGAATCGATCGGGGATGGGAGGGGGGTACCTCTAGTCCACCAGGGCTGCCAGGCTGTTGTGCACCTGAGTGCACTTCCACAGTCTGCCTGTGGGTGGCTGGCCGGGTCAGGCCCACTGTTCATGGTGTAGCTGTGGTATATGCATGGGAACACACCCATGACTTGCACAGCATACTATCTGTGTGCATGCTGCCCATTCCCTTGTGACAGGTGCGTCCTGCACATTTGAATAGCATGCTGTGGCGTATTGTTGGAGTTGCACGGCACATCTCCAGTTTCCACTGGGACGCTGCGCGCATCTCCTTTGAATATGGGGGCCCTGGATTAGGATACCCTGAAGAAATACCTTGTGACAATAGGAAAATCATGACCCCACTGAAAACAAGATATTGCATCTAATCTGGGACAGCCTGAGTAAATACAGTGCAACACCGTGTAAATGATGGTCCATATGACAATGAGATGTAGCATCTCCCCTGCTCTATCCAAGATACAAAATATAAGATAAGAAATATTTGTAATGAAATGTAGTCTAAGCTGAACTTCACTGTGGTCACTGACATACACAAACATTTTCTTGTAACAATCACACAAATCACACAGGAGTGTAGTGTGCATATTTTATGGAACACATACAAACAGAGGTGAGAAAGAATAAGTACCTCAGCTGGGACTTGAACCAGGCTACCTGGAATACTGTTCCAATTGCACTAACCAGCTGCACCACTGAGACAACTGGAACCTGGGCCATCCTCGAGCACATTACTCTTTCTTATACGCACAACTCAATGGCAACTCAAATATTTACTTGTAACAATCACACAGCAGTGTGGTGTGCATATTTTATTAAATACATACAAACAGAGGTGAGACAGAATAAGTGCCTCAGCTGGGACTTGATCCCACGCTGCCCTGCAGTATTGTGGCCATGAGGATTGTGCGTGGTGTGTGTGTGTGTGTGTGTGTGTGTACAAAATATAGGATAAGAAATATTTAAAGGAAATTTGCTCTGAACTGAACTTCAACATGTTCAGTGACATAAACAGTTTTTTTTATAACATATTAGAATTCAATATTTATTTTGAATGTTGTGGTCATGAGGATGGTGTGTACAGTGTGTGTATGTGTGTGTACAGTGTGTGTACTGTGTGTGTATGTGTGTGTACAGTGTGTGTACAGTGTGTGTATGTGTACAGTGTGTATGTGTACAGTGTGTGTACAGTGTGTGTATGTGTGTGTACAGTATGTGTACAGTCTGTGTATGTGTACAGTGTGTGTATGTGTGTGTACAGTGTGTGTACAGTGTGTGTATGTGTACTGTATGTATGTGTGTGTACAGTGTGTGTACAGTGTGTGTATGTGTACAGTGTGTGTATGTGTACAGTGTGTGTACAGTGTGTGTATGTGTACAGTGTGTGTGTGTGTACAGTGTGTGTATGTGTGGGTGTGTGTACAGTGTGTGTACAGTGTGTATGTGTGTGTGTGTGTGTGTGTACAGTGTGTGTATGTGTGTACAGTGTGTGTGTGTACAGTGTGTGTACAGTGTGTGTATGTGTATACAGTGTGTGTACAGTGTGTGTACGTGTACGGTGTGTGTATGTGTGTGTACAGTGTGTATGTGTGTACAGTGTGTGTATGTGTGTGTACAGTATGTGTACAGTCTGTGTATGTGTGTGTGTATGTGTAGTGTGTGTACAGTGTGTGTATGTGTGTGTACAGTGTGTGTATAGTGTATGTGTACAGTGTGTGTGTACAGTGTGTGTATGTGTACAGTATGTGTGTACTGTGTATGTATATTATAGTGTGTACAGTGTGTGTGTACAGAGTGTGTACAGTGTGTGTACAGTGTGTGTACAGTATGTGTACAGTCTGTGTATGTGTACAATGTGTGTATGTGTGTGTACAGTGTGTGTACAGTGTGTGTGTGTGTACAGTGTGTGTATGTGTACTGTGTGTATGTGTGTGTACAGTGTGTGTATGTGTACAGTGTGTGTACAGTGTGTGTACAGTGTGTGTGTACAGTGTGTGTATGTGTGTGTACAGTGTGTGGGTGTGTGTACAGTGTGTGTATGTGTGTGTACAGTGTGTGTGTGTACAGTGTGTGTATGTGTGTGTGTACAGTGTGTGTACAGTGTGTGTATGTGTATAGTGTGTGTATGTGTACAGTGTGTGTACAGTGTGTGTACAGTGTGTGTATGTGCAGTGTGTGTATGTGTGTGTACAGTGTGTATGTGTACAGTGTGTATATGTGTGTGTACAGTATGTGTACAGTCTGTGTATGTGTACAGTGTGTGTATGTGTGTGTACAGTGTGTGTATGTGTAGTGTGTGTACAGTGTGTGTATGTGTGTACAGTGTGTGTACAGTGTGTGTATGTGTACACTGTGTGTGTGTTTGTACAGTGTGTGTGTGTACAGTGTGTGTGTATACAGTGTGTGTATGTGTGTGTACAGTGTGTGTGTGTGTACAGTGTGTATGTGTGTGTACAGTGTGTGTACTGTGTGTGTACAGTGTGTGTACTGTGTGTGTATGTGTGTACAGTGTGTGTATGTGTGTCTATAGTGTGTGTACAGTGTGTGTATGTGTACAGTGTGTGTATGTGTGTGTAGTGTGTATGTGTGTAGTGTGTGTACAGTGTGTGTACAGTGTGTGTATGTGTACAGTGTGTGTACAGTGTGTGTATGTGTACAGTGTGTGTATGTGTGTACAGTGTACAGTGTGTGTATGTGTACAGTGTGTGTATGTGTGTGTACAGTATGTGTACAGTGTGTGTGTATGTGTGTGTACAGTGTGTGTGTATACAGTGTGTGTATGTGTGTGTACAGTGTGTGTACAGTGTGTATGTGTGTGTATAGTGTGTGTACTGTGTGTGTGCAGTGTGTGTACTGTGTGTATGTGTGTGTATACAGTGTGTGTATGTGTGTGTACAGTGTGTGTATGTGTGTCTATAGTGTGTGTACAGTGTGTGTACAGTGTGTGTATGTGTACAGTGTGTGTACAGTGTATGTATGTGTACAGTGTGTGTACAGTGTGTGTGTACAGTGTGTGTGTGTACAGTGTGTGTGTGTACAGTGTGTGTACAGTGTGTGTACAGTGTGTGTATGTGTGTGTACAGTATGTGTACAGTGTGTGTATGTGTACAGTGTGTGTACAGAGTGTGTATGTGTACAGTGTGTGTATGTGTGTGTGCAGTGTGTGTACAGTGTGTGTACTGTGTGTACAGTGTGTGTACTGTGTGTGTATGTGTGTGTACAGTGTGTGTACAGTGTGTGTCTATAGTGTGTGTACAGTGTGTGTACAGTGTGTGTATGTGTGTGTACAGTGTGTGTATGTGTACAGTGTGTGTGTGTGTATGTGTCTGTACAGTGTGTGTACAGTGTATGTGTACAGTGTGTGTATGTGTACAGTGTGTGTGTGTACAGTGTGTGTGTGTGTACAGTGTGTATGTGTGTGTACAGTATGTGTACAGTGTGTGTTTGTGTACAGTGTGTGTATCTGTGTGTACAGTGTGTGTATGTGTGGGTGTGTGTACAGTGTGTATACAGTGTGTGTATGTGTGTGTACAGTGTGTGTAGAGTGGGTGTGTGTACAGTGTGTGTATGTGTGTACAGTGTGTATGTGTACAGTGTGTGTACAGTGTGTGTATGTGTAGTGTGTGTATGTGTGTGTACAGTGTATGTGTGTGTACAGTGTGTGTACAGTGTGTGTACGTGTACAGTGTGTGTGCAGTGTGTGTATGTGTGTACAGTGTGTGTACAGTGTGTGTATGTGTACAGTGTGTGTACAATATGTGTACAGTGTGTGTATACAGTATGTGTACAGTGTGTGCATGTGTACAGTGTGTGTACAGTGTGTGCACTGTGTGTGTACAGTGTGTGTACAGTGTGTGTATGTGTACAGTGTGTGTATGTGTACAGTGTGTGTACAGTGTGTGTATGTGTACAGTGTGGGTGTGTGTACAGTGTGTGTATGTGTGGGTGTGTGTACAGTGTGTGTATGTGTGTGTACAGTGTGTATGTTTGTACAGTGTGAGTATGTGTACAGTGTGTGTACAGTGTGTGTATGTGTACAGTGTGTGTACAGTGTGTGTATGTGTGTGTACAGTATGTGTACAGTGTGTGTATGTGTACAGTGTGTGTATGTGTGTATGTGTGTACAGTGTATGTATGTGTACAGTGTGTGTACAGTGTGTGTATGTGTGTGTACAGTGTGTATATGTGTAGTGTGTACAGTGTGTGTATAGTGTGTGTATGTGTACAGTGTGTGTATGTGTACAATGTGTGTATTTGTACAGTGTGTGTACAGTGTGTGTATGTGTACAGTGTGTGTACAGTGTATATACAGTGTGTGTGTGTACAGTATGTGTACAGTGTGTGTATGTGTGTGTACAGTGTGTTTATGTGTGTGTACAGTGTGTGTACAGTGTGTGTATGTGTGTGTACAGTGTGTGTATGTATGGGTGTGTGTACAGTGTGTGTATGTGTGTGTACAGTGTGTGTATGTGTGTGTACAGTGTGTGTACAATGTGTGTATGTGTGTGTACAGTGTGTGTATGTGTGTGTACAGTGTATGTACAGTGTGTGTGTGTACAGTGTGTGTGTACAGTGTGTGTATGTGTGTGTACAGTGTGTGTAAGTGTGGGTGTGTGTACAGTGTGTGTATGTGTGTGTACAGTGTGTGTATGTGTGGGTGTGTGTACAGTGTGTGTATGTGTTTGCTGTAGCCTAATATATTTTTCCCAAAAAGCATAGTAGAAAATGGCTTCTGATTGCTGCATATTTAGTCTAAGCAGTTCACTGAAGACCTAGCACAGGGTTTTATTTAACTCTAAAAATTGATTAGCATTTTGCTTATAAAAGTGCTAAAACATTGTGAAAATGCATATCACCTGCCTCACTGTGTTTAACAAACATAACACTTCTAGAAAACCTATAGAAATACTTTCGGAACAGTTAGTATTGTCCCAAGAAAAAAACTGCTAATCAATTATTTAAAACCCTGTAGCATATGTCTGAGACTGATCATCAGATAGTCTGTAGAGTTTAAAAAACAGTATAGATCATAGATTTGCTGGGAAAGGGTGACATTTATGAGGTATGAATATTTCTTGAAAGACAATACATTCCCTAATTAAACTAGTATCAAGAAGCTGTTTAAATGCTAGGGCCGAGATATTCAAAAGGGTTGCACCATGCGCAACTCCAAAAATGCACCATTCTGCAATATTCAGAAGGGGCCAGTTACGCCACGAAACATGCTGAGCAACAGCGCAATGGAAATGAAGGCATGCGCAACCCGAAGAAGCGGTCCATGCATAAAGTGCGCAATGCGATATCCGAACACTTGCGCAATGTGCAAAGTAGCTAGCGGAAGTTGCATGATCCGGTTTGAGCCAAAATAAAAGGCTCAAGGCGCAGCAGAACTCTAGCAGGCCGCAAACTGGGGGAGAGAGAGAGAGAGAGAGAGACAGAGCTGGAGGGGCAGAGAGGACAGTGGGTCCAGGAGACAGAGAGGCCAGTGGGGGTGCCGGTGCAGTGGAAGCAGCAGTGGGGGCAGCGGGGTAACACAGGAACAGCAGCCGGTGGGGCAGAAGCCAGGGAGATGGACAGTGTCAGCTTCCACATGGAAGCTGTAATGAGGGTGAGACACCATGCTGCAGGGGGCGTGGCGCGAGGGGCCCGTCGTGATACGCCCGATGGCGATATCGTGCCGCATCAACCGAGCTGTACACAGGCGTCGGGATTGTGGCCGGTACCACCTGAACAGGGCAATACTGAGGCGGCTCTGCGAGCTGTGCAGGTGATGTGATGCAGGCACCCTCCACGACAGGAGTCATGCTCTGTCTGGGAGACCAAGGTGACAGCGTGCATGTGCCTGCTCGCCACGGGCACCTTCCAGAGGCCGACAGGGGACACCACAGGCATTACACAGTCGGCCATGTCACGCATCCTCATCCAATTCCTCAGCGCACTGCTGCCTCATGCTGCGGAGTACATCCATTTCCCCAGCACCGCGGCAGAGCGTACAACAAACATGCAGGAGTTCCACAGGGTAGCACATATGCCTGGCGTGCTAGTTGCCATAGACTGCACCCATGTGGCCATTCGCACGCCACCTGGCCCCGACAGCCAGGCTTATCGAACAAAGGGCTTTTCCAGTGTCCAACTGCCAGGTGGTGTGTGATGCCACTGGGCGCGTATCGATGTCTGTGCCACACACCCTGGCGGAGCACATGATGCCTTCATATGGCACCAGTCTGCACTGTGCCATCGATTCGAGTGGGAACATCCCACGGGTCATCTAGTGGGTGAGTACACATGTATGGAATGCAAACTCTGTGCAAGGGTGGAATGACACAGGTGCCATGGTAGTGGCACACAAGGATATGGGCAATATGGACCTGACATGACACTGATCTCCACTATCTCCACACAGGTGACTGCGGATACCCACTCTGTCCCTGGCTGCTCACACCATACAGCGCCCCGACCCCAGCGCAGCTAGGTTTCAATGAGGCACATGCCGCAACACGTAACATCATAGAGCGGGTGTTTGGGATGCTCAAGGCACGCTTCCGATGCCTGGACACCTCCGGCGGAGCCCTACAGTACAACCCCCAAAAGGCCTGTGGGATATTCCTGGCCTGTTGCATCCTGCACAACATGGCCAAAGACCATGGGATAGCCGTACAGGTCCAAGAGGGGGACAGCGATTGGGACGCCAGTGGCGCCGGTGATGTGGGTGATGAGCAGCCCCCCCTAGGATGGAGGGACCCCGACTGACCCGGCAGGCCCAGCTGCAGCGGACACCATTGCAGAAGACACTCGCCCAACAAAGGTAAGTCAGGGGACATGTGCAGGCAACACTGTCCATGCATAAACCACAGGCACACAGGGGAACACACCGTGCATGAAGGTCGGGGAGTTGAAGGTTCCAGGCATACCAACACACCATCAGAGAGGGTGAGCACTCCTATGGACACACACACACCAGGCAACATACATGGGCAGCAGCACAGCACTACGGAAATAGACATTGCCAACACAGCACCACCAACCACCCCACCACCTGGACTGTCCGTAATAGGTGTGTCAGGACCTGGAGCACCCTTGCACCTTGGTGTACAGTGCAATGCAGGCATCATCATGCACATGCACCTGTGGACAGCAGTTGGGAGAGTGTGCAGGTGGTCCGTGTGTGTTGGTGAGCAGAGCGCCCAGCAGTGCACTGCCACCATGACACACATTGCACACAGGGCAGCACCAGACAGGGCCTGCACTGGGGAGACAGTTCAGTCAGGTAGCACTGTCCCCGGCCACCACGGATGCGTGGCGGCCCGCCGTGGCCCAGCAGCACTGGCAGGCTGAGCAGGGGCCACATCGGGTGGCTGGTGCACCACCAGCGGTCCCACTCTTCTGACAGCGACCTTGCCCGCACAGGGGTCTGCATCCTGCCAAACAAACTTGCACCAGGGGTGCTCGGGATGCCCACAGCAGAACCCAGCGTCGACAGACCTGGTGTCGCCTGACGCGGGAATGGGGAGTGAGGCGCACTGTGTGGGGTGTGTGGTACAGGGGCACCTGACAGTGTGGCCAATGCATCCGCGACAGAGACCACTGCCTGGGTCAGCCTGTCAGTGGCAGCGGTCACATCCATCCGCATAAGGACCAGCTCGGCTCGGTCCCGAGCACACTCCCTGCTATGCCGCTCCACGGACACAGACAGTGCCTCCACGGACCTTGCAACCTGCCCCTGCAGCTGTACCGAGTCCTGCAGCAGGCGGGTGTGCGCGTCCAATGGGTACTGTGCCCCAATGGCATCGTGACCCCCAGGGTGTGGACGGTCCTGGTGGGCGCTGTTCGCCAGGACCAGGTATGGGCGGATCAAAGGGCGGTGGACATGTGCCACTGCTTGACACTGTACCCCCAGACCTGGTGTGCAACTGCTGCCGCCCCTCCAACTGCTGAGCCCCCAGGTCCACCTGTTCCACCTCCGTGCTGACAACAGTGCCAGACACCTGCACAGCCACCGGTGCTGCCCCACCGGTGCTGACAGGCACAGCCTGGGGCTGTGCCAGCATGCTGGTACACAGGTGTGAACCAGGAAGGCCCAGGGGCACGTGCTGGCCTGCCATGTGTCCGTCATGGGACACACACCTATCACTGCCCATTGCAGGCCTGCTATCATCAATGGTGCAGGTGCGTGCCACTGCCATGTGCACAGCATGCTGGCATACCTGCATGCCAGACTGCTGTGACACAGGCTATGCCCCCTGCACCCGTATCACTGACACTGGGTTGTTGGCCCAGCGTGCATGCTGCTGCAGTGCCTGCAGGCTGGTGGCGGTGGATGGTCCCTCCTCCACGTCCCAGCAGGTCTGCCTCACTGTCTGGACCCACCACCACCACCGTCTCCTGCAGGCGAACAGGATCTGTAACAGAAAGAGTACATGTGAGTGCATGTGAACAACAGCCCCCAACAACATCACCATGTCATACCGTGCAGTGATGGGCTTCCACCTGTCTGGAATCCACGCCTGATGCGCCCGCAATGGCACTCGGCTGCATGGCGCGACCAGTGTCTCCTCTGTGGGGTCAGCTGCAACACCACTGGTGGGCCCCCACCAATGCCAGCCGTGCCACCCTGAAGGCTGCCACCTTCTCCTTCAGCCTCCTGCGGTCAGTCCCCATCTTCTTCCTGCATTCCTGCACGGGCGCTGGTGGCTTCCGTGCAGGTTGGCGGCTGAGCTACCCTCCCATGCAGCTGCAGCGCTCCTGAGGGTGCCCTCCGTCCACTCAATAGTGGCTCATCCTCCAGGTAGGCCTGGAAGAGGGCCTCTGTCTCTGCCGTGGTGAAGTTCGGCCTCCTCCTACGCCCGCCGTCCACACCCTCAGCTTGGCTCTGGTCAGTCATGGTGATCTGTATGGGTGGAAGTGGACACCTGTCACTGTGCAGTCGACAGCATTTCCCCATGAGCATAGCTGCCGGCCGGGGGTGCAGAAGCCCCGTTTCCTCTCCGCATGGCAGATACTGATAGAAAGGGTGCCCTTTGTCCCTTTCTAAGTGCCCTTTTCATGCTCAGCCCCCTCAGCCTTTATCATCCTCCGCCAACGCGCATTGTCCTGAGCATCACACAGCATGTAACTCACCTCTCACCTGCAGTAACCAAATCTGGCCAGCACAACCCACTGTCACATTTTTATAGCGCAACACATGCAAATGAAGTGTGGCGCAACTTTAATGACATGCTAATCGCGCCACTGCGCCTTTGAATGGCTGATCGGATGATTTGCATATGTCGGCTGAATATCGCGTATTTGCACTTTGCACAATACGGAAGGTCCGGCTGAGCCAATGGCGCAAGTTTGTGGCTGTGTGCCACACTGCATTGCGCATGCCCAGACAGCTTACGCATGCGTCTATTGCGCTGCAGACCTGATGAGCGCGATAGGCGATTCAGGCCATGGCCACCATTGTGCCAGTGGCGCTACAGCACTGGGCACTATATGGCGCTGTGGCACTACTGCGCGATAGTCCACTGTGGCACTGGTGCTCCAGCTTGGCAGTCGCGCCGGGATGCCTATCGTCCCATGGCGCTGTGCGTAGCCTGCGTCGTGCCGTGACCTTTGTATGCCCTCTGACCCCTGGCACTGTTGGCATGCCATGTATGCGTCCTATTGCGCTGTCTGGTGACAGCGCCATGTAAAGTAATGGCTGTTCGAACAGCGCGATTGGAGCCTGTGGTGGTCTATTGCAACAACTCCACGTGGGGTTACGGCGCAGCGGTGCGCCATATTGCCTGCTGTAAAGTTGGTGCCATGGCTAGGAGGAGGGCGGTGTCCTGGAGCCAGCTTGAAGTGGCCAACCTGGTGGCCCTGGTGGAGCCCCACTGTGAGGCACTGTATGGTGAGGCCCCCCTCAGCATGCCTGGGACCCGTGTGGCAGCAAGTGGCCACTGACCTGGTGGAGGTCACTGGCGGGGCGGTCTGCTGGCAGTGCCAGCACGGTACAGTGACCTCCGCGGAGGGAGCGAACTCTTGGCGGGCTGCGTTCACGTGCCAGGCGGGCGTGGTGCCTAGGCCAGGTGAGTGTACCATCTATGCACCTATATTCTCTGTAGGGGTGTGTGTGTGCTTGGGTGGCTGTGCATAGGTGTGTCAGTGTGTGCAGCTGTGCGATGGATGGTTATGGCTGTGTGGGCAGGCACTCTCACTGGGGCAGGGGGCACTCTGCTTTTGAGTCACACTGATGTTTGTCTCAACATATGTCTCCCACAGGCCGGATTGTGAGGACACAGGGCCAGGGTGACGTGGGCCATGCCAGGGCCCCGGTGCCGGGGGGTGTTGTGCCCCAACAGCAGCAGCAGCAGCAGCGTCAGACCCAGCTGCTGGAGGAGTGTGAGTATCATTACTTCATGGATGCTGTTGCATGCTGGGGGGGCAAGACCACCAGCCATGCGGGACACAACCAATGGGAGGTCATAATTCCACTATACAAAACACTAGTGAGTCCCCACACTGGAGTACAGTGTACAGTTCGGAGACCATACCTACGTATGGACATGGACTGGGTGGAGAGAGGTTCAGAGGAGGCGACATGGATGGTGCATGGATTGCATCACAAGTCCTATGCAGACAGGTTGACGGAACTGAACATGTACTCCCTGGAGTGGAGGAGGGTGTGAAGATATGATGGGGACATACAAGTATCTTACAGGGGGGAACAGAGTGCAGGAAAACAATATTTTTAAGCGTAAAGGATGTTCTAGGACTAGAGGGCATGGGATGAAGTTGGAGGGGGGACGATTCAGAGGAAACATGAGAAAGTATTTCT
This sequence comes from Neoceratodus forsteri, assembly GCA_016271365.2. Taxonomy (NCBI): domain Eukaryota; kingdom Metazoa; phylum Chordata; order Ceratodontiformes; family Ceratodontidae; genus Neoceratodus; species Neoceratodus forsteri. The sequence goes on from CM057459.1 coordinate 1,474,657,680, forward strand.
TCACAGAATGGGTGGTGGACAAGTGGAACACCCTGCCAGAGGAAGTGGTGGGGGCTGACTTGGTCACGGGATTTATGAATGCATGGGTTAGCCATAAAGGAATTCTTTTGGTCAGGGGTAAGGGGGAACGGACTTATAGGACAACAGAGTGAACTTACAAGGTCAAATGGACAGACTGGGTGTCCCATAGGCCCTTATCTGCCGACACTGTCTATGTATCCATGTATGTAGGCATGACACAGGTGACCTGCATCACAGTGCAGTATCACGGCACGTCTGTGTATGCATCACTGGTGGTCCAGGCATGCACTGGGCACATAGCTGTGTAACTGGCATCGCACCACGTTGCCACATCACTTGCCAGCCTAGTTTGTACTGTGATTGACGTGGGCAGTGTGTGGGCGGTGGTGCGCATAGCTGGTGCCGCCTGTTTGTGATGGCCATGTGCATGTTCACTGTGGGTGGGTGCATGCCATCACAGGTGCGGGACATTGGGCTATATGGCTTGCAGGTTGGGTGGTGTTCAGGGTTGTGGTCAGTCACAGCCATTGACTGTGTTCCCATTTTACTAGGCCTCGAGGTTCTCCGGGGAATTCGGCAAGACATTCGGGGCCTGACACAGGTGGCCATTGAGAACCAGGCCATCCTTCAGTCAATCAGGCACCATGGCCTCGCGGAGGAGCGCCACGGACAGTGCAGCACCAGGCAGAGGATGACCAGCCAGCTGGGCCTTAGGGGCACATCCCTTTCACTTCTCCCATCCCTACCACCCTGCCTTCCCTCTCCCAGTTGTTCATCCCTACCCCTTGAACACCCCTACCTTGTACCCATCCCCCTTGTAAATAGTTGTTGTTTATGGTTTTGGTTATTTAGTATTTGAAACTTTAAATATACCTTTATATTTTGATATGAATACTGTGTTGGTCTCTGATTTGCAGCTGGCTATGGGTGCTCAGTTGCAGTGGTGTGCATGCCATCTGGGGTGGTATGGTCCTGGGTGTGTGTGTGTGTGCATGGGGAGGTATCTCCAGCATGGATTTGACTTTCTGTTGGTCTTGCTGTCTGCTGCCACCCACTGCTGGGTGCACAGGGTGGGTCTGGCCTGTATGCTTCTCTGCAGCACGGGGTTGACGTGTGCCAGGGGGGATGCATGGTGTTTCCTGCAGTGCCAGTCACTGCACATGGGTGGTGTCTTGGGGTCATGGTGCAGGGTGTGCTGTGCATACGGGGGCTGATGTGCACTGTGGTTGTCAACCCCTGTGTGTGGCATCTCTGCCTGCCAGTGGTTGTGCTGGGGTGTCAGGGCTCTGCTATGCTTTGTTGGCTTGTCCCCATGGGCACGTGGATCATCCGTCCCACCCCCAGTGATGCTGTGCTTGGGGTGTGCCGGTGTAGTGTGGGTTCTGCAGTGTGTTCCTGTGCCCATGTGTGGCATGGCTGGCGGTGGGCCCCAGCCTGCCTCCCTGGATGTGCAGTTCCATTGCTCTGGGGGCTGTGCTTGCGCTATGGCAGCTCTGGAATGCTCAGCTGAGCTTCCATGGTTGCGCCATAGCGCAACATTTTGGCTCAGCTTCTCCTTCCTGGTTGCGCGATGGCGCAGTATGTGCGATATTCAGACGTTGGTTGCTTGCGCTATTTGCTCTGCTCCATGTTTGAATATTGCACCTGTTGCGCATTTGCGCAACTGGTTTGCGCTTGCTCCTACTGTTGCGCCAGTTTTGAGCGCAGTTTGAATATCCAGGCCTAGGTATTTAAATGTGCAAATCTCCAGTTTAATAGGCAACCAGTATTTAAATATTTAACAAGCTGTTTCAGTTTCCTAATGGCATCCGATAAGCAGCTTGGAATAATGTCTCCAACATTCTTAACACAAAGAAGGAAATATTTTATTTCAGTTGGCATGGAATGATACATTGAAAAGTCCAAAACATGTTCCACAATACTCCATTTTCGAACTACAGATAACAAGATGGCTGTAGGCTCCACCCACAGCCATAATAAATTACGTAACTTAATCTTACATAGAGAAGACATAACCATGAATTACATATTGTACATTAAAATGAATTTTTTTTATAAAAGGCAGTCATTTGAACAAACTCTCTTCATCCAAAACAATCACAGTAATTGTACATCAAACTTCCCAAAGAAGTTCAAAAGCGTGCAAGAGAGGAGAGAGTAACCCATTTTAATTTATTCTATAGTAGTTCCAGGTTTCAGGAACTGAAACAGCTAAAATATAACTTCCTACCTTAGTTTTACATATTGAGATGTGAAAAGACTGTCTTTTGGTTGAGCAGAGCAAATGTTTTGTTGGGTTTGTACTTTCAGGCCCAGATATTCAAACTGCGCTCAAAACTGGCGCAACAGCAGGAGCAAGCGCAAACCAGTTGTGCAAATGTGCAACAGGTGCGATATTCAAACATGGAGCAGAGCAAATTGCGCAAGCAACCAACGTCTGAATATCGCACATACTGCGCCATCGCGCAACCAGGAAGGAGAAGCTGAGCCAAAATGTTGCGCTATGGTGCAACCAGGGAAGCTCAGCTGAGCAGTCCAGAGCTGCCATAGTGCAAGCACAGCCCCCAGAGCAATGGAACTGCACATCCAGGGAGGCAGGCTGGGGCCCACCGCCAGCCATGCCACACATGGGCACAGGAACACACTGCAGAACCCACACCACACCAGCACACCCAAGCACAGCATCACTGGGGTGGGACGGATGATCCACGTGCCCATGGGGACAAGCCAACAAAGCATAGCAGAGCCCTGACACCCCAGCACAACCACTGGCAGGCGGAGGTGCCACACACAGGGGTTGACAACCACAGTGCACATCAGCCCCCATATGACAGCACACCCTGCACTGTGACCCCAAGACACCACCCATGTGCAGTGACTGGCACTGCAGGAACCCATGCAGTCCCCCAAGCACGTCAACCCCTGCAACACAGAAGCCTACAAGCCAGACACACCTGTGCACCCAGCACTGGGTGGCAGCAGATGGCAAGACCAACCAAAGTCACTGCCATGCTGGAGATACCTCCCCATGCACACACACACACACACACACACACACACATACCCAGGACCATACCAGCCCAGATGGCATGTACACACCTGCAACTGAGCACCCATAGCCAGCTGCACATCAGAGACCGACACAGTATTCATATATCAAAATAGAAATGTATATTAAACATATTTCAACAAGAACAATAAAACTATTTACAAGGGGGATGGGTACAAGGAAGGGTGTTCAAGAGGAGGGATTAAAACTTGGAGAGGGAAGGCAGGGTGGTAGGGATGGGAGAAGTGGGAAGGGTAATGTGAGCTCTGCCCAGCACGCTCCTGGTCCTCCCCCTGCTGGCGCCCCGTTCCATCCCGGCCCTGATGGCGTCCATGCCTCCGGATGGCTTGCAGGATCCTGTGGTTTGCAATGCTGACCTCTGTGAGGCGATGGACATCCTGTTGCATCCTCCGTAGAACCTCGAGGCCTAGGAAAATGGGAACACAGTCAATGGCTGTGACTGACCACAACCCTGAACACCACCCAACCTGCAAGCCATATAGCCCAATGTCCCGCACCTGTGATGGCATACACCCACCCACAGTGAACATGCACATGGCCATCACAAACAGGCGGCACCAGCTATGCGCACCACCGCCCACACACACTGCCCACGTCAATCACAGTACAAACTAGGCTGGCAAGTGATGTGGCAACGTGATGCCAGTTACCAGCTATGTGCCCAGTGCATGCCTGACCACCAGTGGCGCATACACAGACGTGCTGTGATACTGCACTGTGATGCATGTCACCTGTGGTGCCTACATACATGGATACATAGACAGTGTCGGCAGATAAGGGCCTATGGGCCCGCAGTCTGGCCATTTGACCTTGTAAGTTCACTCTGTTTTCCTATAAGTCTGTTGCACCTTACCCCTGACCTCCAGAATTCCTTTATGGCTATCCCATGCATTCTTAAATCCTTGACCAAGTCAGCCCCCACCACTTCCTCTGGCAGGGTGTTCCACTTGTCCACCACCCATTCTGTGAAGAAATTCTTTCTCATGTTTCCTCTGAATCGTCCCCTCCAACTTCATCCCATGCCCTCTAGTCCTGGAACATCTTTTACGCTAAAAATAGTGTTTTCCTGCACTCTGTTCCCCGTAAGATACTTGTATGTCCCCATCATATCCTCCCCTCTCCCTCCCTCCTCCAGGAGTACATGTTCAGTTCCTTCAACCTGTCTTCATAGGACTTGTGATGCAATCCATGCACCATCCGTGTTGCCCTCCTCTGAACCTCTCTACCAGTCCATGTCCATACGTAGGTATGGTCTCCAGAACTGTACACTGTACTCCAGTGTGGGGCCTCACTAGTGTCTTGTATGAGTGGAATTATGATCTCCCTTTGGTTGTGTTGTGCATGGCTGGTGGTCTTGCCCTCCAGCATGCAATAGCATCCATGGAGTAATGATACTCACACTCCTCCAGCAGCTGGCTCTGCCGCTGCTGCTGATGCTGCTGCTGCTGCTGCTGCGGTTGGGGCACAACACCCCGGCACGGGGCCTGGCGACCCACCCCTCACCCTCGCCCGGCGTCCTCAAAATCCGGCCTGGGAGACATATGTTGAGACAAACATCAGTGTGACTCAAAGCAGAGTGCCCCTGCCCCAGTGAGAGTGCCTGCCACACAGCCATAACCATCCATCGCACAGCTGCACACACTGCACAGCCAACCGTGTCGAGCGGCACCTATGCACAGCCACCCAAGCACACACACCCCTACAGAGAATATAGGTGCATAGATGGTACACTCACCTGGCCTAGGCACCACGTCCCGCCTGGCATGAGCACTTGGCCGCGTCAAATTCCGGCTCCCTCCGGCAGAGGTCACTGTACGGTGCGGCACTCAGCAGACCGGCCCCGCCAGTGACCTCCACCAGGTCAGTGGCCACTTGCTGCCACAGCTGAGTCCCTGCACTGGTGAGGCGCCTCACCATACAGGCCATCATAGTGTGGCTCAACTAGGGCCACCAGGTTGGCCACCTAGCTGGCTCCAGGACACCGCCTCCTCAGCTATGGCACCAACTTTACAGCAGGCAATATGGCGCCCCGCTGCGCGCCCGTAACCCCACGTGGAGTTGTTGCGCAATAGACCACACAGGCTCAATCGGCGCTGTTCGAACAGCGCCGTCACTCACATGGCGCTGTCACCAGACAGCGCAGTAGGGACGTACACATGGCATGCCAACAGCGCCAGGGGTCAGAGGGCATACACAAGGTCACAGCAATGACGCAAGGCTACGCACAGCGCCATCGGACGTATAGACATCCTGCGCGACTGCCAAGCTGCGCACCAGTGCCACAGTGGACTATCGCGCAGTAGTGCCACAGCGCCATATAGTGCCCAGTGCTGTAGTACCACTGGCACAATGGTGGCCATGGTCTGAATCGCCTATCGCGCTCAGCAGGTCTGCAGCACGATAGACGCATGCGTAAGCTGTCTGGGCATGTGCAATGCAGTATGGCACACAGCCACAAACCTGCGCCATTGGCTCAGCCGGACCTTCCGTATTGCGCAAAGCGCAAATACGCGATATTCAGCCGACATATGCAAATCATGCAATCAGCCATTCAAAGGCGCAGTGGCGCGATTAGCATGTCATTAAAGTTGCGCCACACCTCATTTGCATGTGTTGCGCTATAAAAATGCGACAGTGGGTTGTGCCGGCCAGATTTGGTTACTGCAGGTGAGAGGTGAGTTACATGCTGTGTGATGCTCAGGACAATGCTCATGGGAGGATGATAAAGGCTGAGGGGGCTGAGCATGAAAAGGGCACTTAGAAAGGGACAAAGGGCACCCTTTCTATCAGTATCTGCCATGCGGAGAGGAAACGGGGGCTTCTGCACCCTGGGCCGGCAGCTATGCTCATGGGGAAATGCTGTCGACTGCACAGTGACAGGTGTCCACTTCCACCCATACAGATCACCATGACTGACCAGAGCCAAGCTGAGGGTGTGGACGGCGGGCGTAGGAGGAGGCCAACTTCACGCGGCAGAGATGGAGCCCTCTTCCAGGCCTACCTGGAGGATGAGCCACTAGTGAGTGGACGGAGGGCACCCTCAGGAACGTGCAGCTGCATGGGAGGGGTAGCTAGGCCGTCAACCTGCATGGAAGCCACCAGCGCCCGTGCAGGAATGCAAGAAGAAGATGGGGACTGACCGCAGGAGGCTGAAGGAGAAGGTGGCAGCCTTCAGGGTGGCACGTGCTGGCACTGGTGGGGGCCACCAGTGGTGTTGCAGCTGACCCCTACAGAGGAGACACTGGTCGCGCCATGCAGCCGAAAGTGCCATTGCGGCGTACCAGGCGGAGGATTCCAGACAGGTGGAAGCCCATCACTGCACGGTATGACATGGTGGTGTTGTTGGGGGGCTGTTGTTCACATGCACTCACATGTACTCTCTTTCTGTTACAGATCCTGTTCGTCTTCAGGAGACGGTGGTGGTGGTGGGTCCAGACAGTGATGCAGACCTGCTGGACGTGGAGGAGGGACCATCCACCTCCGCCACCAGCCTGCAGGCACTGCAGCAGCATGCACGCTGGGCCAACAACTCCGGTGTCAGTGATACGGTGCAGGGGGTGCACAGCCGTTCACAGCAGTCTGGCATGCAGGTATGCCAGCATACAGCCTATGGCAGTGGCACGCACCTGCACCATTGATGATAGCAGGCCTGCAATGGGCAGTGATAGGTGTGTGTCCCATGACGGACACATGGCAGGCCAGCACGTGCCCCTGGGCCTTCCTGGTTCACACCTGTGTACCAGCATGCTGGCACAGTCCCAGGCTGTGCCTGTCAGCACCGGTGGGGCAGCACCGGTGGCTGTGCAGGTGTCTGGCACTGTTGTCAGCATGGAGGTGGAACAGGTGGACCTGGGGTCTCCGCAGTTTTAGGGGCGGCAGCAGTAGTCGCACACCAGGTCTGGGGGTACAGTGTCAAGCAGTGGCACATGTCCACCGCCCTTTGATCCGCCCATACCTGGTCCTGGCGAACAGCGCCCACCCTCAAGGGGTGCTGTGCACCAGGACCGTCCACACCCTGGGGGTCACGATGCCATTGGGGCACAGTACCCATTGGACGCGCACACCCGCCTGCTGCAGGACTCGGTACGGCTGCAGGGGCAGGTTGCAAGGTCCGTGGAGGCACTGTCTGTGTCCGTGGAGCGGCATAGCAGGGAGTGTGCTCGGGACCGAGCCGAGCTGGTCCTTATGCGGACGGATGTGACCGCTGCCATTGACAGGCTGACCCAGGCAGTGGTCTCTGTCGCGGACGCATTGGCCACACTGTCAGGTGCCCCTGTACCACACACCCCACACAGTGCGCTTTCCACTCCCCGTTCCCGGTGTCGTGCGACACCAGGCCTGTCGACGCCGGTTCTGCTGTGGGCATCACGAGCACCCCTGGTGCAAGTTTGTTTGGCAGGATGCAGACCCCTGTGCGGGCAAGGTCGCGTTTGCGCAGTGGGACCCCTGGTGGTGCACCAGCGCCACCCAATGTGGCCCCTGCTCAGCCTGCCAGTGCTGCTGGGCCACGGCGGGGCCGCCCACGCATCCGTGGTGGCCGTGGGACAGTGCTACCTGACTGAGCTGTCTCCCGTGCAGGCCCTGTCTGGTGCTGCCTGTGTGCAATGTGTGTCATGGTGGGCAGTGCACTGCTGGGTGCTCTGCTCACCACGCTGACACACGGACCACCTGCACACTCTCCCAACTGCTGTCCACAGGTGCGTGTGCATGATGATGCCTGCATTGCACTGTACACCAAGGTGCAAGGGTGCCCAGGTCCTGACACACGTACGTGGACAGTCCAGGTGGTGGGGGTGGTTGGTGGTGCTGTGTGTTGGCAATGTCGTTTCCACAGTGCTGTGCTGCTGCCCATGTACGCTGCCTGGTGTGTGTGTGTGTCCATATGAGTGCTCACCCCTCTCTGATGGTGTGTTGGTATGCCTGGAACCTTCAACTCCCCTGACCTTCATGCACGGTGTGTTCCCCTGTGTGCCTGTGGTTTGCGCATGGACAGTGTTGCCTGCACATGTCCCCTTGACTTACCTTTGTTGGGCGTAGTGCTCTTCTGAAATGGTGTCCCGGTGTAGCTGGGCCTGCCGGGTCAGTCGGGCGTCCCTCTGTCCTAGGGGGGGCTGCTCATCACTAACATCACCGGCGCCACTGGCGTCCCCATCGCTGTCCCCCTCTTGGACCTGTACGGCTATCCCATGGTCTTTGGCCATGTTGTGCAGGATCAACAGGCCAGGAATATCCCACAGGCCATTTGGGGGCTGTACCTAGAGCTCGCCGGAGGTGTCCAGGCATCAGAAGCGTGCCTTGAGCATCCCAAACACCCGCTCTATGATGTTACGTGTTGTGGCATGTGCCTCATTAGCATAGCTGCGCTTGGGGTCGTGGGCGCGTGCAAGGTGAGCAGCCAGGGACGGTGGGTATCCGCAGTCACCTGTGTGGAGATAGTGGAGATCAGTGTCATGTCAGGTCCATATTGCCCATATCCTTGTGTGCCACTACCATGGCACCTGTGTCATTCCCACCCTTGCCCAGAGTTTTCATTCCATACATGTGTACTCACCCACTAGATGACCCGTGGGGATGTCCCCACTCTCGAATCGATGGCACAGTGCAGACTGGTGCCATATGAAGGCATCATGTGCTCCGCCAGGGTGTGTGGCACAGACATTGATAATCGCCCAGTGGCATCACACCACCTGGCAGTTGACACTGGAAAACCCTTTTGGTTCCGATATGCCTGGCCATCGGGCCAGGTGGCATCGCGAATGGCCACATGGGTGCAGTCTATGGCTACCCTGCACGCCAGGCATACGTGCTACCCTGTGGAACTCCTGCATGTTTGTTGACGCTCTGCCGCGTGCTGGGGAAATGGATGTACTCAGAGCATGAGGCAGCAGCGCTGAGGAATTGGGTGAGGATGCGGATGGCCGACTGTGTAATGCCTGTGGTGTCCCCAGTTGGCCTCTGGAAGGTGCCCGTGGCGAGCAGGCACATGCAGGCTGTCACCTTGGTCTCCACGGACAGGCGTGACTCCGTCGTGGGGTGCCTGCATCACATCACTGCACAGCTGTAGAGCCGTCTCAAGTATTGCCCTGTTCAGGGCGGTGCGGCCCACAATCCTCGATGTCTGTGTACAGCTCGAAGCTGATGCGAACATCGATACCGCCTGTCGGGGGCATACCGCCGACGGGTTCCTCCGCCGCCACGCCCCCTGCAGCATGGTGTCTCACCCCTCATTACAGCTTCCATGTGGATGGCACTGTCCATCTCCTGGCTTCTGCCCCGGCTGCTGTTCCTGTGTTACCCCGCTGCCCCCACTGCTGCTTCCACTGCACGGGCACCCCCACTGGCCTCTCTGTCCTCCTGGACCCACTGTCCCTCTCTGCCCTTCCAGCTCCTGTCTCTCTCTCTGTCTCTCTCTCCCAGTTTGCGGCCTGCTAGGGTTCTTGCGCCGCTTCCTTGAACCTTTTATTTTGGCTCAATTCCGCTATCGCGCAACTTCCAGCTGAGCTACCTTGCACATTGCGCATGTTCGATTATCGCGATTACACTTTATGCATGGACCCGCCTTCCGCCGCGTGATGCCTTCATTTCCATTGCGCTGTTGCTCAGCATGTTTTTGGTGGCGCAACTGGCCCCTTCTGAATATCGCAGAATGGTGCATTTTTGGAGTTGCGCATGCGCAACCCTGTTGCGCATGGCGCAACCCTTTTGAATATCTGGGCCACAGTGTCTGTAGCAACTAACACTAGTAGAAAAGTGATGTCACAGAGTGTAGAATCCCAACTCCAAGTTCAAGAACAAACACACTGCTGATCCACACAAAAGCAGGCTGTAATCCCTTGATTGAGTGTTCTCAGGTGCCCCAGACGATTCAGGCTCTTTTGAGTAGGATTACTTTACACTAGGAATGCAGAATCCATTCAGATCCTCCCCACTGTCATACACAGGGACAGCTGATCTGTTCAGAGAGACACGAACACTGGTAGTACAGTAGAAGAAGAAGAATTTAAGTGTGCTGGCTCTGTCACATCATGAAGCCAATGGAAGGATCTTCTCTAAGAGGAAATGGGCATACCTGTAGGTGTCAGACATCCGTAGATATAAATATGTAAACTATCCATACATTAAATCAAGGTTGCAGCCATTTCATGGAACCTAGAGATAGAAACGGGTGTCGCTGAGCTGCAGACTTGTATAGCAACATAAAACTTGTCCATCAACTTCTGTCTCAAAAGTCTTTGAAATGGCTAGAGCCTTAATTTAATTAATGTATAGCTTGGACATTTGTATCTACTAGAATAAATCACTAACCTTATTACAGCCAATCAGCATGCAGAGCCACTATGCCTCTTATACTGTGTACAGTGTGCTCTTGTACAGGAATGTAAGGTGGGAGCAATCCACTTTAGTGATGGGGGAATGGATGGCATAATAAAAATAAAAATAAAACTGTAATCTTATAAATCATTCTAGCTAAACTTGAGTGATTTATAATAAGATAACAGGGCCTCTGAGAACTGTCTCTTGTGGTATGAGACTCCTCTCATGAGGTTTGCGAAGACATAACTGCTCAGCTTCCCTTCACAGTCCTCTTGTCCAAATCTCAGTCTTGGAGTCTCGTATACCATAAGAGACACTTCCGTTGGAGGCACTATTAATGTTTAACTGCTGACACCTACAAGGAAGCCCAATTGCTCATTTGAGTGACCTTTTCATGGGCTGTTAGAAGTCTAGAGAGCTGGGACAGGATTCACTAAAATGGACAAAGTTCAGTGCAAATGTTTGTGCAGAACCTCCGGTTTGTGCCACAGGGCAATCAAGCTATTTACAGTTGGATAGTGCTGTGTTATCTGACTGTGAATAGGGACAGATGGGGGCAGCGCTAACCCAGGAAAACCACCAGGAATCACAGTAACACTGGCCCCACTGCCAGTCAGCAGAATGGGCCAGCAACAATTGCACACATTCACTAACATGCTAGTCACCACAGTACCCATGCAAATGAGCCTACTGCACATGCAGGACACTCTTGGTTATTAGCATACCCATTATAGACTCATTTGCATGGTCTTTGTGTGGTCTAGTGCGGTTTCTCACTAGCCCATGCCCCATGAAGTGGCAGTCTCCGAATGTAGTGCCCCCCATAGTCTGATCACCATCACAATAAATAATCCCCTTTGCCTTTATAAAGTGTCCCTCCCCCACACTGGTCCCTGATCCCTGTCATAATAAAAATTGAATCCCCTTTTCCGTAGAATAGTGGTCTCGCCTCCCCCTACGATCGCCCTAATAATAAAAATAAATTCCCCTTTCCTAGTATATTGTCCCACCCCTTCCCCAGTCCCTGATCTCCCACCCATACTGTACTTACACATATTCCATAATTTAGTGGTCCCTCCAACCCCCACCTGCTCCGTACCCACATTCCACCCTGCTCTCCCCACCCCAGCAGGTCCCGCTGGTTAGCGAGCAGAACAGCCCTCCTTCCTCCTCCATAGCAGCCTGCCAACTGAACTGTCAATAACAGTTTACAGTATACACTACATGCCCATTGGTTGAAGACTGCAGATGTTCTCCTTTAAGAACTGCACTAACAGGGTCCACAGAGCCCAATAAAAATGGGGGGGGGGATAATGCAACAGGGACATGGAGTCAAATTATTAATATATTGGGTACTGTGGTTTTGTAAAAATAGTTTAAAAAAAAAAGATACTGACAAGTGTGGACAGTGACCCTAACTTAGTGCAGTTCTTGAAGGAAAACTTTACTGCTCTTTAATGGTTGCAGATGCTGTCACCTTGCCCTAAGAGTTCATGGAAATGGCTTTAGAAAACAGTTTTTATGCAATTATACAACATTTTGTGTGTTACCTTGCTTTGCTGCCATAGACCAGCTTAGTCCAGCATCATTAACAATCAACAGCACATAAGCAGTGACAGTGGATGAGATAAGTTGGGCAGTGAATATAACTAATTATGTTTTACTGTTTCTTTTAAAATTTATCACTCTCTCTCTGATCTCTGCCACTATAACTTGTAGTGCTGAGTGTTAATTTGAGCTGCATAATTCACAGCCTCACGGTTTCCTCACACTGGGAGATCTTGGAGGTCGGGGGGTGGATATGCTCATGTGTTTCAGAAAACAAAATGTCACTTGATTGAATCGGACCCACCAAGGTTCAGTGCCAAGCAGCTCTCTCAGATGCCAGACTGGAGCAACTGTTAGACCAACCTACTAGGCTCAACATGAAGTCAGGCAACCACAGCCTATTGGATTGGTTGTTAACCAACAACAAGACCCACATTAAGGCAGCCAGAATCCTCCCTGACTCGCTAAGTGATCACTCCCCCACTTTATGTGTCTGGGAAAACAACTTTCCTTAACTCCCCCAAAGAAAATATAAAATCCAGAGACCTCACCAACTTCATCTCAGCAGCATTCCTGCAAAGTCTAGCATCCGCAGCTTGGACCCCCATTATCTGTCTACCTGACGTGAATCAAGCCCTAAAGTATCTCGTCAATACCTTTACCACAGTCCTTGACTGCCATGCCCCTTTCAAATTAACAAGAGCCAAAGGCACCTACTCCCCTTGGCTTTCCCATCAGTTATGGCACCTAATGCATGCCCGAGACAAGGCCTGGAAATCATTCAAATGTTCAGGTCTCCACTCAGACTGGATTATCTGCCACCAACTAAGGAACACATGCTAAGCCAACATAAACAAATCAAAGTGAGCCTATCTACTCTCCATGCAAGAAGCACACCTCGCCAACCCCAAAAGCTTTTGGACTCAAATCAGTACCCTGCTTAAGGGCAATGAGCAGTGCACTCCCCTTACTATGCTTTCAGAAGGCTCTGTGTTATCCTCGCCCCTCGGAGATAGCTGCAGATATCAGTCATTTTTTCACAGACCTGAAGGTATAGAAGAAGGACCTACCTACTTCCTACCCTGCTGTACAATCCCCATATCCTGGAAGCCTGACACCCCCTCTTCCACCTAAAAACCACTATGTGGAAAGAAGTCCTCAAACTCTTAATGGGTTTTAACCCCAGCAGTTCTCCAGGATATGACTTTCTACTGCCAAAATTCCTTAGGATAGGAGCCCCTGGAAGAGTGCATCCGATTGCACAGTTAATTAACAGATCTTTCCTTACTGAGTCCATCCCTGACAAATAGAAAACTGCAATCGTTGTCCCAGTGCACAAAAGTGGTCCTACCAACCTTGTTGAGAACTACAGACCGATATCCATATTATGCCCTATTTGCCAAAATTCAGGAGAACAGTCTATATAACCAACTATACTCCTTTCTTGAGCACACCAACGCCCTAACCATACATCAGCACAACTTTCAGAAATTGCATGGGATGGATACTGCCCTTTTCAAGGTCACCTCAGACATCTTTCAGGCCATGGACAGAGATTGTGCCACCAGAGCCATCTTCATAGACCTTATGAAGGACTTCAATCTTGCAAATAACCCACTCCTCATCTCCAAGCTCCATTACCTGGGCCTTGACTCTAATGCCCTAAATTGGATCTCCAACTATTTATCCGACCAGTCCCAGTGCGTCAAATGGGCAGGTGCCTTATCCTCCTTATCTCAGATCATGAATCGGGTCCACCAGGAGGCAATCCTTTGGCCATTATTGTTCTCCAGTTTCATCAACGAACTGCTGCTGAACTGTGGTGGGGTGTCTGTCCAGCTCTATGCAGACAACTCCTATACTGTATAGATCCAGCAGAGATGTCTCCTCCATTAAGTCTGACCTGGATAATGACTTCCAGCAACTGGAATCCTGGTTCAAGAATAACTTGTTGGTGTTGAACTCAAAAAAGACAAAAAGCATGTTGTTCAGGCATACCTCCTTTGATATAACGTTCCAGCCTCCTCTAGTAGTCCTTACCTCCTCGGAAGTGCCATAAGTAGGATTATGCTGCTTTAAATATTTGGGCATGACACTCAATGAGCACCTATCCCTTGATTTGCATGCATACAATGTTATCAAGTCTATCAATCGAAAAATTGGCCTTCTTTACTGTGCTGACCCCTATCTCGCACCACATCCTCAGAAGACTATTTATTTTATTCATTTAAAATTGGGAGCCAGGTACATAGAATGCATAGGAAATAGACATTGTTACAAAAAAGTAATTACAAAAATTTACAAGAACTCAGTGTGACTCAGGCACAAAGTATACAAGGTGAGAACATTGAGCAGGAAGCTTGAATGGGAAAACATGGTAGAGATAAGGGCTAGTAGGGGGAAGGAGAAAATCCTCGAGATTGAGAAGGAGAAAGGAGCGGGATTAGAAGCAAGTGGGGCACTGAGGTGGGGGGAGGAGTCTTAGGGGTTTTTTTTATAGATGAGACTGTGGTGGCAAGGCGAAGGTCACAGGGTAGGTTATTCCAGAGGAGAGGAAGATGGTACAAGAAAGCAGACTGACCTGTAGCAGAGTGAGGATGAGGGATAGAGAAGGTGTGCGAGTCTGTGTGGTGAAGAGAATAGGTTATTGATTAGGCTGGTGTAAGGTGGGATGTGATATAGGTGGGAAGGGAACCAAACCAAAATTTTAGCAATGAGGGAGGTGCAGTGGGCCGTTTTTCTATGAGATAGTGGTGCAAGGGAGAGAGGAGCGTAGAGGAGACAATGGTGGGTAAGTGGGGGAGGCTGCAGCAAAGTGGCAGAAGGAGTTGAGGAGGGTGTGTAATTTGGAGAGGGAAGATACTGGGGCAGTGCCATAGACCACGTCATCATAATCCAGCACTGGCAAAACTGTTTTGAGTACCAGTTCTCATTGAGTGGGGAGGGGAGGCTGGCTTTGTGGTGGTAGAGGACTACAAATTTGGGCCAGAGTTTGGCACAAACCGCATCAATATAAGTAGAGAAATCAAGGTGACTGTCTAGTCAGACATCCAGGTATTTGAAGGCGGGGACCATTTCAAGGGGTGAGCCATCCAGGGTGGTGTCCGCTGGGATGGGAGGGAGACCAGCTTTTGTCTGGATCCAAAATACATGGTAACTGTTTTTTTTAGCATTGAGTTTTAGCTGGTTTGAGAGGAACTAGGACTGAACTCTGTTGAAATCATTTTGGAGATTGGGGAGAACACTGTCATATGAGGGGCCGGAGGCATAGATGACCGTGTCATCTGTATACATATGCAAGTTTGAGGAGTGACAGACTGAGGGGAGGTTGTTTATGAAAAGGGAGAAGAGGATGGAGCCAAGGATAGAACCTTGAGGAACACCACAGAGGAAAGTGAGAGGAGAAGACAGTGCGTCACCTACAAGGACTGACTGTTGTCTATTTTGGAGGTAGGAGTGGAACCAGTCAACTGTAGGTTTAGCAAGGCTGACTGAGTTAATGTTTTGCAGAAGGTGTGTGTGAGAGACAGAGTCGAAAGATTTTTCCAGATCAATAAAGATAGCAGCAGTGATTTGGCTTTGGTCCATTGCAGAGAAGATGGAATCAGTGACATGCAGCAGAGCGGTGATAGTGGAATGTTGCCTCCAAAAGCCTGATTGCACAGGTGATAGGGAATTGTTGGATGAGAGAAAGTCAGAGAGCTCAGCCAGAATGAGGGATTACTGGATTTTAACAAGAGAGGGGAGGAGCAAGATTGGGCGGCAGTTTCCAGGGGAAGAGGGGTCCCCACCCTCGTGTAATGGTAGGACCTTGGCCAACTTCCAGGAGATTGGAACGGTGAGGGTGGAGAGAGAGAGATTTATTATATAAGTCAAGGGGGCTGGTATTGCAGGGGCAGAGATGTGGAGCAGCCTAGCATGGAGACCGTCAGGACTTAATTTGGAGGCGTTGAGAGAAATAAGTGCAGTATAAAGTTCTAGAGGAGAGAAGGGGGGAAGAGGAATCCAGCAGAAGGAGAGGGAGATTCCAGAGAGCAGGGAGAAGGGCCAGGCGAGGGAGGAGCGGATGAGTCTGGCAGGGCACAAGTAATTAGTACAGATCTTGCTACTGCAGCTACACTGATTAAACATCAGATTTAGCAAGGGAAAACACACGGTGATAAACAGGCTATCTAATTACAGTCATGCTAGCTGACTAACTAAACGTGCAATGTTAAAGGCAGTATAACAGAAACAATTTTGCATCTAACAATTTCTCTAAAAAATTCAAAATGAGAAGGAGCAAAACACGGAGAGCGAGAAAGCCAGGTGGCCATAGAAGCAAGGCAGAGAGCAAAAACCAATGGCATCAAGGCAGGAGGGCAGAGCGGCCAGTGGCAGACAGAGCCGTAGCTGCCAATGGAATTCAAAGGCTGGAAACCCAGTAGATGCTGTACCTTGGGTTGTCTGCTGATGGGCTGGCAGGGCAGAAGTGGCGGCTGGCCTGAGGTGCTCCATGCCACAGATGCTGGTGGCTGAGGAGCCTGGTCAGGGGCTGAAATCTGAAAATAGGATGAGTTGGATGCCACGGGTTCTCTTCTTGGACTGGTACATTTCAGTATATTCACACGCAGCATAAGGGAATGCATACAGGTACAGATTAACTTATCCACAAATGAAACAAAAATGTGTAACGGGGTGGACATGGAGGAAGGGATTAGGGCTATGGGAAGGGATTTGCACAGGCAGGGAAATGTGCCTCAGGTCTGGCAGCTCAAATTCAGTGCAAAATGAAAGGTTATATGCATATTGGCAAAAACAAACCCAAAATATAGTTTCACATGGGAGGTGGTGGAGTCAGCCAAACAATGCAGAAATGAGACCTACGGGAGATCAGAGAGCTGTAGGTTCAGTTCCCACATCTGGCACTTGGATTAATATCCCAGTACTGACACTGTAGTGCAGCATGAGAGGGGGTGCTGCACTTCTGAGGTTCTGAGATGCTGTCTTTCGGATGAGATGTTAAACTGAGGTCTCATCTGCCAGGATTGGTGGTAGTTCAGGTGAATGTCAAAGATCCCATGGCACTTATCGAAAAGAGTAGGGCTTTTTTATTGAAATTCACATGTTGCATACAAAGGTACAATCAAGAAGTTTTATATCAGCAAGTCAGTCTTTTCTCTCCCTTTTTTTTTAAACAGGTAATAATAAAAAGAAAGAAAGAAGGTAAATCAGTTCATATACAACTGACACTTTTTTCCTAGTTTTCAATCTCTTCATAAGCAAAATGCACAAAATTGATCCTATTTATATTTTATAAATATTTGAAAACCCTTCCACCATCTATAGACTTTATCACCTGAATAGTGCAATAAATCAGATTGACGCACAGAACTCATTGCTTGTGCTACTAAAAAAAACTACATACTGGGTATGACATCATTTTTTGGTAAAGTACCCACTGACATCGAGCTTGCCATAAATAATGTCATAAACAACATAAGAAAACCATATAAGTTTCGAGGTGCATATCAACCTTCCCTTTTGGAAGGAATCCTAGAACCAAAGTCTCATAATTCAATGATAATAACCAATTCATATTCCATTTAGTACTTAAAAAAGACCATAGAGGTCTAGAAAAGGAGCAATCGAAGAAAAAACGACACATAGTCTCTTCTAGATTAATACATGCTGTATATGGGCAATTCCTGTCCACTGAATTCTTGTGTTTTGCATTCCCTCTAATATTTAGTTTACTATATACTGTAAGCCATAGAACTTCCCACATAGTACTAGGTACTCGTTCATTAATCGATTGCTTTATAATTTGTGTATTAGAAGCAGGAGGGCAATGCTTAAAACTAGGCTCAGTAGGGTATAGCTGAGATAATAGTGTATCATAGACATTTTTCCTATTATGTTGTAAATACAAGATTGCAAAACTTTCCATTTAAATAGCTTCTGAGCTGCTGGTTGAAAAAATTCAGGTAACTGTAATCGTGAATGTAGTTTCGGTGCTACCTCGTGCCATACAGCTAAATAATGTTTTAGTACATGTTTCACTAAACAAAAACCTTCAGTTGTTATACTAGATATACTATACCAAACAGTATGGTAAATAAACAGAGAATGAAAAAAAGTACTGGTTCAACCATACTCAATCCACCTTTTCCCTTACTTGAGTACATATAACAACACTTAACTAGATTCAGTTTATTTCCCCAAAGCATTTGGAAAAAAATTCCATAAACTTTTGTCTCTAAAGATGTAGGAAGTGGAAAAATGTAGGCCACATACTGCAGTTTGGGAATAACAAATCATTTCAATATCTGGATTCTCTTAAGTTTTGATAATTTCCAAAATTGCCATCTTTTAACCTTATTGTGAACCTTAGATAAAGTCGATTCCCAGTTATTGAGAGGCAGATTAATTGACCCATAAGTAATACCTAAAAGTACTATTGGTTCTGTTGCGAGAGCAATTCCGGATATTTGACATGAAGTAATATCCCAAGGGTCTATCAATAACTCTTTGCATTTTGCAATATTTAATTTTGAATTAGATACTTTAGCATATCTCCTTATTTCATCTAGAAAAAGAGGAATTTGTAATGTGAAAAAAACCCACAAATGTCATCTGCATAGGCCTGTTAGTTTGACCTCAGTGGTGGGGAAAATGATGGAATCACTTCTGAAAGAAAGATTTGTTGAGTACCTAGAGGCCAGCGGGGCATAGGACCCAAAGCAGCATGGATTCACAGCAGGAAGGTCATGTCAGATGAATCTAATAGATTTCTTTGACTAGGTGACCAAAGTAATTGACCGCACAAAAGATTAATAATCAAGTTAGCCAGCCTGGGAGTGGGTCCCAGGGTGGTAGCCTGGGTAGTAAACTGGCTGCACAACAGGACACAGAAGGTAATAGTGAATGTAACACATTCCGAAGAAAGGGGGGTTACTAGTGGAGTACCTCAGGGCTCAGTACTGGGTCCAGTCCTCTTTAACGTCTCTATAGGTGACATTGCAGAGGGTCTGGAAGGAAAGGTATGCCTCTTTGCAGATGACACTAAGATCTGTAACAGAGTTGATACTCATGGGGGGGGTTAGAAAGGATGAGAAGGGACTTGGCAAGGTTGGAGGAATGGTCAGACGTATGGCAACTTAGATTCAATGCAAAGAAGTGCAAAGTAATGCACCTGGGAAATAAAAATCCAGGAGAAGAGTACACAATAGCAGGGGACAACAATAATGGAAAGGGATCTGGGTGTAGTCATATCAGATGACCTAAAGGTGGGTAAGCAATGTGAGCAGTCAGTAAGGAGAGCCAGGGGGATACTGGGATGCATAGGGAGGGGGCATCACAAGTAGAAAAAGGGAAGTGGTTATCCCTCTATACAGACAGTTGGTGAGACCCCACCTGGAGTACTGCATGCAGTTTTGGAGACCTCATCTACGCAAGGACATAGACAGGATGGAAGCAGTCCAGAGGAGGGCAACTAAAACGGTGCAGGGTCTACATCAGAAACCATATGAAGAGAGACTGAGAGAGCTTAATATGTATACCCTTGATGAAAGGAGGGACAGGGGGACATGATAGAAACTTTTAAGTACCTCAAGGGAATCAGCAAACTCCAGGAGGGTAGCATCTTTCAGAAAAAGAGATGTGTAAGAACAAGGGGGCACAATTTAAAGTTAGAGGGGGGACGGCTCAGGGGTAATGTGAGGAATTCTTTTCACAGAGAGAGTGGGGGACGCATGGAACCGCCTTCCTGGAGAGGTTGTGGGGTCTAAAACAGTGGTGGAATTCAAACATGCATTGGACAGACATAAGGCAATTATAGTGGGGGGTTGCAGGAAGTAGGCTGTTGGTTAACTAGAATCTGCAGCTTATCTAATAGGTAGGGAAATGGGCAGACTGGGTGGGCCAAGTGGTCCTTATCTGCTGTCAAAGTCTGTGTTTCTATGTTTGTACAGAAAGATTAGCCAATTCATATGACTGTCAATCCATGCCATCTATGCCTACTAGCTAGGCATCGAAGTAAAGGGTCAATAGAAAAAATGTATAATAAAGGGCTTAAAGAACAACCCTGTCTAACACCTGTAGATATACTAAACCCTTTTGTGATTTGACCCCTTATTAAAACTTTTACAAAAAACATGAGAGTACAATAGCTGTGTATGCTTAATTACTGCTACATGTAACCCATATTTAGCCAATATAGAAAAAAGGAAAGACCTATCAACATGGTTGAATGCTTTCTCTTGGTCTACTGAAAGTATACACCCCTTGGATTTTTGCATAAGTATCTCAATGAAATCTCTAATAATAATAAGGGCATCTTGTATTTTTTTGTTAGAGATACCACAGAATTGTTGTGCAGAAAGCATTAATGAAGCATAATTATTGAGTCCAGAGTTAAGAATATGAGTAAGGATTTTATAGTCCGAGTTTAACAATATAATTGGCCTTCAGTTTTTAATATCAGCTCTATCTCCACTTTTATATAAATAAACTAATAAACCTTCTGAAAAGAATTGAGGAATTTCATTATTCTGAAAAAAAGAACAAATAAATAATCTGCAAAAAGATAGATATCTCTGTGATAAACACCTTATAAAATTGGTTTGGTAGACCATCTAACGCTGGTAAGGTATTAGTTTTAAGAGCTTTGATTGCCTCTGTAATTTCAGTTAAGATTATATTTTCAAGAAGTAAAAGAGCTTCATCAGGATATGTCGGAACATCAATAGTATGCAAATAATCAGCAATCATTTGTTCAGCGGGTACATTAGTAGGTAACAGTGAGGAGTAGTGAGATTTGATTAAATTTTCTATATCTGAAATTCCTTCTATTTTATTTCCATCAGAATCTTGCAGGTACTCAATTGTCATATCCTCATGAATTTTTTTGCAAGCCTCATATGGGTCTCCTACGGGTGATTTATGTGTACCACTAGAAAGCATTGCCTGGATTGTAGAGGCTCTATCATACTGATAGGCTAACATATTATCCTTTAATTTTTTATTTGTGATGAGTAGTTATATTTAGTAAGGTATGAAATAGTATAAAGATGTTGAAGTTGTTTCTGAAGGGAGAGATATCTTAAAAATCTGTTATTCCCAATTTGTTTACTGTATTTACACAACCATATTTTTAAATCTATTTTATTATCAGCTCACCATTCACCAGGATCATTATATAGACATAAAACTGATAATCTGGCAGATAATAAAGCTATAATCCCCTATTTAACTTCAGGGTTTGTAAGTAAGGAAACATTCAGTTTTCATTTATTTTTATAAAATGGCAAGAAGGAATTCTCACATCTGATTGGCTGACACTGCCTCCAAACTGGGCATTTATTTCTCAATAGATGCCCAGCTAAAAACAAGTGCCACCAAAATCCACTTTACAATGTACCCTGCTGCCCAGCCTACTTCCTCATTGGCTGAAGGCAGCTAAGAAATTTAAAATCGCCGCCATGTTTTCCTCTCGCTTAGCAAGAGATAAGTATCCCCCCACCCCCCACTTCCCCTCAACGGCAGACAATAAATAAATAAAAAGGAAGACTGGAGTCCTGTAATTTTGCGGTCAGAAGACTGAAAACACACAACACCAGTGTCCTGACGCCCGCTCTTCGCAATCCGTACTCGAAGCAGACATTCGCGTCAGCTTCATTCAGCAGCGGCATTTTTAAAAACAATACACACATTACCGCTTCAGTCAAAGCTCCTCCGCTGCGCTCTCCATTCCTTTTCATTACTCGCTCCTTCAGTCAAAGCTCCTCCACTGCCACTCTCCATTCCCTTTCCATTACTCGTTCCTTAAGAAGTCCAAAATCTGCCTGTGTGTTGGGGGGTTCAGGAAACTAGAACAGCACTGCAGGGAGTAGTAACAGCACCTAGAACATCTGGTGCACTACTTTGTCAATGAACACTGTTTTTAACAGTGTTTTGAACAGTTTTCACACTCATTTCCTCTTTATTTTCACATTTATCACAAAGATGTAGTTACATGGCCATTTTATAAGCGCAATAATACCCTCCAGGGTGGGCATTATGGAAATACCGGACCTTCCAGGGGCTATAAGGCCCTCCGCCTGCGGCGTCGGGCCTCATTACGCCCCTGGGCGGTCCGGTATTTCCCAATAATGCCCACCCTGTCAGGTATTATTGCTTACTTAACTTTGTTTTTAGAAACTAGAATTGATATGTAAAATTTTAATAAAAGATGATCTGAAAATTCAATGGGAATGATTTGAAAATTACCTTTAGGTAGATTCCGAGAAAGGAATAAATGATCATTAGTAGTTTTATAAGGGCCCCCTAGAATACATTGGCCCAGATATTCAAAAGGGTTGCTCCATGCGCAACAGGGTTGCGCATGCGCAAGTCCTACATTGTGCCATTCTGCAATATTCAGCAGGAGGCAGTTGCTCCACTGGCAACAGGTTGCGCAAAAGAGCAATGCAAATGAATGCATGCTCAACAGGAGGGGGAGGAACCATGCATAACCTGCGCAACCCGATATTCAGTCGGGTTGTGCAGAGTTAATACGTAACCCAACCTGCGCCTGCACAACCTTGAGCAAAAAAAAGGATCAAGTTGAGGCCACCTACGGTGAGCTGCTGTATTGCAGAGGCGCAACTCGGCAGCTGCCACCCCAATGGCCCCAACTCGGTCCCTGTTCCCCACCAGCCCGATCGCGGGCATGAAGTAGCTATGAACCCCCGCCCACACATCTCCCACAGCCCGATCGCGGGCATCACGTTCTAGAAACCCCACACATCTCCCACGCCCGATCACGGGCAGAGCGATGTATGAACCCCCGTGCCCGATCGCGGGCAAGATAACCCTCCCCACGAATATCTCCCTGGTGGTCCAGTGGACCGTAAAAAGCCCGATCAGCGGGCAGAATGTCACATCACAACCCCCAAACATCTCCCTGGTGTCTGGTGTCCCCACCCACCCACCACAAGCCCTCCACTCCGCTCCCCACGCGGCCCGGCGACAGCATCCACCTGCCTGCCGCCCCGCTGCCCGCCCGACTGACTGTCGGTAGGGCTGCACGCCCATTGGTGCAGAGCTACAGCCAATGGGCATACAGCCCATACCGTACACTGACAGTCCAGATTTGTGAGATGATGTCATTCACAAACTAGTACATATGCCCGTGATCGGGCTGGAAGCGTCCACTGACCACCAGGGATATTGGACATCATTTATTTAATGCTTATGCCTGTGATCGGGCTGGAAGCGGTCCACTGGACCACCAGGGATATTGGACATCATTTAGCTTATACATATGCCCGTGATCGGGCATTGGGGCACTTTGCTGTGCTGTGCAGGGGGCGTCGGTCCCGGACGACTGCAGCCTGGCAGGGCGCCAGGCACAAGTCGCCGGGGATCAGCGCATCTGCATGCAAATGGGGCCATAATGACATGCTATCGGCCCCAGTTGCGCCTTTTGCATGCATTATGGCCCCATTTGCATATCCACCGCTGAATATCATGTTCCTGCACCCAGCGTAGCCGCACTTGCGCTGGCGCATCCCCCTGCTCCTTGCAAGTTACCTGAAGCGCTGATGACAAGCACTGCGCACGTGCAAGGGAGGCTATGTTGATATTCAGCGGTGCTGAGCCATGGTGCAGCACCGTTGAATATCACCCAGCACACTTCCTGGCGCATCCCAGTTGTGCTGCACCCAGATTGCTCCCTTGCCTGGCATATTTCTGAATATCCCACCCCAAGTATAGGATATGTACAGCAGCAACAACAGTGAAAAAACAAACTACTACACATTAACAAATGTCTGTTTACATCTCCTTCTGTATCGTACACTTCAAGTATAAACAACAAGTACAGAGATCTGTACAGTAGCAACAGTAAAACAACAAACAACACAGCAACAAATGGCTGTTTACATCTCCTTCTGTGTTGTACACTCCAGGTATAAACACCAAGTATAGGGATATGTACAGCAACAACAACATAACAACAAATGGCTGTTTACATCTCCTTCTGTATTGTACACTCCAAGTATAAACACCAAATACAGAGATATTTATAGCAACAACAACAGTGAAAGAACAACAAATGGCTGTTTATATCTCCTTCTGTATCGTACACTCCAAGTATAAACACCAAGTATAGGGATATGTACAGCAACAACAGTGAAACAACAACACAGCAAAAAATTGGTGTGTGCATCTCCTTCTGTATCACACACTCGAAGTATAAACACCAAGTGTAGGGATGTGTATGGCAACAACAGTGAAAGAACAACACAACAAAAAATGGCTGTTTACATCTCCTTCTGTATCGTACACTCCCAAGTATAAACACAAAGTATAGGGATAGGAACATTAAGTTTGGTGAGAACAGGGGATGCAATGAATATGTAAATATAGCGAGAACAGCACATGCAGCAATATGTAAGTATGGTAAGAACAGTGTGAGTGCAAATACATAGGCATGGAAAGAATATGTAGTATAGGAATGTGTAAAAGTGTGAGAGGACAGGGTTGCAGGATAAGTATGGAAACAAAGGGTTGTGTTGGAATATGTAGGTAAGGAGAGAACACAGGATCCAGGAATATGAAAGTATGGAAAGTAATAATTTGGTTTTCGAGATGGACAATCTTTATCCATAATTTGTGATGGAATACTGATGTGGTTGTGGACCATCACCTGTCAGTTTTCAATTGTGAGCAACTACAGGAACAATTCAGACTTTTCCTGAATTGTCCCTTTTTAGCCTTTAACTAACTTTGATTATAAATCACATTTATAGTAACCTGTTTCTGCTGTTTTTATTGCTCAGGATACAATGTCCCAGAGGAGCAGCTGCTGTTGCTGTTTGCGCAGGATGAGGAATGCCGTTGTGATGATGTGGAGGAGAGTAAAGCCGCACAGCAGAAGAATCAGCTTGAAGACACTCCTGACAGTAAGTGGACAGCTAGATAATGAGTTTATATGGGATTTTTCTCTCTGTTGTTGAGTTAGGAGGAATAAGAACAAAGTGTCAAATTAGAGGAGCTGGGGTATAGAAGTATGAGGATATAGTGATAATGTCAGAAAGATGTAAATGAGTAAAGCTAAAGGGGAGGTTTTGCCACACAAACCTCATTGACTACTTTAGCTCAGTGTCAGATTCAGCAGAGAAAGACCAGGCTGTGGATATCCTCTTCTTGGACTTCAGTAATGTCTTCAACTTAATGTTGCACAGGAGACTTGGGAAGAAGCTGAGGGACCTGTGGTTGGGGAGAACTTATGTAAGTGGATAAGCAGGGGGCAGAGGGATAGAACACAGAGGGTGGTGGTAAATCAAACTCATTCTGTGTTTAGGAAGGTGATGAGTGGTATGCCACAGGGTTCAGTACTTGGACTTTTCAATATGTTCACCTGCCACATTGGAGAGGGCATACAGATAATGATCAACATATTCTCAAAAGAAACAAAAATCTGTAGCATGGAGGACATGGAGCAGAGGGATTCGTGCCATGAGAAAGGACCTGCAGAGGCTGGAAAATGTGCCCAAATTCAATGCAAAATGCAAGGTTATGCATATTGGCAAAAAGAATTGCATAGGTGATGTCAGAGGTGGCTGAACAATGATGGAAAAGTACCTTTAAGTAATCATTAAATAATATCCTCAAGACATTAGCCAAGTGCAGCAAGAAATATACTAAGGCCAACAGGATGCATTGGCTGGAGATTCACCAGTAGGAGAGTGCATCATGGTTATGCCCCTCTACAGATCCCTGGTAAAGCTTCACCTGGAGTGCTCTGTGCAGGTTTAGGACCTCATCTTAAGAGAGACGCAGATCATATGAAAACAGTGAATAGGAGGGCCACCAGAATGGTACAGGGTTTGCTGGGCAGGCTTTGCGAGGAAAGACTAAGGAGGCTAAAGTACTCACATTAGGCTACAAAAGAAGGGGCTAAATTAATACAGGGACTGCCTGGAAACAGTGCAAAGGAAGACACCAAAATAATACATGGTGTGCACCAAAGGACTTGCGAGGAAAGGCTGAAGAGGCTGAAGTAGTCACTTGAGTCCAGAAGGGAAACAACTGCAATGATACAGAGATCACCTGGAAACAGTGCAGAGGAAGGCATCCAAAATGATACACGGTATGTAGGGAAGGCCTGCTGAGGAAACGCTGAGGAGGCTGAAGTACTCACTTACGTCTAGAGGGGTATGGGAAGAAATTATCTTAAAGAGCTAGTGTACTGCTTGGAATTAATAGTCATTTTCAGATGCAGTCAGCTATCACTTCCAGTATCTGAAGTATGTTTTTATTTTCTGTTTGCTAATTAGAAAATGTTCCACCTGGCAGTACTGGGGTGACGTGTGGAGCAGCACTCTGTCTGGAGGGAAAAAAAGTCAGTTCTGTTCCTCCCACTACATCATCAGAAATGAGACCAAACACCTTGAGGCACCATAATCCTTCCAGCCTGAGCAGTGACTTTCACAAGCAACCAATCAAACTGCAGGAAATTGTGACATCACTGGTAACCAGAGAGAGTCAGTCCCTACTGCTTCATGTGAAAGCGAAACCTAGCAGTGAGAAATGGATCTCATTGGTTACTAGTGATATCATAGTCAATGTGCTTTCAGTGTTGATGTAGTGGAAGGAACAGAACTGACTTTTTTCCCCATTAGACAGAGTGCTGCTCCACACATCACCCCAGTACTGCCAGGTGGAAAACCTTCTAATTAGCAAACAGAAAAGAATAAATACTTGAGATATAAGAAGTGAGAGCCGACTACATCTGAAAGTTACAATTAATTGCAGGCAGTTTCCAGGCAGTACACTAGCTCTTTAAGGAGATCAACAAGTGGACTGTCAACAGTTATTTAACAGAAGCAACATTTCCAGTCTCAGAAAACTATGTGACATTAGTTGTGAAAGATGATGAACCCCAAGTATTAGACTCCGGGAACAGGAGCGAGAACATACACCAGCAATCTCTTAAAGAAAGCACCACCATCATCAGTAAGTACATAGCCTAGTAAATGATAAATGTAAAATAGATGCTAAGAAGCCCTGCTGATCCAAGGGTGGTAAACTTGAGTCTGTTCTTAAAACTGGGACTCCCAGATGTTAGTGTATGGTCTTATGTGTACATTATTGGTATTAAGCTCGGGGGGGAGGGCTGAGTCCATTCTCAAACCCAGGTCTCTAAGGTAGACGTACAGAGGATTATATGTGTATCTTTGTTATAATGTTATCATACCAGGGTGGGAAACTGGAGTCCATTCCCAAACCAGGGATTCCCAAGTAATCGTGCATGGGGTTACGTGTATATCATTGATATAATACCAGGGTGCAAAACCTGAGTCCATTCCCAAACCAGGGACTCCCAGGTGACAGTACAGGGGGTTATATGTGTATCTTTGGTATAATACCAGAGTGAGAAACCTGAATCTGTTATCAAACTTGGGACTCCCAGGTGGCAATGCAATGGGTTACATATGTATTATTGCTATAATACCAGAGTGGGAAACCTGAGTCTATTCCCAAACCAGGGACTCCCTGGTGATAATACAGGGGGTTATATGTGTATCTTTGGTATAATACTAGGATGAGAAACCTGAATCCATTCCCAAACCAGGGACTCCCAGATAGTCATGCAGGGGGTTATGTATATATCATTGGTATAATACCAGGGTGAGAAACCTGAATCCATTCCCAAATCAGGGACTCCCAGGTAGTTGTGCAGGGGGTTATGTATATATCATTGGTATAATACCAGGATGAGAAACCTGAATCCATTCCCAAATCAAGGACTCCCAGGTAGTCATGCAGGGGGTTATGTATATATCATTGGTATAATACCAGGGTGGGAAACCTGAGTCCATTCCCAAACCAGGAACTCCCAGGTAACAGTACAGGGGGTTATACGTGTATCTTTGGTATAACACCAGGGCGAGAAACCTAAATCCATTCTCAAACCTGGCACTCCCAGGTGGCAGTGCTAGGGATTGAGTCTGTATCATTGTGTAATATCAGGGTGAGAACCCTGAGTCTGTTCTCAATTCTAGGACTCCTAGGGGGCAGTACAGGGGATTAAGTGTGCATCATTAGTATAATAGCAGGGTGGGAAACTTGAGTCTAGGAGCAGAGCTCGACTCTTGCCGAGCCGAAGCCAGGCTCCCTGCAGACAGGGTGGAGGTTCTCTCCTTTGCCCAATCGTTTCTGGTTGGGTACCTGCACCCTGCCCTGGACTTTCTGTGACTACTGGGATACTTGGCAGCCTACACCTCCATGGTCCAATGAGCCCGGTGGCATATGTGCCCCCGTCGGTGGGAGCTGGCCAGCCAATGGACTCAGTGACTAGGTTGTTTTGACCAGCTAATCACTGTCACCCAGAAGATGTGGGATGCTCTCCAATAGTGGGATCCCATTTGTCCTTGAGCTGGTGGTTGTCCTGACGACAGACGCCTCTCTCATGGCTGGGGTGCCCACATGGGGAACCACAGAATCCACAGGCTTTGGACCGTTGAGGAGTCCCGATGTCACATCAACCTGCTGGAGCTCCGAACAATTCAGCTGGCACTGACTGCATTCGCTGTATTCCTTCGGGGTCAAGTGGTTCAGGTCCAGATGGACAATTCCATGACTATGTACTATCTCAACAAATAGGGTGGCACACCCCTGACCTCTTCTGCATTTGGACCCCTGTGAGCTGACTGGAGGCAGATCTCCTAATTATTCATCTAGAAGGAGCCTCAAATCAAATGGTTGACACTCTTAGCCATGTGGTCTAGGTGTTGCACAAGTGGTATCTCCATCCAGAGGTAGTGCACAGCCTGTTCTCCCAGTAGGGCACCCCTCAGATGGACCTGTTCACCTCCAGGGAGAACACAAAGCTGAGGCTGTTTCTTGCCCACCCCTCTCAGCAGGACTCGCTGCAGTAGGATGCTTTCTCGAGGCCATGGACCCCAGGCCTCTTCTATGCCTTCCCTCCACCTCCCTTGATCCACAAAGTGCTCCAGAAGGTCAGGAGGGACAAGGCATAGGTGATCCTAGTGGGACCGAACTGGCCTTGCCAATTTTTGTACCCGATCTCCTCAGACTCAGCAACTGGCTCCCGGGGCATCTTCTAGCAGGCCAGACCTGCTCTCAGTCAATCAGGGATGGTCCTCCACCCGGACCTTCAATCCGTGCACCTAACCGCCTGGTTCCTGAGTGGCCAGAATTCAAGGCTTTGGGTCTCTCAGAAAATGTCATCACTGTAGTTGAGGCATCCAGGAGGCAATCAACCAGAAAGTACTATGCCTTCAAATGGAAGAGATTCTCTAGTTGGTGTCAGGGCAAGGGTCTGGACCCTTTGTCCTGTCTGTTGGCTAGCATTCTGGACTACCTTTGGTCTCTTTCCAAAGGGGGTCTTCGGTCTACGACCCATATGGTGCACCTGGCAGCCATCTCTGCTTACCGGGCATGGGCCAATCAGCACAGCAGACAGTGGCACAAGAGAAGGTGGTCTGGTGTTTCTTCACAGGCCTTGACCATATTTACCCTCTGGTGCATGAACCACCACCACTGTGGGATCTACTGCTGGTACTGGCAAAGCTCATAGGCAAGCTATTTGAACCAATGCACAGGTGTTAGATGTCACACCTGTCATGGAAGACCACCTTCCTGGTGGTTATCATGTCAGCCAGAAGGATTGGGAAGCTTCAGGTGCTCTCTGTTGAGTCTCCTTATCTGGTCTTCCACAGGGACAAGGTTGCCCTGTGCCCCAACCCGAAATTCCTTCCAAAGGTTGTGTTAGAGTTTCATCTAAACCAGGTGATGACTCTG
Source organism: Neoceratodus forsteri (assembly GCA_016271365.2). Taxonomy (NCBI): domain Eukaryota; kingdom Metazoa; phylum Chordata; order Ceratodontiformes; family Ceratodontidae; genus Neoceratodus; species Neoceratodus forsteri. The sequence goes on from CM057459.1 coordinate 1,474,687,426, forward strand.
CTAGTGTATTACCCCAATCACACCTCGGAGGCCGAGTACAGACTCCATACTTTTTGACCTGAGATGAGTGCTCTCTTATTATAAAGAGCACAAATGGCTGAAGTTTGAAGAGAGGTTCGCCAGCTGTTTGTCACCAGTGCTGAAGCTGCACCTGGCAGACCTGCAGCCAAGCGGATGATTGGCAGATGAATTGCATCTTGCATTGATGTCTGCTATAGGTTGGTGGGTAGGGAACCTCCTGTAGGGCTAAGGGCTTATTCCACCAGCCATACTGCTGCATCGGCAGCTGCTTCTAGGAATGCCCCTATCCATGATATCTGCAGAGTTGCTACCTGGAAGTGAGCAAACACCTTCATTTCCCATTACCACATCGACCTAGAGTCATGCCGGGATGCTGGTTTTGGAGCCTCAGTTCTCCAGTCTCTGTTCCCTAAGTAGGGTGTGTGTGCCTTGCCTCCCTCCTCCCGGAGAACTGCTAGAAGTCAGCCAAACAGTGTGGATAGAACAACTTATCCACATCCCTAGAAACACAGTTTATTCACCTGCAACAGTAGTTCTAGGAGTGGTATTTGTTATTCGCCCACACAAACCCACCCGACCTCCCCGGCTTCAACATACAACCTCTGCTTCCAGCAGGCAAGGTCTAGTGTCAAAGAGTGGAGCTGAGGGAGATACAGTACCACCCGGGCGGGTGGGAGGAGCCAGCTTTCAGACCATCCAGCAAGATTTAAAGGGAAAGGGACAAGTCTGTGTGGATGAACAACATATACCACTCCTAGAACTACTGTTATAGTTGAGTAACCTGTGTTTCCAGTCCAGAAAAATTTCTGCAGCAAGAAATCGACCGGGTCAGCTTTTCCAAACTGTCAACAGGCTGTGCAATCCAGCCTGTCTTCAGAATTGAAAAGCTTTTTCACAATTGAAGAGTGAGAAATCCGCTCGATTCTTTGTAGATAAGGTTGCCACTATTAGGTCGGAGCTCCAGCTAACACGTTCTAATGTGTTGCAGCTATTGGTGGGAGGTTACAGGCACCCAATCTGTCTGGGTGAATTTTGATCTGCTGGTGATCATTGATATGATATCAGACAGTTGGTGAGACCCCATCTGGAGTACTGCGTGCAGTTCTGGAGACCCAATCTCTGCAAAGACATAGACAGGATGGAGGCTGTCCAGAGGAGGGCAACTAAAATGGTGCAGGGTCTGCACCAGAAGACATATGAAGAGAGACTTAAGGAGCTGAATATGTATAGCCTCGAGGAAAGGAGGGAGAGGGGGGACATGATAGAAACTTTCAAGTACCTCAAGGGAATCAACAAAGTCCAAGAGGGTAGCATCTTTCAAAAAAAGAGGTGTGCAAGAACAAGGGGGCACAATTTGAAGATAGAAGGGGGCGGCTCAGAGGTAATTTAAGGAAGTATTTTTTCACAGAGAGGGTTGTGGATGCATGGAACAGCCTTCCGGAGGAGGTTGTGGAGTCAAAAACAGTGGTGGAATTCAAGCATGCATGGGACAGTCATAAGGCAATTCTAGGGGATGGGGGTAGGAAGAAGCAGGCTGCTGGTTAACTAGGATCTGCAGCTTATCCATTAGGTAGGGAAATGGGCAGACTGGGTGGGCCAAGCGGTCCTTATCTGCCGTCAAAATCTGTGTTTCTATGTTTCTATCATAAAGATTGTCTGAGGCTTGCGACCAGTTTGCTGTTGTTTGGACCGTGGTCCCACCCTTCTCCTGGTGGAGTGCGTGGATGTCATCAGACCAGTCCTGGGCGAGATTGTCTGGTGTTCATTGGAGCAGGGTGTGTTCCCATGCCCCTTGAAATAGGTGGTGGTGACACCCCTTTTAAAAAAATCCTCCCTCAACCCAGACTGTCTCATGAACTACAGACCGATCTCTAACCTGCTCATTGTGGGTAAGGTTATTGAGAAGGTAGTCACATTGCAGCTGGAGGACTGTCTTACCACCCACGAGGTCTATAATCCTCTCCAGTCTGGTTTCAGAAAAAAGCACAGTACTGAGATGACCCTTGTTTGGGTACTAAATGATCTCCTGATGGCAAGAGATCAGAAGAGCTGTTTGAGCTTGGTTCTCCTTGATCTGTCTTCTGCATTTGACACCGTGGACCATGAGGTATTACTGGAGCACCTGGCGGCTGATCTGTGGACTGTCAGGTACAGTCCTCAGATGGTTCCATTCGTTCCTCATGGGCAGATCTCAGAGAGTGGTGTCGGGGATCTTTTTCTCGTCCCCTCTCTCTCTGTCATGTGGGATGCCACAGGGCTCTGTGGTGTCTATTATGTTGTTTGTGGTATGTATGCTGCCATTGGGAGACATTATAAGGAAGTACAGGGCTGGGTTTTCACTGCTACACAGAAGATACTCAGCTGTACATGTCCTTTGTGCCTGAATGGGGTGGTGCTGTCTCGGTCTTTAACAACTGCCTTGCTGAGATTCAGGACTGGATGAGTGCAAGCTGGATGAGATTAAACCCAGATAAGATGGAGGTGTTGGTGGTGGACCCAGGTCATCAGGCAGAGGGACTACCTCCTGGTCAGCCATCCTGACTTATACTAGGGGGCATCCAGTTGAGGACCTCAGAACGGGTACAGAATCTGGGTGTTGTACTTGACAGCGAACTGGCTCTTAAATCTTCAGTGTCAGTTGTCGTCAAGACCTTGTTTTGCCATCTAAGGAACATCGCTCGGATAAAGCACCTTGTTCTACCTTAGGATCTTCCAAAGTTGGTCCATGCCTTTGTGACTATCCTCCTTGACTATTGCAGTGCTGTATTCCTAGGGCTTTTGGGGGTGTACATCTGTCACTTGCAACTGGTGCTCAACGCATCAGCCAGGATGTTGACTGACTCGTCAAGATCTAGCTTTATCAAACCCGTGCTCCGCAAATTGCACTGGCTGCCAGTGTGGTGGAGCATCACCTTCAAGGTTGGTTTGCTTAATTATAAGGCTCCACATGAACAGGGACCATGTTATTTGCAAGACCTCCTTTGTCCATACTGCTCCTCCTGCTCACTCCATTCCACTGACGAGGGATTGCTGGAGGTTCCCAGGGTATTTTTGAAGACCTCGGCGGCCAGAGCCTTTGCTTTTGTGGCCCTGGCCTTGTGGAATTTTATTGCAAGAAACTGTTTTATGATTGTTGGTTGTACGGACACTTTAGTATTTGAAAAGTGCCTTTTTATAAATAATTACTTGATTTGACTCTCAACTGCATCAACTCTATGTCCTTCAGAAGATGTGGTCTCCAGAGCTGGACACATTACTCAAATTAGGGTCTTACCAGTGATGTATACAGTGACACCACCACCTCTTGCCTTCTGTTGGTGATGCCTTCCCTCTGCTACCCTGTATCCCATTGGGGTCAGTGGTGTTGGAATAGGCAGGGAAAAGGGGCAAACTAGATGGGCCTACTTTCCTTTTCTGCCATCAAAGTCTACATTTCGACAGAGCAGACCTTCTCCCTTGTAGAGGCCCATGTAGATCATGACAGGCCCCCAGTGTCCAACATACTCAAAGTCCTCTTCCTGTACCATTATTCAACTAATTGTTGAAAGTCCTAGCGCATATAACATGCTTTGGTGCTATCTCCAACTACAAATTGAATCTGTCAAAAACAGAACTCATGCCCCTAAACACTGTAACCCATTGTGCTACTGTGGAGCACCCTTGTCTGTTATGGGTTAAAGACAAGCTAAAATACTTGGGGCTGTATCTTAGTACTGACTTAACTAAGCTCAAAAAATATAACCTGGACCAAGGGCTTGTCCAAATCCAAAATGATCTCAAACGTTGGTCTCTGTTGCCTTTGTCTCCTTGGAGCCGCATGAGCATCCTTAAAATGAACTTTCTTCCACAAATTTTATATCCCCTCCTCATGCTCGGTCTAGCCCTACCTAAGGCATGGTTTTCCAAAGTGAACAGAATCTTTTCTTGTTTCTTTTGGCAGGGCAAGTCTCCTCAGAGAGCCCTGACAAACCTAATGCGATCCAGGGAACCTGGTAGATTAAAGGTCCATGAGGTCTATCTTTACTATCTGGCTATACATTGCTCTCGACGCTCTTTCTGGATTCCTACCCCTGCGACCCGCAACACAGCATATACTCCCCAATGGTTGGACATGGAGTGTTCCATGTGTGCCCATTTTGGTTTGCATCCTCTTGGCTTGCTGTACACTCCCTCTAAGAGGATCCCTGGCCCTCTGTTGGTTACTTACTCAATGCCCACAACCAGTTATGTCAGTTGCTAGCTTTAGATCTTTATATTACACAGCCTATTCTGGAAAACCAGAACCTAAAGATTGCTAGGGAAATGCTGACTAAGATGGCCTGGCCCTCTTTAGAATTTCTTTCAGTTGACCAGTTGCTGCTTGCTAACAAACTTATTACTTTTGAAGAAGCTCAACAGAACTGTGGCTGGTCTATATCCCTGTGTTTCAGTTACCTACAACTTAGGTACATGTTGATTCAGTACTTTGGTGCTGGCGTTTGGTCCAGGGAATATGACGACATACTGTTCCTCTTGCTTTCGGCCAACCCTACCTCTCATGTCATAGTCTCTATTCATACACGGCTGCGGAGCCTCCTTGCTGAAAAAGAGTGGGTGTTCTTTTATTCTTGGGACCAAGTTCTCCCCCCTCCCCCAGGGATGCCTCATGACTGGTCCCATATCAGTAAAGGGGTTTACAAGTATATTAAATGGGATAGATACCACTTTATGCAGTTTCAGATTTTGCATAATATGTTTTATATCACAATCAAGCTTCACAGAATGGGCAATCAGGCCTCAGTTATATGCACCAGATATTGGTAGGAATGATGATCACTGTTTCATATTCTCTAGACCTGTGAAAAGGTCAGACCTTTTTGGGATGATAGTATGGATTGGTTAGACCCCCTTTTGGGGTTTGATCAGGGTTTTACTCCTGAAATCTGTATTTTGGGCAATTTTGCTAAAATATTACTTGGTAACAAGAAACCGCATATGACGTTAGTAATGGCCTGTGCCAAGATTATTTTCCGACACTGGTGTGACCAGGTTATTCCTACTTATGTGGAATGGTACAGAGAAATTCTTTTTGCACTGTAGGCTGAACGTATCATTCAAATATGTCACACTCCTCCGCAAAGTATAACCAGGTCTGGGAACCCCTTTTTACCCTGCTGATTTTGAATCCTGGGTGATGGTCAGTCATTTACTTTTGCCATCTGCTATTCTCCATCTATACTTGTTACTAAAGACTCATATGTTTTATACTCCCAAGAAGGGACATGACCATACTGTGCTTTGAATCAACATCCTTTGCGCTACGTTTCAGCCTTTACCTACAGGACACTATCTGTGACACCTTAACTTCCAGAGATGGGTTTTTTTGGGGGGGGACAAGGGAAGGGGGGTTGTATTGTCATGAGTATAACTTGGTTGAGAAGCCTACGTGGTTCTTGGATACTACTTATTGACTGATGATATATTATGTGGTTATGTGTTCATCTGTCCTTTATTATTCCTGTGTCTTACTTTTCACCAAGTTTAATAAAGCTTTGTGAATCAAAAAAGTCCTAGTGCAGACTGCCCTGTTTTTCCCTCAGCTGTACAAAGTGTACCTGCTTAATGCCCCTTCCCAGCTGCCTGAAATTACCTTGCATTACTCCTACTCCATCCCTTGCCATGCCATTTGTCCAGAAGTGGATAACAACATCTAACTCCCTCTTGAGACCTGGCAGCCTCACAATCCACTGGATACACTCATCATCCCTCTGAGCTGAAGTACAAGCAGTCACCTTATCTCAAGCTCCATCTCCCAAGTCTGTCTCCCTAATGACACAGTCCCTCACCTGCAGCTATTTACTGCGTGGCTTGGGTGCTCTTCCTCCCATTTTTGGGCCTCCCCTTCTGAGAACCCCACATCCTCTATGGCCATCACATCGGGGCCTCCTCCAACCTATATCAATATATCAGTTTGGGGGTGAGGATATAGCATGCACCAAGCAGGAAAGGGATCTTGGGGTTATCATCTCTGATGACCTCAAGGCAGGGAAACAGTGTGACAAGGCAGCAGGTAAAGCAAATAGGATGCTGGGATGCATAGGCAGGGGCGTCACCAGCAGGAAAAGGGAGGTCATAATTCCACTATACAAGACACTAGTGAGGCCGCATCTGGAGTACACTGTGCAGTTCTGGAGACCTTACCTACATAAGGACATAGACAGGGTAGAAGGTTCAGAGGAGGGCAACAAAGATGGTGCATGGATTGCATCACAAGTCCTAAGAGGACAGGTTGAAGGCACTGAACATGTACTCCCTGGAGGAGAGGAGGGAGAGAGGGCATATGATAGAGACATACAAGTATCTTACAGGGAGGAACAGGGTGCAGGATTGCACCATTTTTAAGCGAAAAAGATGTTCCAGGACTAGAGGGCATGGGATGAAGTTGGAGGGAGGACAATTCAGAGGAAACGTAAGGAAGAATTTCTTCACAGAACGGGTGGTGGACAGTGCAACACCCTGCCAGAGGAAGTGGTGGGGGCTGAAACAATCACGGGATTTAAGAATGCATGGGATAGACATAAAGGAATTCTGGAGGTCAGAGGTAGGGGGCAACAGACTTCTTGGAAAACAAACTGAACTTACAAACTTAAATGGGCAGACTGGGTGGGCCATAGGCCCTTATCTGCCGACACTGTCTATGTATCTATGTAACCTGTCTTGTCCTACCAATATGATGAAGGAGTTTTGTAGTGGCACAGGCTGAGGAGTATGTACCCTACCCACCACCTCCACCCTCCCAGAGCCCACAAAGGTCCAGTCATTATCTCTTTGCTTAGCCATCCTCTGTGGTGGAGGTGCATCCTTGGTGGCCCCATAGTGAGGCAAAGGGACATCTACATCCTTGCCAGCTTGTCTCAGAGTCCAGTGACTTCTGCTCTCAACTCAGAGAGGGGAGTGCAAATGGGACAGCACCTTAGTGTCCAGAAGGTGTCCCAAAAGACTTTGATTCCACATCTGTTATCCTGCACCACTCTTATGTCCTTGCCAGCTTAGTCTTTTTTATCATTGAAGCTACTTTGTCTCCTTCTGCCTTCTTTACATGCTTTATAACTTGCTTCCTCTTCCCTAAAGTATCTGAAATGGATTTATTACCTTGCCGCATATTATCCCTTCTACCAATATTTTTGTCAGCTGTACTTTCCCAGTACTCTATGACCTCCATTTTATGTCTGTCTACATTCTTCACTTCCTAACCTCCTTAAAATTGATATATCACCTCACCTTGGGTAGGGTGTGCCCTGTTTTCCCTCTGGCTGTAGCTACCTGTATTTAGTCCTGCTTTTTTATCCCTTTGTTGTTAACCTACTACCTGTTGATATTTACACTACTCCTTATAGGATAAGTGTACACAGTACTGTACTTTATCTTACCTGTTCTTGGAGCTGTCCAGTACAATCTCTTGCAGATTCTGGCCAATCTGTAGACACCTGCTGAAACCTTGCATTCAGTATTCAAGATGGCTACAGAACTGGAACTTACAGGGAGCTGTGCATGTGTGCTAACTGACCCATAATAGGTGTGCAAAAAGAAACATAGACATATAGACTTTGACAGCAGATAAACACCACTTGGCCCACCCAGTCTGCCCATTTCCCTACCTATTGGATAAGCTGTAGATCCAAGTTAACCAACAGCCTACTTTCTCCTACCCCCCACTAGAATAGCCATATATTTGCCCCATGCATTCCTGAATTCCCCCACTGTTTTTGACCCCATAGCCTCTTCAGGAAGGCCATTCCATGTGTCCACTACCCTCTCCGTGAAAGAAATACATCCTCATGTTGCCCCTAAGCCACCACCCCTTTATCTACAAATTGTGCCCCCTTGTTCTTGCACATCTCTTTTTCTGAAAGATGCTACCCTCTTGGGCTTTGTTGATTCCCTTGAGGAAATTGAAAGTTTCTATCATGTCCCCACTCTCCCTCCTTTCCTCGAGGGTATACATATTAAGCTCCTTTAGTATTTCTTTGAATGGCTTCTGGTGCAGACCATCCACCATTTTAGTTGCCCTCCTCTGGACTGCCTCCATCCTGTCTATGGCCTTGCGGAGATGGGGTCTCCAGAACTGGGTGCAGTACTCCAGATGGGATCTCACCAACTGTCTGTACAGAGGGATAACAACTTCCTTTTTTCAACTGGTGATGCCTCCCACTATGCATCCCAGTATCCCCCAGCCCTCCTTATTGCCTTCTCACATTGCTTGCTAACGTTTAGGTCATCTGATATGACTACCCCCAGGTCCCTTTCTGTTTTTGTTGTTGTTAGTACCCTTCCCCCCATTGTGTACTCTTCCCCTAGGTTTTCTTTTCCAGGTGCATTTCTTTGCACTGAATCTAAACTGCCATACTTTTGACCATTCTTCCAACTTTGCCAAGTTCCTTCTCATCCTTTCCACCCCCTCTTCTGCATCAACCCTGTTGCAGATCTTTCTATCATCTACAAAGAGGCATACTTTTCCTCCCAGTCCCTCCATAATGTCACCTGTAAAGATATTAAAGAAAACCAGTCAAAGTATTGAACCATGCGGTACCCAGCTAGTAAACCCCCTTTCTTCGGAGTGGACTCTGTTAACTATTTCTCTCTGTGTCCTGTTGTCCAGTCAATTTCATACCCAGACTACCATCCTGGGACCCATTCCCAGGCTGGCTAACTTGTTTATTAATCTTTTGTGTGGGACTGTGTCAAATGCCTTGCTAAAGTCTAGGTAGGCCATGTCCACAGTCCCTTCTTGGTCTACTGCTTTGTTCATCCAGATAAAGAATTCAATTATATTCATCTGATATGACCTTCCCACTGTGAATCCATGCTGCCTTGGGTCCTACGTACATACAAACACTGCCAGCTCAAAAAGCCCAATTGGTCTATCAAGTCTGCTCGATTATGCAGTTAGCAACTTTATTCTGCAGCTTCCCCTCCCTCCCTGCACTCCCATCCCTTGACTCTCCCTTTTGCCCTGTCTCAGCCCCTCTTGAAGCATCTCACTGTTTTACAAGCCACCACCTCTGCTGGTAGTGCATTCCACTCTGCCATCACCCTCTCTGTAAAAAAGTGCCATCTCAATTCCTTATAAAACCTTCCACCTTCTAATCTCATATCATGACCTTGAGTGTCCCTTGCCACCACCCCCTTGAACAGTCCCTCCATGCCTGTCCTGTTTATTCCTCTCATGTACTTGACGGGCTTGATCATATTCTCCTGGTCCCTCCTCTCCTCCAGTGAGTACATGTTCAACTCTCTTAGTCTACTTTCATATGGTAACTCCCCCAAACCCTGGATCATTTTTGTTACTCTGCATTGAACCCCTTCCAGTAATCTAATGTCCCTCTTTAGGCACGGGTACCAGTACTGCATGCAGTACTCCAGGTGGGGTCTGACCAGCAATCTATGCAGTGGCAGAATCACCTCCCCCTCATTGAGGTTATACCCCTTGCGATACAGCCCAACATTTTGTTGGCCATTGCCGCTGTCTTCCTACACTGTGCAGAGCTGTTCATTGCTCCCGTAATGAGGACCTCCAGATCCTTTTCCTCCTCAGTCTCAGCTAGTTGCACTCTCCCCCAAATGGTAATTTCTCCTTGGATTCTTAGCCATGAAATGCAGCACCTTGTATTTCTTGGCATTGAATCCCAGTTTCCAAGTGTCAGACCATCTCTCTAGCCTTGCCAGATCTTCATGCAAACCCTGACACCCCCAGGTCATCCACCACTGCTCCCATCTTTGTGTCATTGATCTTGCTCTTGATACCCACTGACATGTCTGCAATAAATGTCCCGAATAACACTGGCCCCAGCACCAACTCTTGTGGAACCCTGCTTGTTGCTGCCCTTGGGAATGAGAATTCCCCTCCCACCATCACCCTCTGCTGCCTTCCATGCAGCCAGTTCTCCACCCATCCCAACAATTTTGCACCCCCACCCCTCTATCCTTTAGCTTACTTTCAAGTCTCCCATATGGCACTGAATCAAATGTCTTACTAAATTCCAGGTACAGGACATCCTCTGCAAGGCCCTTGTCCATTTGCCTAGTCTCCCAGTCATAGTATTCTACTAGGTTGGTCTGGCAGGATCTGCCTGTGACAAAGCCATGCAATTTACTTTCCTGTAACCCACTGGCCTCCAGCAGGGGTCACCAACCTCTCCTTCAGGGTTGTCTCCATTAGTTTCCCAATGATGGACACGAGGCTCACTGGTCTATATTTCTTTGGTTCATCCTTGGGGCTATTCTTATGGAGGGGAACCACACTAGCCATCCTCCAATCTTGAGGTACACACCCTGAGTCCAGTAAGACATTAAATAGGTCTGCCAAGGGGCTTGCTAGGACCTCTGCAAGCTCTTTCAGTACCGTGGGGTGTATGCCATTTGGCCCTGATGCCTTGTCCATTCTCAGTGCCCTTAACTGTGATTTCTCTGTCCTGTTACCCCTCCCTCCATTCCTATTTCCCCCACCTTGTGTATTCTCCTTTCTCCTCAGTAAAAATCAAGCAGAAGTAGTTGTTAAGTGCTTCTGCCTATTCACCCCCCTTTTCCACCCATCCCTTCTCTCTCTTAATCCTTACAACTCCTTTTCTCCCTGATGTACAGTACCTGAAGAAGTATTTCTCCCCCTCTTTAATGTCCTGCACCAGCCAGAATTCCCTGGATGTCTTGGCTGCCCTTACCTCCCTGGTCACTTCCTTCAGGTACTCCTCCCTGTCCTCCCTCCTACCAGTTTTCTTGTATCTCTTACAGGTGGCTCTTTTCTTCCTCACCCGGTCTATGACTCCTTTACTTATCCAGCTTTGTTTCTTCACCCTTGCCTTTTTACTCTGGGCCTTTCTGCAAGATTTAGTTGCCTCTACTTTTCCTAGCTTTATGAGCTCCCACCTCTGATTCATGTCCATGTTAGGCTGAATTCTGGCCCGGGAACCCTTGTACCACTTGACCCATCCTTCTGAAGTCAGCCTTTCTAAAGTCCAGCACCTTTGTGCCAGATACACACCTCTCCTTACCCATCTGCAACTGGAACCATACTGTCCTGTGATTGCTCCCTGCCAGTGGTTCTTCCACCTGCAGATCCTTCACCCACTCCCCGTTAGTTAGCACAAGGTCAAGGATGTTCCATTCCATAGTTGGTTTGCTGACCATCTGCATCAGGAAGGTATCTTGGAAGGCATACAGGATTACCTGTTCCCTTCTACACTTGGTGGATGGTGTACCTCAATCTGATCCTGGCAGGTTGAAGTCCCCTACTATGACCAGCCTCCCTCCCGCAGTTTCTACAGATCTGTCCCGCCAGTACCTTATCTATCTCTTCTGATTGAGAGTGGCCCATACACCACTCCCAACCTTCGTGTCCTATTTTTCAGATCCTGGGTTTGTATCCATAGTGACTCTGTATCTCACTCCTCCCCCTCCTCCTTTACACACTTTAACCCCCCTCTCTCATGCAGAGCACCACCCATCCCCCTTCCTCTTAACTTTATCTTTGAGGAATAATCTGTATCCTGGAACTGCCAAGTCCCAGTCATGGTATTTGGTGGCCTATGTCTCAGTGATGGCCACCATGCCCACCCTTCCCTCCACCATGAGAGCCTGTAGTTCAGCTATTTTATTCCCCAAGCTTCTAGCATTTAATGAAATCATCCTTTATTCCCTTCTTTCTCCTCTCCCTCCTGCCCTCCCCTATGGCATACATCCTATAGTATTTCTGCCCTAGTCTCCTCTCTATTATGGGGGTGCTCATAAGGATTTTCCATCCCGAGGCCTCTGAGTACCTCTAACCCGCATATTACCCCCTCTCCTAGTTTGAATTCTAACATACTAACATACTATTTGCCAGCAGATTAGGCCTTACGGTCTATCGAGTCTGCTCGAACCTTAGATCCTTAGTTGGGTGCCGAGGCCCTCCCATCCCTTGTGCTCCAGAAACCCCTATCAACCATCCCCACCCCCTGGGACAGGCCATCATCTGATACATCCACTTTCTGTGTCTGTCCCACCCTCTCTTGAAGCCCTCCACTGTGGATCTCGAACCAGCTCGCCAGGCAGTGCATTCCAATGGTCCACCACCCTCTCAGTGAAAAACTCCTCCTCTTTCCCCTCACCCTTCCACCTTCCAACTTCAAACCATGCCCTCTTGGTGATACCTCTCATGCTAGTCTAAAGATCCTCCATGTTTACCCTATTTATTTCCTTGAGGTACTTGAAGACCTCAATCATGTCCTCGGCCTCCTCTCCTCCAATGAAAACAGGCAGAGCTTCTCAAGTCTGTCCTCATTCGCCAAATCCCCTAGCCCTCAGATCATCTTATTGCCCTCCTCTGTACCCTCTCCAGGAGCTGTATGTCCCTCTTCAAGTGTGGTCTCCAGTACTGCACAGTACTCAAGCTGTGGTCTAAACCAGTCCATTGTACAGCTGCAGAATCACTCTCCTTGCTCCTAGGAGGTGATCCCCCACGATGCATCCCAACATCCTGTTTGCCTTTGTAGCCGCCTCCTGGACTGCTCAGAGTTATCTACACATGCATCCACCATGACCCCAGGTCTTTTCCCCCATTGAGGCCTCCAGCGCCTCCCTCCCAGGGGTGTACCTGTGTTTAGGTTTCCACCAAGATGCAACACCTTGCACTTGGTGATATTGAATTTAATTTCCATGTGTGTGAGCCCAGCTTTCCAGGGTGTCCAGGTCCCTTGCAGAGCCAACCTCCCTCTTCTCCCTCAACTACTGCTCCCATCTTGGAGTCATCCGAAGAGACTCATTTCATACCCTATACCCTCCCTGATGTCTGATATGTATGCATTAAACAGGATCGACCCAGGACCGAGCCTGCAGTACCCACTACCAACCTCTCTAGGTTCGAGAGCTCCCCACAGACCACTACCTCTCTGGGTGCATCCAGCTAGCCAGTTTTCAATCCATCTGACCATCAAAGGCCTACCCTAACCCCATCAGTTTCTCCACCAGACCATTGTGGGGACAGAGTCAAACGCCTTGCTGAAGTCCAAGAATAATACATCCACAGGCTTTCCTCTGTCCAGTTCTGATGTTACCCATTCTGAGAACTCTGCCAAGGTTGGTTTGACATGATCTACCTGGCACAAACCCATGTTGCCGACTCATCCAGACCTCCCACCTCCTCCAAGTACACCCCATCGTCCTTTAGTATATTCTCCATTAATTCTTCCCACCACCGAGGTCAAACTGATGGGTCTATAGTTACCTGGTACTTCCCTGACCCCTTTATGGATTGGCACCACATGTGCCTCTCGCCAATCCCTAGGTACCTCCCTGTCTCAAGTGACCTGTTCAAGAGCTCACTAGGGGTGCAGCCAGTATGTGTTCCAATTCCCATAGTACTCTCAGATGAATGCAATCCAGCCCAGGAGATTTGTCTTTCTTTAGGGCTTGAGGGATAACCACACTCTTTTGACGGAGATGGCATCATCCGTCCCTCACCTTACTGGCCTTTTATCCTTATCCAGATGTGACACCCCTGGGTACCTCTTCCTCCCTCTTGCTCCATTTCTGTTGCTCCCCTGATCCCACCTCTACTGCTTCTCCCATCCCCTTCGTGCTTGCTTTGTAGATATCCCATCCCTCCCTAGTGAACACAAGAGGCAAAGTACTTGTTAAGTCACCTCTGCCTGGTCCCTCGCCTTCCACCTACCTCCTTCTGATCTCAATCTGCTGAGATGGCCCTTAGTTTTTCTCCATTCCCAATGTACCGAAGAACCCTTTCCCTCATGTATCCCTGTGCCAGCCGCTGCTCTTTACTGGACTTTGCTCCCTCACCATACGGGTGACTTTTCTAGATGCAAGATGGTACATTTCCTTATCCCTATCCCTCTTGTTGTTTTTATATTTTTATAGGCTGCCTTCTTTCTCTGACTGCTACCTGTACCTCACTGGACCACCAGCATGGTTTATGTGACCTTGCTCTCTCACGCTTCAACTTAGTGCAGATCCTGACTGCCTCATGAAGTCCCGTTTTATGACCTCCATCTCCTTTCCACACTTGTCATTGATGTAATCCCTTCAAGTGATCCTTGAGAATATTTCCCATGCCCACAAAGTCTGCCCCCTGAAGTCCACTGCCAGTGTCCTAGATCCCCTCCCATGCTTATTTGAAACCAGACAGTATTGTGGTCGTTCCCAGTCAGGGGTCCTGTCCACAACCATGTCCCTTACCAGATCCCCATCTGCCAGAACCCATGTCCAGGACATGCCTCTCCCTTGTGGGTTCCATCACATGCTGTGTTAAGAACACATCCTGGAAGCCATCCAGCAGCCTCTGCCTTGGCCACCTTAGAGGACATGGTTCCCAGTTTGTACCTGGTATATTAAGGTCCCCATCAACACCACTCCTTCCCTTTTGGTCCACACTGGGCAATGATGTTGTCCAGCAAACCATCCTCTAGAACATCACTCATCCCTGGGGCTCATATACTACACCCAGCTTGACCTTACTCCTGCTGGGGATCAGAAGGTGACCCATAAGGCCTCCACGTTCTCTGCCTCTTCTACTCCTAGCAATTTCTATGTCATCTCTAATGAACATAGCCACTTCACCCCTCTTCCCTCCCTTCTATCCTTCCCTAAGCATAGTGTACCCCGTAAGTTTAGGTCCCAGTCATGGTTTTGATGGCCCGTCTCCGTGACCACCTCACATCCACCCCGAACAGCATGGCCTGAACTCTGGCAATTTGTTTCCCAAGCTCCTGGCATTTACTAACACCAACCTCCACCCCTTATCCCTGATCCTTTGCCAGACCCCACCCAGATTCCCTTATACTTCCATCCTCCCTCTGCTCCTCCTGGAAACCTCCACCCCCAGTCTGTTTCCCCCCTCCCCCCTGAATTCTCCTCAATATACTCACCAATCCTTCACTTCAGTACTTTCTTTTCCTCATTTAAGTGCAGTCTATCTTTAGTGTACAGTCTACTGTCTTCCCAGATCACACTCCACCCTCTTACCAGCCCATACCTTTTTTCCTGACATTAGGTTCCCAGCCATTCATTAAATTCCTGAATTCTCAGTTTTCTTGCTGTACTTGCCCTGGGAATTGGACGTACCTCAGAGAAAGTAACTGATCTTCCTGCCCCTTTGCAAACTGGTCCTAGTTCTTCAAACCTCCTCTTCACTTCATTTACTATCCCATCAGCCAGGTCATTCATCCCAAAGTACAGAATTAGGTGAGGTTTTTCCCTGCCCTACTGGACTATAGGTACTCAACAATTCTTTTTTTCAGAAGGGATTCCATCATTTCCCCTACCATTGAGATCAAACTAACAGATCTGTAGTTTTCTGCCTCTTCCTTGCTCCCACTCTTGTGAAGGGGAATCACATCTGCCCTCCTCCAGTCCTTAAGTACCACACCATCCTTCCATGATTTGTTAAAAAGGGTAGTCAGTGGTGTCACTAGTTCTCCCCTTAGTGCTTTTATGATTCTGGTATGAATCCTGTCAGACCCCATTGCTTTCTCCACCTTCAGTTTTAGGAGTTCTTTCAGGCCCATTTATTCTGTGAATTTCATTTCCGTATTATTTTTTATTTGTTTTGAAACATTAGACCATTGAGAATAAACTCATTCAAAATGGTGACCCATGGCATTACATAAAACAAAATTACAATTAATGTAACATTACCAAAGAGACACACTACAATAAATATAACATTACAGTAAAATGCAATTACAAAACAAAAGAAGATACCAGTTTTACAAACACAGAAACATAGACTTTGATGGCAGATAAGGACCACTTGGCCCACCTAGTCTGCCCATTTTCCTACCTATGGGATAAGCTGCAGATCCTAGATAACTAACAGCCTATTTCTTCATACCCCCCACAGGAATTGCCTTATGTCTGTCCCAAGCATTCTTGAATTCTTCCACAGTTTTAGACCCTACAACCTCCTCAGGAAGGCTGTTCCATGCGTCCACCACCCTCTATGTGAAAAAATACTTCCTCACATTGCCCCTGAGCCATCCCCCTTCTATCTTCAAATTGTGTCCCCTTGTTCTTGCACATCTCTTTTTCTGAAAGATGCTACCCTCTTGGACTTTGTTGATTCCACTGAGGTACTTAAAAGTTTCTAGTCATGCCCCCACTCTCCCTCCTTTCCTCAAGGATATACATATTAAGCTCCTTTAGTCTCTCCTCGTATGGCTTCTCTTGCAGACCCTGCACCATTTCAAGTTGCCCTCCTCTGCACTGCCTCCATCCTGTCTGTCCTTGTGGAGATGGGGTCTCCAGAACTGGACGCAGTACTCCAAATGTGATATCACCAACTGTTTGTACAGAGGGATAACAACTTCCCGTTTTCTGCTGGTTATGCCTCTCCCTATACATCCCATATCACCCCAGCCCTCCCTACTGCCTTCACAATTGCTTGTCAACCTTAAGGTCATCTGATATGATTACTCTCAGGTCCCTTTCCATTTTTGTTGTTGTTACTACCTCTCCCCATTGTGTACTCTTCCCCTGGGTTTTTGTTTCCCAGGTGCATTATTTTGTACTTCTTTGCATTGAATCCAAGCTGCCATACTTCTGACCATTCCTCCAACCTTGCCAAGTCCCTTCTCATCCTTTCCATGCCTCCTTGTGTATCAACCTTGTTGCAGATCTTTGTGTCATCTGCAAAGAGGCTTCCAGTCCCTCTACAATGTCACTTATAAAGACATTAAAAAGGACTGGACCCTGTATTGAACCCTGCAGTACCCCACTAGTAACCCCCTTTTCTTCAGCTTGGACTCTGTTTACAACAATTACCTTCTGTGTCCCGTTGTCCAGCCAGTGTTTTACCCATGCTATCACCCTGGGATCCACTCCCAGGCTGGTTAATTTGTTTATTAATCTTTTGTGTGGGACTGTGTCAAATGCCTTTTTTTTTTTTTTTTTTTTTTAGTTTAACCAGGAGTAGCACACTAAGCTGAAAACTTTTTTACAGGTGCATCCTGGGAGCACAGGGAAGTTAAGTGACTTGCTCAGGATCACACAGTATGTAAGTGGAAGCTGTGGGATTCAAACCCAGGTCTGGTCTGCTGGATGTCACCAGATTTGCAGCTCAGAAACTTAAACCACTGCTCTATACTGCCTCCCTGCCTTGCTAAAGTCTAGGTAGGCCATGTCCACAGCCCCTCCCTGGTCTACTACTTTGGTCACCCAGTCGAAGAAATTGATTAGATTCATCTGACATAACCTTCCCACTGTGAACCCATTATGCCTTGGGTCCTGTGCCCCACTGGCCTCTAGGTACTCAACAGTTCTTTCCTTCAGAAGCGATTCCATCACTTTCCCTACCACAGAGGTCAAACTGACAAGTCTGTAGTTTCCTGCTTCTGTCTTGCTCCCACTTTTGTGAAGAGGAATCACATCCACCTTCCTCAGGTACCACACTATCCTCCTATGATTTGTTAAAAAAGGGTAGTCAGTGGTGTCACTAGTTCTCCCCTTAATTCTTTTAGAATTCTGGGGTGAATCCCGTCACGCCCCTTTGCTTTGTCCACCTTCAGTTTTAAGAGTTCTTTCAGAACCCTTTCTTCTGTCAAAGGACTGGGATTGCCCCCCTATCCAGAGTACTTCTATTAATTGGATTAGGTACCTCCCCCCCTCCTCTTTTGTGAATACTGAGCAGAATTATTTGTTCAGTATCCCTGTTTTTTCACTGTCCCCTCTGTGCCCACCCACCGTCCATTCTGTTCAGCCTCACTATCCCTCCCTTTGTCTTTCTGTGCTCCCTGATGTACCTATAAAAGGTTTTATCCCCTTCTTAACCGAGTTGGCTATCTTTTCCTCAGTTTGGGCCTTTGCTATTCTGACTTCCCTCCCTGCTTCCTTCTGCCTTAACTGGTACGGTTCTCTGTCCTGCTTCTTCTTTGTTTCCTTATACTTCCTAAATGCTATCTTTTTCTCCCTAACCTTCCCCACCACCTCTTTTGAGAACCATCGTGGCTTTTTCTTTGTTTTGTTTATTTGCTTCACATAAAGGCTTGTTGCCTCTGTGATGGCAGTTTTGATGTTTTCCCATTGTTGCTCCACCCCTCTTTCTTGCCTGTTTGCTAATGCTTTTCTAAGGCACTCTCCCATCTTACCAAAGTCAGCCCTCCTGAAGTCCAGTACCTTCACTTTTGTATGGCTTGACTCTGTAGCTGTGTTTATCATGAACCACACTGTTTGGTGGTCACTTGTTCCCAGATGACTACCTAGTTCTAGATCTGAGATCCTCTCACTGTCCTCATTTGAGAGTATGAGGTCTGGTATTGCTCCCTCCTGGGTGGGTTCCAAAACTAACTGTCTGATGCATGCCACCTGTAGGGCATCAAGAATGGCCCTGCTCTTGGATGTGGCTGCAGCAAAGGTGCTCCAGTTAATATCTGGCATATTCAGGTCCTCTGTCAACAGTATCTCCCCTTTCTCTGCCATCCTAAGGGTGCCTGCTATCATATCCTTGTCCATTCCCCCCACCCCCAAGATGGGGTCTGTATACAACCCCTGTGTGGATTGTGGTGCCATTTCCAGTCTCTAAGGTGACCCACGGTGCCTCCTTTCCCCCCATGTATCATACCGTCTAGCCTAGAAGTTGCCTGCAGGTACCCTTTTAGCACGCTGCCCACAGACTCAAGCCTAGTGCCAAACCTCAGGGCAAACTCCAGCCAGTTACAGTCCTGCCTGTCTCCACCTCTACTTCTGTAAAAGGCCCTAGAGGAGAGTCTGCATCTCCAGCTGCAGGTTCCACCTCAGCATGACTCCTTGCCCAGCAGCCCACCTATTTGAACAGTCAGGAGAAGGTTATCAGTAGTTTCTCCCTGCATCTCAGCAGTCGGCTGAAGATCAACAGGGATGCCTGGGTCTTGCAGATCATTGAGAGTGGCCACAATCTTAAAATTGTAATGCAGCCTCCAGATAAAACTCTGATATAACCATTCTACCCCCAAAAACCACATTCTTGTGCTGTGGGAGGAAATCAAGACCTTGTTGCAAAAAGGTCCATAGAATCTCTCCCAGAGTTGCAACGCAGCAAGGGGTTCTATTCTCACTTTTTCTTGGTCTCCAAATGTACAGGAGACCTTGGGCCCATTCTAGATCTCAGAGAGCTAAATCTCTTGATCCAGTTCAAGAAATTCTGGATGTTCACCCTTCAGGGACTGTTGCCCCTATTGTATCAGGGGGATTGAATCTGCTCCCTAGGCATGAAGAATGCATGTCTGCATCTCAGGATACATGCCTCCTGCTGTCAGTACCTCAGGATTCACTTCCAGGGAGCACACTTTCAATTCCAGGCCTTACCATTTGGCTTTTTCTCAGCCCATCAGGCATTTGCCACATGTCTAGCAGAAGTGGCAGCAGCCCTCAGGAGAGAGGGGCTTTATGTCTCTCCCTACCTGGACAACTGGCTCCTCAAGGTGCAGTCCAGAGAACTTCTACTTATTACTCTGGAATGTATCCCTTCTCTGTACCAGGACCAAGGCATCACTATTGATTTGCCCAAGTCAGTTATAAACCCCTGTCAGTGCCTTCAGTACATAGGGGTGATCCTGGGCATGGCCTCTTTGCACTGGGACAAATGCAGACTGCCTGATGGAACAGTCATGCCTCATATACAACTGCAGATATGTTTCAGCCAGATCCTATCGCAGGTTCTTGGGGTGGATGGCCACAGCTATAGTCATGCCTCTAGCCAGGCTTCATATGAGGATACCCCAATGGACACTAATAGTTCAATGGGACCAGTGTACTGAAGACCTGAAACAGTAGGTCCTGGTCTCCACCCTGGTCAAAAAGGTTCTGCTTTTCTGGAGGGAACCCATCAATCTTTTATTTTTTTTTTTTATTTAATTTTTATTAAAGTATCGGAAATTACAATCCTTTTGAGTCATAGACTCCTTTACAAAGGCTCCACGTCATGTTAGACTGGTACACTAGACAGTGTTATGGGGAATACAGAGGTATGCAGAAAGAGGCAGTCATGATACAGGGCAGTAAATACAGACAGTGCAACTAGATGAGATTAACTAGTGCATTACACAAAATACAACCAAACAGTGCAGCGTATATACAGTTCAGAAATAGCAGTAGGCATACATCTTGAAGGTGGTAAGGTGGGATATAGGTCTGTTGTCAGAGGCAGAGATGGAGGGAGGAGCCAAGCATACTGATTAGGCTATGTACAGTTGCAGGTGTGTGAGGAGCAAAGATAGCATTGGAGTGAGGACTTGAAAGGACCAAGTCTGTTTTCATTGGAGAGGGAAATGAGGATGGAGTTGATCCAAGCAGGGGCTTTGGAGGCAAAGAACCTTTAGGCCAGTGCAGTCCTAACTCTGGACACATGTTAGATGGTCAGAACAGTGCTGCAAGTTGGGGGGGAGGGGTTAGTAGGGCAAGTTGGAGTAAGGTGGAGAGTCTAGGTGGGGCCAGTCCAATCATAATTTATTTGCGAAGAGGCAGGACTGGTATTGGAGATGCTCCTCGAAGTTGAGAAGATTGGCTAGTTCATATAGGGTACAGATGTGTGTGACTTTGTCACAGCCTGTAAGTAGATGGCATGCTTTGTTTAATGAGATTTTGATTCTTAGGAGGGCAGAGTTTGCTGCCACTCCATAGACTATGCATCCATATTCAATGAGTGAGGGAGAGAGAACAGAGGAAATGATAGCGAGCCATAGAGCTTCAGGCGCAGGTAGTCCCTGTGGTGGTAAAGTAGGCCAATACGAGTGTTTATATTGGTGCAAAGGAGATGGATATGCTCATGGAAGGACAGTGCCAGGTCAAAGGTGATTCTGAGATATTTAAAGTTAAGAACCTGCTCTATTGGGAGGTGTTCGCTAGTCACAAGATTCGAGAGGAGCCATGGTGCATACTCTGGTTGTGGGGGAATAGCATGGACTTCATCTTTTTATGGTTGAGAATGAGTCTGTGGTCAATGAACCACGATTCTGCCTGGATGAAAGATTTCTGAAGAGTGGCTTGAAGGGAGTGAGGTTCAGGGTGGCAGTGATAGAGTACTGCGTCATCAGCATAGAGGAGGATGTGCTCAGAGCAGGTAGTGGGCAGTGAGTAGTGGTACAGGCTGAAAAGCAGAGGACCCAGAATAGACCATTGGATAACCCCCCCCCCAAAAGAACTGGTGGTGGGCAGAGATGGTGTCATTTATCCTGATATGTTGGGAGAATGAGGAGAGATAGTGTGAGAACCAGGAGTTGACCACCTGGGAGAAACCAAGCTGGGCAAAAGTGGATAGGAGGAGAGGGTGACTTATGGTGTCAAATGCCTTGGACAGATCTAAGAAGACTGCCCTGACCAAGGGCATAGTGGAGGAAGCTGAAGAATTCCAGCAAGGCTGTGGTAGTACTATGACCTGGGCAGAAGTCATGCTGTTCCTCACAGAGGAGGTTGTGGGTAGAGAGATAATCTGATAGCTGGTTCAAGATGATTTTCTCCAGGGCCTTAGAAAGGGGTGAGAGGATTGAGATTGGATGGTAGTTCCTTGGGGAGGTGCGGTCACCACTCTTGTGCACTGGGGTAATGACTGCGACTTTCTAAGTGGAGGGGAATTGGCTGAGACAAAGGGAGTAGTTTAGAAGATAAGTGAGATGGGTAAGCATTACTTCAGAGACCTGACTGAGCAGTCCGAGGTCCAGCGAGTCATTACTGTGACTGTGGCTGTTGAGGACTTTTAAGAGGTAGGGTATTGTCTCCTGCTTTGTGAGAGCATGAAAATAGAAGGGGGTGGGTGAGGGGGACTATTGGAGGAGTGAGGATGGAGTTGAAGAAGTTTGGGGTGGAGGACTGAGCTAAGGTTGGAGAACATGGAATTTAGAGTATCCGCAATGCAGTTTGGGTCAGAGGAGAGGGTACCATTGACACTGATCTGGTAGGGTGATGGGGATATGGATTTTCCATTGATCTCTTTGATATTATCCCAGAATTTCTGGGCAGAGACCCAGCAGGAGTCCAGGACTGATTTGTAGTTGTCAGCTTTTGCTTTGTGGATGGCCCAGGTGCCTTTGTTACGGGCCTAATGGTAGAGTTGTCTTTCTGAGGCCTTTCCAGAGTTGAGGGCTTTATGATGAAAATTGTCATGATGGCACATACGGTTGAGTATGGGTTGGGTGATCCAGAAGAAGAAGATGAAGAATCAACATTTATATAGTGCTTTTTCATACACAGTATCCCAAAGCACTTTACAAGCAATGCTAGACTGGTAGTGAAGTGACTGAATGTGTGGTGGCGGCCATATCGCACATCATCACCCACACACAGCCTGGATACCTGCATGAACCGGTATATGGGAAGGGGAATGTTGGCCAGGACACTGGGAATGTTCCCTGCTCTTTTGCGAAGAGTGCCCTGGGTTCTTTTACTTCCACCTGGACACCCACCAGGACAACACCAGGATGGACAGAAGCGACCTCGGTTTAATGTCTCATCCGAAGGACGGCACACCCCAGCAGTACAGCACCCCCCAATACTGCACTTGGATGCCAGCGATTTTTTTAGGTGCAAGTCCAATCCCGGTGTGGGATGAGAACCCACGACCTTCTGGTCCAGAGGCAGATGTGCTACGAACTGAGCCATGCTGACACCTGATCCATGGGGTGTCTGAGTTTTTTACCAGGTGTTTAGTGAGAGGAGCAAAAAGGTTGCAGGCTGAACTGAAGAAGTGGAGGAAGTACGATAGGCCTGCATCAATGTCAGATACCTCGTTGATTGGGGCCCAGTCCCAGCAGGATAGGTAGGCTTTTAGTTGTTCCAGTTTCCCTGGATTGCGGTGGCACTGCAGAGTGATTTTGGGGGGTGGTTTTTGTGATTTGCTGGTCCAGGAAAGGAGTATAGGTGAGTGGCCACTGAGGACATTTGGAAGGACTGTGGTGCTAGTAATTTTGTGAGGTCAGTTGGTAAAGCCAATGTCAAAAAGCAAGGAGGAGACATGAGTAGGATTGACATGAGCAGGTCGAGTGACCAGTTGTGTGAGACCTAGGGCAGCAATGGCATCTTTGAACTGGTCGGCCATGCTGGAGAGCCAAGTTATGTATAAATCCCCAAGGGTGATTTGCTCGGCTTTGGGTGGGAGCTGGAAGAGGTGATTAAGTAGGGATTTGAGTGCATGTTTCTAGTGGCAGGGGGAGGATAGGCAGTGGTGATAAATATCGGAGCCCTGGAGGGTTTGGGTAAAACTTTGATTGTGAGTGCTTGGGCATCATGGTCAAGCTGCCAAGTGGGGAGGCATGAGTGCAGAGGGAGTCACGTGTAGAAGGCACAGCCACCACCCCATTTCCCTAGCTTGTCTTCTCAGAGCAGGATTCAACTAGGGAGGGCAATGAAGGAGTCAGAGGTGGTTTTTGAGAGCCACATCTCCACAGTGGCCAGGACATAAGGTTGATGCTGTACAGCCCAGCCCTGTAGCATTGAAAACTTTTTGAGGAGACTGCAGATGTTCTTGATGGAAATGCAAAGCATAGGCGAGGGGGTGGTGTGGGAGGGGTGGGTTGTGGAGGGGGCCTGGGTTTGGGGAGGATGTTGCCAGACATCAAATGAAGGAGGTATAGTAGTCTGAGACATGCCAGGTGGATCCTATGATGGGGCAGATGGAGACCAGGGGGCAGGGATGTCCAGGAGGGCAGACAGGGATGGGTAGAGTGAGTAGGGTCAGAAACACTGGGAAGAGAGGAGGACAGAGGGAGTCAGGGGTGAGTGCAAGTAAGAGGGGCAGAGGTGTCTGAGGGGGAGGTTTGTGGGATGGGGTGGTGGTGGGGGAGGCAGGGAGTTTGTTGAGGGGGAGGTAGGTAGGGTATGGTCCCTAGGGTCCAAAGTAGGTGGATGGTTGGTGGTTTGCTCCTGGACGGTAGTGGGGAGCAGCTTAACAGGAGCAGACAAGTGAGGTGGGGAGGGGCTGGGAGATACTGTATCGGATGGCGGAAGGACAAAGCAGTGATATTTGTAGGCATCAGGGGGGTGCTATAGGGGAGATTTAATGACACCAAGTTTCAAGGAAGCCATGATGGCCCAGCAGTAGGGTCACGCACTGTGGTGGCAAGGGTGCAGGGTTTAAAAATTGGAGAGGAGATAAAAGTGAGGGAGGAAGGAATGTGGGCTAGAAAAGGGGAGAGGGAAGTAAAAGTTGGCAGGGAAGTGATGGGAGAAAGGAGCTGCAGCAACTCTGAGTGGTCAGGGATGGACATTGCAGTTGGAGGGGGAGAGGCAGTTAGTGGGTGGGGGTATAGTACGGGAGGAGAAAAGGAGCACTGTAGTAGAGAAGAAAGAGAGGATTAATAAATGTTGGGAGGAGGCGGCAGAGAGCACAGTGTGACCACCTAGTGGTGGCTGGTGATAACCTGCAAAGGGGGAAATGGGTACTTAGAAAAATGTCAGGTAGGTCCCGTGACCTGTGGGTGGTCCTTCAATTACGGGATGCCCCCCTGGGTGGGAGGGTGACTGGGGTGGGTGGGGCAGTTGGCACAAAGCGTTGACAGGCTAACACCCCTCAGCAAACAAGCTATGGAGGGGAGGCTGCTTCCATTACCTCTTAGCACCTCATGGTCCATGCTGTCCCTTGGAGCAAGTGTATTCAGGAAGGCTTGTGTAGTGCTGGGGATGGGATTCTTAGCACCTCGCTGTCTGCACTGTCCCCAGGAACAGGTGTGTTCAGGAAGGTTTGTATAGTGCTGGGGATGGAGGTCCTGAGAGGCCTGAAATAGCAGGAAAATAAAGGGCTAATTAGTATGCAGTGGGAGGGTGTGCTGAGGCAAGCTCAGTGTCTCCAGCCCTACTGTGCATATGCAAATAGCAGAAACCTGAGACTGCAGAGAAGAGCTAGTCTGGAGGACTAATGGAGCCCAGAGAGGTGCCAGTGAACACCACCACAGTGCGTTGGGCCGCAAGCACAATCCCACAACAGAACGACAGGTACTGGAATTCGGGCAGATATTCCTACTTAAACAGTATAAGATGGCACAGAGTAAACAGAGCAAACAATATACAGAGCTAAGAGAGAGACTAGCCAGTAGAATGCTCACAGTAAGCCCTGCTTGAATCCAGCAAATTATAGTCCCAACTAAGTGATTTGGAGCACAGCAGTGTACAGAGATGCTGGCAATTACAGTAACCCCACAAAACCCATGAAACACATGGTAAAATGCAGTGGTAGCGACTTGTGCCAAATTAATCATTCAGAGTTGGAGGTCAGTAAAAGTTGGTACAACACCCCTCAGCAAACAGGCTGTGGAGGGGAGGCTGCTTCCATTACCTCATCACCTTGCGGTCCACGCTGTCCCCTGGAGCAAGTGTGTTCTGGAAGGCTTGTGTAGTGTTTATGAGGGGTTCCTTTTCTCATTCCTTCCCCATACCATATTCTCACCACAGATGCCTTAGGGCATGAATGGGGGCTCATCTGTGGCCTCACCAGACACAAGTGATGTGATCCAGAGTGGCATCTTCCCTCCACATCATCATCCTGAAGATGTGGGTAGTCCTTTATTCCTTGCAAGCTTACCAGATTCATCTACCCCTGGGTCTTCTGCTAGTGCAGACAGATAACGAGTGTAGTCCACTACATCAGCAAACAGGGGAACACTCTCATACCCTTTGCAGGGAAGTGGTGAGAGTCTGGTACTGGGCTCTTGGACATGGTCTAGAACTGTTGGCTGCCCATTTTCCAGGCACCAGAAATTTCCTAGTGGACAGACTCAGCCAGTCGCAGTACAATGCACATAAATGGGAACTTTTGACCTGCAGTGTGGAAGACCTTTTCGACAGGCAGCGTCATCCAGAGTTGGAGATTTATGCAAACCCACTCGTGCACAACTGCTGTTTCTCTGTTTGCTGGCTGCAGGGCATGGAATTTTCTGGTGAGAAGCAGTGTCCCTCCCCCTGGAAAGGGTGGTTTCTTTTCACCTTCCATCTCTTTCCATTACTTCGGAGAGTCCTGATTAAGCTACAAATGATAGGGGTTTCTATGATACTCATAGCCCCTTTTGGACCTTGTCAGATCTGGTTCCCCTCACCACAACAGTTGACAGTAGAACCACCAGCACTCCTACCTCTGTGTACAGACCTGCTCTCCCATGGCCAAGGGTACCCAGTCCATCCAGATTTCAAATCCCTGCATCTTCATGCCTGGATTATGAGGATATAGCTATGACAAGGTTTGGGTGTCATCTAAGGTGAATGATATCCTGGTGGCTGCTGGGAAGCCTTCCACCAGAGCCACTTATTCCATGAAGCACTTTGCTCTGTGGGCCACTTCTCATCAGCTGTATCCCTTTGTCCAGTAAATCAGATTCTGGAGTATTCTTGTCTTTTGGACTTGGACCTTAAGTACTCCTCTCATAATGTGCACCTGTTTGCTATTTCTGCTTTCCATAAGCCCATGGATGAATGTCAGTAACCCAACTGGAGGTGTTCTATACCTTCCTGAGAGGCATTCTTTAACCAAAGCCTCTTATTTGTAGTCCTGTCCCATTTTGGGACTTTAATTTCTTCCTGGAAAAACTTACACTGACTCTTTTGATCCGGCTGCTATTTGTGAACTACACTTTCTGTCATGGAAAGTGTTATTTTTTTTATTTATTTTTTTTTGTTAATACTTCTGCTCAAAGTGTTTCCCAGCTGCAGGCTTTGGTGTGCCAGCAGTCCTATTTAGTTTTTCACAAAGAGAGGGTGCTTTTGTGTACAAACCCTAAGTTTCTTCCTTAGATGCTGACAGAGTTTACTTTGAATCAATCCTTCCACCTGCCAGTTTATTACCCAGAGCATGCCAATCCAAGGGAAGCATTGCTCCACGCCTTAGATGTACAAAGAATTGTGTGTTGTTATACACATCGTATGATGGATTGTAGGACGTTCCCTCAGGTGTTTGTTTCCTTCACCCATGAGAAAGAGGGTGTTCCCATGTCTAAGCATCTGTGCATACAGCCAGTTTTGGTCTTGCTGTTCTGCAAGGCCTGCTATCCTAAATCCTTGTTTTTTTTTCCTCCCTGCCTGAGCCTTCTGCTCTCAGTGATTGGGAGTCATTGATGTAGCCTGGTGCAAGAGATACCCTTGAAGCAAGATAGTACAATTGTATAAGAACTTAGCATAACCATAGCTCTTCAAGAAGATTTCTTGCATTAGGCCACACTGTCTCTCCCTTCATCCGCTGGGTCTTGGGGGGTGGGAGCTTTCCTGTGTTTGTCTCTTTCTCCTTGGTGGAATTTGTCCTCTTGTTTTATTGGAAGGAACCTTCAGTCCCTCCTAGAGTCTTCTACTGGACTGCCATTGCATCTGGTCTCTGGGAGAACTGTGGTGGGCATAGGTGCAGACCACTATAGTAGGACAGGGTGACACTGGTGTGTGATGTTGGAGTGAGTGGCCCCCTGGAAGGCTGCTAGGTAAACATGTTTCTGTGGGGTCCTGGCACCTGGAGGCTATAGTTCCATAGGTGTGTCCTGCTATAAGGGAACCTCTTAAAGAGCTACTGTTACAATAAGTTATTACGCAACAGTACTTTTTTTTCACTGCTTGACATTTTCTGTGTGGTTCAGTGTAATTTGCTTAATCATCTTCTGTCCTGTTTCGTTACTGTTTAATGGTTAGCATAACCCCCTGCCATGTTTCATTACTTGTTAACATACTCTCTCATGACTAGGTTGTGCCCAATAAGAAGCCAGAATTGGTCTGACCCATTCTGTAAATATTATCAAAAACAATACATTTGAAATGCCAAGGAAATAATAGTTTAATGTAAAGTATTTTAGAAGGAAAATGCTTGAAAACACATTTCTGAGGTTAAATCTCATGAAAGGTGATGGAGCTCTCAAAATGATTCAGGAAAAGCAACTGACACATATGTTTCCTGATTATAATAACATGCTAATTAGATATGTATTTTTAGTCAGCAGGAAGTTTGAGTGCATTGAGACTGGGAGCCAGCAATCATCACTTGAGAATTACCAGCTTAGTCACACAATAGAGAACCCCTATCAGTATCCTCAGAGCAGGATGAGTTTTCATGAACTACATTTCATCACTGTACAACAACAGATTCATGAAGGAGAGGGACAATTTAAAGATGCCAAATGTCAGAGGAGTTTAAGCAAGCTAAATGCAGTTAAATGTACTGACAAAAGTGTCACTGTGCAGCATAAAACTATAACACACCAAATTCCCAAGAAACCATATAAACGTGCTCCATGTGACAAGACTTTTGTACAGAAGGGTGATCTGATACAGCAACAGCAAATCCTCTCTGGAGAGAGACCATATAAATGTGCAGAATGTGACAAGAGTTTTGCTTACCAAAGTGGATTTATATTACATCAGCGAATTCACTCTGGAGAGAGGCCATATAAATGTGATGAATGTGGCAAGAGTTTTTACTATAAAAGTTACATGAAAAAACATCAGCAAATTCACTCTGGAGAAAAACCATATAAGTGTGGTGACTGTGGCAAGAATTTTGGCCACAAGTGTAGCCTGGTTATACATCAGCGAATTCACTCTGGAGAAAAACCATATAAATGTACTGACTGTGTCAAGAGTTTTGGCCACAAGGGTAGCCTGATTATACATCAGCGAATTCACTCTGGAGAGAGACCATATAAATGTACCGAATGCAGTAAGAGTTTTTACTGTAACAGCTCCATGAAAACACATCAGCAAAGTCACTCTGGAGAGAGACCATATAAATGTTTTGAATGCAGCAAGAGTTTTAGCAAGAAGGGTGACCTGCTAGTACATAAACGAAGTCACTCTGGAGAGAGACCATATAAATGTGCTGAATGTGACAAGAGTTTTGCTTACCAAAGTGGATTTACATTACATCAGCGAATTCACTCTGGACAGAGGCCATATAAATGTGCTGAATGTGACAAGAGTTTTGTCGACAAAAATGGACTTACAGTACATCAGCGAATTCACTCTGGAGAGAGACCATATAAATGTGATGAATGTGACAAGAGTTTTGTCCAAAAACATAGCCTGATGATACATCAGCAAATTCACTCTGGTAAGAGACAATATAAATGTGTTGAATGCAACAAGAGTTTTAGTAGGAAGAGTGACCTGCTAGTACATCAGCGAATTCGCTCTGGTGAGAGATCATATAAATGTGCTGAATGTGACAAGAGTTTTGCTTGCAAGAGTGGATTTACATTACATCAGCAAATTCACTGTAGACAGAGACCATATAAATGTGCTGACTGTGATAAGAGTTTTGCTGATAAAAATGGACTTATAGTACATCAGCGAATTCACTCTAGAGAGAGACCATATAAATGTGATGAATGTGACAAGAGTTTTGTTGAAAAACATAGCCTGATGCTACATCAGCATATTCACTCTGGTGAGAGACTATATAAATGTGCTAAATGCAGTAAGAGTTTTGGTCACAAGGGTAGCCTAATAAAACATCAGCAGAGTCACTCTGAAGAGAGAGTCATGGTACTAGAAATCCCGGATCATTTGGAGACACTAACCAATGTAGAGAGACCATATAAATGTTCTGAATGCAACAAGGGTTTTTTCCAGAAGGGTCACCTCATAATACATCAGCAAATTCACTCTGGAGGGCTGGGGCTTGGGTGGAGTGATGAAAATGATAGTGACTAATCACTGGTGGAGCAAGCAGCAATGTTAGTGATAAGTCACACCTGATTTCATGTTCAGCTCTTGGTGAGTACCTTCATGTGGTGGGCCCTGTTTTTAGCAGAATCTCACTGAGGTGAGACTGCTGTATAGTACAAGGAATTATAAATCATAGAGAGTGATAAAAATGCAACTGGAAGCTGGGGGCACAAATCCCAGTACAACAAAGTGCCCAATCTGAGCCTCCACCCTAAGGCAAAGGTTTGCCCATGTGATGGTGCCATATCATTGAACAGTAATAACATCCCTGCCTCAGTGCCAGACCATGATGAACAAGATCCCACAGCAGCAGCAGCAGCAGAGGCCAGCAAGTCATAAAGATGAAAACGATTGCCAGGCCATTCAGGGGTTGGAAATGGTTACGTGAACTGGACTTTTGAGGACAAATAAGAAATCATGTGCTGTTACTACTAAGCAAATCACCCTGAATTTCCAGTGAGAGGATATACAGTATACTGAGACTTTGCACTAAATGACAGCAAAGAGGAATGCTTGCTTACAGACAAGTTGAGCAGTCTTACAGATGTCAGCCTTAGATATTCAATGGGACAAATTGAAACAAAAAAGTATGTTGATGATAGTAGCTTGGATGGGCTACAGAAAGTAGCGGGTGAAGAAGTAGTGAGAGAGAGAGAGAGAGAGAGAGAGAGAAAGAAGAGGCACCAGAGGTATTCAGTGTGGAAAGAGAGATGTATGGAACCCAGCAAAGAAGAGGAATTTGATATGATTTAGCATGTATTCAGAAAAGAAAGCAGCTGTTACAAACACGGTAACACAATCTGCAAATATATTCAAACACATATATAGACAGAAACATCCAGATATGGCAAACATCTAAACAAAATAACCAGACAGATATAGAATGTAATGAAAAGTATACAGTTTTGTGATTTAGAAAGGCAATATATAGAAACTGAAGCCCTTGATTAGCTAATTAAAGAAGAATTTGAGGTAGGGACTCAACCTCCACTATCACTGTCTGTTACGATACTACAGCAGACAACTGCTCAGCACATTAAGACACAAGAAACAAAACAAGGTACACTTACTAAAGATATTCAGCAAAATGAACTCTGAGTACCATGTTTCATCAAAACAAGTGAAGTCCTGGTTCAGCCCAACCAGAGTGTTAAAGAACAGGAATTGCCAACTACATGAACAACCCTCAATCAAGAGGAAGAAAACATGAAAGAAGACCTGCTGGATTTAATAGAAATTGGTAGATATATCAAACCATGTCAACAGAATGCAAAACTACACTTGACACATAAGAAACAAAACAGATAAACAAGGTTATTAGAACCATTCGGAGTGATCCTCGTGATATAATTAAGATAAACGTAATACACTATTGTGCAGCCAGATTAATAACAAATGGAGCAATGCCACAAAATTAAGAAATTAAGAACAAAAAGAGAAAGGGAATGTAACATGCCACCATGGAAACAGCTGTTACAGAGGACAGTGAAGGACCTAAGAGCAGAAGCATCACTGCTGAAGGAGTTCAGAAAGGGAAATAGACCAATAAAAGTCCCTAGAAATGTAGATGAAATCAAAGAAAAGTACTGCATTTAAACAGACCAGAGCCTGAATTTTACAATCTCTGATAAACTCAGGATTTCTGCTCAAGCTGAGAAGCTCAGAAGATGTGTAGAAAAGAACAAAAAATAAACACAAAACAGATGGTTTACCTACCTCCTTTGACTATGCTGGCATCAATTTTGGAGATTGAAGGCTTCCACAGATGACTCCCACTTGCTCTCGGCCAGTAAATCATGAATTTGGTCCTCCTCATCTGTCTCCTCCCCAGGACTTCAAACTGTAAATATACCAAATCAACTTTATCCCAGGTGAACCACAGTGGCCTCTTTCGCCTTTTCACTTTTCTTAGTCCTCCTGATGCAGATGTCCGTGGCCTTCAGTAACACCCTCAGTTGCTTCCTATAACTCCTCCACATCATCTATCTGTCCTTTCATCCTTATTTCCTTCTCAAACTTTACCATAATTCTGGCAAACTCTGGCCACCTAAAATTCAGAACCATAATGAACTGGTGGCCCACTTTCTTGCCCATTCTTACCCTGAACCTCACCTGTTATGGTAATTTTCACTTAGGTTGTCCCCACTATCAACTCTTTCACATTTTCCCTATTAGTAAGAAACACATCCAATATGTTGCCACCCCTAGTTGTCTGTCTTACCAGCTGTTACAGGAATGCTCTTTGGAGGGACTCCAAGATCTCACTACTTCTGGTCGACCTAGTTGCCTGGATATGTCCCAGTCGACATTGGAGAGGTTAAGATACCCACCGGCAGATGCTCCCCCCAAGTACTAGCCTCTGAATTTCCTGCATCAGCTGCCTGTCCAGCTCCTCCCTCTGCATTGAGGGTCTGTAGATCACCCCATCTTGAAACTTCTTCAGACTACTTTTCCAATGTGACCCACAGGACCTCCATCATATTCTGTTCTTCCTGCCCTTCTGTCACCCTAATGTCTTCCTTGACAAACAGTGCTCCTTCTTTTCTTCCCGGCCTATTTTTCCTAAAGAGTCTGTAATGTGGGATGCCCACGTCCCTTGTATGGTGCTCCAACTACCAGGTCTCTGTTATGGCCACGATGTCTAGGCCACCGTCCACCATTATATCCTCTAGTTCCATCACCTTGTTCCCTAAACTCATTTTATTCCTGTAAAAGCCTTTCCACCAGAGACCCTCTCCCCTTACTAGTACCCTCCACCCTCCCTGCCCCCTCCTACTAGGGAGTACTAACTAGGCTATCCAATTTTCCCGTGTCCCTCTCCATCTTCCTAGCCTCGTACTCCCCCTACTAGTGTAAATCCCCCTTGAGACTCTATCTGTGTAACTTTGTAGGCCTTCCCTCAGAACCCTAGCCCCCCTTTTGCTGAGGTGTAACTTGTTCTTCAGTACAAGTCCTTATCCTCCCATGTATTTCCCCATTCTCCAACACAGGCAAATCCTTCCTCTTGGCACCATTTTTGAGTCTGGCATTAAATTCCCTGATCCTTTGCTTCCTAATGGTGCTGGCACAGGGTGCTGGCCTCCAAGAATGCCAGGGATCTTGTTTCATCTTTGCAGCCCTTTGCCAGTGCCCTAAATCATCTCTGAACCTTCTCCACCTCATTGCTGGCCAGATCATTTGTACCCAGATGAATGACCCGGTGTGGTTTATTTCCCACCACCCTTGCCACCTCACTGATTTTCTGCATCACCTTCCCCCCTTCCATCCCCGGTTCAAAAAACACTGATCTCCCCTTGTAGCTTAACACCCTTCCTAAGCCAATGTGTCCCCAAAGACCATGACCTTCTCTACCTCTACTGCTCCTGCAAGTGAAACTGATCTCTTGCCTGAAGAACCCTTTCCTTTGCTCACTGCTTCTTTGCTAGTGTTCCCCTCACTTGCCTCATCCACCTGCCCCCTCTGCTCACACACTGCTACCTCTCCTAACTCCCCCTGCTCCTTTACTTGTATTCACCTGAATTGCTCTGTCCTCATCCTACCCCATCATCCCCCCTTTCCTCCCTAACTCTCCCCCTGCTGCTCCACTACATTTGACCCCCTGGCTTGCTCCACCTCTTGCCCCTCTGCTCATCCCACCACTTCTTCTCCCAATTCCCCCTCTCCCGCTCTTGATGCAGAATCACTTTCAGACATTCCCTTCTCTACCCTCCTCATTCCTCCCCCATATTTCCTGGGCTCTGCCTATGCACCTGCCTTACCTGCTTTCCTCTTCCCTTCCACTCCCCCAGACCTGTGCTCACCATCATGTTGGCACCACTCCCTTCTTGTCTGCCTTACCCTGCTCTCCACCTCCCCCCACTTCAGCTTCTCTTTCCCCACCCCCACTCCTATGCTCACCTCTTCTATTACACTTCTCCCCTCCTGCATGTCTCCTCTTACTCCCATCACTTCTTAACCCAGTTCTCGTACTCATTTCTGTGCTCATCATTTCTGCTGCCCTCTTTCCCTTTGGTATGCTTTACCCTGCTCCCCATGTCCCCCCAGCTCAGTTCCTCTTTCCCCAGCCCATTCATACTCCTCACTTCCTCATGCATTCTGTGTGCTTCCTGTCTTACTTGTCCCCTCCTAACCCCACCTCCTTCCCCTCCCTGGATCCTTTGTCCCTTATGGTTGCTAGTGGTGCAGACCTTTTGGACACTATAACCTCTCCTTAAGTGAACTCTCTTGTGCCCAGGAATCACCATCTCTCAAAGCTTCAGTCCCCTGACCCCTATTCCTCTTTCTCCTTACCTCCTGCCATTCATTTTCTCCCCCAAATCCTGACCTACCCCATATTACCCCCTGGTATCCCCTGTTGCCTTCCCACCCCTGTTCCTTGCCCACACCATCCAGTTCTCCTTGGAGTCAAATAAATTGTAACTGTAGCTGGTTGCCCCCCACTTGCCTGCCACATTCTCTCCACTTCCCTCCCCAGACTTATTTCAAATGCCAATTGCCCCAACCTAGACATACTGGGCATTCTCCCGTCTCTACGGTATCTCCATAAATGCCACTGTCTCACACCCATTACACCCCCCCAGTCTTCCCCAGAGCCCCCATCCCCTTCCTAACAGCCGCATCCTGCTCCTCCCAGTCTCCTGTATGGTTCATAAGTTCAGCCCCCATCTCTACTCTCTGACTACAAGCAAGTTGAGAGGTGTTTCCCTACAATTTTGCTATTATAGCTGATGTATCCTTCAAACATGCTGGTCTCAAAGCACCTGTATCCCCAGGAGTCTGCATCCTGTCATCACCAATAAAGTCAGAGAGGTGGGCAGGGGTGGGATTGGGGGAGGGCCGGAGGGTGGGTCTAACCTCCAGTCCCACAGCTAATGAAAAACATTCAACTCTGTCGGCTGCAGTGATCAGGGACACTCCATTTGATGCTGTAGTCCACATCTTCCCACATCTGCACCTGTTATTGCATAAAGCAATGAGAAAAGAATATGTTTTCCCAGCACCTGACCCTGAAAATAAAAAGTACCAACTACAAAAAAAGAAACTGCCACAGTGGAGACCTATAAATAAAAGGTAAAAGGATCCGTAAAAATGGGCCTCCATAAGTAAAATGCAACTCTGTGTGCAGTAATTAAACTAAGGGTCCTGTGCATCATCTCTGAAGTAAAGAGAATCCCCCTAAAACAGCTCCCCCCAAAAGGTAACCTGTAATTAAGGTTTTTCAAGCAAGGTCCCCCAAATCCAGAACAGCAGCAATGTTCCTGACTCAGTCCTCTTCCCACCCAACCCTGTGTAGAAAGATATACTAGGTCACTGCCAGGCCTTTTAAATACCTCCTCCTCTCCTTTGTCCTTCTTGGCTCGCTGTCCTTCGATCCCTGTTGCATCCCATTGAGTCCCTTTGGGTTACCAATGTAAATTTCCCTCTGGCTCTGGTTCCTCAGACTAAGAGAATGTGAAGCCCCTGCATGATCTCCAGTCCTGCAGCTAATGAAAAACAATCAGCTCAGTCAGCTGCAATGATCAGAACTGTTCTATGCTGTAGTCCACGTCTCCCCACACTTGCAACTGAATAAAGCAATGAGAGAAGAAAAGAACAAGTTTTCCAAGCTCCCGGACCCCAACATGTCAAACCTTTTAGAGACAGAAGAATATACATTTTTGAAAATCTTTTTAACTTTGGACTGAGTTATTAAATCCTGAGAATACATTATTAAAGTCTCAAGTGTCCCAGTGTTATAAATGACTATTAAATCCAGTATCTTCATTCAAGTCTTGTGGAGAGCAGGTATTTAATTTGTGGGTGCAGTATGCTTGTCATTGCATCATCATTCTCTGGACATCTCCCTCTATAATCAGAATTTGTATTCATTCTATGTCGAAGTGGCTTAGTGAAGATGATGAGCCATGGTTTGTTTTGAGAAAGTGTTTAGCCATGCCATAGTTCAAATTTCCTGTCCTATGTTCACTTATCTGTGTTTTCAATGCTCACTTTGTCCAATGTTCACCATAATCAAGGACCTATGAGCATGTACTGTATATAACATTTTCTGTATTGCAATTGATAAACTCATGAATTTATTTATTTAATTTAGTTATTGAATTTTGTTGACCCGGTAGACCCACTGAGACTAGAAGTACCTTTTTCAGGGCTAACGGGGGCAGGGGGGGATACAGATGGTAACCAACTGACCTTGAACCAGATTAAGCTGTTAGTGGTATTTTTAATGAATGGGAGAAATTTAGCCAGGACACCGGGCGAAATTCCCCTACTCTTTTCGAGAAGTGCCTTGGGATCTTTAACATCTACCTGAACTACCACCAGAACAGGCAGATGGGACCTTGGTTTAACATCTCCTCTGAAAGACTGCATCTCAGGAGAGCATCACCCCCCCTCATGCTGCACTATAGTGTCAATATTGGGATATTAACCCAAGTGCATGGTGTAGGGATAAATACAGTAGTATACTTTTTTCCAGACCGAGGGTGACAAAAGGCCTTGGTGTTCCTTGTACTACTACACTAAACACAGATAAAACACTTAAAGTTCCCAGTTGGTGGAGGCAGCATTCACTCTGGTCTCATTTCTATTTTCTCTTACTTAAAAAACACAGTCTTTACTGCCAGCCCGGTGGCGCTGAGGGTTGGAGCGAGGGATGCCACACCAGCGACCCAGGTTTGGGAGCGAGCACAGGTCTTCTGGGGTCAGTGGGGATGGGGAAGGATGGAGCACCCTAGGGCTGCTCTCCTTCCCCGCGGGGAGGGGGTATTCTCTCATCCCACAGCTCTGGCAACCCCTGGCAGAGGCTGAGGACGGTGCAGAGCTCAGGTGCCGCTTGCAGGAGATTGGAGCTCGGCAGATGTGCACATTGGGCTGGACAGCATTGCATGTCCGAGCTCCGGGGCAGAAACGCAGGAAAAATCCCCCTACCGTTGGGTGAGGCAATGGTGAACACCTCATGGTCTAACCACATGCCCAAGGTCGTCCAATTCTCTGGTTCTCCTGGGGTCTGGGGCCTCTCTGTGGGGCCAGGAGAGGCCAGACCCCCGCTTACCCAATGTAGTTCCTGGATATCGGTTCAGGCGGGCAGTTGAGTCCAGTGCCTTAAGAGTTGGGTTCCAGAGAGATGCCCCAAAGGTAGGGTGCTTACAAACAGAATGTACAAAACAAAAAAAAACACAGGCCCAGATTTTCAAACTGCGCCATTCTGAGGCGCAAGCCCCTGCGCTGCTCAAAATAGTTGCGCAGGGGTGTGCCCGGGGTGATATTCAAAGGAGTTGCGCTGTTGAGCAACCCTTTGAATCATCCCGCTGTAGCTCTGCACCAGGGGCGCAGCCCTACCGGACAGTCAGTCGGCGGAGGGCGGAGCGGCAGGCGGTGGATGCTGCCGCCGGCCGCGGGGAGCGGGTGGAGGGCTCTGGGTGGGTGGGGGACACTAGACACCAGGGAGATGTTTGGGGGTTGTGGATGTGACATTCTGCCTGCGATTGGGCTTACGGTCCACTGACCACTAGGAGATATTCGGGTTGGGGGAAAGTTACATTCTGCCTGCGATCGGGCACTGGGGGTTCATTAACGCTCTGCCCGCGATCGGGCTGTGGGATATGTGTGGGGTTTCATGTAACTGTAATGCCCGTAATCGGCTTCGATATGTGGCTGGGGGTTCATGTTACCTATGCCCGCGATCAGGCTGGTGGGGGGGTTGATATAGGTTATGCCGCGATCGGGCTTCGGAGATTGTGGGGGTTGTTTTACGCTCTGCCCGCGATCGGCTGGTGGAAGGACCGAGTTGAAGCCGCGCTGCGGTGGCAGCTGCTGTGTTGCGCCTGCAATACAGCAGCTCACCTGTGGGTGGCCCTCAACTGATCCTTTTTTGGCTCAAGGTTGTGCAGGCGCAGGTTGGGGTTGGCGATGGACAACTCTGCCAACCTGACTGAATATCGGTTCATGCAGGTTATGCACGGTTCCTCCTCCTGTTGAGCATGCATTCATTTGCATTGCTCTTTTGCGCAACCTGTTGTCAGTGGCGTAACTGCCTCCTGCTGAATATCGCAGAATGGCGCATTTTTGGACTTGCGCGGGTTGCGCATGGCGCAACCCTTTTGAATATCTGGGCCACAGTCATTACTAATGAGCCTTTTAAATTACTCCCTCCTTTATACCTGAACTTAGGGCTGCTTTCTATGACAGGGTGTAGCCATGGCTCTTCACTTAAAATGTTCCAGTGTTTTCTTACGGCATTTTTATCTCTCCATAGGCTGGATCCCTTACAGAAATATAAGTGTGCTGTGTACATGGGGAATTGTGCGATAATTGCATGCAGCTTGCATGCACAAAGTGAACCTAAGCGAACCAGGTCTAAAAAGCAAATCAGGCTCGCATGCTACAAGCTTGACATGTGCCCAGCAGGAAAGCTGGTGTGAACATCTTCAAAAAATTGCATCAGGATTGTGCGTTGCATGCTTGACATGAGTGCAGCAATTAAGCTGGTGCGAACATCATTTAAACATCACATCAGGTTCACACGCAGCATGCTTGCCATGTGAGCAGCATCTCATCTAAAAAACACATCAGTTTCTATTTCTTATACTGCTGCTAGTGATTAGGGTTTTTAAAATATATTTTTATTTGAATTTCCATAAAAATTAGGTAAACTCATTAATTCTGATCCTTTTGCAAGTTGTTCAGTGGCTTTTGATTGTTATTAAATCACCATTAATTTGTATTGTTTGCTTACTGCATTAAATGCCTAGGCTTCAGTAAGTCACATTAATTTGTAAAGTATTGTTTGCTTACTGCATTACCAGTAAATGTCTAGGCTACAGTAGTTCACATTAATTTGTAAAGTATTGTTTGCTTACTGCATTAAATGTCTAGGATATAGCCAGTCAACATCCCCCATTCCAGATGTATGAAGAGGAGCCTCTTATTTGTGAAGCCTGTCCTTTTTGTTCTAGACCATGCAAACCCTTCTGCATATTTAGTGTTACAAGTGTGTTTCTCCATGTCTGGTTCATCTCACTTACTTTCGGTTTGTCATTCTTTATTGAGCATGCTCACTATGGCCATGCTCACCACTCTTTGTGCTAAGTAGGGTCTTGAAAGCATGCACCATACCTCACATTTTGTCACTGAAATTAGGACATAGACACTCAAAATGAGGGACAGTAACCCACATGATGATCAGGGCACATCATAATTATAACAAGTCTTTATTGACTTTAGGTTTTACAGACAGTAAATGATCAGGGCACATCATGAAACATGGGGATACAGTACTTCAGAACACAGTGGAAACTATTGCATTAGCACCTGAGAATGAATTTCTGCCATTTAACAGGGGTGCCATTTAGGTAGGGCAGAGGTGGGAAGTCTCCCCCCCTTTTGTTGTGCCTAGGTTGTTCATATGGTGTGGCAACAATGGCTTTAAATTTGGGTTTAATCTTTTGCACAATATGTGCCCACCTGGCCTGTGTGTGCTCATGCTGCAGGTACTCTCCAGGCATGACTGTGTCTGTATTGTGTTGTCCACTCTCTCCACCTGTTAGCAGTGGCACAGTCACATGTGATGTGGATGAGCTGCAGCCAACAAACAGCAGATCAGCCTTGCAAGTGCGACACAGTCTTTCCCACCACCGAGTAGACAGACAGCTTGGAGGAGTCAGGGAACACTGAACTCTCAACAACAGTGTTGTTCTACTGTTAGTGAATCGTCGTCTTCCCTGGTGGCTGAAGGGGCAGAGGGTGAGCTAGAAACTAACTCAAAACTAGGCTACCTGCCTACTTACTCTGCTAGGCTCGCCTTGCAAAAAAAAAACAGCACAGCCCCCCACGTCTGCAAGCTAAGCTAAACAGCAGTGGTGACTGTGGTGTGGGTGACCTTCATATGCCTCGATCAGTGCAGTGTGGCAGCAGCCACAGCCACAACCAGGTAAGAAGCAAGCAGCCCAGGTTGGGTGGATTCGGTTGGTTAGGTGACTTGGTCGTGGACTACATTGAGTACCTGTGATGATTGGTTCTAGCATCCAGCTTCTGGCAGAAGAATAGCGGTGAGGCAGATGGAAAACTGGACTGGTGGCACACTATGCCAGCCTGCCGGTTCTGGCAATATGGCCGGGTAAGTTAAATCATTTTTTTACAGGGGGGATTGGGGAAGGAGGAAGGACTGAAATATTGATATGTTTTTTCACATTTCTTCACATTTTGGCAGCTTCATGGCCCACAGGGGATGGGTACTGAATGGAATGGAGTCAAGGAGAAAAATCTGGGCAGAGTACTTTTGGGGTGGGGGCAGAACTTCAGCTAGGACAAAAATTGGTTAGTAACTGAGTGAGTTTAAGTCCAAATCTGATGCATTGCTGAGGGGTTAATACAAATGAATCTTATACATTTAAATTTTTCATGATTTGCATAACACTTTTCAGTCAAAACAAATAAGCTGTACCTTTTAGAGATGTTACAGACATTTTAGAGCTGTTCTGTGCATTCAAGTACACTTAAGAGATATGGTATGCAGACTATTGGAGCCTCACTATAGTCAGGCTTATGCTGCCCCCACTCAATGAAGCTGACCTCCACATCCCCACTCTTAGGCACATTATGGCAAAGAGGACTGCAGGGGTGTGCACCATTGAAGTGAATGGGGTGTTTTTTTATTACTATTTGATATATTATTGATGGAGATTTGGAAACTAATGAAGGCTACCGCTCAACTAACAAGGGCTTGTATTTTTTTAATATGTCACTTTAATTGCCTACTGCAGTGTAATCAGTGGGGGCATCCAGTCACTGGCTCGACCCACCCGGAGGGCAACAGGCTCACTTGCATGATGGGGGTCAGTACGGCCATTCCCTGACCCCCGCTGCCTGCCCAAGATTGACCCCCTCAGAGCCAGGTCCACGACAGACCTCCAGGTGCTACAAGCATAGCAATTAAGCTGCTCGCTCTCATCCAGCCCATTTTCCTCCCATGTTTTTTGGCCCCTTGAATGTGGACGTGCAATGACATTGAAGGTGTGTGCACTGATGTCCGCCACACTCACCCCAAGTACACCAGCTCTGGTGAAGCCGCTGATAATCACCAGGGGCCACTACAGAGCAGTGAGATCCCTCAACCCTCCCCAGGGATAGGAGAGCAGTCTTTGACACTCAATCCTAACCCTCCCCTGCCAACCCCTGATGACCTGGGCATGTTTCCGGACCCAGGTCAGCAACGTGGCATGAGGTGTGGCATCCAGCACCTCAACCCTCCGCACCGGGCCAGCTAACAAGGACCTTGTTAGTAGAACAGTGGCCTTCATTATTCTCCAACTAATCATCATAATGTATAAAATAGTAATAGAAAATAACTCCATTCATTTCATGGGGGTTTGCCCCATCACTGTGATCCATGGATATCATCTCTTAAAGACTCCTGCCTCTGGCTCCCTAAAAATCAAGTAAAAGACTTTTTGCTTAGATCTGTACTTGGTTAGTTGTCTGCAGTAGCATGGCTGTACCTACTACAGTGTGTGTGCATGGGGTGTGTGTCTGTGGAGTTACTTCTGCCTTTGTGTTTGCACCTTAAAGTCTGTTTGTGTGGAAGTATTCAAAACGATGGAGAGAAAATAGTAGGAGTATAGGCCAGACAGAAGTTATCCAGTGGTTTTGTGGGTAGGTTGTCTATTAGGGTGGGGCAAACAACATGTGTTTCCATTGGTATGTGTGCTACAGTTCAACTGTGAAAATGAGACAAGAAAGCTGAAAAGCATAACAGTGGCTATAAGCATGCCTCATGAATGCAGATTTATTCAGATACAGTATGTACTGAAGTACAAGTGAGTCATATGTGTACAGTCAGTATGGCTTAGTGGTTAAAGGCACTGAACTGCAAGCCAGTAGGCTTGGAGACTTGAAGACCTGGGTTTGAATCTCATCAACCTCGACTTGTGTATGGTGTGATCCTGAGCAAGTCACTTAACTTTTATGTGTGCAGTTATCAGTGACCACTTGCTTTTTTCACACATGCATGCAGTCTTTCCCAATTTAACATAAAAAATCATGGTTTCCACACTTGCTTGCTGCATACATTCCATATGCATGCAGTCGGTTCCAATTTAATATTTAAATTATACTTGCAGCATGCAGATCACTGTAGTTTTGTGTGTCCAGCATGAATGCATTTCTTATAATTATTTCTGTAAGGGATTATATGTTGTACAATAAGAGACTCCTTCCATATTAATATGTGTCAGAGCTCTCTGTTGAGAAGAAATCGGATCTACTCACTGAATTTACTTTTTGTACAGCTTTCAGAAATACCTCTGGTTTATAACCTCTATCCATAATCTCACAGGTGTTTATCATCTCCTTTGTTGTTTCTGACTCTTTGCTGCAATTGCACTTCATTCTAAGTAGCTGCCTCTCTCAGGTATGTTCTTTATAGTGTGACCTGGGGGGTTATTCTCATAATGTAAAACTGTATGTCTGTTTCTTTCCTGTATAACTTTATATGTAAATGTCCATCCTTTTATAAATAGTTAGTTCCAGGAAATCTTTTTTGTCTTTACTTGTTCAAGCTGAAAACTTCAAATTTGGGTCACATGAATGTATATACTTCATGACATTTTGTAAATCTGTTTCTGTGGCTTCCCATAACATTATCACATCATCCCCAACCCGAATCCATTTTTTTCATGTATGCACTCCATTTTTTGTTATTATTATAATAATTCCAGAGGTATTTGTCTTCCCACTCCCACACATAGATGTTTGCCAGTGAAGGGGTAAAAGTGGTACCAGTGGTAGTTCAATGTATTTGTTGGTAAAATCCATTGCAAAAATCAAAGAACTTGAGGTGAGTACAAAGTCAGCCAGAGTTAAAATAAATTCTGTAGGAGAGAACCACATTTGTGGGTCTTTTAGACAATTTATTTCTTAATGTTTCTATGCCTCTTTCATGTGGTATATTATTGAACAGGTTTTTGACATCACAGGTAACCAGGACTGTATTCGCACACTCTTATATCATCCAGAATTTTTAATACATCGTTAGTGTGTCCTACATGAGACAATTTCTTTTACAAGCGGGCAGAAGAAAAATAAAATTATTGACATGGAACCTGTTTACTATAGGTAGGCCTAGTTGATTGGGCTTATATTTATGTATTTTTGGCAACAGGTATTGTGACAGGAATGATGCGACAGAAATGGGAGCTGATTGTTAATTACTTACGTTAGTGAAAAGCTATTTTCTGTCCTTCATATTCACCAGAGTGCTTCTGCCTGTCATGCTAACAAAAAAAAGTAAAACCACTGGTACTTTAATGTCACTAGCAGGCAATGCATCTGCACAGGGTGATAAGTCTTGAAGAATGTGTGAGATGGACACACACACACTCTTGTTACACACTTTAAAAGGTTCGGTGGGTTTGAAAGTAACCTAAGGTTTCAGCCTTGGGCAATAAATTCAGAGGTTTCATTACAACAAGGGTATTCAGGGATTTATTTAACTCAAAATATTGATTAGCGTTTTGCTCATAAAAAGTGCTAAATCTTTGTGAAAATGCACAACTCTTGCCTCACTGTGTTTAACAAATACAGCACTTCTAGAAAATCTTTATAAATACTTTCTGTAAAGTTAGTTGGGCCTCTCACTGGTAGTTACCTCTGCCACTCATAAATACGGCCACTCACTCGATCTGGTCTTCCTGCTGGGGTTGGAGGCCTCCGAGGTGGCCACCACACGGTGAGATTCAATTTTGGCACACCCTCGCATAGACCTACCCCAGTGGAGATGGTCAAGTACCGCCCTTTACAGGATGTTACGCCCACTGGTCTAACTGCGGTTCTTGACCTATCAGAGTTTCCTGGGTTGAGCATGAATCCGGAAGAAATGGTGCAGGCCTATAATAAGGCTGTCACCTCTGCTCTGGATTTAATTGCTCCCACCCGTGTGCGACCTCTTTCCCTTCGCCCTCGATCCTCATGGTTTGACCAGGATCTGAGGGAGTTGCGGAGATTTGGTCGCAGGTTGGAGAGAGGTTAGCGAAAGTCCGGCTCTGATGCCAACCATATTAGACTTCTAGAGCATTATAAACTCTACCAGTCAGCAATTACTCATAAGAAGCCAATGTTCCTGTCCGGAGAAATTGCTGCCGCTCAGAACCGACCAGCCCAACTCTTCAGAACTGTGGACAGGCTGTGCAACCCAGCCTGTCTGCAGATCCATCAAGCTTTTTCACAGTTACAGTGTGAGGAGCTTGCTCGATTCTTTGCTGATAAGGTGGCCGACATCAGGGCCGAGATTTGCGCCGCCTCCTCTACGGGGATTGCAGTGGTCCAGCCTATGGTTGCAAGCACCTTGTCTACCTGGAGTTCCTTCACAAGGCCGGAAATCGAGGATATTGTGAGGATTGTCCTAGGTATACGCACCACTAGCTGTAGTTTAGATCCAGGTCCTACTGGCCTGATTGTGGGCTGTAGGGATGTCATCATCCCGATCCTTACCAGGATAGTCGGGTGGTGTTCCCTAGACACTGGTGAATATCCCCACTCCCTGAAGGAGGCGGTAGTGACACCAGTGT
Source organism: Neoceratodus forsteri (assembly GCA_016271365.2). Lineage (NCBI taxonomy): Eukaryota > Metazoa > Chordata > Ceratodontiformes > Ceratodontidae > Neoceratodus > Neoceratodus forsteri. The sequence goes on from CM057459.1 coordinate 1,474,731,624, forward strand.
TGAAAAAGACATCTTTGGACCCTGATTCCCTGGTAAACTACAGACCCATCTCGAACCTCCCCTTTGTTGAAAAGGTTATTGAGAAAGTGGTGGCTGCCCAGTTAGACAACCATCTTGCCATCCATAATATCTATGATCCTCTTCAATCAGGTTTTCATAAGAGACACAGCATGGAGACTGCGCTGGTTCGGGTCCTCAATGATCTCTTGATGGCAAGAGACCAGAAAAAATGGTCTATTTTGGTCCTTTTGGACCTGTCAGCAGCTTTTGACACCCGTAGACCATGGGGTATTGCTTGAGCGCCTGAGATACATCTGCGGGCTGTTGGGTTTGGTCCTCAGATGGTTTACTTCCTTCCTCACAGGTAGGACTTAGAGGGTGATATCGGGGATTTTTTCCTCTGAGCCTACTGCTCTGACCTGTGGGGTGCCTCAGAGCTCTGTGCTTTCTCCCATGTTGTTTGCGGTGTACATGCTTCCCCTCGGAGACATTGTAAGAAGATATGGACTGGAGTTTCATTGTTATGCCGATGACACCCAGCTCTATCTATCTTTCGTACCTGACCAGAATAGAGCTCTCTCAGTGTTTAACAGCTGTCTCAGGGAGATCCAGGATTGGATGAGGTCCAGCTGGCTGAAGTTGAATTCTGGGAAGACTGAGGTGTTGGTTGTGGATCCCGATGCGGATTAAGGGGTCGGGTGGTTGCTAGCCTCGGTTTATTCTTGGGAATTGTGGAGCTCCGACCTCTGAAAGGGTGCGAGATCTGGGGGTGATTCTGGATGATCAGCTGACTCTGCGTGCCCAGGTGTCAGCAGTCGTTAAGACATCCTTCTACCATCTTAGGAACATCGCCAGGATCAAGCACCTTATCCCATCCGGCGACCTACCTACGGTGATCCACGCCTTTGTGACCTCTCGTCTGGACTACTGCAATTTCCTTTACTTTGGGCTTTCTGGGGTAGATATCCGCCGCCTCCAGGTAGTGCAGAACTCGGCAACCCGGTTGTTAACGGGGACTTCTCGTTCCTCGCATATCACACCAGTGCTTCGAGATCTGTACTGGCTGCCAATTCAGTGGCGGATCACCTTTAAAGTAGGTCTTCTGACTTACAAAGCCCTACACGGGTTGGACCCTGACTATCTGAAAGAGCTTCTGGTGCCTTACCGACTGACACGTCCACTCCGCTCCACCAACAAGGGGTTGCTAGAGATCCCAAGGGTTAGTCTGGTGCCCGAGCTTTTATGTTTGTAGCACCCACCCTCTGGAATTCTCTACCACGTTGGATTCGAGAGTGCATGATGGTAGAGGGTTTTAAAAAGGGCTTAAAGTCCTTTTTATGGAATAAAGCATTTTCAGATAAGGTTGATGTATTTTAATTGCCCCGCTGTTAATTGTAGTTTATAAGGTATTGTATAGTTTTAGAATGTTTTTATTTGTAATTTATTGTATTGCGCCTTGGTTTTAAAAAAGGCGCAGACAAATGAAGTTTATTATTATTATTATACTGTCTTTTAGCCACATACTGTGCTTCCAGGTAAAGATGTGCTGGGCAGCTTCACCATGACTGGGTACAATTGGAGGGGAATCTTCCTTGTTCGATTCCTGCTGTTCCTGATCCTCCTCTGCCTCTTGCTGGGGGTGGGTTACCATTTCAACTATGCCATCCTCTGACAACAGGTCATGCCCCTCTTCGTTCTCATCACACATCAACCACTGCTTCACTTCATCTTTGGGTGGTGGGTTTTACAGATCAGCTGCTAGCCTAGTGATCTCTGCAGTAGAAGCATCTGTGTTATCAGGAGGTCGGGGATATTGGGGGGGGGTAGCCACAATAAGTTGTTGAGTCAGTTCTTTGAACTCTGCCTGATTGGTCTGAATTCCAGATTTCCACCACAACTTCTGATTGGGGTGCCTTTCTCACACTCTTGGTGGAACCAAGTGTATATCACAGCATCACACTACTCGTCCTTGTAGCTCCACATATTTTTGTGTTCCTCAGATCCAGCAGCTGTCTCTTTCAACAATCCATATCTTCTGTGCCACGGTGAGAACTATGTGCTTTCTTTTGTCCTTTGGGGATGGGGAATCCATTGTAGACAGCTACAGCTCTTTACTGAACAACAAGCTCTGTACTGAACAACATGCATACCTCACTAAGCACTTAATGACAGCTATATAGAGCTGTACACCGCACCTCATTAACACCTCATTAAGTGCTTAGTTAGGTAACCACAGGCCACAAAGCTGTGCTGTATTCAGAGAACACCTTAATTGCAGTGATTGACAACAGCCACAAAGTAACAAGCCAGCAGGCTACTGTATCTAAGAGCAGACTGCTATAAAAGTGGGGGATAAAGGGAGAGTTCATTAGATAGGGGGTTCCAGATTTCTAGGGATCGGATAAACAGGGTTCAACTGTAGTTAGATATCAAGTTCTTGGTGAGCCTACCTGGGAGGTAAGATATTGTTTTAGGAAATATTAGACTGTAGTGTTTTCCTTTCTAATATCTGTTATTCAAGACCTTTTATTTGCTTTCCTGTAAATGTGCATGCTTTCTTTAGTACTGTATATATCCTGGTTGTGTAAAGCCCCCTCCTCCCTGAGTTTTGCAGTAAATTATTTACATAGAAGCAGTGACTGTGGCTTATTTGCAAAGGTAATAGCATTATTTTCATTGGCAAAGTGGGACCTCTGTCTAGCATCCATTAGTCGACGAGCACCCTACAAGATCTGAACTGTGTTGACCTCCCAGCCCAGTGCAGGGAAGAGCTAATGTCTTGGGGAACCAAGTCGTGGCAACAAGAAGAAAGAAGGCACAGACATCTCTCTAAAGGCTGTTATAGCCCAGAAGGTAAAATCTGTCACAGGTATATTGTTGGTTTAACTGTGCTGTTTACCATTAGAAAGGTTTTTTTCTGTTTAATTTATCTAGCCTTTTTGTTCCACTTCTGTAACATTTTATGTCTTGTACTTGCTTTTTTATTGTTTTTATTTATTATGCTTTGTCTTGCTGCCTGCCACCATTACCTCCACCTCAGTCATGCCCCCTTCCACTCCCACTCCCACATTAGCTGCAGCTCACTTGATACCCCTTGGCTTGCCCCCCAGGGTGGGGTTGCAACACCATCCCTCTTTGGTGTCACAGTCGATGGGATAGGTTAGAAAGCTGGCCTGGGAGCTCGTCAGAGTAGAGGGCGGGCATCATCTAGGTGACAGGCAGCAGCGTATTTCCCCTGTATGCGGGGGTGGGGATGTGCAATGACATCCAGCATTCACTCCACCCTACATACTACATTCTGGTGCCGGTTGCTGTGGTACCCCTTGCCTCAGCCAGGGGTCCATCAAGCACTGGTCACACCCCCTCCCTCTACCTGGAGAGGAGACCAGTCCCTGGGATGCTCAATCCTTCTCCCTCAGCTGGCCCTCCAATGGCACTGGTCTGTTTCCGAACCCAGGTTGCCGACGTCAAAAGCGGAAATCCAACCACTGCGCCAATGGGCTAGCTCTTGCTTTTTTATTTCTACCACATACATGTTTTTTGGGCCATAAAACTATGGCTCCCCCATCATCTGTTTGTTTTACTGTTGTATGTGGCCACTGTTATATCTTCTGTAATGCTTCTCTCTCTTCTACTTATATTCTGGTAACCTTTGTATTCTTCATACATTTTTACAACTTCATCAACATCGTTGTCAACTAATTTGCTGAAGATATTCATTACTCCATTTGAGATACCATTCAGCATGTAAGATGACCTGCTATGAAACTGGGTCTTGTCTCTTGTGCGCTTAATGACAGTTTCTTCACCATTCACAAACATGTGACTTTGTGCAGAAGTAATTGTCTGTAAAGGGTTTTGTGAAACTGTTTTGTTTTGCAAAATGTACTGTAAGAGCACTATTGATGAGCCAACTGTGAGGAAGGAGTCACCTGACTCTGAAATATCAATACACCCTGATGTCTGTGGCAAGGCTACCTTGGGCAGCACCAGCAAAAAATACAGTTGCCACTAGCCTGAGGAACAATTGAAGAGTATAGAGTGCACAGATGCTACGGTAACCAGGAACCGGCGTGCACCCTACATTCATCCTGGGTTAGTCCTAGTAGCCTTATAAGGACAAAATGGAGTAAAAAGAGTGCCCTTAGTCAGGGATGAAATATTTAAAAACTGACACATGGGATGGAAGTCGTTTTGCACATTACAAGCAATGGTCATTTGTACCATATAGGATTAGGCAACTGAGCTGCAAAGACCAATACACATCAGTGTGGTAAACTGACTGTTTTTTCTGAACCACTTTGACTGTTCTCTGTGTTGAACTTGGAAAAAGAAAGAAGGATCATGTTGCCTATTACAGGCCGCATGAATAAATAGATTATATCACTCACATACATTATTGGTTTAGGGATTTTTGGTTTGCCATAAGAGCCGTTAATAAAACACGTTTCAACTTATTTTGATTTATGACATTGTAAAGATCCATTCGTTTTCTGAGTGCTGAGACAGCTTCACTACGTGTGCAGCAAATTTTATTTATTTCAGTTTGGGATTAAATACCTTTGAGTCAAATGCTCGTTTACAAAGGTTCCAGGTCAGACAGGTACAAGACAGACATTTTTACAGCAGTAACTTAAGGACAATACAAATACATATGTTGAAAATAGTCACATAGAAAATTATTCAACGGGTTCAGGGTTACACTGGTTACATACATAGGATTATTTTCAAAGTCAGAGCATACGCATTTGATTCCAAGAGGCTTAGAGATCCCAGGGAGATTTCTGCATCATTCAGAAAATAGACTAGTAAGACAAGACGAGGGTGGGGTAGGCACTCATAGTTGGAGTGAGAACGGGCCAGGGTAGGGGAGGCAGCAAGAATAGGGAAGTGGAAGGATAGCAGGAGTAGTTGCAGCCTGGAGAGGCATTGTCAATGGAGTTAGAGGGTAAAAAAATGATAGAGGAGTAGTACGAGGTGGAGGAGGAGGGAGATAAATTTTACGTTTGAATTACCCTAAAATTTTACACCAAAACATCTCTTCTTCTTAAAACTAGATTTCTGAGCACAACATGAGTTTCCATTTGCTAGCATCCTTATAATTCTTGAGGCCTGGAGATAACGCTCCAGGCACAACATGTGTGGTTTCTAAGGGTATAAGCCTGCCTTGAAGAGCAGCCACCTTAATAACTAAGGGAATGGGTTTAGCCTGAACTCCAGAAATAAAAACGATTGTCAAACAAAATTCTATCTTCTGTTCTTAGATAACTTAAAGTTTCATAGCTCATGTGACAAACACCTGAAAGAGCAGCTGCAAACTAAGTCCTTTTTCAGTGACATCTGAATTATATTGGGGAATAGACAAATGTGCAAAAGCAATAATCATTAAAGACATTTTCAACCATAGAAACAGAATTTGACAGCAGATAAGGACCTTTTGACCTACTCAGTCTGTGCAGCCCTCACCTCATCTTGTACCAAGCATACCTGGGTATCGAGTGCCCTCACACTGTCCTGCACACCTGGATATTGAGTGCCTCATCTTTCACCTAATCCTATATCAAATATTTCTGGGTGTTGAGTGCCTTCATCTCTCACCTCACCCTGTACTTAGCACCACTAGGTATTCCATACCCTCACCCCAACCTGTACCAAGCACTCCTAGGTATTGAGTGTCCTCACCCCTCAACCCATCCTGTACCAATCTCTCCTGAGTATCGAGTGTCAAGTGAATTGCAATCATAGAAACACCGAATTTGACAATGGATAAGGACCATTTGGCTCACTGCCTGTCCAGTCTTCGCCCCATCCTGTACCAAGCACTCCTGTGTATCAAGTGCTCTCACACTCTTCTGTGCCAAGCACTCTTGGGTTTCTAGTGCCCTCATCTCAGCCTATCCTTGACCATGCATACCTGGCTATTGTGTGCCTCATCTCTAACTCCATCCTATATCAAACACTTCTGGGTATCGAGTTCCCTCATCTCTCACCCCACCATGTACTTAGCACCATTAGGTCAGTGCCCTCATCCCATCCTGTACCATACACTCGGGTATTGAGTGCCCTCACCCCTCACCCAATCATGTACAAATCACTCCTGGGTATTGAGTGTCCTCAATCAATTCTGTACCAAGCAGTCCTGAGTATTGAGTGTCCTCAATCAATTCTGTACCAAGCAGTCCTGGGTATTGAGTGTCCTCAATCAATTCTGTACCAAGCAGTCCTGGGTATTGAGTGTCCTCAATCAATTCTGTACCAAGCAGTCCTGGGTATTGATTGCCCATCTCCTTCACCCCATACTGTTCCAGGAATCTCAGGGTATCTGTGCTCTCACCCCATCCTGTACCAAGCATTCCTGGGTATTGGGTGCTCTCCCTAGACTATATTATACACTCCTGGGTAGTGAGTAGCCTCACCCATTACCACATTCTATACCAAGCTTTCCTGGGCATTGAGTGCCCATAACCCCTCCTGTAACAAGCACTCCTGAGTATCAATCACCTTAGCCCTGTACTTGGAGTACTCCTGAGTATCATGTGCTTACACTGCTCACCTTATCCTGTAGCATACCCTCCTGTGTATTGAGTGCCATCACCTCCTCTTTTGAGAAGCACTCCTAGGCACTGAGTGTCCTCACCCTTCACTCCATCCTGTTCCAAGCACTCCTGGGTATTAAGTGCCCTCACTCAATTGGTACCAAGCACTCTTGAGCAATGATTGCTCTCACCCAATTTGGTACCAGGCACTCCTGGCTATTGAGTGTGCACTTCCTGTTCAGTAAAAAGCACTCCTGGGTATTGAGTGCTCACTTCCTGCATGGTAACAAGCACTCCTGGGTATTGAGTGTCCACTTCCTGTTCGGTAACAATCACTCCTGAGTATTTAGTGCCCTCAACTCATTTGGTGACCAGTAATTCTGAGTATTGACTGCCCTCACCCACACCCCATCCTGTACCAAGCACTCCTGGTTATTGAGTGCCAACAGCCCATTCAGTACCAAGCACTCCTTGGTATTGAGTGCCCTAACCCGATACCCCATCCTGTACCAACCACTCATGGTTATCGCATGCTCGCACCCCATTCAGTACCAAGCACTCCTTTGTGCTGAAAGCCCATTTGGTGCCAAGCACTCCTGGGTTTTGAGTGCCCAGACTCCATTCATTAACAAGCACTCCTAAGTACTTAGTGATCTTATCCCTCACCCCATCCTGTGCCAAACAATCTTGGGTATCTTGTATCCTCAAACATTCCTGTACCAAGCATTCCTGAACATTGAATGCCATCACCCCATCCTGCACAAAGCATCCCTGGTTATTATTGTCCTCACATGTCATCCCATCCTGTACCAAACACTCCTGGATATTGTTGAGTGCCCACAAATAATCCTATTCCAGGCACTTCTGGGTTTCAAGTGCTCTCCTTTAACCAATCATCTAGCAAGCATCCCTTTCTGTACCAGGCACTCCAGTGTATTGAGTGCCCTTACTCCATTAGTACCAAGGCAAGGCAAATTTTATTTTTATGGCACCCAATCCCAAAGGTTATGGACACCTAACAAAGAATTACAGATAAAACAAGTAAAATTCAATAAATAAAAATAAGAATTCCAATAGTAAAATTCCCTAATAGTCCTGATTATTCTATATAGGTCAGACTGAAGAGGTGTGTATTTAACTTCTGTTTGAAAACAACAATTGAAGGGGCCTCCTGGAATACAGATGGAAACGTGTTCCACAGGGTCGACCCAGAGACACTGAAAGCTTGGCCACCAGGTGTCTTGAGCTGAACCCTGAGAACATCCAGGAGGCCCCTCGAGGAGAAGCAGAGGGATTGAGCAGAAGTCACAGGTGACAGGAGCTCCAACAGGTAGCCAGGATCCAGCCTGTATAGGGCCTGATAGGTGAGCAAGCCCACCTTGAAAAGGATCCTCCACCTGACCGGCAGCCAGTGCAGAGCACACAATACCAGGGTCACATGACAGGACCTAGATAGACCTGTCAGCAACTGGGCTGCTGCATTCTGCATCAGCTGCAGCCTGAGGAGGGTCCCTCCCATGACCTGGAAGTAAAGAGAATTACAGTAGTCAAGCCTAGAGGTAAGAAAGGCATGGACCAGAGTCAGCAGATAATCGGGCAGAATGAGAGGCTTGAGCGTAGCAATGTTCTGCAGGTGGTAAAAAAACACTAGCCCACAGATGACACCTGATCTTCAAAGTTCAGCCTGTTATCCAGGATCACACCTAGATTTTGCAGCCTCAGGGAAGCAACCAACGGAGAAGACCCCAGGAAGAGAACTGTGTCCTCTTCAGGTTGCTGCCCATCATGCCGTGACCTTGCTCAATCACTAGCACCTCTGTCTTATCTGTGTTTAGTCTCAGCCAGCTGGAAGCCATCTAGTCATTGATTTTAGCCAGACAGGTGTTAAGCACATTGACAGCATCAGATGTTTCAGTTGCAAATCACAAATACAGCTGGGTGTCATCTGCATAGCAATGAAACGCCATGCTATATTTGTCGAATGATCTCATCCAGGGTCAGCATGTACACCATGAACAGCACCAGTGACAAGATCGAGCCCTGTGGAACTGCACCCGATAGGGACATTGGGGAGGAGGAGGAGAAGAAAATCCCCATCACAACCCACTACACCCTATGAGAGAGATAGGACTCAAACCATCTGATGACAGCCCCTATGAGTCCACAAACTCACAGAGCTGATCAAGAAGCATGACATGGTCCACGGTGTCAAATGCTGATGAGAGATTGAGAAGTACAAGAACTGACCTGTCTCTTATCATGATGCACTCTAACTAGAGCTGTTTCTGTACTGTATCTGGCCTGAGAACCTGACTGAAATGGGTCATAGATGTCAAAGGACATGGGGCGATCCTCAAGCTGTTGTGCCACTAATTTCTCTTCAATCTGAGGCAGTATAGCACAGTGTTCTAAGGCTCTGAGCTGCAAATCTGGTGACATCCAGTAGACCAGACCTGAGTTTGAATCCCACAGCTTCCACTTGCATACTGTGTGACCCTGAGCAAGTCACTTAACCTTCTTGTGCTCCCAGGTCACTCCTGTAAAAGAGCTTTCAACTTAGTGTGCTATACCTGGATAAACAACTAAATAAAAAAATAAAATCTTGCTCAAGAAAGATGGGTTAGAGATTGTACGGTAATTCACTGGGATGTCTGTGTCAAGAGAAGACTTCTTAAAAATGGGTCTTACCAGCACTTCTTTCAAAGCTGCTAGGAATACCCTCTCTACCATTGTGCACCTGGCAACCCCAGTGAACACCTGGCCAACAGCCTTGGTGCATCCCAGTAAGATATGCATTTGGGCTGGATACAGTTCACAAAATGTGTGCTTCAGCTTTAAGATTACCTCAGTCACACCAGACACCTCCATTGGCCTAAACTCCTCCCAAACGGGCAGAGAGCTTCTGCTCCCACTAGTCTGACCACTACGAGACACAAGCCTCCGTAATGGAATTCCAGACCGGATAGATAACACTCTGTCAAAGAAGAACAGAGCAAACTCTTCACAGAAGGTGGATGAAAAAGTCGTTAGCTGTAGACAGGCAGGATCAAGAAACCTATCCACAGTCCAAAAAAGCTGAGAAAGTTTGTTCTTTCCTGCCACAGTCTCCCTGGACAGGAATTCTGCTTTCTTACAGGAGATTGTCTCCTGGTACGCACCATAGTGAGCATGCAGGAATGGTGTGGTTTTGTTGTGCCTAGCTTGAACCTTTTTTTTTTATGTTATACCCCTTCCCCCAATATGCACCCCAGTCGAGAATCCTTTATTAGGGGTGTGTGGGAGGTACAGCCCTCACATAAAACATGAAAAAAGTAAGTCACCAATGCTGTTTTGCTGTGTACTGGCGTGTCAGAGTGCCAAAAAAGTTTTTGCCACTCTTGACTTCTTGATAACGGCAATCGCCTTTAGGCTTTTGTCAGTATCACATAGAACCTTTCTGATGTACCAGTGATTCTGAAAGACCTATTAGTGATGTCATAATTTGCCTGTATATATTGGTGTTGGTTTCATTGTGTTTTTAGCCTTTCATAAAGGATTTTACAATCCAATATACGTCAGACATTTATGTTGTTTTATATGTAATAAAATGTATTTTTAGCATTATTAAAGCACCTCAGTGGTATTCTGAAATAGGTATGTGTGCTCCAGTCTCTCTGAACTTGTATGCTATCAGTTTGACTGTTTGAGCACCAGTTACCTTGTGTGCACTTTTGTGAGAGCAATTCTCTTTTTTCAGGACACTGTTCTTGGGTAAGGTGGCTTCAGTTAATTGGAGGGTAGTTATAGGATACCAGCTGAGCCAGTTAAGTTGGATAGTCCTGTTCAAAAGGAGCTTGACAAAGGCCTCGGGCCAAGCTGTTTCAGAAGGGGGTGGTGCCTTAGTGTCTCAATATCTGGGGAGGGGTTCCTTCTAAAAAGAAAATCTGCAGTTGCATTTTTTAAACCATGCAAACATAGAGAGATGGTTGGTTCTTTGCTACCAGAGGACAAAGGTGTTACCATCACTGATGGGGATTGGTCTTTAGCCAGCCAGTCAGAGCAGGAAAGTCACAGAGATAATCTTTTCGTAACTGTCTTTTTAAAACCAGTACAAGGCTTGTTAAGTCAGTTCAGTTTGTAATGAGATAACTGATCAAATGGGACCCCGTTTTGAATTCCATCACAAGAGAGGTAACCTGGACAGACCGAGTGTGATTCAGCAATTTCTCCAGTCTTCTACAGGGTGAGCCTGGTTTCCACTCTTTCAGCCTCTCTTCATCTCTGAAGTCTCGGATTCAGTCCGAATTCAATTGGCAACACTACAGCCCGACTTTGGGCCTCCCACGCGCTTCCCGCATGAAACTACACAGTGTAAAAGCTCCTTCTCTTGTCACGGTCTCAACGGATCTGATCTGTGCAGATGCAAGGCAGAGCATTCCCTTCGGGTGCCAGTCAGTCCAATTGGTGGACTCAGCTGTCAGTCCTCAGAACTCTCCCTGTTGGTGTAAATAGGCCAGGGTCCAGAACTTAATTTCCCAGAATTGCTAGCTATATCTCCTACAGTAAGCCGGTTCCCTTTAGAGTTCTGATTCTGGTTGGCCCGAACAAACTCCATTTTAGAGGCCCCCCTGCACTCATTGGATCCATTCAACAGTTCAGATCCAAAATGGAGGGGCAAAACACACAGAGTCCCAGCTGCAAGAAAGGCAAGTTAGACAAACTGCATTCTACTTAATACTCTAACGTGTTTCAGGCAAACAGTTACACCTGTCATTTAGTATGTCACGCCGTTAGGGACATAATTCAGAATCTCTGGCTGTATAGTAAAACACACACTATATGGTGAAATACATACATCATATAGTGAAATATATACATTATATAGTGAAATACATACACAATGTAGTGAACCACATACAGTATCTACTGAAATATATACATCGTATAGTGAAATACATATACTGTATACTGAAATACATATATTGTATAGTGAAACACATACACTATATAGTGAAATGCTTACATTGCATAGTGAAATACATACACTATCTACTGAAATCCACATACACTATATACTGAAACAAATGTACTATGTACTGAAACATATACACTACCTATTGAGATACATACACTACAGACTGAAACATCCACATAAACTATCTACTGAAACAAATACTCTATAGATTGTAACACATACACTATATATTGAGGAAAAAACTGCATACACTATATACTGAAACAAACACACTATATATTGAAACGCATACACTACACACTGAAAAAAGCATATGCACTATATACTGAAACATCTACACTTTATATTGAAATACATACACTATCTGTTGAAATAAATACACTAAGCACTGAAAAATCTGCATACACTATATATTGAAACAAATACACTGTATATTGAAATACATACACTATCTATTGAAATGCATGTACTACACACTGAAAAAAGCACATACACTATATACTGAAACAAATACACTATATATTGAAACATCGTCACTTTATATTGAAATAAATATACTATCTGTTGAAATAAATACACTATGCACTGAAAAATCTGCATACACTATATACTGAAACAAATACACTACATGGTGAAAGACATACACTATGTATTGAAACACATACACTGTAGACTGAAAAATTCATATACTCTATATACTGAAACAAATAAACTACATACTGAAATGGACTATGTTCTGAAACTACCCATCTCCCTGCCCTTCCCCCAGGGTGCCTTCCTCAAGCAACTGGTCATGGAACCAACTCGGCAGAAGGCAATACTGGACCTTGTGCTCACAAACAGGGACAGTGTGATGGGGGTTACAGTGGGGGAGCACCTGGGTAACAGTGACCACCAGTCATTGTGGTTTGAAATCACAGAAAGAGCAGAATCAAACCACACAAAAACACATTATCCTGGATTTTAGGGGCAGACTTTGGGAAAATGGGGAGATGCTTGAAAGAGGCATTAAGAGGAATGGGACAGGAATCAGGGATTGAGGAACAGTGGGCAGTATTTAAAATGGGGATTATAAGAACAACAGAATTATGCATTAAGCAGGTTAGCAAGAGGAAAAAGAAAGGAGACCATTATGGTTTTCCAAAGAGGTAGCAAAAAAGTGAAAGCCAAAAGATTGCATTCAGGCAGTACAAAAGACACAGGCAGAAGGGGATAGGGAGAAGTACCAGGAGAAACAAAGGGAGGCAGGGAAGTCAGTAAGGAAGCCAAAGCTCAGACAGAAGAACACATTGCAAAATCAGTGGTTAAAGGGGACAAAACCTTTACAGGTACATAAGTGAAAAAAGAAGGACAAAGGAGGGATAGTGAGACTGAAGGGGAGGATGGGAGCCGTGGGAGGATGACAACAGTAAAGCTGACATATTGAACAGGTATTTCTGCTCAGTCTTTACTAAGGAAGAGGGTAATGGGTCTGAAAGGAGTACAAGGGTGAAAATGGTGCAGAAATGGACACAAGTCCTTTACAGAGAAAGGGTCCTGAAGGAACTGGAAGTAATAAGAGCTGATAAAGCAATGGGGCCAGATGGGTGCACCCCAGGGTCCTTAAAGAACTAAGAGAGGTGGTGGCTGAACCTCTGGCTATCCTGTTCAGCCAATCACTGGAAACAGGGGAGGTACCCAAAGACTGGAGGACAGCAGATGTAGTCCCCTTATACAAAAGTGGGAGCAAAGAGGAAGCAGGGAACTACAGACCAGTCAGCCTCACCTTGGTAGTGGGAAAGATCATGGAAGCACTACTGAAGGAGAGATTGGTGGAACATCTGGTTGTCAATGGACTACAGGACCCAAGGCAGCATGGTTTCACCAGGGGGAGGTCATGTCAGACCAACCTCATTGAATTTTTTGACTGGGTGACTAGGGAGGTGGATCAGGGGAGGGCAGTGGACATGGCCTATCTGGACTTCAGCAAGGCCTTTGACACTGTGCCACATAGAAGACTATTACACAAACTGGGGAATATGGGTGTGGGCAGGACAGTAGTGTGGAGGTAGGTAACTGGCTGGGTGGCAGGACACAGAGGGTGGTGGTAAATGGCTGTCACTCCACAGAGGAAGAGTGACCAGTGGGGTACCACAGGGATCAGTGCTGGGACGGTCCTATTCAACATCTTCATCAGTGACATTGCACAGGATATAGAAGGCAGAATTTCACTGTTCGCTGATGACACAAAGCTCTGTAACAGAGTAGACACACCAGAGGGTGTAGACAGAATGAGAAGGACCTGCAGAAACTTGAAGAATGGTCAAGGGTTTGGCAGTTGAAATTCAATGCAAAGAAGTGCAAGATAATGCATATGGGGCACAAAAACCCTGGCACAATATATCAGTTGGGGGTGAGGATATAGCATGCACCAAGCAGGAAAGGGATCTTGGGGTTGTCATCTCTGATGACCTCAAGGTGAGGAAACAGTGTGACAAGGCATCAGGTAAAGCAAATAGGATGCTGGGATGTATAGGCAGGGGCATCACCAGCAGGAAAGGGAGGTCATAATTCGCTATACAAGACACTGAGTGAGGCCCCACCTGGAGTACAGTGTACAGTTCTGGAGACCATACCTACGTAAGGACATAGACAGGGTAGAAGGTTCAGAGAGGGCAACAAAGATGGTGCATGGGTTGTATCACAAGTCCCTATGAAGACAGGTTGAAGGAACTGAACATGTACTCCTGGAGGAGAGGAGGGAGAGGGGATATGATAGAGACATACAAGTATCTTACAGGGAGGAACAGGGTGCAGGAAAACACTATTTTAGCAAAAAGATGTTTCAGGACTAGAGGGCATGGGATGAAGTTGGAGGGAGGGGCGATTCAGAGGAAACAGGAGAAAGAATTTCTTCACAGAGCGGGTGGTGGACAAGTGGAACACCCTGCCAGAGGAAGTGGTGGGGGCTGAAACAATCACGGGATTTAAGAATGCATGGGATAGACATAAAGGAATTCTAGAGGTCAGGGGTAAGGGGAAATAGACTTCTAGGAAAACAAACTGAACTTACAAGCTCAAATGGGCAGACTAGGTGGGCCATAGGCCCTTATCTGCCGACACTGTCTATGTATCTATGTATGTATGAATGTCTTAGAACTGAACTCATTGCCTGTTGCATTCAGTTAGCTGCTAGCTTGATGAGAGGACCTCTAAAACTGCAGAGCTGAGGTAAACAAAACAGGGCTATCTCTTATTCTACTTCTTTATGGGGGTTTTCCTTTTGTTTTGCTTGCACACCTTTAGTCAAATTTCAGACCATTGTGATGTGACAAGAAACTTTTAAAACTAATTTAAATGCTGTAGTTTATTCTTTTAAATAAGTGCTGCCTTCATTTACTGTCAGACAACACATTTGTATAGGAAGCTAATACAGGATATTCCTAACATACCTGTATACATAGGAGCTGCATGCATTTTTCCAAGTTAAAGCGTTGATTTGTTTATGTGTAATTAATTACTGTGTTAAGTCAGAAACTTATCTGAGTTGAATGCTTGGGAAGCACTTCAGGAGCTGTGGAAGTGTAAGCCAAAATCATTGCTAGTTTGTACTCTATGGACTATGTTTTAAGTTTTTATTTTAAAATATATATTTTTGCTGCAATCCTTCAGTATTCAATTTTCATCAGGAGTTTAGCTGGCACATGCATATAATTTGCATTGTTTTACTAAATAACTTTGCTGTGAATCCTCACTGGAGGCATGCACAGTCTGTTTTGGGGTTTGAGCTTCTCAAACTGTGTTTCCTTTTTTTCCCATAGAGATTTTTATCTCCTTAGTCACCCTGCTACCTCTTTGCCCACTGACATCTCCAGCCCAATCACTTACCATCCACAAGGCATATTTGCTCTGAGATCCCCCCCACTCACATCCCCTGTGTTGGAGCCAGGAGGGGGAGGGCCATTGACAAGGAGACACATATATGAGCAGAGCCTGGTTAGCAGTGCAAAATCTGCGGCAGGTTGTTGGATCATTTTGCCATTAGGGGGTTTCTACCTTTGGTTTCATCCCCTGGGCAGCCAAGCATGGAATGATGCAATTGCATATAAAGACACATGCTTGCTTTGTGCCTGCCTGAGACCTCCCCCTTATGCAACTCCACTGCCCTGCCAGCCCAACTCAGCTAGGTGGATGTTGAAGAGCGGGGTGGTCAGACTTCCCCTCACTGAGAGGAGAGCATTCCCCCTGTGCAACTCAGGTCCACCCCCAAAACTGGGCCACTGGCATGGGATGCAGTGCAATCACCACCAAGCTGCTAGGCCAGCCCACCAGACTGTGTTTTTATAAGTAAATAAAGACAGCGTATAGGTAAAAGAAGAAAACAAACTGTATTTTAACTAGTTTGTTATAAACATTTTAAGTCACATCACAATATTTTGAAATCAGATAAGGTTTTGCAAGCAAAATACGATAAAACAATACATAAAGAGATAAATAAGATAAACCTTTTATGTTTACCTTCTGCATCTTAGGAGGCATCGACCAGGATTTTTAGTCAATTAGGGCCCCATTTTCAGAAGGTTGGCGTGCAAAGCTAAACATTACACTGTGGGAACAGCATGGTTGGATCGGTGTTGTATTCAGCATCACTTGATGCTACCCTAGTCATGTGCATGTATACTACTACGACCATGTAAATGAGTAATCCTCTCCTGCATACAGAGCACAGTGCTGTTTAAAAGGTTTCCTTAGTGACCATAAGTACCACCCTCTACATTTTATACTCAGCCTCTAGGCTTCTAGTACCTAGATGCTTGATTTTGCACCTTTTGGCTTTGAACCCGAACTGCCATGTCCCATAGCACTCATTAAGTTTTCTAATGTCCTCACTCATTCTCTCCATCTACACCTATCAATGCTATTACAGATTGTGGTGTCATCTACAAACAAGCATTTGTCAATGCCGAATGTTTGCTTGCTGGCATTGGCAGTGGTAGTGTAGAAGTTACAGAGCTGCGTAATAGGAATGGCAGTGAAGTATTGAACTGAGGCCAACCCCACCACCACCCTGCAGAGAGTGACAAGCATTGGGGTGTGCGTTTGGGTCATCAGGCATAACAGCCATGCCATTTCACCACACCCCACCCTGCAGACACTGACAAGTGTCACGGTGTTCCTTGGGGTCTTTGGCCCTTATGCGCACCCATTTCATTAGGAAATGCAGTGAGATGGGTGTGATATAGGAGAATGGGGTGAACTTTGGTGCCGAAGAGTCCAAGGCATACCTCGATGCCTCTCACTGGCTGCAGGGTGTGGAATGGTATGAGCATTACATGCAAGAATCCCAAGTCACACCCCTGATGCCTGTTATTCTCTACAGGGTTGGGCGTTATGGTTGGAAACCCTAATACCTCAGGCATTCATTGGTATTTTCACTCCAAATTTTCAACATTTTTTGTGACCCCACCTCATCTGAACAGGGGAATATCAGTTTGTTAGCGCTGCTTATGCACAGTGACTATGGCATTTAGCACCACAGGTGCAAAACATTCTGAACAGGATGTAAAATGACAACTGTACTGTTCATGGGGAGGTGTAAAAATAGCAATGTTGCAAATCTGCAGTAAAAATATTAAAAAAATGGTGAAATCCGCAGTACATAGAAACTGTGCGGCGCTACACACCGTAATATAATTAGGTTGGGGATTTTTTACAGCAGATTGTTAACTCAGGCATTTTGGTGCCTCCGATCATGAACAGTGTCACTGTGATTTTCTTTATCTGTCCAAACAATGATTTCCCACAGCGACCACGCATCTCTGCGCTGAAAGTGTGAAAACACACTTCAGCCATGTTGTGAAAAATGACAGCTGTACTGTTCATAAGGAAGTGTGGAAAAATGCCACTGGAGAAAATCTGAGCTGAAAATATTACAAAGTCATGAACTTCCGAGGGTGCGTGGAAACTGCGCAATGCTCACTCGTAACACAGTCATTTTATGGACTTTTGTCACCAAATTTTCAACATAGCCATTTTAAGACCTCTGCTCATGAAAAGTGTAACTGTGATTTTCTTAATCTGTCCTTAACATTGCTTTCGCACATCAACAGCACCATTGTTCGCTACATGTGCGAAAACACATTTTGGGTGACATATGAAAAATGGCAGCTGTACTGTTCATAAGGAAGTGTAATAAAATGGCAATGTTGAAAATCTGGAGTGAAAATATTAAATTTGCAAACTTACGAGCATGCATAGGAACTGCATAGCACACGCTTGTAAAACAGTCATTTTAAGGAATTTTTTCACCAAATTTTCAACACAGCCATTTAAGACCTCTGCTCATGAACGGTGTCACTGTGATTTTCTTAATTTGTCCTATACATTGATTTGGCACACCGACTGCGCCATTGTGCGCTACATGGGTGGAAACACGTTTTGGGTGAGATGTGAAAAATGACAGCTGTACTCATAAGAAAGTGTGGTAAAATGGCAATGTTGAAAATCTGGAGTGAAATATTGAAAATTCGCGAACTTATGAGCGTGCGTAGGAACTGCACAACTCACGCTCGTAAAACAGTCATTTTTTTGTAAATTTTCCACCAAATGTTCAAAATAGGCTTCTTGAGAGCCCACCTTATGAACGCTGGCAATGTCATTTCATTAATCAGGCCCAAAAGGTGATTTTGCGCAGTGACTCGAAATCACCCTTCGGACCTGAATAACGCCATGACAGTGACATCATTCATGAAGGGTCCCAAAACCCCATGTTGAAAATTTGGTGCAAAATTCAAAAATGCCTGAGATATGCAACAAAGTTGAAAAAAACCCTATCTATCCGTTATACAGCTTACGGCATTTCTCAGTTCGCGATTACCGGCTTTGAAGAGTGCAGGCGTGTTCCCAGTCCACGAAGATCATCGCCGGACTCTGGAGGTAAATATGGGGTGAGGGGTGTGGAGAGACAGCAGTGCGCAGTGGGTGGGTGGGGTTGGGGGCAGGGAGACTGCGTGGGACCGTTTATTCTTTACAGGTTTTTTTAAAATGATGGCATGTGGAGCCGATGGGGAGTTGGACACCCCCATCAGCCATAGCAACTTTTGCCATGCTGGGGTGGGCTCCCACATGGCATCCTGTACTTGGGGAGGACAGTGGATCTGATGGGATTGGGCACCCCGTCAGCTATCATGAGTTGCCACGCTGGGGTGGGCACCCAAGCGTGGCATATGAAAAACTTTGGGGGGAGCGCAGTACAGTCGATGGGGGATTGAGCACCCCCATCAGCTATACAGTGTGTGCGTGGGGGGGCAGCATGCAGTATGCATGCATGTGTGTGTGTGTGTAAGGGGAGCTGCGCATGAGCAGGCGATATCTGATCACTGCTCACTGAAGCGTAGCTCCCCCTTTCAACTGTACGCCACTGCATTTTGGAGCTGTCATAGATGGCTCCAGCATGCATTGGTGGACTGGGGCGGTGCCTGCCAACACACTGACTGAATTGGAAGAGGGGGTGACACACCTCCGAAAACTCGGATGATGGCACTATGTTTCTTGCACATGCATGCAAGCAAACATAAAAATGACAGTGACACTGTTCATGAGTAGAGGTCCTGAAATGGCTGTGTTGAAAATCGGCTAACAATACTCCATAAAATGACTGTGTTACGAGCGTGTGTTGCACAGTTTGCACACACATCAGAATCCGTGAATTTATATTTTCACCCAGATTTTCAACATTGCCATTTTCCCACACCTACTTACGAACAGTGCATCCGTCATTTTTCCCATCCTGGCTGAAATGTGTTTTCGCACTTCCAGTGCAGAATAGAGCTGTTGCTGTGGGAAATCACTGTCCGGGACTGATTAAGAAAATGACAGTGATACTGTTCATGAGCAGAGGTCCTAAAATGCCTATGTTGAAAATTTGGTGATGATAGCCCAGTAAATGACTGTATTACAAGTGTGCGCTGCACTTTCCATCTGCCAACCTCGCAGATTTGTAATATTGTCCCGCCAGATTTTCAACAGTGGCATTTTTTCACACCTCCTTATGAGCAGTACAGCTGTCATTTTTCACATCCTGACTGAAATGTGGTTTCACAGCTGACACACACAATAAAGCGGTCGCTGTGGTAAATCAGTGTTCGGGACAGATTAAGAAAATGACAGTGGCACTGTTCATGAGCAGAGGTCCTAAAAGCCCTATGTTGAAAATTTGGTGACGAAACTCCATAACATGACTGTTTTACAAGTGTACATTGAACTGTTTCACGCACCCTTGTAACTTCGCACATTTGTTATATTTTCACACCACATTTTCAACAATGGCGCTTTTTTCACACCTCCTTATGAACAGTACAGCTGTCATTTTTCACATCTGGTATAAATATGTTTTTGCACTCCTGCCGGAGAATAGCACGGTCGCTGTGGGAAATCAGTGTTTGGGACAGATTAAAAGGTCGAACAAGTGAGAGGGGTGGCCGAGCTAAACTGAGCTCTGTAGGGCTGCTGCGGATTGTTTGTGGGCTGGAAAAGGCAGCAATGCATGCAGGGCCCCTACAAAAGGCAGCCTGCATTAGCATAAGAAACAGAATGAGCGAGTGAAGGGGGGACTGAGCAAGCTCAATGGAGCTCTATCGTGACTGCTGCAGATTTCTTTGTGGGCAGACGAAGGCAGCAATGCCAGCAGGAGCCCAGTACAAAAGGGCAGCCTGCAGCACTGGCAGAAACGGAACAAGAGAGAGTGAGAGTGAGCTAGCTCAATGGAGCTCTGTCGGGACTGCTGCAGATTGTTTTGTGACCAGAAAATGGTGCCAACAGAGGCAGGAGCCTAGTACAAAGGGCAGCCTGCAGCGCCAGGGAGAAAAGAATGAGTGAGTGGGATAAGGGGTGGTGACCTCCAATGGAGCTCTGTCAGGACAGCTCGGATTTCTTTGTGGGCAGAAAAAAAAAGCAAATATGGCAGGGCCAGTACAAAAGGCCAGCCTGCAGTGCAGGCAGAAATGGAATGGATGACTGAGAGGGGGGGAGTGAGCAAGCTCAACGGACCTGCATCAGGACTGCTGCAGATTTATTTGTGGGCAGAATAAGCCGCTAACGCAGGCAGGAATCCTGTACAAAAGGACAGCCTGCACCCTCAGGAGACACAGAACCAGTGAGAGAGTGAGGGAAGTGGAGTGAGTGAGCTCAAAAGAGCTCTGTTGGGACTGCTGCAGAGTTCTTTGTGGGTAGAAATAGGCAGCAATGCACCCAGGGGCCCAGTACAAAAGGACAGCCTGCAGCAGTGGTAGAAACAGAATGAGTCAGTGGGGGGGGGAGTGAGTGAGCTCAACAGAGCTCTATCGTGACTGCTGCGGATTCCTTTGTGGGCAGAAAAAGGTGGCAATGCAGGCAGGAGCCCAATACAAGAGGCCAGCCTGCAGCGCCGGCAGACACAGAATGAGTGAGTGACAGAGGGGGAGTGAGCAACCTCAACAGGCCTGTGTTGGGACTACTGCAGACTTCTTTGTTGGCAGAAAAAGCCACCAACAGAGGCAGAAGCCCAGTACAAAAGGCCAGACTGCAGCGCAAGGAGAAACAGAATGAGGAAGTCAGAGGGGGGAGTGACCCACCTCAATGGAGCTCTGTCAGGCCATCTACAGATTTCTTTGTGGACAGAAAAGGGTGCCAACGCAGGAAGGAGCTCAGTACAAAACAGCAGCCTGCAGCACTGGGAGAAACAGAATGAGCGAGTGACAGAGGGCCAGTGAGTGAGCTCAAATGACCAACGCAATCAACATTCAGCATTGACAAATGCTTGTTTTTTTTTATTGTGTCCAGAACTGACTGTGTGTGCGTGTGTGGGGGGGGGGTTGCTGGCAGGCTGCATGTATGCAGTTAAAACACAATTCCCAGAATCATTAACTAGCACTAACCACGCGGTGTGTTAGCACTTCAAGAAAGCATTTAGTATACCTGTATGCCTTATATGCATTAGAGTAATCCCCTGCTGTATGAGCATGTGGTTGCAATTAGTAATCCTGTGCAAAAAAAAAAAAAATAGTGCCACATTAACAGGTTAGCACTGCACAGAAGAATGCTTTTTAAAATAGTATCAGCCATGCTTATCACAGTGCAGTGCTAGTCCTGTTACAGTGGTATATGGGCCCCCATTTTCACATTAGTGTTGTGCACTCCCTAAGTCTGCACCTGAGATAGTGCACAGCCACAGAAGGTGATGAAATGGCACTCCTCCAGTGAGGAGAGAGTGACCAGTAGGGGTGCCGGAGGGTTCAGTAATGGGACACATCCTCTTCAGTGTCTTTATAAGTGGCATAACAGAAAAACTGGAAGAGGAGATATGCCTTTTTGTAGATGACACCACAATCCGTAATAGCGTTGATAGGTGCAGATGGAGAGAATGAGTGGGGACATTAGAAAACTTAAGGAGTGCTATGGGACATGGCAGTTTGGGTTCAAAGCCAAAAAGTGCAAAATCAAGCATCTTGGTACTAGAAGCCTGGAGGCTGAGTATGAAATGTGGGGAGTACTCCATGTCACTAAGGAAACCTTTTATACAGCACTGTGCTCTGAGCAGGAGAGGATTACTCATTTACATGGCCGTAGTAGTATATATGCACATGCACATGATTAGGGTAGCATCAAGTGATGCTGAATACAACACCGATCCACCCATGCTGTTCCCACGGTGTAATGTTTAGCTCTGCACGCTAACCTTCTGAAAATGGGGCCTTAATTGACTACAAATCCTGGCTGATGCCTCCTAAGATGCAGAAGGTAAACATAAAAGGTTTATCTTATCTATCTCTTTATGTATTGTTTTATCGTATTTTGCTTGCAAAACCTTTATCCAATTTCAAAACATTGTGATGTGACTTAAAATGTTCATAACAGACTAGTTAAAATACAGTTTGTTTTCTTCTTTTGCCTATATGCTGTCTTTATTTACTTATAAAAACACAGTCTGGTGGGCTGGCCTAGCAGCTTGGTGGTGATTGCACTGCATCCCATGCCAGTGGCCCAGTTTTGGGGGTGGACCTGAGTTGTGCAGGGGTTAGCTGGGGGGGAGGATATGATTGAGCATCTCGGGGAATGCTCTCCTCTCAGTGAGGGGAAGTCTGACCACCCCACTCTTCAACATCCACCTAGCCGAGGAGGGCTGGCAGGGCAGTGGAGTTGCATAAGGGGGAGGTCTCAGGCAGGCACAAAGCAAGCATGTGTCTTTATATGCAATTGCATCATTCCATGCTTGGCTGCCCAGGGGATGAAACCAAAGGTAGAAACCCCCTAATGGCAAAATGATCCAACAATCTGCCACAGATTTTGCACTGCTAACCAGGCTCTGCTCATATATGTGTCTCCGTGTCAATGACCCCCCTGGCTCCAACACAGGGGATGTGAGTGGGGGGGTCTCAGAACAAATATGTCCCTGTGGATGGTAAGTGATTGGGCTGGAGATGTCAGTGGGCAGAGGGGTAGCAGGGTGACTAAGGAGATAAAAATCTATATGGGAAAAAAAAAAGAAAACACAGTTTGAGAAGCTCAAACCCCAAAACAGACTGTGCATGCCTCCAGTGAGGATTCACAGTAAAGTTATTTAGTAAAACAATACAAATGATATGCATATGCCAGCTAAACTCCTGATGAAAATTGAATACTAAAGGATTGCAGCAAAAATATATATTTTAAAATAAAAACTTAAAACATAGTCCATAGAGTACAAACTAGCAATGATTTTGGCTTACACTTCCACAGCTCCTGAAGTGCTTCCCAAGCATTCAACTCAGATAAGTTGCTGGACTTAACACAGTAATTAATTACACATAAAACAAATCAACAGTTTAACTTGGAAAAATGCATGCAGCTCCCTATGTATACAGGTACGTTAGGAATATCCTGTATTAGTTTCCTATACAAATGTGTTGTCTGACAGTAAATGAAGGCAGCACTTATTTAAAAGAATAAACTACAGCATTTAAATTAGTTTTAAAAGTTTCTTGTCACATCACAATGGTCTGAATTTGACTAAAGGTGTGCAAGCAAAACAAAAGGAAAACCCCCATAAAGAAGTAGAATAAGAGATAGCCCTGTTTTGTTTACCTCAGCTCTGCAGTTTTAGAGGTCCTCTCATCAAGCTAGCAGCTAACTGAATGCAGCAGGCAATGAGTTCAGCTCTAGGACATTCATGGGGTAGGGGCAGGGGGATGGGTAGTTTCAGAACATAGTCAATTTCAGTATATAGTTTATTTGTTTCAGTATATAGAGTATGTGAATTTTTCAGTCTACAGTGTATGTGTTTCAATATATAGTGTATGCAGATTTTTCAGTGCATAGTGTATTTATTTCAACAGATAGTGTATGTATTTCAATATAAAGTGAAGATGTTTCAATATATAGTGTATTTGTTTCAGTATATAGTGTATGTGCTTTTTTCAGTGTGTAGTACATGCATTTCAATAGATAGTGTATGTATTTCAATATACAGTGTATTTGCTTCAGTATATAGTGTATGCAGATTTTTCAGTGCATAGTGTATTTATTTCAACAGACAGTGTATGTATTTCAATATACAGTGTATTTGTTTCAATATATGGTGTATGCAGATTTTTCAGTGCATAGTGTATTTATTTCAACAGATAGTGTATGTATTTCAATATAAAGTGTAGATGTTTCAATATATAGTGTATTTGTTTCAGTATATAGTGTATATGCTTTTTTCAGTGCGTAGTGTATGCATTTCAATATATAGTGTATTTATTTCAGTATATAGTGTATGCAGTTTTTTCTCAATATATAGTGTATGTGTTACAATCTATAGAGTATTTGTTTCAGTAGATAGTTTATGTGGATGTTTCAGTCTGTAGTGTATGTATCTCAATAGGTAGTGTATATGTTTCAGTACATAGTACATTTGTTTCAGTATATAGTGTATGTGGATTTTCAGTATTCAGTATGTGATTTCAGTAGATAGTGTATGTATTTCACTATGCAATGTAAACATTTCACTATATAGTGTATGTGTTTCACTATATAATATATGTATTTCAGTATACAATATATGTATTTCACTATACGATGTATATATTTCAGTAGGTACTGTATGTGGTTCACTACATCGTATATGTATTTCACCATATAATGTATATATTTCACTATATGATGTATGTATTTCACCATATAGTGTGTGTTTTACTATATAGCCAGAGATTCTGAATTATGTCCCTAACGGCTTGCCATAATTTAGGCTCCCTCTGCGCTTTTAGTGACTGCAGGAATGGAGCATTTACTCAGTGGCCAGGTGGGACTCGAGCATTAACTACACAGTGCCCCCATACAACTAATGAAGTCTGCAAGCAGACAGCTTTTAAAGAGACAGTACATGGAGGCTCAACAGCACTCACTTGGAACCACATTTAATAGCTTAAACACTGAATGCCAGCAGGCAGGGAAACACTTAGGCAAGCTCCTAGGAGGCTTTCAGGAACCCCCATTTGCAAGGGAGTTACATTATTAAGTGAAATGTGTACTTAATTTCCTGGGGATCCCGAGACATTGCTGCTTTTATTAAGTCATTAATCACTCTTGCACTTTGTTTTTGCTGTGTTGCACATGTTTACACTAGTGATCATGGTGAATAATCATTTTTGATCAGTATCCTGTGATTAGGGCACTGGGGAAAGGGCATCGACAATAACAGTGACCTGCTCCCCAGTATAATCCCTCAAGGGCTATGGTAGGTTAGGGTGGCCAGATGGGGGGTGGTGAATACAGTGACAGGATGTTGCTATATGTATGCATGCAGGGGGGAATGAGCATGCCCAGTGAGGGGCACGAGGGGATGTGTGAGGGGTTGCATCATGGTGGGTTGCTGACCCGACCACGTGACATGGTGGGTGGGTTGCCAGTGCTGGTTTTCAGGGCACTGGATTCGGGTCCATCTGTTATGGAAGTTCAAGTCATCCAAACAGTGGAGAAATGAGAAATTGTCTACTTTTGTTACCAGGATGGAGAGGGCGTTGCAAAAGGCCCACCGAAAAGGGGGAGTGTCTGCTCAAGCGCTAAACCAGGTCCGATTAGACCATATATTGAAATCAGCAAGATTTTCAAGTGTAATATTGCTGAAACTCAAATTGCAAGACAGGAGGGCCGACCCTCCCGAGTATTGCCACTTGATGAGAGAGATCCGTGAGATTGAAGCTGATGGAGAGGGGTGGGAACCCTATACTGGGGCTGTGAACCCTCGTCAGACCCCTGAGAAGAGTGAGCCAGATGACACTCAACAGCTGAGAGGGTTGATTAAGGGGTTGACTGAGACCTACCGGGAACCAGATCTGTATCAAGCTCCCCCTGAGCCTAAAAGTGGAGTGAGAGTGCATGTCATTTCCCCTGAAACCCGGATTGAGAGCAGCCTGAGAGCAGAAATCAGGGACTTAAGAGAGATGGTGAGGGAACTACAATGAGCTGCTCTCACCCCCAATAGAAGTAGAGACCCAGAGATCCAATGGGGTAAACCCCCAGTTCAAGAAGAGCCATGTAGAGCCCCTGAGATGCCCAACCAGATGAGAGATCCCCCTCCCTCCAGGGACAACAGAGATACTAAGCTCTGCTACTGTTGTGGAGAGGATGGACACTTTCAGTCTGATTGTTTGCTGCCAGAGAACTTGAGGAAAGTTACCAGCAGGTTAGTGGCCTGGCATCACAAAACCTGTGCCCGGTCACCAGGGGGAGCCACCCAGAAAAGTTTTGCCACCAGGGCCAATGCCCGAGCGACATCCCAAGTAATGCCCCCCAAATGGTCCGAGGTGGTGGGTCCCTCCATGGCGACTACTGTGAAAGTGAATGGGGTATCCACCAGAGCTGTGCTAGACAGTGGTTCCCTAGTGACAATTATGTTCCAGGATTGGTATCAGAAGCATTTGTCTAATGTACCCCTGCAACCCCTGGAAGGCTTCATGTGTGGGGCTTGAGTGAGAAGGCCTACCTCTACTCTGGCTATATCTGACTTTGGTTGTCCTTTCCCACTTCTGTGGCTGGAGTGGCAGAGCAAGTGGAGACCCTTGCCTTAGTGTGTCCCCCTACTGGACTGTATGATGGGGTCCCGTTGATTGGAACTAATGCACATATGTTTGGGTGACTGGTGCAGTTGTGTTATGAAAAACAAGGGTCCTGGACTGGTAGGGCTCTAAGAGTTCCAGCCTTGATCAAAAAAGCCTATGAGGCCCAGAGAGCTGCTGACCGAATGGAACCAGAGGAACTGGTTGGGGTTGTCTGGAAGAAGGATCCTGAATCCCTGCTTTTGGCACCAAATGCCCAATGTGTCCTGCAAGGAGAGGTCCACGTGAAAAGGGATGTCAAGAACAAAATCTTAATGCTGGATGCACCAGGAGATGGAAAACTGGCTGAGGGGCTGCTGGTCAAGTCAAGTATTCTGCCTGCTAGAGCCCATGCATTTGCCAGAAGAGTGATGGTTCAAGTTCACAACGTGTCTGACAGGGAGATCCAAGTAAACCGAGGTTGCACCCTGGCTACTGTGCACTGTGTGGATACTGCCATGCTACCCAGTAACAAGAGTTCGGAAAAAGGTGATAGAGTAACGCCTGACTTGTTTGATTTCGGTAACTTTCCGTTGCTCGCAGAATGGAAAGTGAGGATCAGAACGAAGCTTGCCCAAAGGTGCCACGTGTTTTCTTTAAAAGCGTGGGATGTAGGCTGCATGCAGGGGGCTGAGCACCATATCCGACTGCAGGATGATAGGCCATTTCGTGAGAGGTCTTGACGCCTGGCACCTGCTGACATAGACGATGTGAGGCGACATTTGCAAGAGATGTTGGCTGCTGGTGTAATACAAGAATCCCGAAGCCCATATGGCTCTCCTATTGTGGTAGTGGTAAAAAAGAATGGGACTGTGAGGATGTGCGTAGATGATTGCACTTCAAACCGGCGGGCTATCCCTGATCAGTATACATGCCACGTATTCAAAATGCTTTGGACTGCCTAAATGATAGCAAATGGTTTTCCGTGCGGGATCTTCGCAGAGGGTACTACCAGATCCCGATGGCCCTGGAAGACCATGAGAAGACGGCCTTTATCTGCCCCTTGGGTTTCTATGAATTCATGAGGATGCCTCAAGGGATTTCAGGTGCCCCAGCCGCTTTTCAATGACTGATGGAGGATGCAGTGGGGGACATGAATTTATTAGAGTGCCTGGTGTATTTGGATGATATTATTGTGTTTGGCAGTTCACTGGAGGAACATGAGGCTCGACTGTTCAAGGTGTTTGACCGAATAGAGGATTTTGGCCTAAAATTGTCCATCGATAAGTGTCAATTCTTTCAAACATCCATAAAGTATGTGGGGCACATAGTTTCTACTGAAGGGATAGAGACAGACCCTAGTAAAGTTGAGGCCCTGACCACCTGGCCCCAGCCTCAAAACCTGAAAAAACTGCAAAGATTCCTGGGTTTCTGTGGTTATTATCAGCATTTCATCAAGGACTATTCAAGAGTGATCTGCCCTTTACTTAACCTTACTCAAAGTTATCCCCCAACCCACAAAAGTTACAAAAAATCAGTGTCCCTCGAGACTGAGAGAGTGTATTTCTGTCCTAATGAAGTATTTGGAGCCAGATGGATACCTGATTGTGAAGCTGCATTTCATGAGATCATATATCAACTTACCCACGTTCCAGTATTGGCCTATGCAGATCCAACAAAACCTTATGTCCTGCACACTGATGCTAGCTTGCAAGAGTTGGGGGCTGTGTTGTACCAAGAACATGAGAATGGTTTAAGACCTGTGGCTTTAGCCAGCCAGAGTCTGACCCCTTCCGAAAAGAACTATCCGCTATACAAGTTAGAATTCCTAGCCTTGAAGTGGGCTATTGTGGACCAATTCCACGAATACTTGTATAGGGCTAAAATACTGGTAAAAACTGACAACAATCCCTTGACTTATGTTCAGACTTCAGCTAAATTAGACGCCACTGGCCATAGGTGGCTTTCTGCATTATCTACATATGACTATGCTGTTGAATACAGAGCAGGCCTGAACCACGTAGATGCTGATGCTCTCTCATGGAGACCTGTCCCTCTGAATAACTGGATCAAACTGTCAGAACCTGATATTCGAGCACTCTGCCAGAAGTTTGACAGGGAGGAACAAATGTCCACAGATGCAGTGGACTGTATGGTGGATTGTTTGGGACCCTCTGAAAATTGTATTCCAGCTGCTTATTGCCACTTCTCTGCCTTGGACACTGGTGTTTTGCCTCAATTCGATAATGACAGTATTCAGCAGGCTCAATCCCGAGATCCCATGATCAAAACAGCTGTAGAAGCCCTCCAAGCAGGGAAAGATGTGTCAAGGTTACATTCCACTGGTTTGAGAACTGCATTGTTACTGTATATAAAGAAGGCCCTAAGTTGAGACTGATCAATTGACTGTTATATAGAGAGACGGTAGATAGAGAGGGCAAAATGAACAAGCAACAGTTAGTTCTGCCTACTGTTTTTCGAGACTTGGTGCTGAAGTCCCTACACAACCACATGGGACACCTTGGCATAGACAGAACACTTGATCTGGTGAGATCCTGATTTTATTGGCCTAAAATGGGGGGGGAGATGTTGAACAACACATTAGAACTTGTAGTCGCTGCTTACAGAGAAAAGCTTTGCCCCAAAGGGCTGCCCCTTTTGTTAAAATCACCACCAGTGCCCCCATGGAACTGGGTATTGATTTTCTAAGTTTGGAGCCAGATCAAAGAAATATCAGTAATGTGCTGGTGGTCACTGACCATTTAACCCGATATGCTCAAGCTTTTCCCACCAAGGACCAGAAGGCCTCCACTGTGGCCAAAGTGCTTGTAGAAAACTTTTTTGTTCACTATGGGGCACCACAAAGAATTCATTCTGATCAAGGAAGGGACTTTGAGAGTCGTCTGAGTAAAGAGATGCTTTCTCTGTGGGGAGTGCAAAAGTCCAGCACTACCCCTTACCACCCACAGGGGGATCCACAGCCTGAACGGTTCAACCGCACTTTGCTAGACATGCTAGGCACCCTTCACCCAAAGGACTAGCCCAGATGGAGCCAACAAATTAGCACCCTGGTACATGCCTACAACTGCACCAAAAGTGATGCCACTGGGTTCTCCCCCTACCGCCTGATGTTTGGAAGAGAAGCTCGACTACCGGTAGATGTGTGTTTTGGAGTTTCTCCTGATGGGGTTTAAGCGGCTACTCATTTACAGTATGTGCAAAAGTTAAAGGCCCAGCTAAATCATGCGTACCAACTGGCTCAAACCATGGCTGCCAAAAGAAATCTGGCCAACAAAGAAAGGTATGATAAAAAAGTGAAGGTACTAGAACTCCAGAAGGGGGATTGGGTGTTGCTAAGAAATCTGGGACTGCATGACAAACACAAGATTGCTGATAGGTGGCACCATCTTCCCCACATTGTGGTAGGCAAACTAAATGCCCACATCGTGGTACGCAAACTAAATGATCTGCCTGTGTACAAAGTAAGGCCGGAGAATAACTCAAAAGATGTAAAAATCATGCATAGAAATCATTTACTACCCATTGGACAAATCTTGATTGAGTCTGAACCCCCAGAAAATACCCTCCCCCGGACCAGTGACTACAGCTGCTGCTAAGAATAAATCAAGAAAGCCTGCACCTACAGAAGCTGAGCTAAAATGTTCCCCTCCACAAGTCCCAGTTGAAGATGACTATCAATTCACGTCAGAGGCAAGTGAGTGTGACTTTGAATATTACCCTTCTTATGAACTGAGTCAATTGTTTCGTGGCAATCCCCTAGTCAATCCTGGAGATGAAGTTGGGCATTCTCGACTGTCTAAGCCCCCAGCTTTGTCCCTGGAGCCAATGCTTCCAGAAAGTGAAGTGCAAAGCATTAAGTCAGATGACATGGAATCTCTGTGCATGGTGGAACTGTATGAACTTTCAGAGGGGGAAAATGATGAACTGGGACAGACTGGTGATATACTAGAGCAAGAAACATAGAAACATAGAATTTGACAGCAGATAAGGACTGCTTAGCCCACCTAGTCTGCCCATTTCCCTACCTACTGGATAAGCTGCAGATCCTAGTTAACCAGCAGCCTACCTCTTCCTACCCCAACCCCCTAGAATTGCCTTATGACTGTCCCATGCATGCTTGAATTCCACCACGGATTTTGACTCCACAACCTCCTCTGGAAGGCCGTTCACCATCCACAACCCTCTCTGTGAAAAATACTTCCTTAAATTACCTCTGAGCCGCCCTCCTCTATCTTCAAATTGTGCCCTCTTGTTCTTGCACACCTCTTTTTGAATGATGCTACCCTCTTGAACTTTGTTGATTCCTTGGGTACCTTGAATGTTTCTATCATGTCCCCCTCTCCCTCCTTTCCTCGAGGCTATACATATTAAGCTCCTTTCATCTCTCTTCATATGTCTTCGGTGCAGACCCTGCACCATTTTAGTGCCCTCCTCTGGACAGCTTCCATCCTGTCTATGTCTTTCAGGAGATTGGGTCTCCAGAACTGCACACAGTACTCCAGATGGGGTCTCACCAGCTGTCTGTACAGAGGGATAATAACTTCCTGTTTTCTACTGGTGATGCCTCTCCCTATGTATCCCAGTATCCCCCCAGCCCTCCTTGCTGCCCTCTCACATTGCTTGCCCACCTTTAGGTCATCTGATATGACTACCCCAGGTCCCTTTCCATTTTTGTTGTTGTTAGTATCTCACCCACCATTGTGTACTCTTCCCCTGGGTTTTTGTTTCCCAGGTGCATTACCTTGCACTTCTTAGCATTGAATCTAAGCTGCCATACATCTGACCATTCCTCTAACCTTGCCAAGTCCCTTTTCATCCTTTCCACCCCACCTTGTGCATCAACTCTGTTGCAGATCTTTGTGTCATCTGCAAAGAGACATGCTTTTCCTTCCAGTCCTTCTGCAATGTCGCTTATAAAGACATTGAAGAGGACCGGTCCTAATACTGAACCCTGCAGTACCCCACTAGTAACCCTCCTTTCTTCTGAGTGGACTCCATTTACTATTACTCTCTGTGTTCTATTCTCCAGCCAATTCTTTACCCAGGCTGTCATCTTGGGACCCACTCCCAGGCTGGCTAACTTGTATATTAATCTTTTGTGTGGGACTGTGTCAAATGCCTTGCTAAAGGCTAGGTAGCCATGTCCAGCCCCTCCCTGATCTACTACTTTGGTCACCCAGTCAAAGAAATCTATCAGATTCAGCTGGCATGACCTTCCTGCTGTGAATCCATGCTGTCTAGGGTCCTGTGCCCCTCTGGCCTCTAGATACATGACAATTCTTTCTTTCAGAAGTGATTCCATCATTTTCCCTATCACTGAGGTTAAACTAACAGGTCTGTAGTTTCCTGCTTCTGCCTTGCTCCCACTTTTGTGAAGGGGAATCACATCTGCCCTCCTCTAGTCCTCGGGTACCACCTCATCCTCCCATGATTTGTTAAAAAGGGTAGTCAGTGGTGTCACTAGTTCTACCCTTAGTTCTTAGTTCTTTTAGAATTCTGGGATGAATTCCATCAGGTCCCCTTGCTTTGTCCACCTTCAGTTTTAAGAGTTCTTTCAGAACCCTTTCTTCTGTAAATGGGCTGGCATCAACTTCTGTATCCAGAGTGTTTCTACTGTTTGTTTTATGTACCTTCCCCTCTTCATTTGTAAATAGTGAGCAAAAATATTTGTTTAGTATCTCTGCCTTTTCACAGTCTCCCTCTGCCCACCCTCCCTCCTCTTTATTAAGCCTCACTAGCCCTCCTTGGTCTTCCTTCACTCCCTGATGTATCTATAAAGGTTTTATCCCCCTTCTTAACTAGGTTGGCTATCTTTTCCTCGGTTTGAGCCTTTGCTGTTCTGACTGCCTTCCCAGCCTCCTTTTGCTTTAACTGATACGGTTCCCTGTCCTGCTCCTTCTGCGATTCCTTGTACTTCCTGAATGCTTTCTTTTTCTCTTGAACCTTCACTGCCACTTCCTTTGAGAACCATAGTGGTTTCTTACATAGTTTTGTTTTGTTTATTTGCTTCACACAAAGGCTCATTACCTCTGTGATGACAGTTTTTATTATTCCCCATTGTTCTTCCACCCCTCCTTCCTGCCCATTTGCTAGTGCATTCCTTGAGCACTCACCCATTTTAAGTAAAGTCAGCCCTCCTAAAGTCCAGTACTTTTGTCTTTGTAAGCTTGACTCTATTGCTGTATTTATTGTGAACCATACTTGTTCGATGGTGCTAGTTCCCAGATGACTACCAATTCTACATCTGTGATCCTCTCTCCATCTCCATTTGAGAGAATCAAGTCTAATATTGCTCCCTCGAGTGGGCTCCAATACTAGTTGTCTAAGGCATGCCCCTGTGGGCATCTAGAATAACTCCACTCTTTGAAGTGGCAGCTGCAACTGCACTCCAGTTAACATCTGGCATATTCAGATCACCCATCAGCAATATCTCATTTTCTGCCATTCTAAGTATACTTTCTATCATTTCCTTGTCCATTTCCTCCCCTGAGAAGGGTCTGTCTAAACCCCTGTGCAGTTTGTGGTGCCATTGCCTGTCTCCAAATTTACCCACAGTGCTTCTTCTCCTCCTCCCTGTTTACCCTTTTGTTCTGTTGCTTTATTCCTTCCCTTATGTAAGAGCTACTCCTCCTCCTCTTTACCCTCCCTGTCCCTCCTGTAGATAGTGTATCCTGGTATGTTTATGTCCCAGTCATGGTTTTGTGTGTACCATGTTTCTGTGACTGCCACGAAATCCAGATGTTCCTCCTCAATCAAGGCCACTAATTCAGGAAGCTTAGCAGAGTAGAAGAGTATTTTTTGAGTGCCCTGATGGTTCACTGCCAGTGTCAGAAAACTCTCCATGTGAGCCAAGTGTTGTGGACTCTGAGATTGCAAATCATGGAGCTGAAAATGTCCCAAGTTCTAGCCCCTCTACCCTAAAAGAAACCCCCTGGTGAGTAAAGACACTGCTGAGACTGTAACAGTTCCCCCTAGAAGGACTGGTCGAGAAGTGAGGCCTGTGGTACATTTAAGTTATGAGTCCCTGGGCAGACCTGTGGACCTGCCCCTTAATTTGGTCCATAAGGGAGTGTATGTGACCCCAAGCTTGTTGCCCAAACTAAGCCTGGGAAATAATTCCAGATTACTTGTATTGCCCTCTGAGCATGGTGCCCCTGCCCCATCCAACCCCAAGGTAGCTAATAGGGAAGGGCCCCCTCTTTTCCAATTTCATGTGCAGGAGGGGTGACGTAATGATGAAATATTTTTGAGTGTACAGTATGACAACCTGTGGTAAGCTGTGAAATACAGAACAAGTACGTATGGTCCAGAATTAACATCTGATGGTGATTTACCAAATGCAAAAACACAGTGGAGTAAACACAAGGACGTGGTGCTTCCATACTCAATTCAAATCTCAAAAAAACACAAAAAGTAGAGAACACACACCTCCAATAACAAGGGCACCAGTCTATGTAAAAAAACTTTAAACTTTTATTAACAAATTCCAATAACCTGACGCGTTTCGGATGCAAATCACATCCTTTCTCAAAGGTAAAACACCAACAGTGAAGTAATCCCTTAAATACACCAATCCATCAACACCAACCAATAATATTTAATTAAAACAACACTGTGATAGGTTAAAATATCTACAAGCTAATTAACACTAATAAATGAAGAATGAATAAATAAATCCAATGCTGAGAGTGTAGTTGATAGCTCTCACCATTCATAAACTACTACAGATTACTATTTTATGTAAAAATACATGTATATTATTTGTTCTTCGTCTACTATATATCTTATAAATTTCCCCTCCATTCTGATATTATTACAAACCCTACTTATATTATTTGTTATGAAGGCGTTGCAACAACATATTATCAAACATAAAAGTTGTAACACCATAGTAAGTGTTTTCATGTATTTAATATGTTTATTAGTGTTAATTAGCTTGTAGATATTTTAACCTATCACAGTGTTGTTTTAATTAAATATTATTGGTTGGTGTTGATGGATTGGTGTATTTGAAGAGTTGACTTCACTGTTGGTGTTTTACCTTGAGAAAGGATGTGATTGCATCAAAGCAGCGTCAGGTTATTGGCATTTGTTAATAAAAGTTTAAGTTTTTACATAGACTGGTGCCTTTGTTATTGGAGGTGTGTGTGCTCTACTTTTGTGTTTTTTGATTTACCAAATGATTAGCTGTTAGTAATGTAAATGTATGTAGTAGTTGTTTTACAATTATCATAAGGGTACCTACTTGTGCTGAATGCCAAGTTCTTTTCAGGCCAGGAAGGTGTAACCCCCTACAAATGGGGGTTCTTGAAAGCCTCTTAGGAGCTTGCCTAAGTGTTTCCTGCCTGCTGGCGTTTGGTGTTTAAGCTGTTAAATGTGGTTCCAAGTGAGTGATGTTGAGCCTGCATGACTGTCTCTTTAAGAGCTGTCTGCTTGCAGACTTCATTAGTTATATGGAGGCACTGTGTAGTTAATGCTCAATCCCGCCTGGGCCGCTGAGTAAACTCTCCATTTCTGCAGTCGCTAAGAGCAGAGGGAGTCTAAATGACAGGTGTAACTGTTTGCCTGAAACATGTTAGAGTATTAAGTAGAATGCAGTTTGTCTAACCTGCCTTTCTTGCAGCTGGGACTCTGTGTGTTTTGCCCTCCATTTTGGATCTGAACTGTTGAATGGATCCAATCAGTGCAGGGACCTCTAAAATGGAGTTTGTTCGGGCCAACCAGAATCAGGACTCTAAAGGGAGCTGGCTTACTGTAGGAGATATAGCCAGCAATTCTGGAAATGAAATTCTGGACCTTGGCCTATTTGCTCCAATCGGGAGAGTTCTGAGGACTGACAACTAAGTCCACCAATTGGACTGACTGGCGCCTGAAGGGAATGCTCTGCCTTGCATCTGGACAGATCAGATCCGTTGTGACCATGACAAGAGAAGGAGCTCTGAGCTTCTGCGCTGTGTAGTTTCACGCGGGAAGTGCATGGGAGGCCCAAAGTCGGGCTGTCGCATTGCCAATTGAATTTGGGCTGAATCTGAGACTTCAGCGAGGAAGAGAGGCTGAAAGAGTGGAAACCAGGCTCACCCTGTAGAAGACTGGAGAAATTGCTGAATCGCGCTCGGTCTGTCTGGAAGTGAAGCTGCAGTGTGAACTCCCGGGTGCTAGCTGTAAGTGCGATTGGGACCCGAAAGCAGCTGACTGGTATAGTAATTGTCTTTACATATAAATGTGTGGATTGCCTGTGAGGAATAGCTCAGCGGGTTCTCTTGCCCCCGAGCAGTGTAGACTGAAAGCCAAATTGAGTGTAGGCGGATTGAATCCGTTGCTGATCGAAGCCGTGTGCGTGGCCTGTAGAATCTCATCTCCCTGCTGTGTGGGCCTGGCAATCCAGTGGTACCATCTGTGCCAGATTTTCAGTGCGAGGTGTTGTGAGTACCAATCAGGGCATCCTCTGTTGCCGATTAATCATCACCAGAGTTTCATCTGATTTCCTTTTCTGCATTTCTTCAAAGACTGAGCCATCCGTCCGGATTACAGTTGGGTGTTGTGCATATTTTTCCTACAGGGCCCTTCCATCTGCACCTGCTGACCAACCCCCAGCAACAGACCTGGCTAGTCCCCCAACCTGGGTACCCAGAGTGTGACTTTCTAGACCCTGTAATGCACAGTACTGTGATCTAATGCTACCAATTAACCTGATCTCCACCTCCTGTGTTGTCCCCTAAATAAACCAGATTTGATGTTGTTAAACTCTAAACTGTTGAAGCGTCAGTACCTATTCATTAAGAATTGTAGTGGTTGGTGTATGTTGATTAACCTTATTCTACAGGGGGTCCTCAGAGACGAACTTCAGAATCAGTCTTGAGGGTAAGTGGTACTTTATGTTTGAACAGTGTGTACATGTGGGGCATTGGGATCATAACTTCTGTGCATTGTGTGAGCCACTAGAAGGGATAAAAGGGGGTCTCAGTGTCCCAGAGGGCTGTGACCAAGTTAGTCTAACCACAACAAACCCTGACCTCTGGGTGGAGGCACCCGCCATATAACCTAGGCCCCTCAACCTGTCAGTAGTCAGGCAGGCAGGGGTAGTAGCCCTTGGGATAGTGCCACCTGGGGGTTACAATAGTAATTTTATTTATGAATCGCAATATCTAATATCAAGGTGCTGTACAATCTCAAAAAGTAAAAAGATCAGAGAACGTAAATAACAAATACAGTTAAAATCAGGTAATGGGAAAATACAAAAATCCAAGCAGGAGCATATATCATAACCAATCACCAAATGCCTGGCAGAACAAAAAAGTCTTTAAGGCTGTTTTAAAGCTCTCCACAGTCTACCTATTACCAAGCATGTACCACCAGTGAATGCCTGTAACACTGGTTGCTTTTTTAATCTAAGCGCTATGTACTGTACTGTTTTGTTTGCTGTGATATATTGCTCTCTTGACGAGGTGCCTTTGTAAATGAGTCTTTAACTGAAAGGTCTGTAAACCGATGATCTAATAAATAAATAAATAATAAATAGCACTCCGAATCTGATGAAGTAGAGAATTCCACAAGGTCAGAGCTGCACACATGAAAGCACGAGAGCCAGAGGTTTTCGTACCTTGAGAATCTCTAACAACCCCTTATCAGCTGAGCGGAGTGGGTGGGCAGGGCAGTAGGGTATCAAGAGCTCTTGCAGGTAGCCCAGGCCCTGTCCATGTAGGGCTTTAAAGGTCAGAAAACCAACCTTGAAGGTGATCTGCCACTGAACAGGCAGTCAGTGCAGTTCATGCAGCTCAGATGTGATGTGGCTTGAATGAGGAGACCCAGTCAACACCATGCCACAGCATTCTGCACCAGCTGCAAGCAGTGTATATCAACCCCAGGAAGCCCTAGGTAGAGGGAGTTGCAATAGTCCATGCATAAGGTCACAAAGGCATGGATCAGTGTTAGAATGTCACCAGACAGAACAAGGTGCTTGACCCGAGCGATGTTCCTAAGGTGGTAAAAAGAGGACTTGACAACTTTGGACACCTGTGCACACAGTGTCAGCCTATTGTCAAAGAGCACTCCTAGGTCACGCATCTGTTCAGAGGAAGGCAGCTGACTATTCCGAGCCAGAACCCAAAGGAATGCCCTGCCACAACCCTCTAGCAGGAGACCTGGATCTACAAGCAACACCTCAGTCTTATCGGAGTTCAATTTCAGCCTGCTGGATTTCATCCAGTTCTGGTTTTCTGCAAGGCAGCTGTTAAAGACCGAGTGCACTATTCTGGTCAGGCACAAAAGGCAGGTAGAGCTGGGTGTCATCTGTGTAGCAGTGAAACCTCTCCCCATACTGTCTTACAATGTCTCCTAGAGGCAGCACATACACTGTGAACAACAATGGGGAAAGCATTGAGCCTTGAGGGACCCCACAATACAGGGAGACTGAGTCCAAGGAAAAAACCTGGACACCACCCTCTGAGACCTGCCAGAGAGGAAAGATTGGAACCCCCTGAGGACTGAACCAGCCAGGCCACAGATGACCTTCAGGGACTCGAGCAATACCCCATGGTCCACGGTGTTGAAAGCTGTTGAGAGATCACAAAGCACCAAGATGGATCAGTGCTTCTGATCTCTAGCCATCAGGAGATCATTGAGCACCCGAACCAGAGCTTTTCTTGGTACTATGCATCTTCCAAAAACTAGACTGGAGAGGATCGTAGATATCATGGTTGGTAAGATGGATCTCCAGCTGCAGTGTGACAACTTTCTCAATCACCTTCCTTAAAAAGGGAAGGTTAGAGATAGGTCTATAGTTAATCAAGCAGTTCAGGTGCAGAGAAGCTTTCTTAAGGAGTGGTGTAACCACTGCCTCCTTCAGAGAGCTAAGGAACTCATCCATCTCTAAGGAGCACCACATAGTCTTGGCCAGGATGGGGCTGATAGAATTAATACACACCAAAATAAGGTATGTTGGGCATGGGTCCAAACTACAGTATGTCAGCTTCATATTCTGGATAATTCACATGAGATCAATAATCTCCGGATGATCAAAAGAAGACCAAGAAAACTGGGCTGCAGTAAACAGGCACTAACCACCGTCAACCCCCATAGAGTAGGGAGTCATTTCGCTTGCCAAAATGCATTGGCCCAATGCTCACAATCCGAATGCTGGGTGCCCAACACATGGTTGCCCAACATCGGTATTTGACCCACGGCGGAGTTAGAATCCTTAAGTATGTGGGGTGTGGGGGCAGAGACCCCCGCATTGGGAGGTGCAGGGGTGAAGCCCCCAATAAACTTGCCTTGGGTAAAATCCAAATGTCAGACAACTGTATGTCAGGCACCTGGCATTGGGATTGTGAGCATCGGGCTGATGCATTTCGGCCAACCATAGTAGATCCATTTAGTGAGCTGGTTGTATCTCCACCCTGATGTCAGCCACCTTATCAGCAAAGAGGTGAGCAAACTCCTCATACCTAGACTGTGAAATGCTCCTCAAACCTGTAGACAGGTTGGGTTGCGCAAACCTATCTGTGATCCAAAGAGCTAAGCTGGTCAATTCTGAGCTGCAGCAATCTCCTGGACAGGATCTCTGCCTTCTTATGGTGATTGCTGATTGATAGAGCTGATAGTGCTCCATCAATCTGTGGTGGTCAGCATCCAAGGATGATTTCCATCAGTGATGCTCTAGCCTTCATCTGGCTCCTCTCAACTACCTCAAGGTCCTGTCAAACCAAGGGGACCGATGGCAAAGAGAGAGAGGATGAACATGGACAGGAGTGATAGAGACCATGGCATCTGCCACGGCCTTATTATAGGCCAGGACCAAGTCCTTAGGACTCCTGCTTCCACCTGGTAAACCTGATAGGACCAATACCACCAGTAGAACATCAGGAGACACATCCCTCAAAGGGCAGTATCT
Source organism: Neoceratodus forsteri (assembly GCA_016271365.2). Lineage (NCBI taxonomy): Eukaryota > Metazoa > Chordata > Ceratodontiformes > Ceratodontidae > Neoceratodus > Neoceratodus forsteri. The sequence continues at coordinate 1,474,771,035 of CM057459.1, forward strand.
GACCATCTCCAAAGGGCAGCCTATTGAGGGGAGCCTGGAAATTGAATCTTATGGTGTGGTGCTCCAACCATCTGACTGGTTCCACCACCAGATCAGTGGCCTCCAGACCCAGGAAAAAAACAGATTGAGTGAGTGACCATGATCATGAGTTGCAGAGGTAACTACCTGTGTGAGGTCCAACGAACACATAAATTGGAGGAAATCCCAAACAAACTGTAAGAATTTGTCATCAACAAGACATTGAAATCTCCCAGTACCATCAATCTGGGAGACTCAAATGCCATGCTGGACGAACTCACAAATTCCTGCAGGAACAATTTCTCATCCCAGGTGGATGGTAGATGAGAATGATCCTGCACCCCCACCTGCAACAATGGTACACTTAAAGAATCTGAATCCTTGACTGGCACTCCCATAAGGCCCAATTATGATTGAAAACAGATAGCTACACCCCACCCCTGTAGTCCAGTCATGAGCGGTGTATCACAGAGAACCTAGCTGGAATGGCTGCATCCAAAATGGGGCCAGGATTGTCACTGAGCCAGGTCTCAGTGATGCAAGTCAGATCATCTGTCCCAACAAGATCAGCAATAATGGCCGTCTTGTTCCTAATAGATCTGGCATTACACAACACCACTCAAGTCAGACGAGCTACCAGAGCCGACTGGGCCACTGGTCCAAAATCATTGGAGCCATTGGTTATGAGGACCAGAACTGAAGAACCGTGTTCTGGAACCCATTTCACCCCAGGGCATCTCCTGGTCCTGACTACCCCAGTCTGACCAGCCCACTCACCACCCCGAGGTTTGGGACCCCGGCCCCCCTCCATCCTATCCCTACTATTCCCAAGGCCTGGCAGTGGTGCCAGCAAGGGAGGACAATAAAAAGGATGAAGGCCTCAGAACTCGGAGAAGGAGTAGTGCTAGACCGGGGGAGCTACCTGCTAGCACATCTTCGGTACAACAGCTACAGCAAAAATCAATAAATAAATACAAGTCAACATTATAAATAACACACGTCCCAATCAACCCAAACTTCACATACAGAGCAAACATAGACATAAAATAAAAACAGAGTAAAATTGCACAATCCAAAATATAACGGCACTGAAAATAGAAAAAAGGAACAATCACAAAATAAAATGAAATAAGGAAACTGAGACCAGAGAGTTCGCACCACTCTGGTTAACAGATGTAGATGATCTGACCCCAACACCACCTCTCACATGGCAAAGGGGGGGGGGGGGAGTCCAAAAGTCAAGTACAGTAAAACAGTTCAAAAAACCATATAAGTACTTGCTGGATCTCAAGGTCCGAATGAATTGTGCTTCCTCCAACAAACGCCTCTCACACGGTGGGGGAAAAATGTAATTAATTCACAGAAATGATGAGTAAGGTCACAGAGCGCAAAATAATCCATGAAAGTGTGTACAGTACTCACTGCTTGTGTACCCAGGAAGTGGGGTCCAGAATTGAAGTAGGGCAGCTACCCCAACGCAAATTTGCAGCCAAAAAAGAGTCAATCAGCATTAGCCAGAATGGCAGAGCAAGAAAAGAAATACCAGGTTAGCTAAGTTCTCGAAGCAGCATCCAGAGATAAAGGTCCACTGACAATACTTGTGCCAATCAATCCTTTTGAAGAGTCCCAGGGACCAGTAAAGAGTATAATTACAGGGAGGTTAAAATACCCCAAAATGCATAAACCAGGCTAGCTGCACCCCAGACCACCTGAGACCTGTGGCTACAGACACCCCAATGGGCCAGCTACCAGCCAGACCATGGAGATGGCATTGGGGATGCTCTGGAATCCCTTCAGCTCCCTGGAGGTCAAAACCAGGCAACTCCTGCCAGGTCCCAAACAGAGAGAGGAAAAACAGCCAGGCAGCAAAGGGCGCTTCACCTGAACAGCCCCAAACCAATCCCACAGTCACAGCAATGAACATCTCAATCAGATTGGCACAACTCGCAGACCCACACCAGGGCAGACAAAACCAACAGGTCACAAAAGTCAGAAGTCAGCTCAAACTCAAACAGACACCAAGTACATAGGAGATGCTGAGGACATCAACCACCAGTCTTCAGTCAGGGAAAAGCACCCCAAACTTCCTCAGGCACAGAAGCAAAAACTGTGTGCAGCTCCTCCATGATCCCTGAGACCCAGCAGCCAGGAGGCAAAACAAACACAGAATGGGCAAGTCCAAGAAGTGCCCTGTCAGCAGAAACAACAGCCACAACTCATCCAGTTCCAGTGGCTAGGACAGCAACAAAGGTTATAAAAATTGCAAAATTCTAAAGTGCAGAAGTTTTTTTTGGTGCATGTAAGGGGTGGAGGCAATGGTGGACATCTGTGAGTGGGATGTAGAAGTGTGCTTAGCTTGCAGTGGTCATGATTGCATGTGTGCACCTCTGAGGAACCATCACATAAGAAGGAAATATCCTGGGCCCTGCTAGAGATGATGGCACCCCAGCCCCACCGCTGGACTCCACTTTCTTCAGTCCTGATATTCCCCAACCCACGCCCACTACCAAAAGCTGGATAACTGGAGCACATAGGTTAGTGGAGGGTGGTCCTACCTGGGGGGCATAAGCCAGGGGGGCACATGGAGGATCAAGGCACCAGGTCAGGATACTGGGGTACCTGAAGCAGAGGGGGGTCTCAGGCCAGGCAGAACAAGCTGAATTTAATTTCTTGAGAGTCCCATTCGAAATGGTTTAACATAGACATGCCGTCAGCTATTTATATTATCATTACAGAAAAGCCCTAAAAAACATTTGTGCTTTAGAATTTAGCAGTTTTTATAAAGTACAATTTATACTTAATTTCTCAGGGATCACGAGACAATGGTTATTTTTCTGTTTCTCAAAACTTGCACTGGTACCACTATGTCTGATATCCGTGCAGACTTGAGATTCAGTGTGTGTAACTTCTTACATCCTATGGAGCCTGGAACTGTTTAGCACAGGATGCAAATCCGTCTGAAAACCCTCTTGGGATCTCAACCCAGTACTCTGAAGTGAGACAAACAGCCAAGAAGCATGCCTAAGGGGCTGTTAGTCACAGCTCTTTCTGCTACTCTAAAAGTCTCCAAATCGAGGTTTCATTCCCTCGAACTGCAGCTCTTGTCTCTTAAGAAAGAGGTAGGATTGCAGCCATCTGAACACTTGAAAAAGGAGCAGAGACTTAACGCAGAACTGCAGTTGCTGCATACTAAGAAAAATACTCTTTTGCAGTGTTCTGTACAAGGTAATGATTGAGAGTTATGTACGTTGAGAGATAAATTGAGATAGCATAAGAAGCAGGTTTTGCAGATAAATGATTTCTTGAGTGATACAAATGAGACATTGTGCGAGGAGTTTGATGAATTGAGAGATGAACTGAAAAGGGTAGGTGAAAAGTTGGATAGGGAACTTAGGGATAACTGCGAATTGGGTGCTGCGTATGGAGTGTTACAGAAAGAAGTTGTGAAAGGTGTAGAACAGGACATTGTAAAAGTCACAAAGCTTGTAGACTGGATGGTGACACTGCACCATCTGTGAGAGGTGCTTCTAACCCCAGTAATACTTAGGCATTCATAACTTTCTGCAGTAAGCCTTCTAGGTAGGACTGCCCGGAGAGAGAATAGAACACATGTAAATGATGGAATTCTTTGCACATGATAACTTCTCAAATGCTGCCCTATACTAAATGCCAGTGCTCTAAACTCCTCCATAGGGTTGCACATGCGCAAGTCCGAAATTGAGCCATTCTGCAATATTCAGCAGGAGGCAGTTGCGCCACTGAAAACAGGCTGAGCAACAGCAAAATGCAAATGAATGCATGCTGAACTAGAGGGGGAGGAACCATGCATAAACTGCACAGCCCGATATTCAGCCGGGCTGTGCAGAATTGTGCAGGCGCAACCCACAACCTGCGCCTGCACAACTTTGAGCCAAAAAAAAAAAGGCTTAAGTCGAGGGCCACCCACAGGTGAGCTGCTGCATTGCAGGGCACAACACAGCAGCTGCCACCTGTGGCTGGTCCTCAACCCACACCCTGTGCCCCCCCTTGCAGCCCGATCGCAGGCAAAAGAGAGTAATATCCCCACCACCACCCCCACTAACCCGGTCCCGGGCATAGCTTTAATTCCCCCCCACCAGCCAGATTACGGGCAGCAAGTGTCTCACCCCAACATATCCCTGGTGGTCCAGTGGACTGAACATCCGATTGTGGGATTGTGTATTAACCCCCACCTCCGATTATATCCCGGTGGTCCAGTGGACCGAACATCCGATCACGGGATGGGTGTGCAACAACCCCAAAAAACATCCCTGGTGCCTAGTGTCCCCACCCCACTCCACCCGCTCCCTCGGCAGCCGACGGCGGAAGCATCCCACCCACCTGCCGCTTCTGCCGATTGACTCAGCCAGAAGGCACGCATTGGTGCAGAGAGCAAGAGCCAATGGGTGCAGCCCATACCATACAAGACAGTCCAGATTTGTGAATGAGTCCATGATGTGTTGGGGGACACATTGCTATGATCGGGCTGGTGGGGAAGCGAGTTCAACTGTCTGCCTGATCGGGCCAGTAGAGGGTGGTGGTGGGGATCTATCTGTTTGCCGCGATCAGGCTGCAGGGGTGTCGGTCCTCGACGGCTGCTGCCTGGCAGGCGCCAGGTGCAAGTCCTCGGGATCGGAGTACCTGCATGCTATGGCATGCAAATGGGGCCATAATCAGATGCAAATGACCCCCTGTGCCTTGCATGAATTATAGCTCCATTTGCATGTCACCTTTGAATATTGGGATTTCGCATGGCGTAATGGTACTTGTGGCACTGCAAGTTGAATGCTCCACTCTGTCAACTCGGTGGCGCATAGGTTCCCTGCGCCATGCACAGTGGCTGTGGCTGGGGGGTGATATTCAAAGGAGTTGCTCAATAGCGCAACTCCTTTGAATATCGCCCCGGACACACCCCTGTGCAACTATATTGCGCAGCGCAAGGGCTTGCGCCTAAGAATAGCGCAGTTTGAATATCCAGCCCACAGTATATAAGTATCTTTTTCTATTCATTTGCTGCCTTATACTTATAGTTTTCTGTATTTAAACTTAATTTAGTTATTATCTAGTAGTTTCACCAATTCCTTTTGGTTCGGTTTAACTAGGAGTTAACCAGGTTTGTTTTTAGGTCTGTCTGGGTTTTCTGACTAAAAACCCTGTTTGTTTTATTTCATTTTAGTTTAAAACTTTATTTTTTGTAACCGCTTTTATCGGTTACTTAACTGCTAATCCCAGGTTGCTTTTTGGACATCTGTTTGGTTCCTTCAGTTCCTATTGGTTCTGGAACCGACCATAACTGTTAAGTTTTGTTTAAAAAATCTTTTTAACTTAGCAGTTACCCTTTTTATTAGTTAAATGTCAGAAAAACCAAAGGAAAAAAACAATGAACCCAGTTTAAAAATTATGCACAATGTGGGGAATTTTTCCAAGGCAGATAAACATACCTTATGCATGGCATGCTTTGGTTATGAGCATCTTAGAGAGGAATGTGAGATTTGCAAAATCTTCCCTGAAAAAACTGTAGAAAAACACATGAAACAGCTAAAAAAGAAGCTTCCTCATCTCAGGGGTCCCTCTGGCTCTAAGCAGAAGATGCTCTTTATTAATGTGGGTGAAACCACATCTGCTATTGCATCCACCCCTGAGATGGGTGATAAAGGTACCAAGAGGGTCACTGAACCGGCTGACTCCTCGGTTCCCTCAAAAAAAATATCAAAATTGAAACACACAGAAGCCCCAACTCCTAAAAAGGGGACTTCTGTGCCTGCCTCCATTATGCTTTCTCCTCAAGAAATTGCCCAAGCCTTTAAGGTAATCCAGGCATTACAAAGCTTAGTGCCTCCTGATCAGCAGCCACCTGTCTTGAATCTAGTAGGACATTCTAGCAGCACAGGTAAATATTCTGTTCCTGAAGAGGAAGTACACAGTGAGCATGAGGATGAAGAAGGGGAACCCATTGAACCTGAGGTATCCCCAGAGCAGGAATGTGGCTCTCCTCCTAGAACATCTGAGGATTATTCCTCGCATTACACTTTCATAAGAAAAATGGCTGATGCTTTGGGCATCTCCACAGGAGAGGAGATTGAGGGTGAGGAGGAGGAGGAGGTAGAATATATGGCAATGATGGGGTTAACACCCACCAGAGCCCTCCTCCTCCCTGTAAATGAATTCTTTAAAAACGATGCTCCTAAGCTGCTTCAAACCCCGAATTCTCTTCCCCCTCTGGATAAGAGGATGGATAGGAAATATCAAATGGAGAGGGAAGGGGCAGAGTTCCTTTTTTCCCACCCAGACCATCAGGGGTTATTCAGCAAGCTGCCTGTGATAAGGCTAGGGTCCCTCTGGCATCTCACCACCAGATAAGAACTCCAGAAAATAGAAAGTCTGGCTAAGAAGGAGTACCTATCAGCTTCTTTAGCCATGCGACAGGCACATTTTCTGGCCTACGCTGCCCAGTATCAGAAATCTTCATGGCAGTTAGTTTTGGCCAAGTCTCAAAAAGTCCCCTCACCCTTGTCTGATGACCTGGCTGAAACTGCTAGGTTTGGGCTAGAGGCAGCTAAATACCAATTCCAGATGGTTGCTGATACCAATGACACTGTAGCCAGATGGATGGATGGAAAACACGGTAGCTCAGAGGAGATTTGCCTGGTTGAGAGTCACAAATCTCACTCTTGATACTCAGTCTAAGGCTCTTGATTTCCCTCTAGAGGGGAATGCTGTTTTGGGGAAATCAACAGTTGCCTACATAAAAAAGGTGGATGAGTATAAGGCCACATACAGATGCAATGCTAATAAAGAGAAAGCTTCCCCATCCACCAGGCCTTATGGAAGGAGAGGACTGGGCAGGTCCTTCCACACCAGGCCCTTTTTCTGCCAGTGGCCATTGCCCTGTTCCAGCAGCACCTACAACAGGGGTACTTCAGGGGCAGGGGTAGAAGGGGTTCAAGGTGTGGGCCCAAGCACAGTCTCAACCCCAAGCTAAGCAGACCCCCTGAAGCACAGTCTACCTCCTACCTCCCTGTTGGAGGCAGACTTCCCCACTTCTTCCAGGCTTAGCTGAACATTACCACAGACAAGTGGGTCCTGGGGGTAGTGGGACAGGTCTGTCTTTGGATTTCAAGTCCCTTCCTCCTCAAAAAATCAGGGTCTTCAGTGCACCCACCCTAGCAGAAAAGAATCTGCTAGAGGCAAAGATTCACAACCTGTTACTGCTGAGGGCAATAGAACCTGTCCTGAAATCACTGAGAGGAAGGGACTTTTACTCCAGATACTTTCTCACCTCAAAGTGGGGAGTGGCAGCCTATATTGGATCTCAGAGGTCTAAACAGGCATCTGAAAAAGCCAAAGTTCAAAATGGTAACTTTGGTATTGATTCTTCCATCAATCCAAAGGGGGGATTGGTTGGCATCACTGGACTTATGTCCACATCCTTCAAGGAGTCCTACAGAAAATATCTCAGGTTCAGCCTCCCCTCAGGCCATCACCAGTTTTCAACCCTGCCTTTTGGCCTGTCTTCAGCCTCAAGGGTGTTCACAAAGTGCCTGGCACCAGTGGTAGCATACCTTCAAAAGCAGGGTGTGACAGTTTTTCTGTACCTTGACGACTGGCTGGTGGTGGGCAAATAAGCAGACCAAGTCACACAATCTCTACAGCTCACACAAGGACTACTGGAATCCTTAGGGTTCATCATCAATCACAAAAAATCAGTCCTCATTCCTGCACAAAGCCTGCAGTTCATAGGGGCAGAGATAAATACCATGCAAGGCAGGGCTTACCTGCCTTTGGACAGTGTCAGAAGTCTCCAGCTGGGGGTAAACTCGTTCCATTTGCACAAACCTAAAACTGCAAGGCAGATTCTCCAGTTACTGGGCCATATGGCTGCAGCTGAGGCACAGTCCTTGGTACCAGGTTCCAAATAGAGACATCCAGTTCCACCTCTGGGCTCATTGGAGTCAAAGGAAGACCCTCTTGCAAAGCTTATACCAGTTGCAAGAACTTTGCTACAAGCACTGCAGTGGTGGAAGGAGGAACACAACCTAAGGAAGGGGGTTCCTTTTCAGAGAGAGTCTCCCTCAATTGTTCTCACAACAGATGCAGCCTTCTGGGGTTGGGGTTCCCACATAGGGGATCACATGACCCAGGACACCTGTTCAGCTGCAGAGTCCCTTCAGCACATAAATTTGCTAGAACTCAGAGCTGTCTTTCTGGCTCTGAGAGCTTTTTCAGCACTGGTACAAGGGAAGGTGGTACAGATCAGAATAGATTATACTACCACAATGTACTACATAAACAAGCAGGGAGGCACCAGGTCAGGCCCTCTCAGCACAGAAACCTTGAGAATTTGGACCTTGGCATACTCTTTAGGAGTATCCCTGCAGACTATCCATTTGCAAGGAAAGGACAATACCCTGGCATATACCCTAAGTCAGATCAACCAGGCCCATCATGAATAGACCCTGAACAGGCAAGTGGTACAAGTCATATTCAGGAGGTGGGATACTCCAGACATAGACTTGTTTGCATCCCACCAGAACCACCACCTGCCACAGTACTGCTGTAGGCCACCGGATCAGGGTACCTTACCTCTGGATGCTCTGACTCTCGACTGGTCAAGAAGGTATCTGTGTGCCTTCTCTCCCTTCCCTCTGATATTCAGAGTATTTCTCAAGCTGAGATCCCACTCAGCATCTCTGATCTTGATAGTTTCCGATTGGCTCAGGCAGCCATGGTACTCTCTACTGCTCTCCATGTCTGTAGCCAAGCCAATACACCTCCCTCAGAGGCACAACCTCCTGACCTCCAATCAGGGAACCCTGTTGTATCAAAATCTCAAATCCCTCAATCTCAAGGCTTGGCTTTTCAGGAATTAGAATATGCAAATTTAAATCTCTCTTAAGCTGTGTTAAACATATTGAGGAGTTACAGGAAACCTTCCACTATGAAAACCTATTGTTCCAAATAGAAAAGGTTTTCCATCTGGTGTTCAACTAGAGATTTGGTACCAGCCCAGGCTGGAGAGCCAGCTGTTCTGGACTATCTTTCTCATTTACATTCTCTGGGCCTACAACCCAGTTTCTTAAAGGTCCACCTTGCAGCACCATCTGCCTACATTTCTGCTGGAACAATGGTAACACTATACTCAGAACCCATATGAAGAGTTTCTTTAAGGGCCTGTCCCATTTGTATCCTCCTCACAGGGAACCAGTGCCAGCATGGGACCTTAATAAATGCATAGCCAAGCTCATGGGCCCTCCTTTTGAACCCATAGCTACAGCCCACCTGAAATATGTCATTTGGAAAACAGTTTTCCTAGTCGCAATGACTTCTACAGGAAGAATCAGTGAGCTCCAGGCTCTCTGTGTTGAATAGGACTGTACAGTGTCTCCTTCCACAAAGATAAGGTAGTCCTGAAATGAACAGAAAATTCCTCCCCAAGGTGAGGGATATCTGATTTTCACACAACCAATCCATTACTCTACCTGTCTTTCTCACTGAACATTCCACTTCTGGTGAAAGAAGACTTCATAGTCTAGATGTAAAGAGATCTCTCGCTATTACATGACAGCCACCTAAGGACCATAGGCAGAACAGAAAACAGCTGTTCTGACTTATGGGATTGTGGGAAAAGGTAACCCAGTCTCAAAAAGTCTGTCTCTTGGTGGATAGTCCAGTGTATTCAGTTCTGCTACACTAAAGCTGTTAAGGAGCCCACAATGGGATTGAGGCCACTCCAGCAGAGGAACAGCTGCTACTCCTGGCAGCTACAAGAGGTGTCCCATTGGTTGACATCTGTAAAGCAGCTACTTGGAAGACAGTACATACCTTCTAAGCATTAAAACCTGGATATCCAGTCTAGGAGTGATACTAGGTTTGCACAGCGAGTCCTGCACAGTCTGTTTCCAAAATAAGTGTTATGTGCCCACTTCCAGTGGTACTGCTTTGTAGTCTGAAGAAAGTTATGAATACCTGAGTATTACTGGGGTTAGAAGAAAAAATACTCACTTTAATAAACTTGTTTATTCCCAGTGATACTCTAGTATTCATAACTTCCCATACTATCTCCCTTCAGAACTTCATCCTCTGCACTCACATGCGTGCGCGCCTCGACAAAGAGTACTTCACTATATATTATATATATATATATATATATATATGTTGACACATGGTGATACAAGTTTATAAACAAGGTTCATTGTTTTACCCCTCTTCAAGAGTTTCTGACATTTGTTTATTTTTCCTAATTGTATGTTTTCCTCCAGTCGGGGTTTTTTTTTATTAAGAGTTTTTTTTTTTTTTTAAGTCTAAAAATGTTAATTCCTTTCAATCATAAATACTCACAATATTCTGCCTATTCAGGCTTCTAGGAAATCTGAAGAGTTTAGAACACTGGCAGTTAGTATAGGGCAGCATTTGAAAAGTTGTCATGTGTAAAGAATTCCATCATTTGCATGTGTTCTATTCTCTCCAGGCAGTCCTACCTAGGAAGCTTACTGCAGAAAGTTATGAATACCTGAGTATCACTGGGAAGAAGCAAGGTTACTAAGGTGAGTATTTTTTTTGCTGGTCACATCAAGGTGATAGGTGAGTTTCACTACACCGATCAACCTCACATCATCAGGTGATAATGATTCTGGTGACAAAAACCTGCTAAGATGACAACCAGCCACACCCTCACTGTGGTCCAGTGTCCCTCCACCACCCACAAGATGGTGGATCCCCATGTTATGACAGTGCAACCCTACATAATCAGCAGAATGATGCTATCACTTGCGCCACCAATGTGGTAACCCCCATAATGGGAGGGAGGTTGATACCAAGGTTTGGGCCCTCAGATTGTCACTCTGACAAGAGTTAACAAGCAGGAAATCCATCAAATGATCAAGGCCGCCCTCACTAAGATGGAAGTACCTGAGGAAAGCAAACAAGCCTTCAAACAACATCTCGATATGAGGATTTATTTATTTATTTAAGAGTTTTACCAGGAAGGCATACTGAACAGGGTACCACTTGATTCCAGATGCACCCTAGAGTGTAGGGGAGAGAGGGAGAAATACAGTAGAAATAACATATAGCAATTCAATGTATATACAGAGTAGTCAAGTGCAGAAAAATAATACAAACGTATCTAAAGATTGAAGCAGCAGCAGAAAAAAAATACAATGGAGTGAGACAAGTCCGAGCAGTGCAGCTCAGTAAGCTGGACAGAAGTGGTAGAAACAGACATGACTACTTGCCCTCAGCAGTTCAAGTTGCATGAGCATGTAGTAGAGAAGTAAAGCCATCTGTCATCTGACCTGTGGCAGATGCCACAGTGAAGGCCACCTTTCACAAAGCAAAACCTGAATGCCTCCCCTGACCGTGTACAAAATAATTCCCTTCAGATGGCCCACTCTGAATAGCAGATCACCGACAGCATAGGCTGCATAAACCCCAGTGACAATCTCAGTTGCCATTTGAAAAAGGCATATTCTAAATGTGAAATGCTCAGTCTGCCGATAACCTACCAGACAAAAATCATCGACGGACCATAGACCCTGGCCTCTTGTCAAAACTCCCAGAGGCAGCTCGTCAATCCATGGTTGTGACTAATGATGATATTGCAGTGGAACTCATTTCTGTACACACCACAGTGTGTGGTTGGTGTAATGTTGGCATACCCGTAAAACAAACCACCAAGGAGAGCCAGCGACATACCACCAAAGGTTATGGCTGGCTTACTGTACTGGTAAAGCACTTTCAAGTAAAGCTGCAGGCTGCTGACCTAACTGAGTACAGAACTTGTACCTCTGGAACATAATTCCAACTGTCCATGAAAAGTTGTGCCACATTTTACCAAAATGGACAAATTTGTAGATATCCTCTGGAAGACCGGTGGGTTCACCAGCTCTACCTCTGAGATCTGAATTCTGGTTAAAAAAAGCAACCACGGTACAATCTACCAGCAAGCCCACAACCCACTACACAGTGGAGGCAAGGCCCAAGACAAAAAGCCAAGTCCTTGGGTGACAAACAGCACTACCAGTCTAGAGGTGAAAACTGGAACCATAACATTAATAAGTGAAACTGAAACACCTCTAATTCCAATTGGGGTAATCAAAATACTCGATCAGGCCCTTCTTACCATGAGATCGTGGAGGAGAACAACAACCTCTGCAACCTTCTTAGACATCCAATCAGTAACAGACTCAGTCCCAGCACGTACCATTGCAGCAATAGCTCTGGCATACTTAGGCCAGGAAGACATGGGAGCCTCCTTGGATAAGGCCATAACAAGCCTGAATCCAGAGGCTGCACCCTTCATTGTGGCTATGCAGGACCTGGGAGAGGACTGGCAGAAACAGGCTGGCCTACTTTTGCAGGAACTGTATGGTGACACCTTAGATTTGACAACTACAGGCCCCAGTCCATATTGTGAGCAAGCTCACTCTTGATACAAATGGCAGGCCTTGCACCAATGCCACAGTCAGCGGCTTCCAATTGACTGTTTTGCTAAATACAGGCTGCATCTGTACTGCATGATAAAGAGCCAGTAAATTCTTCCTGGTCCACCAGATGAAGGACCAGCACACAAGGTGTGAATGGTTCAAGGCTATACATCTACAGTTCTATTGTTCTTTCTGTGGTAATAAGTGGAAGTGCAATTCAATCATTACCTCGGCAGCTGGGACTGGAGCCCCATAACGCTCCTCCCAACACTGGCTGAAGCCTTGGAATACGTCCAGGACCTACTAGGCACTGCTGCCAACCTCTTCGCCCTATGAAGAGCATGAGAGCAAAGGGCAGCTGTTACAAGTGGATCTCTCCATCCCTCAAATCCCAAATGACAACTCGGGACAAAGTCTGGAAGAAATTCAAGCTCTCCTCTCTCCCTGCAGACCTACAGGAATACAAAGTACTAATAAACAAAGCAAAGAAAGCCATTAAACTTGCTAAAAGAGAGTACATCACACACCTCCAGAAAGCTAGCTTATGCAACCCTAAGCAATTCTGGAATCATGTCAATGACCTGATCAAGGGCACCAAAAAGTCGGAGCCCAGCCCGTTGAGGTCAACGGTCAGCTTACTAGTAACTCTGCTCTAATATCGGCTGCCCTCAACAACCACTTCACTGATCTGGGGGTCTACAAGGCCAGCCAACCTCCCTTGACCTCAGCCCCAATCACAATCGAAGCGACACACTTCGAACAACCCCCCTTCCACCTGTGACTGGTAAAGCGCACTGAGGTCCTAACCCTCCTAAAGGCACTGAAACCTAAAGGGTCAGGGGGACCAGATGGGATCAACCCTTGGCTACTCAAGGCTGGAGCCACCTCCTTATCCAGACCTTTAACCATGCTTCTTAACAGATCTCTAAGGGAAGGAGCAGTCCCTGATCAGTGGAAACAGGTCAATGTAGTCCCTATCCACAAAGGTGGACCCAGGGACAAACTAACCAACTACAGGCCTATCTCTCTTCTCTGCCCATTAGCCAAAATTCAAGAAAGGCTAATCTACAACCAACTCTGGGACTACTTGGAAGCTCACCAGCTCCTTGCCCCCTCCCAACATGGATTCAGACCAAACCACAGTACTGATACTGCCCTCATCAACTTCTCTGATGAAGTGCTCAGGGCTATGGACAAAGGGATACCCACAGGTCCAGCCTTCATAGACTTGTCCAAGGCATTTGACCTTGTAGACCATAACCTTCTACTACTGAAGCTGCACAACATTGGACTAGACCCCCATGCCGTCAAGCAGTTTGCAAGCTACTTATCAGGCCAGACACAGAGGGTCACCTGGAAGGGGGCCATGTCTTGGCCACTACCACAAAAACAGGGAGTTTCCCAAGGCTCAATACTAGGCCCCTTCCTATTCTCCCTATTTACAAATGAACTAAGTACCTACTGTGGGGAGAGCTCAGCTGTACAGTACGCTGATGATACTGTCATCTACCGATCCTTGGGCAATGTAGCTGCTCTCGGTCCCCTACTCCAAAAGGACCTCGCATCCCTAGAGACATGGCTGTGTGAGAACAGAATGGTACTTAACGTGGACAAAACCAAGGCAATACTATTCGGACCAAGATCCTTGGGAACTGACAGGTCCTCATCCCTACAACTTTCCACACTATCTGGCAAATGCATAAAAGTAGTCCCCCTCCCTAAAATACTTAGGCCTAACTCTAGATCAGTCAATCACCTACAAGGACCATGTTGACCAGGTCAGCGGACACTTCACCACAAGCTCGGAGCCTTGTACTGTCTCAAGGACCTGCTCACCCCTGAATGCCAGGCTCTCCATTGTGACAAGTGTCCTGCTCCCTACCTGACCTATGCCACTCAATTATACAAGGCATGGCAAAGCAGGAAGTATCCAGGATGCAAATCCTATACAACAAAATAGCTGGTTCGCTACCCAAGACCACCCGAGACAACACCACTGTGACACCTTGGCCCAGCTCCGGTGGCCCACACTGGCTGCCCGGCTACAACAACCATTGCTCACCCAGGCCTACAAGTTACTCAAACCCCCCTGCTCCTCCAAGTATAGCAGGAATCACTGCTATTAAACACAACCCTAGGAACCTAAGGACTTCAGAACGAACACTGCTCGAAGTCCCCAGAGTTTGAACCAATGCTGGTGGCAGATCCTTCTCTTGGCAAGCCCTAGTCTATAGAACAAGCTCCCTCCCTGGTCCAGGATGCCTCCACACTTATAAATTTCCACACTAGGCTCAAGGCCCACATGCTGGACACAAGCGCATGCCACAGCCATGGCTCTCAAGGTACCCTCTCTCAACTCCATATCAAATCTCCCTAAAGGTGGGACTACCCTGAACCTCCTAGTAGTCTTAAGATACCTAGGAACCAAAGCTACCACATGCAAATTGCTATGCCAAACACTATCAAGGCAGAACTGTGTCATGATGATAACCATGTTAGAAAATCACTGTCTGTAACTACCTTATACTTCCAAAACCACTGTCTGTAACTACCTTATGCTTCCACAACTTATGCAATCAAATGTTGTCTCCTCTGTATTATATCCTGTATTGTACTGTTATCCTGTGTCACCCCTGAAAAGGGACCTTCAGGGCTCAGTGGGCCTACCTGGTCACCAAAATTTAATAAATAAATAAATAAATAAAACAACCTATAAATAAATCACACTTTTGACCTCAGCAGCACTCGTAATCACCCCAGCATCCTGAACATTCATTTTCTTGCACTGCACAGCAGTGTAGCAGACTTAGCAATATGCTCCTAATCCTGATCAGGGGACAATACCATACAGTCATAATCTCTATTTTGCATGTGGTTGCAGGTATTACCACTAATGACAAGGAATATGACATCATATATCTGTTTCAGACACATGAGTTTTCAAGAAACTTTACCTATTCTGCAAAAGCATCTGGATGCTTTTGACATACCTAAGCATAATTGTGGAGAATGCAGACAGTCATCACAATTCCAGGCCCAGCACATCAGAGGCAAAGGCAATGCCCTTTCCCTGCTGAGGCTTTACCATCACACAGAGAAACCATTCAGTTACTCCTCAAACAAGATGTGATCAGGCCTTGTGTCATGACTGCCAGTTCACCCATTTAGCCAGTGGTGAAAAAGCCCACTGAATCTTGGGAGACTCACTATTAATTACAGGAGAATCAAGTCAATCCTAGTTGCTCACCTACTGTAGGGTACCAGATGTGACCAAACTGCTAACCCCCAGATCATGACTGGTTTAGCACCCTTGACAACTCCAATAGCTTTTGGTCACCACCCCTAGCTCAGGAAAGTCAATACAAGTTTGCCGTTACCTTTGAGGTTCGACAGTACACATGGACCTGCTCACCCCAGGGTTTTCACAACAGCCCTTCTCTTTTCCATTAGCACATGATGGACCCCTGAGTGTTTCTCTGCTCAACAGTGCCTTCTGCAGTATGTGGATGCCATACTGTTGGCAACAGCCATCAAGGAGCAACATTGTGACCTCATTGACAAACTACTGACCCTCTTAAAGAGTCAGGCCTCAAATAAATGAGTAAATACTGAAAGAGATCAAGCAAATATTTAGGGTCACTGTCATTAATATCCAGTTTTATGATGGGAACAGGAGTAATTACTGTATGACCAACAATAGTAGTTTGATGAGGAACAAAACAAAAGTCTGAGTATTGTACATCACAAGGGTTATCACCATAGAAAAAATATTTATGGTTAGTCACCACACAATACTGTCCAGTAGAATTATATGACATTTTAACAGTGTGTAATCTCCATTTTTGCAGTTGGATTGGGCAGGTGAAAGATTGATTTGTAAGTCTTGTAGTCAGGTGATGAACCTCTTCTGCATAATTGTTGTAGCCACATCCTGTGTTGCCAACTGGAGGTGCTGCTGTTGATGGTGCCCTTGGGATATCAGTGTCATTTGACTTAAAGAGCGGCTGATGCCTTAAGAACAACATTGTCAAAACATAATATTTAGCCACAGTTCAGCTTGTTTTTCACATTAGTTTTCATATTTCATCCACATTATTTATTAATGAGGTAATTTGCATGAAAACATGAGCTTTGCTTCTGAAAAGTTCATCTATCCCTGTTGCCTTCTCCCTACCTGAGGTCATAATGCACTGCTTGTGACATCACAGTTACTATCATGGCAACAGACTGTGATGTCACAACAGAGTACTATGACTTGAAGTAGGGAATAAGCTATGGAGGCAGGTGAACTCAGGAATAAAGATAATGTATTCATAACAATTTCCTCCTTAGTTCACAATGGGGAGGATAAGTCTATAGAATACATATGGAATGCAAGATGAATTGTACCTAACTATTAAGGTTTTCAAAGTTTTCTTTGTGGCATCAGCAACTCTTTAATGTCCAAGTTAATTGGAAAGGACCATTTAATGCTGCCTAGTAAATATTTACATACTGGCTTGATGACATTGAAAACAACACAAGTAATGGTATCCATTTTAGCACAATACTCTATAGAGGTGAAACCCATGCCTCCAGGGTAGGATGATAGACCAGAAGAGGTGGAAGGTGGATGTGGTTCCTTTAGATGTCCTTATCAAAATGCCCAAGGGAGTGAATGGAGGCAGGTTTATGAAATAAAGCAGTCTCTGGATTAAAGCAGGACAGAGACACAGTAAAAATGACAAATATAGTGTCCCAAATAGTGCAGCGATGAGCAGTGTAGCAGGGACCTCTGTTGGGATGGTGGATGGCATTGTGACACAAGGACAGCCAGTTCTGAGTACTTTATCATTTTTTTGTAATATAAAAATGGGTTATGGACTGTCTCTTAAGAGAAATGCTGAAACAGCATCTGAGTATGACACCCACCCACACAGGTTTTAGATAGTAGGTGTTACCTGGAAGGCCTGCAAGCTAATTACAGACTGTAACTAAATCAATTATAGCTGGCCAGCTGGCAGGAAAGGAAGTATCCCTTTATGATGTTTCAAGGGGAAAACCAGGTTTAGTACACTGGTACGAAGTCATAAATGCTTTGGTGTCTGTGTGAGAGAGGATACTGTTTAAAGATCAAAGAAATGTCATTTGAAAGAGAAAATGAGTTGTGCTGAGGATTACAGAATTTAATACTTTGAAAAGACATCCTGTTTTTGTATAGATATTTTTTATATATATTCTGAGAGAGGAGGAGCTAGGTGACATCACACAAAGGGGTTGGCAAATACAGTTTTCTTTAAGGAATATTCTATTTTACTTCAGAGTGACATTTCTATCTAGACTCTGACAAAGAAACATCATTGAGCACTTTAAGCAGGTATTTAGAGAGAGAGACAAATCTAAGTACTGTTGTAAGAATTGCACTGTTAAAACCTGTTTTGTTTAAGAGATATGTGTGTGTGTGTGTCTTGTGATATAATAGTTCTGTATTTTATGTGTTACATATTCTTTATCTATTTCAGTAAAACTCTATTTTTAGAGCTTACTTGGTCTGTCTTTGATTTCTTTCCTTTACAAGTAGAGTATATATGGTTAAAGCAGACACTATACGTAAGCTTGAATGGTGATACCAAACTGGAAAAAGGTAAGTGTTTTAAATCTGAGGTCTTTTATTACAGTTTTTAAGGGTTCATTTCTGTACACCTGGTTAGGTGCCTGTAGGCAAAGATATCTGGCCCCCCAAAGACAGAATTATCTGAGCCTGTACATTGGGTACACTAACAAGAGGTTCACAGTTTGAATCCCTCCAAGACTTGAGACCAAAGGTTGATTCGAAACCCACAAAACAGACAAGAGGGTTACCTTGTTCTGTTAACTGTTCACAAGACTGTGCTCGGAGGTAGGCACTTTGGGAGTAGAGGGCAGACCTGCTGAGTGGATTTGTGACAGACATAACCTAAATTTCTAGCAGTTGATAATGGAATGGAAACAGACTTGGACATACAGATTGTAATGCAAGCAATGGATCTACAATGTGGACAATACCGTTTAGTAAGTCTTTTATCATGAATAATATCTGGAATATGTCCAGACTGTGGAAGAGAGTGCTGACAGTGGTTATGACATAAGAGCCAGAAGCAGAGCACAGGAGTTTATTGGCAATCTATTGTTTGTCTGTCTTCTTGTTATTTTGGAAAACACGTTTATTCATTTTATTTTTAGTGTTATTAAAACTTTTAGCAGTGTCATGCATGATGTAAACAGTGTTGCATTTTTTCTAAGTCTATTCACACATGTAATAATGGGGTAAAACATTATTTTTATACCAGCTGTAATTTAACTGTTTGGCTTTTGATGGCAGCTACATCTGCTCTGTTTAGATGGACATACTGAACCCTAAATATCCAGATACGGTGCCAGCTGCTCAGTGACATCAGCAGTGTAACATCTGCTTCGTGAAGAGGATTTTTTGGGGGGGCGGTTGGTCTACACCTAAATAAATCTACGTGTTTAATGGTATGTGAACAATCCACAGGATCGTGTGTGCATGTCTGGTAGGTAGCAAGACTATTTAGTAACGTAGTACTGAAAAATGCTGAGATATTAGTTTTAGAGTGCATACTACATTTAGTCATATTTCAATGGGTGAGATTAAAAATAACTGGAAGGTGCATAAACTGCACATTATTTGCAAGGGTACCTGGAACAGAAATTGCAGTGAAACCACTGGGTAGGCTAGATTTTTGTGGGTGACATTTTGTAAGTTCTGCTTCAGTAGGGGGTAAAACAGATAGAAATGTAGCTGCAGTAGCCATGTAATTATGGGGAGTAATGGCTTTTGTGGAGTCTTCTGGGAACCTCTCACAAAAGGCAGGGTCAATTAAAGCAGTAAGGTTATATAAACCAGTATGTCTATGGTTAGCTTAGCAAATGGGCAGGGTAGCATTTGGAGCATTTTTAAAAAAATATATTTTCTATTCTTTATTCACTGCACTGTCAATTGGCATTTTCAGCCCTGGTCATGATGCCCCTAGGCTTCCACCTCCTGGATTTCTGGTGGCTCTCCAAGTCACCCCTGGCTTGCTCCCCGGAGGGTGGGGTCACAGCATTGTTACCCAACCAGCACCGCAAAACTGGGACTAGTCAGGAGAGCCCAGCTCAGGAGGTTAATCGAAGCCCAGGGTAGGGCTTCATGTAGATGGATGGGCAGCACTTTTTCCCCCAATAGGCTGGGGTGGGGATGTGCAATGATGACCAGTGTCCATCCCACCCCAGAAGTGATACTGGCATTGGTACCATGTGACGAACCCAGCCTCCACCAGGTGTTGCAGTTGTACAGGGTGCACACCACCCTCCCCCAGGAGAAGGAAAGCAGTCCATGGGACACCAACCTTCTCCCTACCAGCTCCTCCAATGACCTGGGTCCATTCCGAACCCAGGTTGCTGGTATCACAAGCAGAAATCCAACTGCTGCACTGGTGGATTGACCTTGGAGCAATTTTAGTATTGGGCCAACCTTGGAAAGTGCCTTTGGATAGGTGGGCAATGGGGAGTGTTTGTCCATTGCTGGTAGTTTGCCATTTAATTTGGAGGGATAATTTGTCAGGAACCACAACTGAGGCAGTAAGGTAGGCGTTTTTGCCTTTATGAACAGTAATTAATTTGTTGGGAACATTTATGCAATTACACTTTATTTTAAGTGTCCTTAACTACACTAAAACTACTGTATAACTATTATGTAACTTCTGTGTAGTTACATGCAACTACATTGTAGTAGTTAACTAGTTTCACATTTGTGATTTAGTGTAGTTATGCAATTTGCATGAACTGGTAGTTTACCGCAGTTACTGTTGCACCAGTTATTACATCTGTAGTTACACTTCCAGCATAAATCAATTTGTGCCAAAACAGAGCAGTTGTAGTTGCATGTAACTACCACATCATGCAATTTGTTTAACTTCACACCAGAAAGGGTCCCCTACCTGTGTATCCTTCACCACCCACCACCACTCCGCACAGCAGATTGGTGGTAAAGCACATGATATATAGCCATGACCCATGCCCAGCCACTCACCTGGGCTGTAGAAGGCCAGGAGTGTGGGTACAGAAGAGGTGTGGGTCAATGCCACAGAAGCAGCACATTTCTTAGCAACTACAGCATTGTTACGAGCCAATAAGTAATTATGTGAATTATTTTTTATTTGAACCATAAAAGTTGATGGCAGAAGGAGACGCTAGGTTCATCTAGTCTACCCACCTTGTATAAATCTCAATGTAGCTGTATATCAATTAAGAATATTAGATTGTATGTTTATTAAGGAGTAAGTGCATGAGAGACTGATTTCTGAAGGAAAGCATACATCAGAACTGCAGCATTTACATTCAGTGTAAGTGTATAGTAGTTATACTCTTCTTTGCTTTATTTAAGTGTCAGGTTCTGCATACTTACTTTGGCAAATATATGTTAATTTGTCATTAACTGTAGAAACAATGCCACAGAAGCAGCACATTCCTTAGTAACTACAGCACTGTTGCACCATTCTTCCTACTGTCATCGAAGCACAGGTCAGGAAACATAGGGGAAAAATCAAGAGCAATTGTAGAATTCAACAAAACATTTGGTACATAAGAACTTACCATAACAGTAGATCTTCCAGGAATGTCTCTTGCAGTAGTTTATTACACTTGGGAGTGCCACCAGGTGGCATCATCACACAGCAGCTTCTTCTGGCAGTATTCCATGGGGGCCACCCACACAACATCACTTCCTGTGGCTGAGTATAAATGTGGGTGGCCCCAAGTACCCTCTGTTCCCCGTTGGCTTCAGCAAGGAAGGCCTGGACTGAGGGAAACCAAGAGACAAAGTAGACAACAGTGACCCCACCCAAAGTCCTGAGTTGCAGTGAACAGAAGTGAACAGGAGGGGGACTGAAGGCAGAATGGACCTACTGCAAGAGACACCTGAAGATCTACTGTTACAGTAAGTTCTTACATAATGAACTATCTCCTACAGAATGGTCTCTTGCAGTGGGTTATTACACTTGGGAGAGTGCCAAGCAGTTATTCCCAACAGGGAGGAGAGCAAGGCAGGGAGATGGGCAAGAGGGCACCCCCAATGGCCGTGCCCTTGCAAAACCCAGCTGCCAACCATGCCAGAAAAGTAAAAGTCAAAACAGAAATGTCAACTCAAACCATACCCACTCAGGCAGATAGGCCAAAGGTGGGTGAGGACAACATGCAGGAGGCATGGTGCAGATAGAAGCACCATTGGTGGCCAAGCACAGTGATTCATCCTGATGAGGCAGGGGTTGACAGGCTCTGGCATGAAGTTGAATCCAGTAGAAATGCAAGTAGTGCAGATTGTGTGGGATAAAGAAGAATGCACTGGGGTAAAACACACCAGAATTCCAGAGAAAGGAACAACTGAAGGGCTCCAATAGGGGGAGTAGCAGGAGTGCCAAGCAGATCCACAAGCATGAGTGAAGCATCCAGTCCAGGAGCAAGCCTCCAAGAAAAGGGCAAAAAAATCCCCAGCACTTCCGAGGCTTGCAAGAGGAGGCAGGAGAAAAGCCCTGAGGCATGGCCTAAGGTGTAGAGGTGGGCCTGGCCCCTCAAGGGGGCAGGAATGGTGCTGTGGGGCAGACAAGGCAGCCCACCTAGATGCCCAACTGTGGTCCCAAGAGGTGCCCTGATAAGGGGTCTGGGAAAGAGATGGTCCACCCCCAGAAGCATAGGGCTGGGCACTTCAGGCATGATAGAGATCCTGGATGGATCGCAGAGTATGCCCCAAAGCCTGCAGGGAATCCAGAATGGACTGTACACCTGGGCCAAACAACTGGTTCCCAGAGAAAGGGGCATTGGTGACTGACAATTGGACTTCAGGGGCCAAACCCCACACCCAGAGCCAAGGCAATGCCAGTGGCTGAGAGGTGGGCAGAAGCATTGACCGCATTGTAACCCACCCGAAGCAGGTGATGGGAGAGAGAAGAGATGGCAGACAAGAGCTGAACCAACCAGGCCATCTCCTGGGAGGGTGGCAAGGAGGACAGGAGGTCCAAAGGTCCAAAGCCAAGGCACTCAAGGTGCGAAGGTAACTGACCATATGGCCCACATAGAGTAGAATACGAAGCAGCAAGGTACTGGAGGCATTGACCTTCTTGCCAAGAAATTCGTGTCCTGGGAATCAGCATCCAGTGGCACAGGAGCCTAATGTGGCAGGCAGAGTGGTCCAGTCATAGGCCACCACCATGACCACTGAGTCCACAGAAGGAGTGATCAATAAATAAGAATGGTCAGACTGGACCCAGTATAGCCAGTCCGGGCCACAAGAGGCTGGCTGAGTGGAAGCAGGATGCTGGCAAATGTGAGACAGGGCATTAAAATATGCAGGAATTAACAGAGGGACAACCAGGGCAGGCTCCTTAGGTATGTCAAGGTAGGATGCCATGTCCCTGCGAAAAGAGTCCAACTCCACAGCAGGGAATCCAAATGCATTCTGGATCTGCAACATAAGATCCATGAAGGAGGGTCCAGAAATGAGGAGTCATTGTGAGGATCACTCGGGGCAGTGTCAAAACAGAAACAGAGGACACGAATAGAGGGGAATCCGGTTCCCCATAGTCCGAGAAGCTCCTGGCATGGGCATCCCCAATGAAGGGCTCCCCCTTGTCCAAATCCCTGTAGCAGTGATCCCCATAAACAGGAGGAGGAGTGGACCAGGCAGCAACCGCCGGAGCTGGGTGAAGCCGCTGGGGTGCAGAAGAGGAGGAACACCACGGCCCAGGACTCTGAACTGGATCTGAAACTGGACCATGACCCGTAGACTGGAGGACCTCCAAGACAATGTAGGCAATGCCGGCACATGTGAAGGGAGGTCCACAGTTGTGAGTCTCAAGGGCAGTGCTCGGGAGGCAAGACACCTCAGAGACTGCCATCCCACACAGGTGGGGAGGCAGCTGGACCCTGTGGAGCAGCACTGGTAAAGGGGTGAGGAACTGGGGTGAGACCCCAGAACCTTGTCTGGAGGCAGAAAAGAAGGGGCACCCTGAGTGGTGCAAAAAGGGTGATGGGGCCCCCCAACAGTGCCAGAATACTGTGCCAGTGCCAGGATGGGCAGAGGAGGGATCCGGAAGAGAAGCTCTAAACTGAGGGTGTCTTGGGGTGTGAAGCCTCTGCGATTGAGAAGGAAAGCAGCCCCATCGATGGGGGAAGAAAATGAGATTTGTCCATCAATGGTGGAAGCAGCCCCATCGATGGGGACAAAATACAAGCTGCTCCATTGATGTGGGAAGCGCTCCCATCAAAGAGGAATGTGAAACATGATGCCCCGTCGACAGGGGAAGATATCCTGTCAGTGAGGAGTGCTCCATCAATGGAGGATAAGCCTCCATTGATGAGAGAAATGCAAGAGTGTGTCCCATCGATGGGGGAAGAGCCCCTGTCTATGAGGGAGACAAAAGAACATGCTCCATCGATGCGGGACGCTTCCCCATCAACGAGGAATGCTCTGTCAACAGGGGAATGCTGCTCATTGATGTGAGAGGTCCAATAGAGTTCTCCGTTGATGGGGTATGTCCTGTCAATGAGATATGGAGCCCTGTAGACTCTGTTGATGAGGAGTAGTCCCGTCAATGAGGAATGCTCCATCAATGATGGAGGAGCCACTATTGATGGGCCATGTTGGAGGAGGTGAGAGGAGTATGAATCCTGCACCTTCCAATGCCTGGAACATGAGCCTTTGGTAAAGGAGCCCTAAGCGGTTCCCGAGAGTCTGTTCAGGATGGGCTATTTTATCAGCCATGGTGAGTCTCAAGACCAAGCAAGAGTGCCTGGGTCAGGGAGTAGCAGGTGGACTGTGAGCACTTGTGAAACACATCCCTGCTAGAAAATAGAAGTCTGGGGGTGCTGAGAGTAGGTGACAGGCCTGGAACAGAAGCTAGAACAAGTGGTTCATGTTCACAGTGAAGACTGCTACACGGGAGGTGAGGAGAGCTGTCTGTGCAAGCTGAAGTCGGCAGGAAAATGAACAGAAGGTACTTGTGGCCACCCACATTTATATTTAATCACAGGAAGTGATATTGTGTGGGTGGCCCCCATGGAAGACTGCTAGAAGAAGCTGTCATGTGATAGCACCACCTGGTAGAACTCTCAAATGTAATAATCTAGTGCAAGAGACGATTCCATAGATCTTTAATTATAGTAACAGTAACATAAAAAATATAAACTAGTTCATAATAACTATGTACAGAGGCAAAATAAATCTTTCTTGTAAAAATCCCTTGCAGTAGCAGCTTAGCTTTTTTATAAGTGTTTTTCAACCTCCCACCTTAGCAAACATCCTGTTCTTGTATATTTCAGGTAGGATGAAGGCAGAAATGCATTGTGCATCTTGAGGCCCTTCCAGCTTTTGCAAAAGGCTGAAACATTTGCACTCAAGTAACCTCTAACTTTTTAAAGTCATGACAAAATACAATTAGTATACATTTCGATAGTAATACTAAATATTTTCTAAACAAAAGTGATACCATTATCAGTTTCATTCCGTACATTGATTTTCATATTTTCATAATAGCTAATATAGATATGCAAGGAAGAAAAAGACAGCAAGAAAACTGAGAGATACTGAGAGGTAAAGAATTGAGAGACTGTTCGGGTTGATCAAGTCCGAGGTCTCACAGGAAAACTTGGTTGCGCAACCAGACAGAGACAGAAAGGACAGATCCTTGCATTTAAACACTTTCTTCAAAACAAATGGGACAGGGTTCTATTCTACCCAGTTACACTTGCGCTTTATTTTGAGTGTCTGTTTCTGTGTACTTACTTTGTAAGCACATGTTAGTTAGTCATTAACTGTGAAAACAATGCCACAGTAGCAGCACATTCCTTAGTAACTACATCACTGTTACACCCTTCTTCTTACACTTTATTTTAAGTGTCAGTTTCTGCATACTTACTTTACAAATACATGTTAGTTAAGAATTAACTGTGGAAACAATGCCACAGAAGCAGCACATTCCTTAATAACTACAGCACTGTTATGCCCTTCTTCCTACACTTTACTTTAAGCATCTATTTCTGTGTACTTACTTTGTAAGTACATGTTAGTTAGGCATTAACTGTGGAAACAATGCCACAGAAGCAGCACATTCCTTAGTAATTACAGCACTGTTACACACTTCTTCTTACACTTTATTTTAAGTGTCTGTTTTGCATACTTACTTTGTAAGTACATGTTAGTTAGGCATTAACTGTGGATACAATGCCACAGAAGCAGCACATTCTTAAGCAACTACAGCACTGTATGCCCTTCTTCCTACACTTTACTTTAAGCATCTATTTCTGTGCCACTTTGTAAGTACATGTTAGTTAGGCATTAACTGTGGATACAATGCCACAGAAGCAGCACATTCCTTAGTAATTACAGCACTGTTACACACTTCTTCTTACACTTTATTTTAAGTGTCTGTTTTGCGTACTTACTTTGTAATTACATATTAATTAGGCATTAACTGTGGATACAATGCCACATAAGCAGCATGCTCCTTAGCAAATACAGCACTGTTAAAAGTCAAATACTTAAGTAAATTAATGATTTTTTTTATTGTATGGCAATTTACAATGTTAGATTGCATGTTTATTTTTAGTTCCGTTTTTTTGGGGTCACACAGTATACAAGTGGTGGCTCTGAGAATTGAGCCCAGTTCTCCAGGTTTGAATGCAGTGCTTTTAACCATTACGCTACTGCAGTAGCTTCATGAGGAGTAATTTCTGTAGGATAATTTCAAGTGTCACTAACTACACTGTAACTACTGTATAATTATACTGTAACTGCACTGTGTAGTGGTTCACTAGTTTCACAATGCGTATTATACACTTACATAACTTTAAATATGCTACTTGTGTAAGACGGACCAACACCTCTACTGCACCCACTCTCTGTCCTGTCTGCCCAGGAAGGTCGCTGGGGTGGGGCATGGCACCCTTCAATGACAGTCCCTAATTCTTCTGTACCAAAGAACAGTCATCATAAGTCTGATTGTACATCATGTATATTGCACACCACTTTATTTTCTATTCAATTGTGTTTCAGCTGTATTCTTGCACTTAATTGTGCCTAGCTGTATTCAGTATATTTAATGTATTCTATTTCCTATACCTTTTTTAGTTAATGTGAGTGTATTGTCTGTAATACCTGAATACCTGCATGAAAATGGTCCACTGAATCAGTGCACCTACCTGGTAAACAAACAAAAAAACAATAAATACTGTAAATATCACTGATCTGCTGTGTGGAGTTATGGTGGATGATGCCAGATACACATGCCAGGATGCCTCCTTAGCCATTACATGTCCTTACCACTAGCTGAATGAGGTGGCTGCCATGGTACCAGCATTCACACAAAGCTATCACAGCCCCCGACTATACCATGAGGATTACAAAGAAACACAGAAGTTGATGACAGATAAGGACCACAAGGCCCATCCAGTCTGCCCATTTCTTTTTCTACCTTATAAATGTGCCATCGGCCTTTGCTCTGTCAGTGGCCTATCTATTCATACTCATTTGTATTGCTCCCTTATGCCTATCCCATGCCTGTTTGAAGCCCTGCACTGTATTCATAGCCACCACTTCTTGAGGTAAGCCATTCCATGCATCCACCACCCTTTCTGTGAAAAGAATTTCTCATTCCCCTAATCGCCCCCTCTAATCTTATGCTGTGTCCTCTTGTCCTGCTATTTTCTTATATTTAAACATGTTAGACTCTTTAACCTTGTTAATGCCCTTAAGGTGTTTGAATGCCTCAATCATACCACCTCTCTCCTCCTTTGCTCAAGGTATACATATTGAGCTCTGTTATCTGTCCTCATATGTCTTCTGATGCAGTCCCTGCACCATTTTGGTTGCCCTTCTCTGGACTGCGTCAATTTGGTTAATGTCCTTGTGAAGGTGTGGCCTCCAATACTGCATGCAGTACTCCAGATGGGGCCTAACCAGTGTCTTGTAAAGAGGGATTATTACCTCCCTCTTATGACTTGTGATACCCCTACTAATACACCCTAACACCCCCCTAGCCTTACCTACTGCTTTAGAGGTCTGCTTGGATGATTTCAGGTCATCAGTGATGATGATGCCCAAGTTTCTTTCTTCCTTTGTGACTGCTAGAAACTCACCTCCCAGCCTGTAGGTGGCTTCAGGATTTTTCTTCCCTATGTGCATGATCTTGCACTTCTTTGCATTAAATCCCAGTTGCCACTCTTCTGACCATTTTGCTAGTTTATCCAGATCTCTTCTCATTCTGCCCACCCCATCTGGATCATCTACTCTGTTGCAGATCTTAGTGTCAACTGCAAACAGACAAGCCTTACCCTCTAGTCCATCTGCAAGGTCACTAATGAAGATGTTGAAGAGGACTGGCCCCAGGACTGATCCCTGAGGTACCCCACTTGTGACTTGCATCTCTTCTGACTGTATACCATTTACCACCACTCTCTGTTTTCTGCCCATCAACCAGTTTGCCACCCAGCTGACCAACTCTGACCCACCCCAAGCCTACCCAGCTTATTTATCAATCTTCTATGTGGAACAGTGTCAAAGCTTTGCTGAAGTCAAGGTAGGTGACATCAACTGCTCCCCTTGGTCCCACACTCTGGTTACCTAGTCAAAGAAATCTATGAGATTAGTTTGACAGGACCTTCCTTTGTAAACCCATGCTGTCTTGGATCCTGTGCCCTATGAATTCCAGGTGTTGCACTATCCTTTCCTTAAGGAGTGCCTCCATAATCTTGCCCACTACTGATGGTAAGACTGACTGGTTTGTAGTTCCTGCCTCCTCCCTGCTACCACTCTTGTGGAGTGGGATCATATGAGCCCTTCTCCAGTCTTCTGGGACCTCTCCTGTGCTCAGAGACTCATTAAACAGTTCTGCTAATGGCTCTGCTAGTTCCACCTTTAGCTCCTAAGTACCCTGAGATGTATGCCATCAGGTCCCATTGCCTTATCCACCCTGAGCTTAGCAGCTCTTGTAGGACCCTTTCTTTTGTGAAGGGAGTAGTGCTCACCTCCCTCCCCTGTGTCCATGATGCTGAGCTGTGGCCCTGCCCTACCTTCTCTTCAGTAAATACTGAGCAAAAGTATCTATTTAGGATAGATGCCTTTACAGGGTCCTCCTCCTCACATGCTCCCTTTTCTCCATTAAGCTTAGCAATACCCCTCTGGACTTTCTCCTTTCACTAATGTATCTATAGAAAGTCTTGTCACCTTCTTTACTGTTCGTGCTAGTGTTTCCTCAGTTTGGGACTTTGCCTGCCTACTGCCTTCCTGCTTCCCTTAGGGCAGTTTGGTATGCCTCCCTATCTTCATCCCGCTGTGTTCCCTTATATTTCCTGAAGGCTAGCCTTTTGGCTCTGACCTCTTCTGCTACTGTATTTGAGAACCAAAGTGGTTTCTTCTTCTTTTGCACTTCCTTTTCTGTCTAACACAATGGGATGTTGCTTCAATATTGCATCCTTAATGCTTTCCCACTTTGCCTGTACCCCTCACCTGTGTTTCTTTTTGCCAGGGCTAGCTTAACTCTCTTGGCCATCTTATCAAAGTCAGCTCCTCTGAAGTCCCATATTTCACCTTGGAATGGGATGATTTAGATGTAATAGCCAAATTGAACCATACCATGTGATGGTCACTGACCCCAGGTGACCTTCTACCTGGAGATCTGTGATCCCTTCCCTGTTAGTCAGTACTAGATCTAGGATAGCCCTGTCTCTTGTGGGTTGCTGTACCAGTTGTTTGAGGCCCTCCCCCTGCAGGAAATCCACTATGTGTCTAGTTCTGGCAGATGTTCCTGCTGGTATTGACCAATCTGTATCCGGCATGTTGAAGTCTCCCATTATCAGAACCTCCCCTTTAGCTGCCATGTTTTGTATATCTTCTAACAGTAATGTGTCTATGTCCTCCCCCTGGTCTGGGGGCCTGTAGACAACCCCAGTTCTTATGGCTGTCACATTTCTTGTTTCCAGGGTGACCCACAGTTCTTCTGGCTCCTTATGTGTATTCTGAATTTCTGTAGATTTGATATTTTCATTGACATACAGGGCCATTCCTCCCTCCCCTTTTTGCACCTTGGTCTCTTCTGAACAATACATAGCCAGGTACTGAAGTCTCCAAGTGTGGTTACTGGTAAACCACATCTCACTAATTGCTACTATGTCCAGTTTAGCCTCTGACATTATAGCCTGCAGGTCTGGGATCTTATTTCCCAGGCTGTGAGCATTGTGTACATGATTTTCCATTGGCCAGATTTTGGTGTGTTAGTTGTTGGATGAGGTTTGGCATTACCCTGTGTGTTGTATGGAGACAAACCTTTTTCTTACCTGGTGATGCAAATGAACTGCAAACATGCTGAATCCCTGTTTGACCACTAGCTGAGGGAGGGGTGTTCTTCCCATTCGGCGTGTGGGTGCTGCACCCTCTCCATTGCTAGTTTAAATATTCTGCAAAGGCGTCAAACTTCTGCCCCAATGCACTGACTCCTCCTTGTCAGATGCAGTCCATCAAATTTAAAGAACTTTCGCTCCCAGAACTGTTGCCAGTTCCCTACAAATCTGTGTCCTTTTCCTGGCACCAGCCCTTGAGCCACATGTTTAGCTCCCTATCTCCCCTTCTCTGACCTTCCGTCCATCTGCTCCCCTCTCCCAGACTGGCAGGATCTCAGAGAAGGAGATGCCAGACAAAATGGATTATAGTTTGTCACCCAGCCTGGTCAGGTGTTCCTTGGTCTCCACAACTGACCAGCTGGCGAGATCATTAGTCCCTATGTGTACTAGGACATCAATGTTTTCCCCTGCTTTGTGAACAATTTTAGCACTGCGGTCAGTGTCTCTCCATGCTAATGTACCTGGGAGATATCTGACCATTACCCCTGGCTGGAGATGGGTATCATCTCCCCGAATCATGGAGTCTCCTATGATCAGAAGTTTTTTGAATTTCCTTTTTGCTTTTTTTGTTTTGGTTCCTGATTTGGGTGAGTTTTGTTGTGCTAGCTCCTGTGCTGCAGTGTCCTGCTCTGCAGTGTCTTCTGCCTCTTTGTTTGATTTCAGAGATAGAGGCAGATACCTGTTTTATAGTGTTTATATGGTTTTGGTGGTAACGTGTTGGAGAGCAGAGAGTGATGGGGAACCCGATTTGCCCCTCCTAAGCACCTGCCAACCTCCTGGACCAACTACCCTCTGCGGTCGAGGTTTTTCTGTTGGATGCTGGGGAAATGGCGGGTGGTTCTTATAATGTATTTCCTCTTGAATATGAAATTCAAGGTGAGCAATCTTGGCCCATGCTGCCGAGCTGAGCCCTAAGATCTCCAAAGGCCCAACATGTAGGACAGTGTCCTAAATCCTGTAAGACTGTCCTTCTGAAAATTGTTCCACAGTACCTGTAGTTAATGATATCTATTCCAGATAAGTTGCTGGGTTTATAACCTAGACAGAGTAATTAGAAGAAAAAAAAGGAAAAAAATGCAAGTAATGGTTTGATTGTGTTTTGTTTTTGTTTGACTTGTTATAACAAGTTAAATTACTAGTGCTCCTGTAAATGAGCTCACCTTGTGGAGGCCCCACTGATCCGCCCCTTCCTGCTCTGCCACAGGAAATGTCACAACTGTGGTACCCTATAAAAGGAGTGTAGTGTGGGGTGGTTGGGGATGGGGGTGGGTGGCTGGGCCCTTCCCCTGCTGAAAAAGAAAAACCACAGATGAAAGAACAAGGAGGTAAGAGCAGAAACAATCAGTCAACAACAAATGCAGTAACCCTGAAAGCTTATCCTAATGTTAGATAAAACTGTAAAACCTGTAAAGCACCACCTGTAATAATTTCAGAGAAGATATACGCTGTAAGAAACACTTTGCTACAGAGAAAAATAAAGCAGTAACAAAAGATATACCTTGCAAAAGACAATTTGAATCAGAAGATTACAGCAGTAATCTGTTAGCAACACTGTAGGCACACCTTGTAATAATGCAGAAGAAGGTATACCAGCAACAACAATTTGAATCAGAAAAATAAAGGAATGAAATGTTAGCAACAAACAGTAGCAATCCTGTGAGTAAAAATTAAAAACAACACCACACAGTAAATCTGCTTAGCCAAAATAAGTCTTAATCCTTTTCCCTTGCTCTGGTAAGTTTCTCTACTCTGCCTTTCAAACAGTCTTAGAAGGAAAGAGCTCAGGTGAAGCTAGGTGCCTTGGCCAGCAAACCAAGTCTTCTACCTAGGATTGGGGCATGGTGGTGAAGATGTGCATGTAACAACTAATGAAGATTTCCTGCCTGTGTATCTGGTACCACCCAACATTACTCCACACAGTAGATATTTGTTTTCCAGGGAGGCTGTAAGGGTGGTGGACCCACTGCAGGGAGTGACCACCAATCAGTGTGGTTCATGCTCAACTGGGCAGGGAGGCAGTTGGTAGAGGGATGAGGGCGGTTGACTTCAGAAAGATTGACTTCAGTAAGATGGGTGAAATCTTAGGAGAGTACATGGCAGACATTAAATCACTGGGATACAAATCAGAAATGAGAAAAAAACTACACTGGGGCTTGTGGAGTCTGTTGGGACCTGTACCAAACTGCAGAGCAAGAAGGAAATATCTAAGAAGTCAAGGTGTATGAGTAGGGAAGTTTTAAATAAGGCGAGGGCAAAAAAGCAGCATTCCATACATACAAGAATTCCAGGAGGGGGGAAGATAGGGATGAGTAAGTGAGGCAGTCCAGAGAAGTTAATAAGGGTGTTAGACCAGTGAAGGCCAACAGGGAACTGATGGTGGGATAGGGAATCAAAGATGGGGAAAAGAACTTCTTCTGACACATTAAGGAAAGAAGGAGCTGCAAGGATCAGATAGTGTGAATCAAGAAGGACCGGGGTAGGCAGAGAACGGAGCAGAACAGGCAGAAGCACTAAATGAGTACTTCTGTTCCATATTCATGAGGGAGAAGGGCAGGCAGCTTCTGCAGGGGCGGATAGGGTGGGCAGGGTGAGGGGGTGACAGATGGGGTAATCACTGAGGGCAGGTATTAGAGGGTTGAGGGCTCTGAGGGTGGATAAGGCACCAGGACCAAACAGCATACAATCCAGGGTGCTGAGGGAACTGGTGGAGGTACTGGAAGGGCCACTGGTGGATCTATTCAATGCCTCCCTGGACACAAGGTGCATGCCACAGGACTGGAGGATGGCCAGTATGGTGCCCCTCCATAAAAGTGACCCTAAGGATGAACTAAGCAATTACAGACCTGTAAGCCTGACATCCATTGTGGGGACGCTGATTGAAACAATCCTGAAGGAGAGGCTGCTGACATTTCTGGAGGATAATGGACTCTGGGACAGTCATCAGCGTGGGTTTGTCCTGTCAGACTAACCTAGTTGAGTACTATGACTGGGTACCGAGGGAGCTGGACAAAGGTCATGTGGTGGGTGTCATAGTTTTGGACTTTAGCAAGGCCTTTGATTCAGTGCATCATGTGAGGTTGGGGGGGATTGAGGTATGTGGGGGCTGGGACTAATATGGTTAACTAGGATCAAAAATTGGCTTCAGGAAAGAGAGCAGAGGATAGTGGTTGGGGGGAACTCTGGTCTCCATGGGCAGTTACAAGCAGGGTGCCATAGAATCGTACTGGGGCCGGTGTTGTTTGGGATATTCATAGAGAACATCTTGCATGGCATCAGGCTTAAGATCAGCCTCTTCACTGATGATACCAAGGTGGGGATGGTGGTGAGTGACATAGAGGGATGGCAGGAACTGCAGAATGATCTGATTAAACTGGAGGAGTGGTCGGAAGAGTGGCAGCTGGGGTTCAATGCACACAAAGTGCAGTGATGCATTTTGGAGTGAAGAACCCAGGGAGGAGCTATCAGCTGGGCTGAGTACAGCTAGGTACCACTGAGGAGGAAAAGGATCTAGTGGTGGTTGTAAATGGGAAAATGAACAACTCAGGGCAGTGCAGGAATATGGCAGCAGAGGCCAAGAGGATGCTGGGATGTATTGGGAGAAGAATCTCCTCCAGGAACAGGGAGGTGATTCTGCCTCTCTACAGCTCACTGGTCAGACCACACCTGG
The DNA here is from genome assembly GCA_016271365.2 of Neoceratodus forsteri. Lineage (NCBI taxonomy): Eukaryota > Metazoa > Chordata > Ceratodontiformes > Ceratodontidae > Neoceratodus > Neoceratodus forsteri. The sequence goes on from CM057459.1 coordinate 1,474,804,572, forward strand.
AGTACTGTATGCAGTACTGGTGCCCATATCTAAAAAAGGATATCAGACTACTGGAAGGGGTACAGCACAGAGCAACTACGATGATACAGGGACTGGGGAAAGGCCATATGAGGAGAAGCTGCATGACTTGAATATGTATTCCCTGTAGGAGAGGAGAGATCTTGGGGATATGATTGAGACCTCCATGTACTTAAAGGAGATTAACAAGACAGGAGCAGAAGGGTTATTTGAATTAAGCAGAGGGGAGGGACACAAGAGATCATGGTCTTAGATTGGAGGGGGTAGATATGGGAGGGAAATGAGGAGGCACTATTTCATGGAGAGGGTTGTGGTGGAATGGAACTCTGCCAGAGGAGCTGGTATCCTCAAGACAGTGGGGGTTTCAAAAGGGGATGGGACAGGGTGATATGGGAGGTTAATGTGAAGGGGAGGAGGAAGGGGCAGTCGTAAGGTAGGTGTGCTAGATGCACATTCGAGCAGACTTGGTAGACCATTTGGCTTGTTTCTGCTGGCACATTTCTTATGTGCGTATGTTCCTAGGTGCACTGATCCAGTGGACTGTTTTCAGGCATGACCCAGGCCATTAAGATGGTTCATAGGTAATACAGGCAATACACTTAAAATAACAAAGAAAGGTACAGGAAATAGAATACATTGAATGTACTGAGTACAGCTAGGTACAACTGAGTGCAAGAATACAGTTGAAATACAACAGAGTAGCAGCTAAAGTGCTGGTGCAATATACATGATGTACAATCAGTCAGTCTTATGACTGTTCAGCATTGTACAACAGGACAGTTTATTCACAGGTAAAGAAGAGCCCCTCCAGTTACCATTGTACTGAGAGAGAGCTCTCAAAGGGTTCAGGGGCAATCCTGTCCAGGACAAGTCCTCCCCCCATAAAAAGTGGGGGTCAGGAGAAAAAATGACATAAGGAGGGAGAAAGAGAGTCCCCATTTATTTATTTTATTTATTTAGTTTTTGTTGACCGGGTAAGTGCACAAGACATGTCCTGCCTATTTTCAGGCATGACCCGGGGGCGGGGGATACTGATGAATGCCAACTGACCTAGAACCAGATTAAACTGTTGGTGGTATTTTTAGTGAATGAGGGAAATTTAGCCAGGACACCAGGGAAATTCCCCTACTCTTTTCGATAAGTGCCATGGGATCTTTAACATCCACCTGAACTACCACCAATCCAGGCAGATGGGACCTAGGTTTAACGTCTCATCTGAAAGACCGAACCTCAGAAGTGCAGCACCCCTCTCATGCTGCACTAAAGTGTCTGTACTGGGATATTAACCCAAGTGCCAGATGTGAGAACTGAACCCACAGCCCTCTGATCTCCCGGCCTCAGAGGCGAGTGTGCTGCCTACTGAGCCACTGACACTGCCATGGTCCCTCTCCTCTCTACCCCACCTAAGGGAGATCCCCCACCACAGGACCAGACCACATCCAGGAGGACCTCACTGACTGAGAAGTGAAGGACCTACGGGGAGCCCCTAAGGCCAGGGCAAGAGCTCTACTTGCCCTCCCAGGGTGGGACCTCTGTCACTTAGGAAGGTAACAGAGGATCTAGAGGTACCAGTGGGACCCAGCCAACAATTGGACTCAAGGAGGGGGAGGGCAAGCAGGGAGTGGGCATTGCCCAGGGACTGAGTTCCAGAAGAGAAGTTGCCAGTGATGAATGGTGAAGATACACAAGAAGATCAAGAATTATGTTAGGTACATCATTTTCATTTGTTCTCTGTGTCAGTCTTCACCATTCTTCACTGTCAGGGTGAGTACCGAGCCCCCTGAAGGGGACCAGCACTTCCCTGAGGATCGTGAGTCTCTCAGTCTCTTGTGGGGGAGGATTACGAAAGGAGGAGACCAATTACAGGCTAGTTAGTCCTGTGACTGATCAGGGTGAGGTGGGGTCCCATTGCCTGGGAGACAGAAGTCGCCCCTGAAGTTCCCCTTGCCATGTGGGAGAAAAGGTGGGTCCCCAGGAGAGCAGAGGCAGCATCCTACACTGTGCCAAGGGTGACAACTTTGATAGATGAAGCCACACTGTCTGCCTAATGCAGATCGCTGTCACCATTAGCCTTGAAGCTACAGTACCTCACTGGTGCCATAAAACACCCTTGCCTGGTACCTTGTGAGCACCAGGCCCTGTGCAGAGAGGGCAATGGCCTGTCTGGTTGCCTTCATAACAGGCAGCAATGTCAGCACCTGACCTAGCATTGACCACAGATGCCTGTTGTAGGCAGCGTGGTGTGCCTGATGAGTGACAAAGCTGAGCATGATACGAGCCAAAGAGAACACTGTCCATCTCCAGTGGTCAAACTCCACAAAGTCCACATCCAGGGGCTGGTTACACACCAGGTGTCTATGCCCAGAAGGGGTATCCAATGCCCTTACTCCCAAAGTGGGATAAGGCAAGGTCCCTGGAGATCTCTGATGTGTGCAATACCTGTGCTGGCAGGCCATAGGGGCTGGAGTTGGGACAGATGGACACTGCCAGGTGTGGGATGATACTTCCTGGAAGGGAATCAGCCAGAAAAAGGATGGCCAGGTGGTCTGCACTGAATTCACTAAGGAAGACACACTTTTGTCCACTCAGTATTGCATCTTGTGATGTGGGATAGGTGCAGATCACTGACCAGTCTAGAAAGGAAATGCTGATACTCTATCTGATCAGTGTCTGAGGACAGATGGACAGAGGTATCCTCTTCCTTGAAGGAGGAAGATGAGGAGGCTGATGAATCTAAAGAGCCCAAGTCCAGCTGCTGCGGAGAGACCGGGCAAAAGATCTGCTCATCAATAGCCCTGACATACCTGAGGAAGGTGGCAGCAGTGGCTTTGAACTTCTTCCAGATCAAGGGCCCTGAAGGACCCACATGCTCTGAATAATGGGTCAGGAGTTGCAGAGACAATGGAGAGTCACATGTCACCTTATCTAAGTGACCTCTGCCAGGACTATGAGACCTCGCTGGCGATCTAGGGCCTCCTGTTGGTTGACTGGTCTGTGCAGTTACTGGCTGTTCAGTCAGCTTGAAGCAGTCAGGACTGATCCCTGAATAAGAAACTCCCCTGTGAGGAGACTGGGTCTGCATAGAACCAGAAGGGCAGACAACAAACCCACCCAATAAGGCCTCCCTTGAAGAGGACAAGGGAGAGAACAAAGGCTCAGCACTGTGACACATCCCTGAAACCCTCAAGGGTCACCAGGGAAGGTTGCTGCCCCATGTCCTGCCCCCTCAACCCCATCAATTCTGAGGTTGACCTCTTCCTCACTCCCAAAGCTAGGGACTACTCCAATCTCATAGGCCTCCTGAGGAAGGCTGCAGAAGAGTGAGTCCCTTTTCTAGCCTGGGGGGAACAACACCAGGACTGACAGCTCTCTGGGACTTGAGACCCACCACTATTCTCTTGGATGAATGGTCACTATTGGCAGGCACATTCCTGATGTCACCACTGGTGTGGGAGCCAGCAGCGATCATAATTGCCAGTGCCTAAGGAAGGGATGCCTGGGAGGGCACAGAGTTACTGGGCACTGAAGAACCCTCTGACTCTGAGGAGTTGGACAACCAGTCCAGATCAGTTTCCCAAGCATCTGGCTCTGGAGAGAAGGAGATCCAGAAGACCTCCAGACAAGCAGCCCAGAGGTTTTCCTACATGCAGTGCCACTTGCAGTGCAGCAGGAGGTCCCAGTGTCACTCATGGTGCTGACAACCAGTGCCACAAATGGCCCCGGGGATACAGAACAGCACCGGTGTGTGGCACTGAGAAGCCACCCATGCTGGGCCCAGCAGGCATGGGCTGTGACACCGGGGGAGTCTGCACCTCTGAGGAGTTGACTGCCTGTGCGTTGCTCCCAGCCAAGCCACAGAGATGCCTGGACCAATCCTCCAGTACTGCAGAAGAGACCTCCTACCTGACAAGACTAGAAGAAGAGGAGGAGGTCCCCTCCTCACAGGTCTGTATAGAATCGGGAGGGGATCTGAAGGAAGGGTGAAGACCCGCACTTGGAGTCCCTTATACAATACTGCCCTCCAAAAGTCAGTGGATCATGGCTGACTTTCCATGCGAAGTGCTCCAGTGCTCCACGGTCCATGGAGAAGCAAGCATCACAACTATTGATATCATGAGACGTATCCAGGCAGGTGAGGTATTGGTCATGCTGGTCCATGATAGACATCTGACAGTGCAGGGACACCAGCACATAAGAGGCCAGCCTGCCTTGGAAGAGTGCTTTTTGTCCCCAGACAAACCCAACATGACTTGCAGTAACTAAAATAATAATAAGAAACAGGCTTGGTGCTGCTTCAAGAAAGAAAAAGGAAAGGTCTTACCAGGTTCCTGCAGAAAGTGGTGCCAAGTTACTAGCAGATGGAACAGAGCAAAAATGGTGTCAACAATGACATCAAAACAACTAACTAGGCCACCATGTTGCAGAAGAAATTTCTTCAGCAGGTGAAGGTGCTGCACTCTCAATTGTGGGAGAAGCAGAACAGGGGTGGAGGAGGAATTGGCAACCATTGCTGGCCGACCTACGAGCACCACATAATGCATCGGCCTCAATGGTGGCACTACCTTCGGTGCTGGCTCCTCCCCTTAAAAAAAAAACTTGCACTGGGTGCTGTGTCTCTGACTGTCACCCAGACAGTAATACATGGTGAAGACTGAAACAGGGAAGATCAGTAGTACTGTACTGTATTTACACAATTCACATGAAGCGGTAGTTACTGCAATTACTGTGCCTCCAGCTGTCACCCAGACAGTGGTAAATGGTGAAGATTGAAACAGGGAAGATCAGTAGTACTGTACTGTAGCTACACAATTTTGCATGAAGTGGTAGTTACTGCAATTACTGTTGCATCCCTTCTGCCTCAAATCAATTATTTCTGGCAAATGTAACTATGTATGTCACACTTTGCAACAGATGTTACATGTGTCGTTACACTTCCAGCATAAATCAATTTGTGACAAAAGAGAAACAGTTGTGGTTGCACGTGTAACTTCTCTTCATGCAAATTAGATAACTACACACCAGTCAAATGTAAACGTAATTAACAATTATATAGTATTTACAGTGCAATAACAGTGTAGCTACTTCATAGAAATGTGTCTAACTACATAATAAGCAAATGTGAAACTAATTACCAACTACATTGTAGTTACATGTAAATACACAGTACTTACATAGCAGTTACATTGTAGGTATACAGTAATTACAGTGTAGTTAATAACACTTAAAATAAAGTGTTACCAATGGAAATAATCCTGTACTATGACTTTGTTGTTATTGTATCCACTTGGATGGTATGTAAAATGATGAACATTGGTAATATAGAAAACCAAATAAAATCTTATATGTTAAAAAAAAAGGTGGCCCATTATTAAGGAATGGAATACTGGTTGCCACAGATGAGTGTGTTAGGCTCACGGGGAAGAACACAAGGGCCAAAGTGCCCAGCTGGTTCAGTTCTGGGGTTGTCCAGGCAGCAAGGGAAAAGAGGTTGGCCTTTAGAAAATTAAGGAAGACCATTCACTAAAAATACCGCCAACAGCTAATCTGGTTCAAGGTCAGTTGGCATTCATCTGTATCCCTCCCCAGGATCGTGCCTGAAAATAGGCAAATTAGTCTAGTGTACTTACCCGGTCAACAAAAGCTAAATAAATAAAGAGAGAGGTGGATAGGCAAAATTACCTAAGGTTGGCTAGTGAGGCAAGTAAGAAAGTCTTGTGAGCAAAAGCACAGAAGGAACTGCAGACAGCTGAAGGAATTAAGAAGGGGAGAAGGCTTTCTTTTGCTATGTAAGTGAGAAAAGTGACAAGAAGGAAGGGATTGTTAGGCTTAAGAAAGGGGTGGAGTGGGTGGAGAATAAGGGGAGAAAACCAGAGATACTAAATGAATACTTCTGCTCCATCTTCACCAGGGAGAAGGATGGAACAGTGCCTCCAGGTGGGAAAGGAGGAGCAAGGGGAAGGGGGACACAGATGTAGTAATAGAGGAGGATAGAGTGAGGGAGGGGCTGCTGGCATTGAAGGTGGACAAATCACCAGGCCTGGACAAAGTACATCCAAGGGTACTAAAGGAACTGCATGAAGAGCTGGCAGGGCTGCTGGCAGACCTCTTTAATAGTTCACTAGAATCAGGTGTGGTACTGCAGGACTAGAGAACAGCACATGTAGTGACCCTCCACAAACGTATTCTCAAGGGTGATCCAGGGAATTGTAGGCCAGTCAGGCTGACTCCATTGTGGGCAAGCTCATGGAGACAATACTAAAGGAGAGGTTGTAGAATATCCCCAGAATGTGAAGCAGCATGGGGTCATTGGGGGGAGATTGTGTCAAATGAATATGACTGACTTCTTTGACTGAGTCACTAAGACAGTAGACAAGGGCCAAGTGGTAGATATCCTCTATCTTGATTTCGGCAAGGCCTTTGACTCTGCCCCACAAAAGGTTGATCAGAAAGTTGGTGGATCTAGGGGTTGGGGAAAAGGTGGCCAGATGGGTGGAAAACTGGCTGAAGGACAGAAACCAGTGGGTGATTGTGGGGGTAGAGCTATCTGGCACCAGAGAGGTAACAAGTGGGGTCCCACAGGGCTCGATGCTGGGGCCGGTGTTGTTCAATGTCTTCATCAATGATGTTGGTGATGGCATTAAGGGCAAAATGTGCCTATTCGCAGATGACACCAAGCTCTGCAAGAGAGTGGACACAGCTGAAGGGATACAGGACCTACAGGAAGATCTAGAAAAGCGGGGCGGGGGGGGTGGTGGTCCAGGATCTAGCAGCTTGGTTTTAATGCCAGGAAATGCAGAGTTATGCATACTGAAGCCAAGAATCATAGGACAGAGTACTATCTGGGTGCAACCCAAGTATCTGCATCAGAGGAGGAGGAGGAGAAGGACCTGAAAGTAATGATTACTAGTGGCCTGAAGCACTTCACACTGTGCAAGAAAGCAGCAGCAAAGGCAAACAAGATGCTGGGATGCATATCTAGGGGGATCAGTAGTAGGAGAGAGGAGGTTATACATAGATACATAGATACATAGACAGTGTCGGCAGATAAGGGCCTATGGCCCACCTAGTCTGCCCATTTGAGCTTGTAAGTTCAGTTTGTTTTCCTAGAAGTCTGTTTCCCCTTACCCCTGCCCTCTAGAATTCCTTTATGTCTATCCCATGCATTCTTAAATCCCGTGATTGTTTCAGCCCCCACCACTTCCTCTGGCAGGGTGTTCCACTTGTCCGCCACCCGTTCTGTGAAGAAATTCTTTCTCATGTTTCCTCTGAATCATCCTCCCTCCAACTTCATCCCATGCCCTCTAGTCCTGAAACATCTTTTTCGCTTAAAAATAGTGTTTTCCTGCACCCTGCCCTTGTACAGGTCACTGGTAGGGCCACATCTAGAGTATGGAGTCCAGTTCTGGTGCCCACACCTCAAAAAGGACATTAACCACTGGAGAAGGTCCAGAGAAGGGCTACAAAGATGATAGCAAGTTAGCAGGGTAAGGCATATGAGGAGAGGTTGAGAGCACTGAACATGTATTCCTAGAAGACAGGAGAAAGTGAGGGGACATGATTGGGACTTTCAAGTACTGGAAAGGGATAAATAAGGTTAATAAGAAAAATCTCTTTAATCTGAGTGGCAATCAAAACATTAGGGGGATACAGTCCTAAGCTGGAGGGTGAGAGGTTTAGAAGAGAGGTCAGGAAGCACTTCTTTACAGAGAGGGTGGTGGACACTTGTAATGCGTACCTGGAAGAGGTCACACCATTGAAGACAGAGGGCAGCTTTAAGAGAGGCTGGGATAGGCAAAGAGGGAAGGTAAGGATCATGGGTCGGGAGGATGGAAAGAGTAGGGAGGGAGGGCAGGGACATTAGCTCAAGCTATGGACCCTGCAATAGGAGCAGACTTGATAGACCAAATGGCCTTCTTCTGCTGGCTTCTTCTTATGTTCATATACCATGCTGGTAGAACACCACATGGCTACAGAGGTCCAGGCTTTGCTGAGACAGTCACCCTACAACATCCCAGAAGGTGTATGACATGCCATAGAGGGAGAAGTCCAAGAGATGCTGGTTCTCCAGGTGATACAGGAGTCCAGTAGTCACTGGGCATCCCCAGTGGTACCGATTCCCAAAAAGGGTGAAACCAAGAGGTTCTGCATTGACTACCACAAGTTCAACAGCTGCACAGAATCAGATGCATACCCCATGCCCAGGATGGGTGAAATCTTAAATTTTGAAGAGCCTATAGACCTGACAAAGAGCTATTGGCAGGTACCCCTGACCCCCAAAGGCAGACAAAAGTCTGCTTTCATCACCCCATTTGGGGTACTCAAATTAAGGATTATGCCATTTGGGAAGAAGAATGTGCCAGCCACCTTTCAGTGGCTTGTGGACCACATCCTGCATGGGGTAGGAGACTTCACCTTCGCATAGATGGATGACATCACAATCTATAGTCAGACCAGGGAAGATCACATCCAGCATGTGACTGAGTTGTTCTACTGATTACAGATTACTGAGTAGCCAGACGAGGCAGAGAAGTGCCAGATAGGAATGGCAGAACAGTCATACCTTGGGCACAGAGTAGGAAGTGGGTACATCAAGCCTGAGTCAGTGAAAATTGAGGCCATCCAGGGATGGACCAAACCCACAACCAAAAGGAAAGTACAGACTTTATTGGGATCAGCAGGGTACTACTCTAAGTTTGTGCCAGATTTCAGCAGTGTGGCTTAACCTTTGTCTGCTCTCAGTAGGAAGGAAATGCTGGAAAAGGTTCAGTGGACAGAAACCTGTGATAATGCCTTCCAGCAGCTGAAGGAGACATTGTATAAGGCACCTGTGCTTGCCAGTCCAGATTACTCTAAGTTCATTTTGCATGTAGATGCATCTGATTGTGGGTTCAATGTGGTCTTTAGTCAGGTAACAAGCTTGGGGGAGGAGCACCCAGTTGTGTACCTGAGCAGAAACCGGAGCAGAAAGCTTCTGCCTAGAGAGTGGGCTTATGCCACAATTGGGAAAACATGTCTGGAAATTGTCTGGGCTTTGTAGAAGCTGCAACCATACCTGTATGTAAAGAAGTTCACCCTATTTACTGATCACAACCCCTTACATGGCTGCTTAGGACCAGTGGCCAAAGTGCAAAATGGCTAAGAAGGAGCTTGTTGCTGCAGACCTATAATATGGTTATCCACACTGAAGTGGGTCACAGCACAACATTTCAGATGGGTTGCCCAGACAATAGTGGCTTGTTATTTTTTGTTTTGTTTTGTTTTTCATTTTTACCCCTTTTTTTACTGAACAGGAGAGACATAGGAGAAGCTGTGGTGGGGGTTCCACAAACAGTGAAGGGTGGGCATGAGGCCATGGCAGCCAAAGCCAGCTGGTTCATGCGAACAAAAAATCAGTTAATGCGGATGACAGGATTTGTTTTTCTTTTTCAGGAAAGGGAGATGTGATGGGTGGAATACTTTGTGCTAAAAAAATTCAAGGCCCTTACAAACTAGCAGGGGCTTGGTTGTAAATATCACTGCAAGTCAAGGGTGTCCACTTGGACAGGCTCTCTGATTTCAGCCAGATCACAGCTAAGACAAACAACACATTCCTCAATAACGGACATCTCAGACTAGTAAAGATGTTTTCCCCCTAACGGATGCTTGGAGACAATGGATTTTTGAATCTGTGATGTCAGAGTGACATACTGCAGGATGTATGATGGGGTGCAAATCGTGGTTTTATCTTAGGAGCTCTGGGAGTCAGTCAGGTGAAACAGGAAACAGACTACCATCTAGAGTTCTCAGCCTGATTCACTTGTCATGTGGTAAACTAAATCTTGTAGAGAGAGAGTTGGAGTTTTTCTGTGAGTTCTGGATACAATATTATAACCTACAAAAAACAGCCTATATTGCACCTGAAAAATAAAAAAAAAATGAATGCAAAAATGGACATAGGAATTGAAAAAACAATACAAAAATATAAGCATAAAAACATTAGCAACACATATTTATTTATTTATTTGAATTTTGATGTCTGGGTGGGCCCACTGAGACAGTTAAGTCCCTTTTTCAGGGGAGACCCGGGGAATAGAAACATTCCATACAAAACATTGTAACATACTGTAGTATTTAAGAGGCATTAAACAAAAACAGAGGTGAGACATCAATCGTAAAAATCCAACATGGGTACGGAAACATAATCACGATATCATCAGGTCCAAAGCAACCCATATTATGGTGCACATGAATATCTAACATTGTAACATAAGGCAGTATACACATTTCACTTACATAGTTTTTACAATATTATACAATATATTACATCAGTGTTGACAGAGGAAAGGAGAAAAAGTGAGGCCAGGGGAGGGAGATGAGTGAGGATTGAGTATCAGGTACTGTAGGTGAGTACAGTCACAGAAGAGGAGAGAAGGTGAAGACGGGAACAGTGGAGGAGTGATGTTCTAGTATCAGATGAGGAAGATCATGAAGAGAGGGAGAGGGTGGAGAATGTAGGAGTTGCAGGTTGGGAGAAGATTAGGAGCAGTTACAAGTGGGAGGAGGGAAGAAGATTTTCTTGAAGTACCTTTTGAATTGGGGAAGAGATAGGCATGAGAGAAGACTGTGTAGGAGGCTGAGTATGCAGAGCTGTAAGGAGAAGGATCTCCTTCTAATGACTAGCAGGGTTTTGGGTATTGTTAGGATAGGGTGGTGGGAGGATCTGAGGCCCTGGGGAAGGGTTTTAACACAAAATGATTGGAGAGGATGGGAGGCAAAGGAAGATGCAGGAGTTTGAAGACTGTGCATAGATCAGGGAAGTCCAGTTTTGCCTCGAAGATTGGCCAACCTAAACCTAGAGTACTGAGTATGTCGCAGTAGTGAGCCCATGCAGGAACCTTGGCTGTGAAGCACGTGACTCTGTGATAGGCTTGCTTGAGTTTGGTCAGGACAAAGGTCTTGGCAGAGTGGGTTTTGGGGCTCCTGTAAAATAGGCCTGGGAGAAGGGTGGTTGAGGCAATGCTCTTGTGAACAAGAGGTGTTAGATAGGGGCAGTGCAACACAGGAGGCCTAATATTTGATTTGTTACCTTGATTACATTAGAGACATGCATTTCAAAGGGCAAATGCTCATCCAGAGTCATTCCTATATATCTAAAGGTACCCACCCCTTTGAGGGGCTTGCCCGAGGAGATCTTAACTACCAAGGGAGGCTGAGAGGGCATATCATAGGAGGTATTGTGGAACAACATAGTTTATTTTTTTGTGTGTGTGTTCAGTACTAGGCAATTCTCCATGAACCACGCTTCCAGTAACTGAAAGTCATTTTCCAGTAGAGGCCTAATAGAGAAAACATCTTTGCAGGACCTGTAAAGTAGGGCATCATCTGCATAGAGCTGTACTGATGCCCCACCTCAGTTCAGCGGAAGTTCATTTATGAAGATGGAGAATAACAGAAGCCCAAGGATAGAGCTCTAGGGACCCCATCAGTGATGGGAGATAAGGAGGAATAGTCACCAGCCCATCTGACACATTGAGAATGATTAGTTAAGTAGTTTGAGATCCAAACAAGAGAGTTGCGGTCAAGGCCTAACCATTGAAGTGAGTGGTTTACCAGATCAAAGCCCTTCATGAGGTCAATGAATACAGCCTCTGTGGCCCTGCCTTGATCCATAGCATGAAATATATCTGAGGTGACCTTCGAGAGCTGACTCTGTCCTGTGTGCCTTTCGAAAACCATGCTGATGGATGGTGAGAGCATGGGTTTGCTCATGAAAGGAGTATAATTGATTGTATAAAATTTTTTCCCTGAATTTTTTCAATACGGCATAGTATGGATATGGGTCTGTAATTCTCAACAAGGTTGGTAGGACCACTTTTGCACACTGGGACTACAATAGCTGTCTTCCATTTGTCGGGGATGGATTGGATACGGAAGGATCTATTGATTAACTGTGCAATTGGGAAAGCTAAGACAGGTGCTCCTAATTTGAGGAATTTTAGTGGTAGGGAGCCAAATCCTGGGGAGCTATCAGGGTTAAGACCCATCAAGAGCTTAAGTACCTCTTTCCACGAGGTAAGTTTTTAATGGATACGGTGGTAGGGGGCTTCAGGGAGAGATTTTTGTGGGGCAGGGTAGGTAGCAGGGTGGGTAGTAGATAGGCCAGTTTTTTACACATCAAGATCAGTGAAGAAGTGATTTATTCCTGTGGTTATTTCTGAGGGGGAGGATAGTAAGGTGTCTTTCGATATCATATTCTTGGGGATTGACAGCTCTTTGCCCTTAAGTACAGCCTTAATCTGCACCTAGAAACTTTTGGGATTGTCAAGGTGTTCTTCCTGCAGAGATTGAACGTAGTCCCACTTTGCTTTGCTAGTTTTGGCTTTCAGGAGTTTTGCAGTTGGTGGTAGGATAGCCAATCTGAGTGCAGCACCATTCTTTTGAAGGTTTTCCACACCTTGTCCCGGGCACACGTTAGGTGCTGTAGTTCATGCTAGAGTTATGGGGAGTGGAATCCTTTGGCTCTGCGTAGTTTGACTGGGATGTGTGAGTCGAGGATGGAGGATGAGGAGAGGTGAAGGTGGAGATCAGATATTCTAGAGCCCGATTTATGTCGGGGAGAGAGGTAATGGGGGTCCAATCAGCAGAAGGCAGACTATGCAGGAAAGCTGCAGTATTAAAGTCTGTTAGATCCCTGGATCTAATGATTTTTTGGGGGGAGGTTGTTATTCTTCCAGATACAGAAAGTGGGGGAGTGATCACTCAGTGTATCAGGTAGGATTCCCACAGCTTTGATGTAGAGCCTGTTATTGGTAAGCATCCAGTCCAAGAGGCTGTGGTTGCTCGATTTCAAGTTAAGTCTGGTCGGGTGGTCAAGTAATTGCCCTTATTTGGTATCAGTCAGAGCTGCTTGGTATTGAGATCCATGTGGTCAGAGTCAATCAAGGTTGAAATCCCTACAGAGTATGGTATCTCTAAGGGGGAGGGGGTCAAGACTAGAGAAGAATTTCGCAAAGGAGGAGGAAGCTAGTTTTTGGGGGCAGGTAGACACATCCTATGGATAGATGCTAAACTTGGCCGAGGGTAACTGATGAATAGCTGTTCGATGTCCGGGTTAATGCCAGGGACAGGGAGCTTGCTGACAGCCAGCCCTGCCCTAGTATATATTAGAACCTCCCCCTCCTCTCTTGCTGGGTCTGTCACACTGATGAGAGGAGAAGATGGGGAGAGCTATCTCATGGGATTGGATGCTTGGTGTTAGCCAGGACACAGAGATGCATAGGATATCTGGCTTGTAGTGCAGGGTCCAAGCTTCAAGTGTATATTCATGTGGGCTATCGTAAGTCCTTTTGAGTCAGCCCAGGTAGGTCATGAGGTAAGGAAGTTAGGCTTTGTCCTCTTGGGAGGGCCTGGGTTAAGTTCTATGTCTCCTGATAGAAGAATTAGGTAGATGGGATCTAATATGGGGAGGGTGGAGAAAAAGAGATATACGCTTATTTCTGTTTTTGGCCCTTGATTCAGACATTATAGTTTTTCCATACTGGGTAAAGGCAAGAAGTCCAAGGTGAAGGTTGCACACTTCAGATGAGCAAAGCAGGTGGGAAGTGGTTGGTGTCTTGATGATTCCAAGGATTTGGGTGAGGTGGGTGCCCAGACCATGCCAGTTTCATCATATGATGTAGACAAGCCAAGAGGAAGCAGAGAATGAAAAGACCTTTAGTGAAGTGTAGAGACATTCTCCTAGTCGAGTGTATTATAGTAGAGTAGTACAGGAGGATGAATAGCCAGGAGTTAAGGTGGGGTGATGCACCGGTGAATGCGGTAAAAATGGACAATGTATAGCCAGTTGGGGAAAAGATAAGGAAGGACTTTTTGCTGTGCATATATTCAGAGTACAGCAAAGTTTGTATCTATATGAAACTGAATCAGGTGCAATTTGTCATTAGAAGTATAGGAATATATGGCTTTCCAGACACTTTCCCAACAAATTTGCATATCCGGGAATTGATTCTTCCAGTATAAGGATTCCCCTTGGATATCTGAATGAATTCTAGGATGTAGCTCTGCTGTTATTTTAGATACTGCATGAGGACTCCATACCAGATCACAGAGCGTGTTCAGAAGATCTAGTTGGTCAGTATCCCAAATTTCAGAACCCATTTTAGATATCAAGAGGTGTCTAATTTGGAATGCTTTGAATATCTGATTGGGAGGAAGATCTAAGGTCTTAAGGAGCTCAGGCGAAGTCTTAACCTTGCCCTGATCTAGTACTTCTAAAAACCCTAATTTCCTGCTTGGGATCCTTACCCCTAGATTTCAAATATTGTTTATCTAGTAAGAAATTTGAAATTGAAATGAATAGGCTGAGAAATATCCTTCGTATTATTATATTTGAGGGCTTTACATAATTGCCATGTACTTTCAGGGACATACAGATTAATTCATTTTTTAGAATCTTATAGCCTTGCTTAGGGGGAAATGAATAACACACAATCAGGAGAGATACCAGACTGTCTTATGACTAGACATTCTATTTTTAGCCAAATTAGCTCATAGGTAGATACTGTTCTATTAGTAATAGGGGGCTACCATCAGAAGTATTTAACTGTATGAGTTGCCAGATAATAATGGAAAGAATTTGGCAACTTAAGACCCCCTTTTTGCTTTGGGGCTCCAAGTCTAACATATGACCACCTTGGTGGCTTTGCTTTCCAAAGAAATTTGGAAATAATCTGTTGAATTTTCCTAAACCAATTTAGTGGTAGATAAAAATTTAACTTATTCAGAGGGTAGAATAATCTCAGGAGTATATTCATTTTTTTTGTTGTTAAAGATTTTATTGTTATTTCACACAGGACACACAAAACAAATATATGATGCTGAGATGTTATATGCAACCATACCGCAACATTGGTACAGACATCAGAAATACAAACATGATGGATACCAAGAAAAGGAGTAAAAAAAAAACCCACTGTCATAGGCAATGAGAATACTCCCATACACACAGTATAACATGGACAAGCCTGAGTGGAGAAAGAAGAAAGGGAAAAAAAAAGAAAAAAAAGAAAGACAAAAACTCAGTATCCAAGGATTATCTGAACCTACCTAGGCCCTCCCACCCAAAAGAGTGGAAGCCATGGGTTATTAACTGATGGAACCCAAAAATAATAGTAGCATGTAGGGCCCAGGACAGCGTATGGTAAACGGAGTTGAGTCCTGGATCAGACCTAATACTAATTGGAACTATATAAACCATAAAAAGGAGAAACAAGAAGGCAAACTGATTCTGAGATAAAAAAAAATACCTTGACAAGTAATGAAAACAAAACGGGAAAGCCTATAAACTCCAGACAAGACAGGGGCCTCCCGAGAATTATAGACCACCTAGGATTGGACATCGTGACAGTACTTGGAATGGAGATATGGCTGCCAATGTATGTCAAATTGGACCAGTGAGCCCCCCGCAAAACTAGAGAGCCTCTCATATATAGCTCCTTGGGCTAGTGCCTGAAGGAACTCTCGAAAGGATGGGACCTCTGGGGACCGCCACCTCATTAAAATAAGCTTTTTGGCTATCGCCCCACAGCTGTGACCCATGGGCCCCGGACAATGCTTGGGTGTATGAGAACGGCACAACCTAAAAGGAGAAGAGGGGAATCCGTACTACTTGAGGAACAGGAAAGCACGCATATCTTGAATTGTTGTCCAGAAGTGCTGGGAGATTGGGACACTTAAAGTTATGAAAAAGATGAGCACCTTGATTGCACATCTCCAGCAGGTATCATGCTGGAGAAGCCCCATCTTTTGAGTTTAACCGATCCCTGTACCACCTGTGGAGGGTTTTGTTCAATAATGGGTGCGCCCCCATCCTCACACGACATATGTAATCTCACCCAAGGATGGTCCCATTGGAGCTTTGGAGATAGGAAATGAAAGTCCTTTTCCCATTGGGCTCTAGCTGACAAGGTGGGTTTGCAGCAGCACCTCTAAGGGCATTATAAATCACACTAGCTCTGTTTATAGGGTGACGTAACCAGAATGTAATAGGATGTGATCTTGATTATGACCTTTATTTTTAGGAAAGTTGGGAAGGTGGGTGATGGCATCTCTAATTTGGAGATATCTCCAAAAATGAAGTCGGAGGTGGTATCTGATATTAATGCCTCAAAAGTATCCATTGAACTAAAATCTGGGAGCAATAGATCTTGAACTAAAGAGATACTCTGAGATTCCCAAGTTTTCCAGCGAATTGTACTACCACCCACTACCAAGGCATGATTGTTCCATAGTGGCATAAACCTCCACGGAGTTAAATCCTGGCCTAGAAGAGTTAGAACTCTTTGCCAATATTGAATGGACACTAGAATGGGAGGAGGAAGATTTAAGGAGATTTTTTTTTCTGTACAGCGCCACTGCAGGAGAAGGGGCCTGTAATAATGATGCCTCCAAAGGGAGCCAAGTAGGTGAAGTGGGACCAATGTTAGAGAACCATAAAGTGGTCTGGGCTGAGACAAAGGCCATGTGGTACCCCTGGAACCATGGAAGTCCCCAACCTCCCCTACTCCAATGCTGATGAAGTTTAAGCTTACTAAACCGTGGTCGAGAGCCCTCCCAAAGGAAATTACCAATGACGGCATCCAATTTTTGAAACCATTTCGAAGGAATAGGTATAGGGAGATGGGACAACAGATATAATAACTTAGGGGCCACCATCATCTTGATGGAGTCTATTTTCCTGGCTAATGAGAGCCTTAAGACTTTCCAACGAGCCGTGTCCTCTTTAATCGACTCCACCATTGGGAGAAAAGTTGGCTGTGAGCATTTTGGACAGATTAGAGTGTAGGATGATACCCAAATACTTTATACCATTAGGGGACCATTTGAGACCCAAGGACGCGACGTCTATACCAGAGGGTACCGAATTTAGAGGGAGGACCTCAGTTTTGGTATGGTTAATCCTAAGGCCTGATACTCCAGAAAATACAGTCAATGTATGTAAAATAGATTGAATCACCTGTGGCGTGCATTCTGTAGTGACCAAAAGATCATCAGCATATAAAAATTGTCTTGAAGGTGGTGCCTCCCATCAGTATTCCTGGGATAGAGGGCGCTTCCTGAAGCGCAATGGCCAGGGGCTCAATGGCTAAAATGAACAGGAGGGAGGAAAAGAGGGCAACCTTGTCTTGTACCTTTCTGCAATTGGAAAGGCACAGATAGATTGCCATTAGTCAAAACTCTAGCTAAGGGAGAGGCATATAATAGTTTAATCCAGGAGAGAAAACCGGGTCCTACCCCATTGAGGAAAGGGTATGAAACAGATATGACCACTCTACAGAATCAAACACCTTTTCAAAGTCAACGGCTGGAGCAACAAGGTTTTTTTTTTGACAGTTTGGAAAAGTGCATTATTGAGAGGAGAGTTCTGTGCTGATCAGACCCCAGACACCCCTTTACAAAGCCAGCTTGGGAGGGATGAACCAGCCCTGATAAGAGAGACTCTAGTCTACTGGCAAGAACTTTGGCCAGGATTTTGGCATCCGCATTGATGAGGGAAATGGGATGGTAACTACCGGAGAAAGAGGTCCTTCCCTTCTTGGGGAGTATAAATAGTGGCTCTTAGGGACAGGGTAAAATTCCGAGAGTAAGGAATGCCTAAACATCCCGACCAAAATATGAGCAAGGTTAATACCCTGGACCCTGTAGAAATCAATGGGGAGTCCATCGTCCCAGGGCTTTGGGAAGATTCATGGATTGAATAGCCCCACATCCACTTCTTCCACAGTGATCGGGGCTTCCAACACTTTTAACATCAGATGGAGGGAGTTTAGGATGGGTAATGAATCCAGGAATTTTTGAATAGAGTGCAGACTAGGGGGTAGGGAAGCATATAACTGTCTATAAAACTGGAGCCATAATGTCGTTGACCCCTGGGTGGAATAACACGGGACCCCAGTATGATCCCTTAAGGCATGTATCCTCTTGGACATTTGCTGCTGTTTAAGGTGATATGCCAGGAGTTTATTAGCCTTTTTCCCACCCTCCCAGTAGGTGTGACGAACCCGCCTAAGATTCAGTTCAGCCTGGCAGGTTAGGTGAGCATCCAGGGAAATTCTGGTACTCACCAGTTGTGCGAGTAGAGACTGAGGTGGAGGATTGTCTTGGAAAGATTTATACTGACTTTCCAGGAGATAAAGTTGTTTTTCTAAAGCCCTCTGATCTGCCTCCTGGCGGCATCTCCTAGCTGAAGCAACAGGCCATTATCCCACCCCTTATTGTCGCCTTGAAGGCTTCCACAGGGTAGTATCCGAGACCTCCCCATTGTCATTGTTAGTCCAGTATTCGGCAATTGCAGGCCCAGCCACTTCTGAAAGTCCCAGTCCTCCAGGAGAAGGGGGTCCAAATGCCAGGAAGAGGAAAAGGGGTGGTCCTGTCCCAGTTTAACCTGAATTTCCAGAGGGGCATGGTCTGAAACATAAATGGGGTGCATACAAGAGGTAGACACCTTATCAAAGAGTCCAGTAGAGAGTAGCCATAGATCAAGTCTACTGGATGAACCATGTGTCTATGAGAAGCATGTATAACCCCGCACCCCAGGGTGTAATGCTCTCCACGTGTCCAGCAGTCCATGTTCATCCATTAGCCTCAGGAGGGCTTTTTTTGCCTGCCTGCCTGTGTGGTTCGGGGGCCTTATTGCTTCTGTTAAAGGAATGGTCGAGCACCAAGTTAAAATCACCCCCCAATAAAATTGGGACTTTGTGAGTGTTAAAATCTGTGAGGGCCTGGTTAACCAAATGGAAAAAAAGGGGACAATCCTGGTTGGGAGCGTATAAATGAACTAGGACTAACGGGCCTTCTGGTGTCTCCATTTCAGCCATGATCCATCTCCCCTCTGCATCGTGGGTATGTCTTTTAAATTTCCACCCCAGGGTTTTATGTAAAAGTATAGAGACCCCACGCTTGTGAGAGTCTGCCACACTGTGTAGCTCTTCCCCTACCCAGCCCTGTCTGAGGTTCCTCACTTCGGCAGAGGAGAGTTTCATCTCCTGAAGGAGGACTACCGAAGGTCTGAGCTTTTTCAAATGGAGCAAGACCTTCTTCTGTTTAATGGGAGAATTAAGTCCCCGGACATTCCAGGAGATAAGGTTAGTCTCCATTTGACCTGGGTAGGATCATGGCAGAACGAATATGTATCAAAAAGCACCAAGGCCAGAGACAAAATCCCCCAAAATAGGAACCCTTTCTCCTTAAAAAACCTTGATGGAAGTAGGTCAAAATCTCAGAATTCAGAATGCCAAAACTACTAACAGCATATAGAACTACACATTTCTGAAAAGGGCTCACTAGGCCCTGAACATTAACTACAAACAGCAACCATAACTTTGAGTAACCACAAATGTAAGAGCCCCTCTCCCTCCCCAAAAACCCTCCCCCCAACAGATCAGCTCCTGCTGCACGCATCGACCGATTTACGGCCCAGATACCAGCAGGGATCGCTGGGAGGTAGGTAGTTATCTAACTACACTGAGAGAGAAATAGGACAACCCTCTGTCCAGAAGACTCTCTACTCAATATCCCACCAGTACACAGTACCTGCAGCATCAATTAGACTAAAGTAGCAAACCTCCGCATTAAATTTAATTCCCAGCCATTTGAGGGACTAGTCTCTCCCTACCCCCACTAATCACACCATACAGTAGTTACAAACTGCAGAGCTGTAGAGAGCTAGAGGGTCAACAGGGAGGGGCTGCAATGTGCTGTGCATGACAAGCTGTCTCCTAGTCATGCCCCCTCAAAAGAGGGATAAAATAAATAAACGACCAGAGAGGGAACCATATCTCTGAATCCTCGCCCCCCCGGCCAATAGTACCAGGAACGCCCAGATATAATGGGCACATACCAGAGGATGGAGAGCACGGCTGACCACCGGTACTAATAAAATGAAAAAAAAAAACAGAGAACACCAAGAAACTGTCCCAGTCACATTCAGCCCACAGATTTAGCGGGGGCTGCTGCAGAGCAAAAGGGTGTTGGGTAGCTGGAAGCAGCATCCATAATGGTGGAAGCCTCAGGAGTGAGCTACTCAGCAGCATCCGCCCAGGAGAGAGAGTGCAGTGTGGGATTTATTACCCTTAGGAGACAGTCTAGGAGGCAAAGGTGGGTCCAGCTGAGATCCATCTGTCAGAAGGTCCATTAAGGCTCGAAACTGATTGTTGCTCATGTCTGGCTATATGGAGGAGCGTGAGGCCAAGGAATCAGGACTGGCACTGTGACTCTGAGAGCGGAGCCGGGGGGTCTTATCAATATGGGCCCCATCAAGACAAGCCCTCCTTCTATTTTTCTTTTTGCTCCCCGGGGATTTCTGAGGGGCAGAGCGAGAGGGGGTCCTGGGCTGTGGGACTACAGGTTGAGTGGACCCAGAGGGGGGTTGTAGATGCTTGAGAAGTCTCCATAGCTGTGACCAGTTCAGAGATTCCTGGCATACTCCCGATTTAAGCTTAGGAGCCTGAGATGCCAAGAATTTCTCAGCGGCTGACGGACTGTCAAATAGTCACGGCGATCCATTCAAGATAATGCAGAGACAAGCTGGGTATCTCAAGGAATATTCTAACCCCAAGTCAGTGCAGGCCCAACGTGCTGCAGTGAAGGCCCTACGGCATGCAGTTAGCTCCTGGGAGTAATCCACAAAGATCTGAATCCTGTGGCCTTTCCACATAAGTTCTTTTTTTTGGCGTGCCAGTCTAGTGATGGATTCCCGTTCCTGGAACCGGAGAAAGCGGGCCAGTATGGTACGAGGACGATCTCCAGGAGCCAGGTGGGGTGCCAAAGTTCTGTGAGCCCTGTCAATCTCTGGAGGGGTTTCAGAGTGCCAGCCCAACAAGGGGGGGGAGCTCCTTCTGTAAAAAACAGATAACGTCAGGTCCTTCACAGCCCTCAGGAAATCCCACAAATCTCAAGTTGTTCTGTCTACTACGGTTTTCTAAATCCTCCACCCGGGCCCATAGCTGATGAATAAGCCTGTCTTGGTCCAGCACTCATGCCCCGGTTTGCCGGCAGCTGTCTTCTGCCTCTGATAATCTGTGTTCCGTAATACAAGTCCGTTATGATAGATCCACTATATCCACAGTGTTTTTCCGTGCAGCACTATCCAAATTATCCATGCGATGCAAAATTTCCATAAACATCTGTTGTATTTCTGCCAGGCCACCCTCTGAATGTGATGCGGAAGGGGAAGACTCTATTTCAACGGTAGGCCAGGCCGCCAGGTGGGTAGACAGGCGACGGATATTTCAGGTACTTCCTGAGCGGGGAGGGGATCCAAAACGGAGCTACCAGAGGAAAACACTCACTTTAGCCACACAGGGCAAGAGGGGTAGCAGAAAGCAGGTAAGAGATGGGTTTAACTAGGGTATGCTGTGGGAATTTGCAAGCGCTCCTAGCTCAGGCATCCATTGAGCTCGGCGGTTGCTCACGTCCCCGAGTATATTCATTTTAATTACATTGGTTTTCCTTGCAAGGAGAGATACAAGAGAGCCCATCTGTCAAGATCCTGTTGTATATGTCCCAATTTAACCTCAAGATTTAATTTTCAGATTTGTAGTAAATTAGGTGTAAGTATAAGTCCCAAATAAGTTATTTGGGTTGACCATCTAAACTGGAGGCCTTCTAACTGTGCATGATGAGTATGAGAATTTAGTGGCATAACTGTTGATTTTTTTACATTCAATTTATAATTTGATAGGGCACCAGATTTCTTTATAATAGATAATATCACTGGAAGGGAATTTTGTGGATTAGTAATATGTAACATAAGGTCGTCTATGTATGCTGGATAAGCGAAGGTCCCATTCACCAACCTGTATACCCTGTATCTGGGGAGAGTGTTGTAAATGATATAAGAGTGGCTCCATGTACAGGTTAAACAGGTAAGGTGATAGCGGGCATCCCTGGTGTGTTCCAGAAAATAAGGGGATGAATTTTGAGAAAACACCATTACAATAAACCTTGGCTGTGGGGCATGTATATAATAGTTGGATCCATTTAATAAATTTGTGTGTAAAACCAAATTTTTTGAGGACTTCAAACAAGAAAGTCCAACTTACCCTGTCAAAAGCCTTCTCTGCATCCAGGGACACCAATGCCATAGGGTAAGGTGCTTCCCTGGATGCAGAGAAAATATGAAACGGCTTCCTAAAGTGGTCTACAGAGTAGCTACCCACTACAAATTCCACTTGTTCCAGATTTAATAGTGTGGTCCAAGCTCGTGCCACTCTGTTGGCTAAAATCTTTGCAAAAAGTTTTATATCATAGTTCCTCAGGGAAATTGGACGATAATTAGAGACCACTTGTGGAGATTTATTTGGTTTGGGTAATACTATTATTAGAGCTTCTAATAATGAAGAATCTGATAGTCCAAAGTTACAGAGATAAGTAAGCACACTCAAAATTAAGGGTGATAAAGATTCCTAGAATGTCTTATAGAACCGAGGTGGAAAGGAATTTGGCCCTGGGGCTTTATCATCTGGTAGTGAATCAATAGTATCCCACAATTCTTGCTGAGTTATAGGTCCCTCCAGAAAATTTGCTTGCGATTGTTGCAGGATAGGAAGTGGAATAGCATTAAGATACTCCTGAATTTTCTCAATAGAGGGGGCAGGTACCTGTGGGGAATATAAGGATTTGTAGTATGCTTCATACTCACTAACAATTTCTTTAGGGGTAGTAAGAAGAGTGTTATCTTTAATGGAGTTAAGAGATACTACAATCCTGGATTATTCTTGTTTTCTCAACCGAAGAGCCAATAAGTGACTAGCTTTATCCCCTTGTTCTACATATTTAACATGGGTTTTAAATAGTATATATTGAGCTTTTTCCTACAGGAAATCGGAATATTGTTTTTTTAATTTAGTCAGTTGTACCTGTGTCTCTTCATTCTGCTGATTTATTTGTTGGTTTTCAAGATGCTGAATTTGTGATAAGAGTAAAGAAGATTGTTTCTCTCTCTTTTTTTCCGAATAGTAGATAACCGGATACACTCTCCTCTGACCACACATTTTAGGGTGCACCAAAGTTTATCAACATCCAGTATTGACCCTTGGTTTTGTGCAATAAAATGGTCAATTGTTTCTTTAAGGGACTGTATCATTTTTTCATCTTGAAGAAGTTGTGTGTTTAATTTCCATATGCTATTTTTAGCCATATGCTGTGTTAATACACCTTCCATCCAAATAGGTGCATGATTGGAGATAACTCTCGGGGACATACCACTACCTATTAAGCCTTCAAGTACTATAGTATTTACAAGGAAGTAATCAATGCAGGATAAGGATTTATGAACAGGTGAGTAAAAAGTGAACCCCTTGGTAGTAGGATTTAACAGTCTCAAGGGATCGCTAAGGCTAAAATTCCTAATAAAATCCATTAGAGCATTTTGCGCCAGAGAGAGGGTTCTTCCTCTGCTAACTGATCTATCTAGAGTTAATGAAAGGACCAAATTCCAATCTCCAGTTTTTATTATGGGCAATTTAGGGAATAAGTTTGGGACCTTTGTTATTTTAACAAAAAATTCTGGTGAATCAACATTAGGTCCATATACGGTTCCTAGGATAACTTCCACATGGTTTAAAAGACCTTGTAGAAATAGATATCTCCCCTGATTATCTATATGAGAACGTTGTAACTTAAACGATGACCCCCTGGAAAATAAAATGGTTACCCTCTGTGCCATTGCATTGCCTGAGGCATACACCTGTTCTATTTGTCTTCTTCTAAAAAGATTATCTTTTGTCTCTAATAGGTGTGTTTCTTGCAAAAAGGCTACCTGACATTGTAGAGTTTCCAGGTGCCTAAGGACTTGATAATGTTTAATTCTAGACCAGGCCCATTTAACATTCCAAGATATAATCCTCACTGCCATTGATAACGAAAACCGTACTCTAACTCAGAGATATCTCCCTCTTGGATATCAGAATAGCTATGGCCTTTGGAGCAAGAAATAACAATATAAATAAAAGGTATAGTAAGCTACTTATGTCTAGGTCCTCTCTATTAATCTGTCTCATCATAATCAATATAGGCAGTATAACTAGTGTATTTCCTCTGTTGTCCAGATTCATTGCTGCACTAAACCCCCAATCCTAAACAAAACTATTCTACCCCAACAAAATATCTTTGTCCCCCGGTCCACTAGACCGCCCTCCTCCCAATTAGTTGGTTGTAATCCTTTTTCACCCTGCCAGTAGACATCACAACCCATCCCCCTCCCCCTTTCTTAAGTGGTGGTCCAGCTGTCCAAATTCCAATTTCCAAGTAGTTTTCTTTTAAACCTTAAAATGAGAATCATACATAAACCTACTTGGATTATCCCTACATTTAAGTAACAAAACCTTTGGTCTATAACTATGAACAACATATAAGGATTGCCAAACAATCAATAGAAAATGAAACAGTATCCGTAACCAGAAAATATATCAAACATAACTCTGTCACAGTCTAATCTCTTGTGACCTTGTGAATTGGCATCTGGACAAATAGTGTATAAACATCTGCCATTTCACAGTCCTTGCTCAATCTAAAATAAATCCTTGAGGAGAAATTTGTTAATGATTTACAATTATAACTCTTCCCCATCAAATCTTGCTATCATAAGTTGGTATATGGGACTGTTTGGAATTCTGAGCAGCTAGAACAATATTCATTCTACTTCACCTGTCCTGGGTGCACTTAGGCTGATATAACTATGAAAAGGCCACTTAGCAGCTTGTGGTTAAATTCTCCACTGGAATATCTTTTCTTCAGTCATCGATACTCTTATGCAGTATTGCCAGTTAGTACCTTCGAAATTTAGTTCTACCCAATAAGCCCAATTACAAGGCAACTTAAGCAATTCCTTCTTTACTTTGTCTATCCCACTGCTCTTAAATTGAAACCTCGATGAACAAGTTGTTTAACAGTCTGTGAATAACTTTGCCTCTGGAATACTGCTTCCTCGCTCAACGAAACAAATACGGATAGAGCTTCTTCAGTTCTACAGCCACCTTATGTTCATCTTCTAAAAAAATCCAATGACCATCTTTATTTACCTGTAATATCACTGGATAACGCATATGGAATCTACTGTAACTCCTGCAGCAATAAGCTTAGCTACAATAGGATGCATTGCTGTACGTTTCTGTCTTACTGTAAGGGGTAAATCTTGAGTGATTCTTATTTTGGAGGTTTCCCAGTGAACTTCTTTCATCTCCTTTAACTTGTCCAGAATTGTTTACTTATCCAGATAGTTTAGCAATCTGAAAATAAGTGGTCGAGGGGGAGAGCCAGCTGGTGGAGTGGGCCTCAATGCCCTATGCGCTCGTTCAATAATATATGTCAGACCATTTGGTGAGGGCCCTGCTAATTTAGTGCACAGTTTTTGGATAAAACATATAGGATTAACTCCCTCCTCACCCTCTGGAAGATCAAGTATTACTAAATTATTCCTCCTGGATCTCCCCTCGAGATCCTCCAATTTAGCTTCGTTTTTTTTTGATCCGCTGTCTTAGGGGGACAATTTCTGGATCCAATTGAGCCCTCCAATCATCTAACGAAGATATGCGTACCTCATTATCACTGGTGTGTATTGTTAGTTGATCCATGGAATTTTTAAGCACATGTAGGTCTCCGATTACCGCCTGAAATGAATCCTTAATCGGGGCAACCCCCTCAAAGAAGGTTTCCACTGTTAAGAGTTGTGGAGCAACCTCATCCGCAGCGCCGCCCACTCTGGAACGTTTCAATGGGAGATCCTTCTATGGAGATGGCGGGGGTGTATGTTTAGGCCTTTGTTGTTTCATTTGTATTGTAAAATTCAGCTGTTCTGTACAAATATCCGACACTTGATTAGTCGCTTAGATGCAGCAACTGTGCTCTATATAAATTACAAATTCCTCCAATATTGGTATGGCTTATTCGTGAAATAGAGCAGATTTCAAACGGAGGTGTGAGGGAGCGAAACAAGGCATGCTTATCTGGCGGCCATCACAACCGGAAGTCAAGGCACCAATTTTAAATAGAGAGGGCCCAGTGGGACATTGTCTTCTAGGTTAAGTTCAATGGCATACCTGGTGTAGCAAGTAGGGGGCTGAGAGCAGCTCCTGCGGCTACAGCTGCATATTGAGAAGTGCCTGGGGGGGGCAAGATTCCAACTGGTGTGGTGAGTAGGAGGCTGGGAGCAGCTCCTGTGGCTACAGGCGTGTGTTGGGTAATGCACAGGTATACCAATTAAGCAGCAAACATTATATCACAAAATGGTTTCATCTTCTAGGTGAGCATCACTGATGGAAAGAAAAGAAAGTTGGAATCAGGTACTGGGTAGCCATCAAGTAGCAGGTAACTACGTGAATTATTTAACACAGCCTCCGTACAAAGAGAGACTAAAAAATTGGCTCTATTCAATCTCGTTGAGGCTTTTGCTGCTGTGAATATACCCCTAAATGCTGTAGACAACCCTGTACTCCATACATTTTTTGAGAAAAACTTGAAGACAGTGGGTGTAGTTCCAAGCTCCCAGTGGCTTAGAGCCGAGTATCTACCAAAGATCTGTGCAAACCATGTTGCTGAACTGAAAAAGAAAGTGGGGATGCGATATCCAGTTCCATAATCTGTGACGAAACCACAGACGTTCAGGATTGATACATTTAAATATAGTTGTTTGCTTGTCACTAAAATTGAACCCTGAACAGGACAACAACGACAATATTCCTGAGCATGCCTTGTTGGACTGTTATGCTAGAAGTCACTAATTTTAAAACTGTCTCTCAAGCTGTGCTGCAGTGCCTCCAGAGCTGTGACATCCCTTACATCGAAGTATTAGCATTCATGTCAGACAACGCTATGTACAAGAACAAATGTTGGCAGCAGAGTTTAAAGCATGTCCTGTTAAATGCTATCCATGTCACTTGTTCCGCACATCTTTTAAATTTAGTTGGACAAATTTAGCGAAGAAACTTTAGTGATGTAAAAGACTGTTGTGGCAGTGAAAAGGGCATTTATGGCATGCCCAGCCAGAAGGGCGCATTTTAGACAGTTTTTAAATGTACAGAATGCTCAGTCTTCAGTCCTTCCACCCACTTAAGTTGTTACCAGGAGGAATGCATGGTTCTATGCAGTGTTCTACTATACAGTTCGCCTCGCTGAATATGAAGTTTTTCAGTCAAGAAAGCGCAGCATGTGAGGAGGTGATTACTCTTGCTTCTTCTGATTCCTTAAAATGCAGCATAAATGAAATAGCCAAAAATGCCCCTCCACTTGTGCAGACGCTAGACAAATATTAGGCCGAAGAGGTAAGAGCTCACCTCATTTTTGATGAGCTCATGGACTTTGCTACCTTTATGGAAGTAAAGTCAGAGGAAACTGAACACATTACAGCTAAACTGACATTGTCCATGTGTGCACAAAAATAAAAGAATATATGTCTGGTAATGGACGTTTTCAACAATCTGCTGCAAAGTTTTTCGCTGCTGCCCAAGTATTCGCCCCTGTACGTCTGGCCACACTTGCAATATCTGAGACTGATGTTTCTGCCCACATCTCCCATTCGAGGACAATATCAGAGCCAAAGCTGAACTTAGATTATATATTCAGGAAACACAGTGCAAGAGGGTTACATTAAATGAGCGTACTGTTGTTCAGTATTGGCAGGACACTCAGGATCGTTTTCCAAATCTTGCTGCTATTGCATTTAGTTGCCTGAGTGTCCCTGTAAATAACACAAGTGTTGAGCGCTCTTTCTCTAAGTATGGGGCTCTTTTAAGTGACAACAGAAGAAGCATTAAGCCAGAAAACCTTAAAACGTATTCCTTATTACAGCAATATAATGTTTTTTCAGCACACTTCTTTCAATGCTTGTTTTATTTAAACATCTTAATATTTAAACTTATTAATATCTAGCACACTTTCTATGCACTTTGTATTAACACATTTACTACTTCACACATGAGCTAATGAGTTTTTAACATGAGTTTTATATGATTATGGTTATGGTTACGATACTGTATATTAAATATTTTGTCTTACTGACACTGTGATGTGCATGCTCTATGTTGCATTCTCTATGTTGAATGAATACTGTGTAATAATGGCATTTTTACCATGCAGAACCCGTGAAATTCTACAAATTTTGCCATGAAAAAAATTACAGCCCTAACCATCACTTACAGGCTGAAACTGGCAAGCATGAAAATAAATACTTGCAGGAGAATGCATTTCAATCTCAGATTCATAAGGTTGCATTCAAAAATGCTCCCTTCCTTCCCCATCACTGTCCTCCTGTCAATCAGAGAGAATCTTGCTGCTTCATTTGTAAGGAGAGTGCAACAGAGACAGTAGGAGCAATGATATCAGGAGTAACTTACAGCTAGAAAGCTTCCATATAATGATGTCACAGTCATGTCACATGACTTCCTGACCGAACTTCAGAGACACTTTTATTCAGCTGCAGCTAGTGTGAAACTGATTTTACACTGCTTGTGATATGTAAACAAATGGTACAAGTTAGAAAGGGGAAAGTTAACTGAAAGTGAAAGATGCAAAAAGCAGGATTTAATGCATGCTTGACAAAGCTGCCTGAATTGGTCCTCCTTTAAGAGGCACAAGAATACAAAGACAGGGGGATACTCGGTGTTACTAACTGGATGAAGGGGAACATCTGGAAGTGCCACTTCGCCTACAGTAAGTGAACATTTGAAATAAATTGCAAGAGCATGTGGTATTTTTCATTTTACCAATGTAACATCCCTTGACTCACCTTGGCTGTCTCTGGAGCCCTCAGATCCCACCTGGACACACTCTCAAGGGGGTTGACCTGGGTTACTAGTGTACAGGTTGTACAGGGAAAAAGTGGTGAGGTTCCTCCATCTGTGGTAGTGATATAGTACTCCTGTTGGATAAACTTCAGGTCGCCACCCCGAGGAATATACAATAACTGCAGCCCCAAACCCTTCCTCACACAGTACCAATAACCTTTGCACAATAAGCAGCAGTGTTCAATGGTAACAGGAACTAACATTCTGCTTGTTTGAGGGGAGGGGGGGAGGGAGAAGAACAGCGACACAGTAATAACTGGCAACAACAATATTACTCCACTTGGTCCCACATCTTCAACGCAAGGGCGATCCTAACTTTCATCCAATCAGGCATTATGTAATGCAGTCAGTTTGTTGAGGGGTACCACCAGTGACCCGTCCAAATGGCAGTGATGCTGCGGGTTAAACAGTCTATTATCTTGGAACAGAATACTTTCATTGGGGCCCAATAGCTCTTAAACCGATGCAAAGGACCAAGCCAATCGCCAATTCCTGCTGACAAAGCTGAGTAAACTAGGCCTTAATCCCCACTCCCTCACATGCTCTTAAACCGATGCAAAATGTAACTTTTCTACCTGGGCACAGCTTTGAACGTGGTGCAGCCCCTGCCCAGGATTTCATCCTCTTGTTCTAACAAGCTAGCTAAATAAGAACTCCCCTGAATCACAGCTGAGGGGTACTTACAGTTTATAGCTTCAAGTGGGGGAGGGGGGTTACAGGAAACTTGTCTCAATGGTACCATGCTGGTATGAAGTGTTGGTGGTGCACCACAAAAGCAGGTTGAAGATGAAGAGAAGCTGGTTTTCACTTGTCAGGCCTTTCAAATCTTCACCTCTAAGGCTTTTGTTTGTGTTGTTCACCTGATAGGCCTCTCACACGGTCAATCTCAACAATACAATCACAATAGCATTTCCTAGCGAGACATTAAGTAGCTGGCTAGACAACAATGTGCACTGGCACCTCATGCATTTACTGACCCTATCCATTTTGCAGCATCTGGAGGGGTATAGTACAGGAACAATGTGCTTGTGAACCACTTGAAGGGGAACATACAGCAGGGGAGGCACCTAGAAAATCATAAGGTAATTTTATGGTTAGTTTGCAGGCTCTGCCAGACTTTCGGGGGACTAATGCTTCTTTTATGGGAATAGGGTGTGTGCTGAACTCTTCCAGCACAGGGGCTGGTCTGGAATAGCAGGTGTCTAATCAGGCTTTTCTGAAAAGTCTTCCACTAAGGCCTCGACATCCATATCTGCAAAAGGTGCCTCATGATATCTGACTGGAGTTTCACTTGGCACCGTACAAGAATTATGTCTCTTAACTATGGGTTTGTGGCTAGTCCATAGGAGTCACCATTTCTCTGAGTACTTCTGCAGGAGGCAGATACCAATACATTTCCTTTTCCTCCTCAGTATTTGCACTGTCCATTGGTTCAGGCTGTATGCTTGGTTCATTGCTCACTACTGAATCAGGAATGGGGTTGCCATCCTCCTCCTCCTCAGTATTTGCACTGTCCATTGGTTCAGGCTGTATACTTGGTTCATTGCTCACTACTGAATCAGGGTTGGTTGCTGCCATCCTCCTCTTCCTCAGTATTTGCACTGTCCATTGGTTCAGGCTGTATACCTGGTTCATTGCTCACTACTGAATCAGGATTGGGTGCTGCCATCCTCTTCCTCCTCAGTATTTGCACTGTCCATTGGTTCAGGCTGTATACTTGGTTCATTGCTCACTACTGAATCAGGAATGGGGGCTGCCATCCTCTCCCTCCTCAGTATCTGCCCTGTCCATTGGTTCAGGCTGTATGCTTGGTTCATTGCTCACTACTGAATCAGGATTGGGTGCTGCAATCCTCCTCCTCCTCAGTATTTGCACTGTTCATTGCACACTACTGAATCAGAAATGGGGCTGCCATCCTCTCCCTCCTCAGTATTTGCACTGTCCATTGGTTCAGGCTGTATACTTGGTTCATTGCTCACTACTGAATCAGGAATGGGAGTTGCCATCCTCTTCCTCCTCAGTATCTGCACTGTCCATTGGTTCAGGCTGTATACTTGGTTCATTGCTCACTACTGAATCAGGAATGGGGTTGCCATCCTCCTCCTCCTCAGTATTTGCACTGTCCATTGGTTCAGGCTGTATACTTGGTTCATTGCTCACTACTGAATCAGGGTTGGTTGCTACCATCCTCCTCTTCCTCAGTATTTGCACTGTCCATTGGTTCAGGCTGTATACCTGGTTCATTGCTCACTACTGAATCAGGATTGGGTGCTGCCATCCTCTTCCTCCTCAGTATTTGCACTGTCCATTGGTTCAGGCTGTATACTTGGTTCATTGCTCACTACTGAATCAGGAATGGGGGCTGCCATCCTCTCCTCCTCAGTATCTGCACTGTCCATTGGTTCAGGCTGTATGCTTGGTTATTGCTCACTACTGAATCAGGTTGGGTGCTGCAATCCTCCTCCTCCTCAGTATTTGCACTGTTCATTGCTCACTACTGAATCAGGAATGGGGCTGCCATCCTCTCCCTCCTCAGTATTTGCACTGTCCATTGGTTCAGGCTGTATACTTGGTTCGTTGCTCACTACTGAATCAGGAATGGGAGTTGCCATCCTCTTCCTCCTCAGTATCTGCACTGTCCATTGGTTCAGGCTGTATACTTGGTTCATTGCTCACTACTGAATCAGGAATGGGGGCTGCCATCCTCCTCCTCCTCAGTATTTGCACTGTCCATTGGTTTAGGCTGTATGCTTGGTTCATTGCTCACTACTGAATCAGGAGTTGGTGCTGACATCCTCCTCCTCCTCAGTATTTGCATTGTCCATTGGCTCAGGCTGTATACTTGGTTCATTGCTCATTACTGAATCAGGAATGGGGGTTGCCATCCTCCTCCTCCTCAGTATTTGCACTGTCCATTGGTTCAGGCTGCATACTTGGTTCATTGCTCACTACTGAATCATGATTGGGTACTGCCATCCTGCCCCTCCTCACTATCTGGACTGTCCATTGGTTCAGGCTGTATGCTTGGTTCATTGCTCACTACTGAATCAGGATTGGGGCTGCCATCCTCCTCCTCCTCAGTATTTGCACTGTCCATTGGTTCAGGCTGTATACTTGGTTCATTGCTCACTACTGAATCAGGAATGGGGCTGCCATCCTCCTCCTCCTCAGTATTTGCACTGTCCATTGGTTCAGGCTGTATGCTTGGTTCATTGCTCACTACTGAATCAGGATTGGGTGCTTCTATCCTCCTCCTCCTCCTCCTCCTCAGTATTTGCACTGTCTATTGGTTCAGGCAGTATATTTGGTTCATTGCTCACTACTGAATCAGGATTGGGTGCAGCCACCCTCCTCCTCCTTAGTATGGGTACTGCCAATTGGTTCAGGCTGTATGCTTGGTACATTGCTCACTACTGAATCAGGAATGGGGGCTGCCATTAGTCTTCTCCTTAGTATATGCACTGTCCATTGGTTCAAGCCGTTTGCTTGGTTCATTGCTCACTACTGAATCAGGATTTGGTGCTGACATCCTCCTCCTCCTCAGTATTTGCACTGTCTATTGGTTCAGGCTATATACTTGGTTCATTGCTCATTACTGAATCAGGAATGGGGTGCCATCCTCCTCCTCCTCAGTGTTTGCACTGTCCATTGGTTCAGGCTGCATACTTGGTTCATTGCTCACTACTAAATCGATTGGGTACTGCCATCCTCCCTCCTCACTATCTGCACTGTCCATTGGTTCAGGCTGTATGCTTGGTTCATTGCTCACTATTGAATCAGGATTTGGTGCTGCCATCCTCTTCCTCCTCAGTATTTGCACTGTCCATTGGTTCAGGCTGTATACTTGGTTCATTGCTCATTACTAAATCAGGATTGGATGCAGCCATCCTCCTCCTCCTCAGTATTTGCTCTGTCCATTGGTTCAGGCTGTATGCTTGGTTCATTGCTCACTACTGAATCATGATGGGTACTGCCATCCTGCCCCTCCTCACTATCTGCACTGTCCATTGGTTCAGGCTGTATACTTGGTTCATTGCATACTACTGAATCAGGAATGTTTGCTGCCATCCTCCTCCTTCTCACTATTTGCACTGTCCATTGGTTCAGGCTGTATACTTGGATCATTGCTCACTACTGAATCAGGAATGGGGGCTGCCATCCTCTCCCTCCTCAGTATCTGCACTGTCCATTGGTTCAGGCTGTATACTTGGTTCATTGCTCACTACTGAATCAGGAATGGGTGCTGCCATCCTCCTCCTCCTCAGTATTTGCACTGTCCATTGTTCAGCTACTGAATCAGGAATGGGGCTGCCATCCTCTCCCTCCTCAGTATCTGCACTGTCCATTGGTTCAGGCTGTATACTTGGTTCACTGCTCACTACTGAATCAGGAATGGGGGCTGCCATCCTCCTCCTCCTCCTCAGTATTTGCACTGTCCATTGGTTTAGGCTATATGCTTGGTTCTTTGCCCACTACTGAATCAGGATTTGGTGCTGACATCCTCCTCCTCCTCAGTATTTGCACTGTCCATTGCCTCAGGCTGTATACTTGGTTTATTGCTCATTACAGAATCAGGAATGGGGGTTGCCATCCTCCTCCTCCTCAGTATTTGCACTGTCCATTGGTTCAGGCTGCATACTTGGTTCATTGCTCACTACTGAATCATGATTGGGTACTGCCATCCTGCCCCTCCTCACTATCTGGACTGTCCATTGGTTCAGGCTGTATACTTGGTTCATTGCTCACTACTGAATCAGGATTGGGGGCTGCCATCCTCCTCCTCCTCCTCAGTATTTACACTGTTCATTGTTCACTACTGAATCAGGAATGGGGGCTGCCATCCTCTCCCTCCTCAGTATCTGCACTGTCCATTGGTTCAGGCTGTATACTTGGTTCGTTGCTCACTACTAAATCAGGAATGGGAGTTGCCATCCTCTTCCTCCTCAGTATTTGCACTGTCCATTGGTTCAGGCTGTATACTTGGTTCACTGCTCACTACTGAATCAGGAATGGGGCTGCCATCCTCCTCCTCCTCAGTATTTGCACTGTCCATTGGTTCAGGCTGTATGCTTGGTTCATTGCTCACTACTGAATCAGATTGGGGCTGCCATCCTCCTCCTCCTCAGTATTTGCACTGTCCATTGGTTCAGGCTGTATACTTGGTTTCATTGCTCATTACTGAATCAGGAATGGGGTTGCCATCCTCCTCCTCCTCAGTATTTGCACTGTCCATTGGTTCAGGCTGCATACTTGGTTCATTGCTCACTACTGAATCATGATTGGGTACTGCCATCCTCCCCTCCTCACTATCTGGACTGTCCATTGGTTCAGGCTGTATGCTTGGTTCATTGCATCTACTGAATCAGGATTGGGGCTGCCATCCTCCTCCTCCTCAGTATTTGCACTGTCCATTGGTTCAGGCTGTATACTTGGTTCATTGCTCATTACTGAATCAGGAATGGGGCTGCCATCCTCCTCCTCCTCAGTATTTGCACTGTCCATTGGTTCAGGCTGTATGCTTGGTTCATTGCTCACTACTGAATCAGGATTGGGTTGCCATCCTCCTCCTCCTCAGTATTCACTGTCCATTGGTTCAGGCTGTATACTTGGTTCATTGCTCATTACTGAATCAGGAATGGATGCTGCCATCCTCTCTCCTCAGTATTTGCACTGTCCATTGGTTCAGGCTGTATACTTGGTTCATTGCTCACTACTGAATCAGGATTGGGTGCTCCTCCTCCTCTCCTCCTCCTCCTCAGTATTTGCACTGTCCATTGGTTCAGGCAGTATATTTGGTTCATTGCTCACTACTGAATCAGGATTGGGTGCAGCCATCCTTCTCCTCCTTAGCATGTGCACTGTCCATTGGTTCAGGCTGCATGCTTGGTTCATTGCTCACTATTGAATCAGGATTTGGTGCTGCCATCCTCTTCCTCCTCAGTATTTGCACTGTCCATTGGTTCAGGCTGTATACTTGGTTCATTGCTCACTACTGAATCAGGATTGGGCTGCCATCCTCCTCCTCCTCCTCAGTATTTGCACTGTTCATCGTTCACTACTGAATGGAATGGGGCTGCCATCCTCTCCTCCTCAGTATCTGCACTGTCCATTGGTTCAGGCTGTATACTTGGTTCATTGCTCACTACTAAATCAGGAATGGAGTTGCCATCCTCTTCCTCCTCAGTATTTGCACTGTCCATTGGTTCAGGCTGTATACTTGGTTCACTGCTCACTACTGAATCAGGAATGGGGCATCCTCCTCCTCCTCCTCAGTATTTGCACTGTCCATTGGTTCAGGCTATATGCTTGGTTCATTGCTCACTACTGAATCAGGTTTGGTGCTGCATCCTCCTCCTCCTCAGTATTTGCCTGTCCATTGCCTCAGGCTGTATACTTGGTTTATTGCTCATTACTGAATCAGGAATGGGGTTGCCATTCTCCTCCTCCTCAGTATTTGCACTGTCCATTGGTTCAGGCCATACTTGGTTCATTGCTCACTACTGAATCAGATTGGTACTGCCATCCTCCTCCTCACTATCTGGACTGTCCATTGGTTCAGGCTGTATGCTTGGTTCATTGCTCACTACTGAATCAGGATTGGGGCTGCCATCCTCCTCCTCCTCAGTATTTGCACTGTCCATTGGTTCAGGCTGTATACTTGGTTCATTGCTCATTACTGAATCAGGATTGGATGCTGCCATCCTCCTCCTCATGTATTTGCTCTGTCCATTGGTTCAGCTGTATGCTTGGTTCATTGCTCACTACTGAATCATGATGGGCTGCCATCCTTCTTCTCCTTAGTATTTGCACTGTCCATTGGTTCAGGCTGTATGCTTGGTTCATTGCTCACTACTGAATCAGGATTGGGTGCTGTCTCCTCCTCCTCCTCCTCCTCAGTATTTGCACTGTCTATTGGTTCAGGCTGTATACTTGGTTCATTGCTCACTACTGAATCAGGATTGGGTGCAGCCATCCTCCTCCTCCTTAGCATGTCTTCAATGGTTCAGGCTGTATGCTTGGTTCATTGCTCACTACTGAATCAGGAATGGGGCTGCCATCCTCTTCTCCTTAGTATTTGCACTGTCCATTGGTTCAGGCTGTATGCTTAGTTCATTGCTCACTATTGAATCAGGATTTGGTGCTGCCATCCTCTTCCTCCTCAGTATTTGCACTGTCCATTGGTTCAGGCTGTATACTTGGTTCATTGCTCACTACTGAATCAGGATTGGGTGCTGCCATCCTCCTCCTCCTCTCAGTATTTGCACTGTTCATCGTTCACTACTGAATCAGGAATGGGGCTGCCATCTCCCTCCTCAGTATCTGCACTGTCCATTGGTTCAGGCTGTATACTTGGTTCGTTGCTCACTACTAAATCAGGAATGGGGTTGCCATCCTCTTCCTCCTCAGTATTGCACTGTCCATTGGTTCAGGCTGTATACTTGGTTCACTGCTCACTACTGAATCAGGAATGGGGCTGCCATCCTCCTCTCCTCAGTATTTGCACTGTCCATTGGTTCAGGCTGTATACTTGGTTCATTGCTCACTACTGAATCAGGATTGGGTGCTGCCATCCTCCTCCTCCTCAGTATTTGCACTGTCCATTGGTTCAGGCTGTATGCTTGGTTCATTGCTCACTACTGAATCAGGATTGGGTGCTGCTCCTCCTCCTCCTCCTCCTCCTCAGTATTTGCACTGTCCATTGGTTCAGGCTGTATATTTGGTTCATTGCTCACTACTGAATCAGGATTGGGTGCAGCCCTCCTCCTCCTCAGTATGTGCACTGTCCATTGGTTCAGGCTGTATGCTTGGTACATTGCTCACTACTGAATCAGGAATGGGGGCTGCCATTAGTCTTCTCCTTAGTATATGCACTGTCCATTGGTTCAGGCTGTTTGCTTGGTTCATTGCTCACTACTGAATCAGGATTTGGTGCTGACATCCTCCTCCTCCTCAGTATTTGCACTGTCTATTGGTTCAGGCTATATACTTGGTTCATTGCTCATTACTGAATCAGGAATGGGGGTTGCCATCCTCCTCCTCCTCAGTGTTTGCACTGTCCATTGGTTCAGGCTGCATACTTGGTTCATTGCTCACTACTAAATCGTGATTGGGTACTGCCATCCTGCCCCTCCTCACTATCTGGACTGTCCATT
This sequence comes from Neoceratodus forsteri, assembly GCA_016271365.2. Taxonomy (NCBI): domain Eukaryota; kingdom Metazoa; phylum Chordata; order Ceratodontiformes; family Ceratodontidae; genus Neoceratodus; species Neoceratodus forsteri. The sequence continues at coordinate 1,474,841,560 of CM057459.1, forward strand.
GGTTCAGGCTGTATGCTTGGTTCATTGCTCACTACTGAATCAGGATTGGGGGCTGCCATCCTCCTCCTCTCAGTTTGCACTGTCCATTGGTTCAGGCTATATACTTGGTTCATTGCTCATTACTGAATCAGGATTGGATGCAGCCATCCTCCTCCTCCTCCTCAGTATTTGCTCTGTCCATTGGTTCAGGCTGTATGCTTGGTTCATTGCTCACTACTGAATCATGATGGGTACTGCCATCCTGCCCCTCCTCACTATCTGCACTGTCCATTGGTTCAGGCTGTATGCTTGGTTCATTGCTCACTACTGAATTAGGATTGGGGGCTGCCATCCTCCTCCTCCTCAGTATTTGCACTGTCCATTGGTTCAGGCTGTATACTTGGTTCATTGCTCTTTACTGAATCAGGATTGGATGCTGCCATCCTCCTCCTCCTCCTCAGTATTTGCTCTGTCCATTGGTTCAAGCTGTATGCTTGGTTCATTGCTCACTACTGAATCATGATGGGGCTGCCATCCTCCTCCTCCTCAGTATTTGCACTGTCCATTGGTTCAGGCTGTATACTTGGTTCATTGCTCTTTACTGAATCAGGATTGGATGTTGCCATCCTCCTCCTCAGTATTTGCTCTGTCCATTGGTTCAAGCTGTATGCTTGGTTCATTGCTCACTACTGAATCATGATTGGGGCTGCCATCCTTCTCCTCCTCAGTATTTGCACTGTCCATTGGTTCAGGCTGTATGCTTGGTTCATTGCTCACTACTGAATCAGGATTGGGCTGCCATCCTCTCTCCTCCTCAGTATTTGCACTGTCCATTGGTTCAGGCTATACTTGGTTCATGCTCACTACTGAATCAGGATTGGGGCTCTCTCTCCTTTCACTTCTCGTCACTACTGAATCAGGAATGGGTGCTGCCATCCTCCTCCTCCTCAGTATCTGCACTGTCCATTGGTTCAGGCTGTATACTTGGTTCATTGCTCACTACTGAATCAGGAATGGGGCTGCCATCCTCCTCCTCCTCAGTATTTGCACTGTCCATTGGTTCAGGCTGTATACTTGGTTCATTGCTCACTACTGAATCAGGATTGGGGCTGCCATCCTCCTCCTCCTCCTCAGTATTTGCACTGTTCATCGTTCACTACTGAATCAGGAATGGGGGCTGCCATCCTCTCCCTCCTCAGTATCTGCACTGTCCATTGGTTCAGGCTGTATACTTGGTTCGTTGCTCACTACTAAATCAGGAATGGGAGTTGCCATCCTCTTCCTCCTCAGTATTTGCACTGTCCATTGGTTCAGGCTGTATACTTGGTTCACTGCTCACTACTGAATCAGGAATGGGGGCTGCCATCCTCCTCCTCCTCAGTATTTGCACTGTCCATTGGTTTAGGCTTATACTTGGTTCATTGCTCACTACTGAATCAGGATTTGGTGCTGCATCCTCCTCCTCCTCAGTATTTGCACTGTCCATTGCCTCAGGCTGTATACTTGGTTTATTGCTCACTACTGAATCAGGAATGGGGTTGCCATTCTCCTCCTCCTCAGTATTTGCACTGTCCATTGGTTCAGGCTGTATACTTGGTTCATTGCTCACTACTGAATCAAGATTGGGTGCTGCCATCCTCCTCCTCAGTATTTGCACTGTCCATTGGTTCAGGCTGTATGCTTGGTTCATTGCTCACTACTGAATCAGGATTGGTGCTGATCTCCTCCTCCTCCTCCTCCTCAGTATTTCACTGTCCATTGGTTCAGGCTGTATACTTGGTTCATTGCTCACTACTGAATCAGGAATGGGGTTGCCATCCTCTTCCTCCTCAGTATTTGCACTGTCCATTGGTTCAGGCTGTATACTTGGTTCATTGCTCACTACTGAATCAGGAATGGGGCTGCCATCCTCTCTCCTCCTCAGTATTTGCACTGTCCATTGGTTCAGGCTATACTTGGTTCATTGCTCACTACTGAATCAGGATTGGGGCTGCCATCCTCCTCCTCCTCCTCAGTATTTGCACTGTCTATTGGTTCAGGCTATATACTTGGTTCATTGCTCATTACTGAATCAGGAATGGGTGCCATCCTCCTCCTCCTCAGTATTTGCACTGTCCATTGGTTCAGGCTGCATACTTGGTTCATTGCTCACTACTGAATCGTGATTGGGTACTGCCATCCTCCCCTCCTCACTATCTGGACTGTCCATTGGTTCAGGCTGTATCTTGGTTCATTGCTCACTACTGAATCAGGATTGTGCTGCCATCCTCCTCCCTCCTCCTCAGTTTTGCACTGTTCATTGCTCACTACTGAATCAGGAATGGGGCTGCCATCCTCCTCCTCCTCAGTATTTGCACTGTCCATTGGTTCAGGCTGTATACTTGGTTCATTGCTCACTACTGAATCAGGAATGGGGCTGCCATCCTCCTCTCCTCTCAGTATTTGCACTGTCCATTGGTTCAGGCTGTATACTTGTTCATTGCTACTACTGAATCAGAATTGTGTGCTGCCATCCTCCTCCTCTCACTATTTGCACTGTCCATTGGTTCAGGCTGTATCATTGCTCACTACTGAATCAGGAATGGGGCTGCCATCCTCTTCCTCCTCAGTATTTGCACTGTCCATTGGTTCAGGCTGTATACTTGGTTCATTGCTCACTACTGAATCAGGAATGGGTGCTGCCATCCTCCTCCTCCTCAGTATTTGCACTGTCCATTGGTTTCAGGCTGTATGCTTGGTTCATTGCTCACTACTGAATCAGGATTTGGTGCTGACATCCTCCTCCTCCTCAGTATTTGCACTGTCCATTGCCTCAGGCTGTATACTTGGTTTCATTGCTCATTACAGAATCAGGAATGGGGCTGCCATCCTCCTCCTCCTCAGTATTTGCACTGTCCATTGGTTCAGGCTGTATACTTGGTTCATTGCTCACTACTGAATCATGATTGGGTGCTGCCATCCTGCCCTCCTCACTATCTGGACTGTCCATTGGTTCAGGCTGTATACTTGGTTCATTGCTCACTACTGAATCAGGATTGGGGCTGCCATCCTCCTCCTCCTCCTCAGTATTTGCACTGTTCATTGTTCACTACTGAATCAGGAATGGGGGCTGCCATCCTCTCCCTCCTCAGTATCTGCACTGTCCATTGGTTCAGGCTGTATACTTGGTTCGTTGCTCACTACTAAATCAGGAATGGGAGTTGCCATCCTCTTCCTCCTCAGTATTTGCACTGTCCATTGGTTCAGGCTGTATACTTGGTTCACTGCTCACTACTGAATCAGGAATGGGGGCTGCCATCCTCCTCCTCCTCTGTATTTGCACTGTCCATTGGTTTAGGCTATATGCTTGGTTCATTGCTCACTACTGAATCAGGATTTGGTGCTGACATCCTCCTCCTCCTCAGTATTTGCACTGTCCATTGCCTCAGGCTGTATACTTGGTTTATTGCTCATTACTGAATCAGGAATGGGGGTTGCCATCCTCCTCCTCCTCAGTATTTGCACTGTCCATTGGTTCAGGCTGTATACTTGGTTCATTGCTCACTACTGAATCATGATTGGGTACTGCCATCCTGCCCTCCTCACTATCTGGACTGTCCATTGGTTCAGGCTGTATGCTTGGTTCATTGCTCACTACTGAATTAGGATTGGGGCTGCCATCCTCCTCCTCCTCAGTATTTGCACTGTCCATTGGTTCAGGCTGTATGCTGGTTCATTCTCCTACTGAATCAGGAGTTGGTGCCATCCCTCCTCCTCACTATTTGCTCTGTCCATTGGTTCGAGCTGTATACTTGGTTCATTGCTCACTACTGAATCAGGATTGGGTGCTGCTCATCCTCCTCCTCCTCCTCAGTATTTGCACTGTCCATTGGTTCAGGCTGTATACTTGGTTCATTGCTCACTACTGAATCAGGATTGGTGCCATCCTCCTCCTCCTCAGTATTTGCACTGTCCATTGGTTCAAGCTGTATGCTTGGTTCATTGCTCACTACTGAATCAGGATTGGATGCTGCCATCCTCCTCCTCAAGTATTTGCTCTGTCCATTGGTTCAAGCTGTATCTTGGTTCATTGCTCATTACTGAATCAGATTGGTGCTGCCATCCTCCTCCTCCTCAGTATTTGCACTGTCCATTGGTTCAGGCTGTATACTTGGTTCATTGCTCACTACTGAATCAGGATTGGTGCTGCTATCCTCCTCCTCCTCCTCAGTATTTGCACTGTCCATTGGTTCAGGCAGTATATCTTGGTTCATTGCTCACTACTGAATCAGGATTGGGTGCAGCCATCCTTCTCCTCCTTAGCATGTGTACTGCCAATTGGTTCAGGCTGTATGCTTGGTTCATTGCTCACTATTGAATCAGGATTTGGTGCTGCCATCCTCTTCCTCCTCAGTATTTGCACTGTCCATTGGTTCAGGCTGTATACTTGGTTCATTGCTCACTACTGAATCAGGATTGGGTGCTGCCATCCTCCTCCTCCTCCTCAGTATTTGCACTGTTCATCGTTCACTACTGAATCAGGAATGGGGGCTGCCATCCTCTCCCTCCTCAGTATCTGCACTGTCCATTGGTTCAGGCTGTATACTTGGTTCATTGCTCACTACTGAATCAGGAATGTCTGCCATCCTCCTCCTCTCACTATTTGCACTGTCCATTGGTTCAGGCTGTATACTTGGTTCATTGCTCACTACTGAATCAGGAATGGGGCTGCCATCCTCTTCCTCCTCAGTATTTGCACTGTCCATTGGTTCAGGCTGTATACTTGGTTCACTGCTCACTACTGAATCAGGAATGGGGCTGCCATCCTCCTCCTCCTCCTCAGTATTTGCACTGTCCATTGGTTTAGGCTATATGCTTGGTTCTTTGCTCACTACTGAATCAAGTTTGGTGCTAACATCCTCCTCCTCCTCAGTATTTGCACTGTCCATTGCCTCAGGCTGTATACTGTGTTTATTGCTCATTACTGAATCAGGAATGGGGTTGCCATCCTCCTCCTCCTCAGTATTTGCACTGTCCATTGGTTCAGGCTGCATACTTGGTTCATTGCTCACTACTGAATCATGATTGGGTACTGCCATCCTGCCCTCCTCACTATCTGGACTGTCCATTGGTTCAGGCTGTATGCTTGGTTCATTGCTCACTACTGAATCAGGATTGGGGCTGCCATCCTCCTCCTCCTCCTCAGTATTTCACTGTTCATTGTTCACTACTGAATCAGGAATGGGGCTGCCATCCTCTCCCTCCTCAGTATCTGCACTGTCCATTGGTTCAGGCTGTATACTTGGTTCATTGCTCACTACTGAATCAGGAATGGGGCTGCCATCCTCTTCCTCCTCAGTATTTGCACTGTCCATTGGTTCAGGCTGTATACTTGGTTCACTGCTCACTACTGAATCAGGAATGGGGCTGCCATCCTCCTCCTCCTCAGTATTTGCACTGTCCATTGGTTCAGGCTGTATGCTTGGTTCATTGCTCACTACTGAATCAGGATTGGTGCTGCCATCCTCCTCCTCCTCACTATTTGCACTGTCCATTGGTTCAGGCTGTATACTTGGTTTATTGCTCATTACTGAATCAGGAATGGGGCTGCCATCCTCCTCCTCCTCAGTATTGCACTGTCCATTGGTTCAGGCTGCATACTTGGTTCATTGCTCACTACTGAATCATGATTGGTACTGCCATCCTGCCCCTCCTCACTATCTGGACTGTCCATTGGTTCAGGCTGTATCTTGGTTCATTGCTCACTACTGAATTAGGATTGGGTGCCATCCTCCTCCTCCTCAGTATTTGCACTGTCCATTGGTTCAGGCTGTATACTTGGTTCATTGCTCTTTACTGAATCAGGAATGGATGCTGCCATCCTCCTCCTCAGTATTTGCTCTGTCCATTGGTTCAAGCTGTATGCTTGGTTCATTGCTCACTACTGAATCAGGATTGGGTGCTGCTATCCTCCTCCTCCTCTCCTCCTCCTCAGTATTTGCATTGTCTATTAGTTCAGGCTGTATACTTGGTTCATTGCTCTTTACCGAATCAGGATTGGATGCTGCCATCCTCCTCCTCAGTATTTGCTCTGTCCATTGGTTCAAGCTGTATGCTTGGTTCATTGCTCTTTACCGAATCAGGATTGGATGCTGCCATCCTCCTCCTCAGTATTTGCTCTGTCCATTGGTTCAAGCTGTATGCTTGGTTCATTGCTCTTTACTGAATCAGGATTGGATGCTGCCATCCTCCTCCTCAGTATTTGCACTGTCCATTGGTTCAAGCTGTATGCTTGGTTCATTGCTCACTACTGAATCAGGATTGGGTGCTGCTATCCTCCTCCTCCTCCTCAGTATTTGCACTGTCTATTGGTTCAGGCAGTATATTTGGTTCATTGCTCACTACTGAATCAGGATTGGGTGCAGCCATCCTTCTCCTCCTTAGCATGTGTACTGCCAATTGGTTCAGGCTGAATGCTTGGTTCATTGCTCACTATTGAATCAGGATTTGGTGCTGCCATCCTCTTCCACCTCAGTATTTGCACTGTCCATTGGTTCAGGCTGTATACTTGGTTCATTGCTCACTACTGAATCAGGATTGGGTGCTGCCATCCTCCTCCTCCTCCTCAGTATTTGCACTGTTCATCGTTCACTACTGAATCAGGAATGGGGGCTGCCATCCTCTTCCTCCTCAGTATCTGCACTGTCCATTGGTTCAGGCTGTATACTTGGTTCGTTGCTCACTTCTAAATCAGGAATGGGAGTTGCCATCCTCTTCCTCCTCAGTATTTACACTGTCCATTGTTTCAGGCTGTATACTTGGTTCCTGCTCACTACTGAATCAGGAATGGGGCTGCCATCCTCCTCCTCCTCCTCAGTATTTGCACTGTCCATTGGTTTCAGGCTATATACTTGGTTCATTGCTCACTACTGAATCAGGATTGGTGCTGCCATCCTCCTCCTCCTCAGTATTTGCACTGTCCATTGGTTCAGGCTGTATACTTGGTTCATTGCTCATTACTGAATCAGGAATGGGGTTGCCATCCTCCTCCTCCTCAGTATTTGCACTGTCCATTGGTTCAGGCTGATACTTGGTTCATTGCTCACTACTGAATCATGATTGGGTACTGCCATCCTGCCCCTCCTCACTATCTGGACTGTCCATTGGTTCAGGCTGTATGCTTGGTTCATTGCTCACTACTGAATTAGGATTGGGGGCTGCCATCCTCCTCCTCCTCAGTATTTGCACTGTCCATTGGTTCAGGCTGTATACTTGGTTCATTGCTCTTTACTGAATCAGGATTGGATGCTGCCATCCTCCTCCTCAGTATTTGCTCTGTCCATTGGTTCAGGCTGTATACTTGGTTCATTGCTCTTTACCGAATCAGGATTGGATGTTGCCATCCTCCTCCTCAGTATTTGCTCTGTCCATTGGTTCAAGCTGTATGCTTGGTTCATTGCTCACTACTGAATCATGATGGGGCTGCCATCCTTCTTCTCCTTAATATTTGCACTGTCCATTGGTTCAGGCTGTATGCTTGGTTCATTGCTCACTACTGAATCAGGATTGGGTGCTGCTATCCTCCTCCTCCTCCTCCTCCTCAGTATTTGCACTGTCTATTGGTTCAGGCAGTATATTTGGTTCATTGCTCACTACTGAATCAGGATTGGGTGCAGCCATCCTTCTCCTCCTTAGCATGTGTACTGCCAATTGGTTCAGGCTGTATGCTTGGTTCATTGCTACTACTGAATCAGGAATGGGGGCTACCATCCTCCTTCTCCTTAGTATTTGCACTGTCCATTGGTTCAGGCTGTATGCTTGGTTCATTGCTCACTATTGAATCAGGATTTGGTGCTGCCATCCTCTTCCTCCTCAGTATTTGCACTGTCCATTGGTTCAGGCTGTATACTTGGTTCATTGCTCACTACTGAATCAGGATTGGGGCTGCCATCCTCCTCCTCCTCCTCTATTTCACTGTTCATCGTTCACTACTGAATCAGGAATGGGGGCTGCCATCCTCTCCCTCCTCAGTATCTGCACTGTCCTTTGGTTCAGGCTGTATACTTGGTTCGTTGCTCACTACTAAATCAGGAATGGGAGTTGCCATCCTCTTCCTCCTCAGTATTTGCACTGTCCATCGGTTCAGGCTGTATACTTGGTTCACTGCTCACTACTGAATCAGGATTTGGTGCTGCCATCCTCCTCCTCCTCAGTATTTGCACTGTCCATTGCCTCAGGCTGTATACTTGGTTTATTGCTCATTACTGAATCAGGAATGGGGGTTGCCATCCTCCTCCTCCTCAGTATTTGCACTGTCCATTGGTTCAGGCTGCATACTTGGTTCATTGCTCACTACTGAATCATGATTGGGTACTGCCATCCTGCCCTCCTCACTATCTGGACTGTCCATTGGTTCAGGCTGTATGCTTGGTTCATTGCTCACTACTGAATTAGGATTGGGGCTGCCATCCTCCTCCTCCTCAGTATTTGCACTGTCCATTGGTTCAGGCTGTATACTTGGTTCATTGCTCACTACTGAATCAGGAATGGGGGCTGCCATCCTCCTCCTCCTCCTCAGTATTTGCACTGTCCATTGGTTCAGGCTATATGCTTGGTTCATTGCACACTACTGAATCAGGATTTGGTGCTGACATCTCCTCCTCCTCAGTATTTGCACTGTCCATTGGTTCAGGCTGTATACTTGGTTTATTGCTCACTACTGAATCAGGAATGAGGTCTGCCATCCTCCTCCTCCTCAGTGTTGCACTGTCCATTGGTTCAGGCTGCATACTTGGTTCATTGCTCACTACTGAATCATGATTGGGTGCTGCCATCCTGCCCTCCTCACTATCTGGACTGTCCATTGGTTCAGGCTGTATGCTTGGTTCATTGCTCACTACTGAATCAGGATTGGGGCTGCCATCCTCCTCCTCCTCAGTATTTGCACTGTCCATTGGTTCAGGCTGTATACTGGTTCATTGCTCACTACTGAATCAGGATTGGGTGCTGCCATCCTCCTCCTCCTCCTCCTCAGTATTTGCACTGTTCATTGTTCATACTGATCAGGAATGGAGCTGCATCCTCTCCTCCTCAGTATCTGCACTGTCCATTGGTTCAGGCTGTATACTTGGTTCATTGCTCACTACTGAATCAGGAATGGAGGCTGCCACCCTCTTCCTCCTCAGTATTTGCACTGTACATTGGTTCAGGCTGTATACCTGGTTCAAAGCTCACTACTGAATCAGGACTGGGTGCTGCCATCCTCCCCCTCCTCAGTATCTGTACTGTCCATTGGTTCAGGCTGCATACTTGGTTCATTGCTCACTACTGAATCATGATTGGGTACTGCCATCCTGCCCCTCCTCAGTATCTGGACTGTCCATTGGTTCAGGCTGTATGCTTGGTTCATTGCTCACTACTGAATTAGGATTGGGGGCTGCCATCCTCCTCCTCCTCAGTATTTGCACTGTCCATTGGTTCAGGCTGTATGCTTGGTTCATTGCTCTTTACCGAATCAGGATTGGATGCTGCCATCCTCCTCCTCAGTATTTGCTCTGTCCATTGGTTCAAGCTGTATGCTTGGTTCATTGCTCTTTACCGAATCAGGATTGGATGTTGCCATCCTCCTCCTCAGTATTTGCTCTGTCCATGGTTCAAGCTGTATACTTGGTTCATTGCTCACTACTGAATCAGGATTGGGTGCAGCCATCCTTCTCCTCCTTAATATTTGCACTGTCCATCGGTTCAGGCTGTATGCTTGGTTCATTGCTCACTACTGAATCAGGATTGGGTGCTGCTATCCTCCTCCTCCTCCTCCTCAGTATTTGCACTGTCTATTGGTTCAGGCAGTATATTTGGTTCATTGCTCACTACTGAATCAGGATTGGTGCAGCCATCCTCTCCTCCTTAGCATGTGCACTGCCAATTGGTTCAGGCTGTATGCTTGGTTCATTGCTCACTACTGAATCAGGAATGGGGCTGCCATCCTTCTTCCTCAGTAGTATTTGCACTGTCCATTGGTTCAGGCTGTATGCTTGGTTCATTGCTCACTACTGAATCAGGAATGGTGCTGCCATCCTCTTCCTCCTCAGTATTTGCACTGTCCATTGGTTCAGGCTGTATACTTGGTTCATTGCTCACTACTGAATCAGGATTGGTGCTGCCATCCTCCTCCTCCTCAGTATTTGCACTGTCTCGTCACTACTGAATCAGGAATGGGGCTGCCATCCTCTCCTCCTCAGTATCTGCACTGTCCATTGGTTCAGGCTGTATACTTGGTTCGTTGCTCACTACTAAATCAGGAATGAGGTTGCCATCCTCTTCCTCCTCAGTATTTGCACTGTCCATTGGTTCAGGCTGTATACTTGGTTCATTGCTCACTACTGAATCAGGATGGGCTGCCATCCTCCTCCTCCTCCTCAGTATTTGCACTGTCCATTGTTTGGCTATATGCTTGGTTCATTGCTCACTACTGAATCAGGATTTGGTGCTGCATCCTCCTCCTCCTCAGTATTTGCACTGTCCATTGGCTCAGGCTGTATACTTGGTTTCATTGCTCATTACTGAATCAGAATGGGGTTGCCATTCTCCTCCTCCTCAGTATTTGCACTGTCCATTGGTTTCAGGCTGCATACTTGGTTCATTGCTCACTACTGAATCATGATTGGGTACTGCCATCCTGCCACTCCTCACTATCTGGACTGTCCATTAGTTCAGGCTGTATGCTTAGTTCATTGCTCACTACTGAATTAGGATTGGGGGCTGCCATCCTCCTCCTCCTCAGTATTTGCACTGTCCATTGGTTCAGGCTGTATACTTGGTTCATTGCTCACTACTGAATCAGGATTGGGTGCTGCCATCCTCCTCCTCCTCCTCCTCCTCAGTATTTGCACTGTTCATTGTTCACTACTGAATCAGGAATGGGGGCTGCCATCCTCTCCCTCCTCAGTATCTGCACTGTCCATTGGTTCAGGCTGTATACTTGGTTCATTGCTCACTACTGAATCAGGAATGGGGCTGCCATCCTCTTCCTCCTCAGTATTTGCACTGTCCATTGGTTCAGGCTGTATACCTGGTTCAATGCTCACTACTGAATCAGGAATGGGGCTGCCATCCTCTCCTCCTCAGTATCTGCACTGTCCATTGGTTCAGGCTGTATGCTTGGTTCATTGCTCACTACTAAATCAGGAATGGGTTGCCATCCTCTTCCTCCTCAGTATTTGCACTGTCCATTGGTTCAGGCTGTATACTTGGTTCACTGCTCACTACTGAATCAGGAATGGGGGCTGCCATCCTCCTCCTCCTCAGTATTTGCACTGTCCATTGGTTTAGGCTATATGCTTGGTTCATTGCTCACTACTGAATCAGGATTTGGTGCTGACATCCTCCTCCTCCTCAGTATTTGCACTGTCCATTGCCTCAGGCTGTATACTTGGTTTATTGCTCATTACTGAATCAGGAATGGGGGTTGCCATCCTCCTCCTCCTCAGTATTTGCACTGTCCATTGGTTCATGCTGCATACTTGGTTCATTGCTCACTACTGAATCATGATTGGGTACTGCCATCCTGCCCCTCCTCACTATCTGGACTGTCCATTGGTTCAGGCTGTATGCTTGGTTCATTGCTCACTACTGAATTAGGATTGGGGGCTGCCATCCTCCTCCTCCTCAGTATTTGCACTGTCCATTGGTTCAGGCTGTATACTTGGTTCATTGCTCTTTACTGAATCAGGATTGGATGCTGCCATCCTCCTCCTCAGTATTTGCTCTGTCCATTGGTTCAAGCTGTATGCTTGGTTCATTGCTCACTACTGAATCAGGATTGGGGCTGCCATCCTTCTTCTCATTATATTTGCACTGTCCATTGGTTCAGGCTGTATGCTTAGTTCATTGCTCACTACTGAATCAGGATTGGGTGCTGCATCCTCCTCCTCCTCCTCAGTATTTGCACTGTCCATTGGTTCCAGGTAGTATATTTGGTTCATTGCTCACTACTGAATCAGGATTGGTGCTGCCATCCTTCTCCTCCTTACATGTGCACTGCAATTGGTTCAGGCTGATGCTTGGTTCATTGCTCACTACTGAATCAGGAATGGGGCTGCCACCCTCTTCCTCCTCAGTATCTGCACTGTCCATTGGTTCAGGCTGTATACTTGGTTCATTGCTCACTCTAAATCAGGAATGGGAGTTGCCATCCTCTTCCTCCTCAGTATTTACACTGTCCATTGTTTCAGGCTGTATACTTGGTTCACTGCTCACTACTGAATCAGGAATGGGGGCTGCCATCCTCCTCCTCCTCCTCAGTATTTGCACTGTCCATTGGTTCAGGCTGTATGCTTGGTTCATTGCTCACTATTGAATCAGGATTTGGTGCTGCCACCCTCTTCCTCCTCAGTATTTGCACTGTCCATTGGTTCAGGCTGTATACTTGGTTCATTGCTCACTACTGAATCAGGATTGGGTGCTGCCATCCTCCTCCTCCTCCTCAGTATTTGCACTGTTCATTGTTCACTACTGAATCAGGAATGGGGCTGCCATCTCTCCCCTCAGTATCTGCACTGTCCATTGGTTCAGGCTGTATACTTGGTTCGTTGCTCACTACTAAATCAGGAATGGGAGTTGCCATCCTCTTCCTCCTCAGTATTGCACTGTCCATTGGTTCAGGCTGTATACTTGGTTCATTGCTCACTACTGAATCAGGAATGGGGCTGCCATCCTCCTCCTCCTCCTCAGTATTTGCACTGTCCATTGGTTTAGGCTATATGCTTGGTTCATTGTCACTACTGAATCAGGATTTGGTGCTGACATCCTCCTCCTCCTCAGTATTTGCACTGTCCATTGCCTCAGGCTGTATACTTGGTTTATTGCTCATTACTGAATCAGGAATGGGGTTGCCATCTCCTCCTCCTCAGTATTTGCACTGTCCATTGGTTCAGGCTGCATACTTGGTTCATTGCTCACTACTGAATCATGATTGGGTACTGCCATCCTGCCCTCCTCACTATCTGGACTGTCCATTGGTTCAGGCTGTATGCTTGGTTCATTGCTCACTACTGAATTAGGATTGGGGCTGCCATCCTCCTCCTCCTCAGTATTTGCACTGTCCATTGGTTCAGGCTGTATACTTGGTTCATTGCTCACTACTGAATCAGGATTGGTGCTGCCATCCTCCTCCTCCTCCTCAGTATTTGCACTGTTCATTGTTCACTACTGAATCAGGAATGGGGCTGCCATCCTCCTCCTCCTCAGTATCTGCACTGTCCATTGGTTCAGGCTGTATGCTGGTTCATTACTCACTACTGAATCAGGAATGGGGCTGCCATCCTCCTCTCCTCAGTATTTGCACTGTCCATTGGTTCAGGCTGTATGCTTGGTTCATTGCTCACTACTGAATCAGGATTGGTGCTGCCATCCTCTCCTCCTCAGTATCTGCACTGTCCATTGGTTCAGGCTGTATACTTGGTTCTTGCTCACTACTAAATCAGGAATGGGAGTTGCCATCCTCTTCTCCTCAGATTTGCACTGTCCATTGGTTCAGGCTGTATACTTGGTTCACTGCTCACTACTGAATCAGGAATGGGGCTGCCATCCTCCTCCTCCTCCTCAGTATTTGCACTGTCCATTGGTTCTGGCTATATGCTTGGTTCATTGCTCACTACTGAATCAGGATTGGTGCTGACATCCTCCTCCTCCTCAGTATTGCACTGTCCATTGGTTCAGGCTGTATACTTGGTTCATTGCTCATTACTGAATCAGAGATGGGGTCTGCCATCCTCCTCCTCCTCAGTATTTGCACTGTCCATTGGTTCAGGCTGCATACTTGGTTCATTGCTCACTACTGAATCGTGGATTGGTGCTGCCATCCCCCTCCTCACTATCTGGACTGTCCATTGGTTCAGGCTGTATGCTTGTTATTGCTCACTACTGAATCAGGATTGGGGCTGCCATCCTCCTCCTCCTCAGTATTTGCACTGTCCATTGGTTCAGGCTGTATACTTGGTTCATTGCTCATTACTGAATCAGGATTGGATGCTGCCATCCTCCTCCTCCTCCTCAGTATTTGCACTGTCCATTGGTTCAGGCTGTATCTTGGTTCATTGCATACTACTGAATCAGGAATGTTTGCTGCCATCCTCCTCCTTCTCACTATCTGCACTGTCCATTGGTTCAGGCTGTATACTTGGTTCATTGCATACTACTGAATCAGGAATGTTTGCTGCCATCCTCCTCCTTCTCACTATTTGCACTGTCCATTGGTTCAGGCTGTATACTTGGTTCATTGCTCACTACTGAATCAGGAATGGGGGCTGCCATCCTCTCCCTCCTCAGTTTCTGCACTGTCCATTGCTTCAGGCTGTATGCTTGGTTCATTGCTCACTACTGAATCAGGATTGGGTGCTGCCATCCTCCTCCTCCTCCTCAGTATTTGCAATGTTCACTGTTCACTACTGAATCAGGAATGGGGCTGCCATCCTCCCTCCTCAGTATCTGCACTGTCCATTGGTTCAGGCTGTATACTTGGTTCATTGCTCACTACTGAATCATATCAGGAATGGGGGCTGCCATCCTCTCCCTCCTCAGTATCTGCTCTGTCCATTGGTTCAGGCTGTATGCTTGGTTCATTGCTCACTATTGAATCAGGAATGGGAGCTGCCATCCTCCTCCTCCTCAGTATTTGCACTGTCCATTGGTTCAGGCTGTATACTTGGTTCATTGCTCACTACTGAATCAGGAATGGGGGCTGCCATCCTCCTCCTCCTCCTCAGTATTTGCACTGTCCATTGGTTTAGGCTATATGCTTGGTTCATTGCTCACTACTGAATCAGGATTTGGTGCTGACATCCTCCTCCTCCTCAGTATTTGCACTGTCCATTGCCTCAGGCTGTATACTTGGTTTATTGCTCATTACTGAATCAGGAATGGGGGTTGCCATCCTCCTCCTCCTCAGTATTTGCACTGTCCATTGGTTCAGGCTGCATACTTGGTTCATTGCTCACTCTGAATCATGATTGGTACTGCCATCCTGCCCCTCCTCACTATCTGGACTGTCCATTGGTTCAGGCTGTATGCTTGGTTCATTGCTCACTACTGAATTAGGATTGGGGCTGCCATCCTCCTCCTCCTCAGTATTTGCACTGTCCATTGGTTCAGGCTGTATACTTGGTTCATTGCTCACTACTGAATCAGGATTGGGTGCTGCCATCCTCCTCCTCCTCAGTATCTGCACTGTCCATTGGTTCAGGCTGTATACTTGGTTCATTGCTCACTACTGAATCAGGAATGGGGCTGCCATCCTCCTCCTCCTCAGTATTTGCACTGTCCATTGGTTCAGGCTGTATACTTGGTTCATTGCTCACTACTGAATCAGGAATGGGGCTGCCACCTCTTCCTCCTCAGTATTTGCACTGTCCATTGGTTCAGGCTGTATACTTGGTTCATTGCTCACTACTGAATCAGGATGAGTGCTGCCATCCTCTCCTCCTCAGTATCTGCACTGTCCATTGGTTCAGGCTGTATACTTGGTTGTTGCTCACTACTAAATCAGGAATGGGAGTTGCCATCCTCTTCCTCCTCAGTATTTGCACTGTCCATTGGTTCAGGCTGTATACTTGGTTCACTGCTCACTACTGAATCAGGAATGGGGGCCATCCTCCTCCTCCTCAGTATTTGCACTGTCCATTGGTTTCAGGCTATATGCTTGGTTCATTGCTCACTACTGAATCAGGATTTGGTGCTGACATCCTCCTCCTCCTCAGTATTTGCACTGTCCATTGCCTCAGGCTGTATACTTGGTTTATTGCTCATTACTGAATCAGGAATGGGGGTTGCCATCCTCCTCCTCCTCAGTATTTGCACTGTCCATTGGTTCAGGCTGTATACTTGGTTCATTGCTCACTACTGAATCAGGAATGGGGGCTTCCATCCTCCTCCTCCTCCTCAGTATTTGCACCGTCCATTGGTTTAGGCTATATGCTTGGTTCATTGCACACTACTGAATCAGGATTTGGTGCTGACATCCTCCTCCTCCTCAGTATTTGCACTGTCCATTGCCTCAGGCTGTATACTTGGTTTATGCTCATTACTGAATCAGGAATGGGGTTGCCATCCTCCTCCTCCTCAGTATTTGCACTGTCCATTGGTTCAGGCTGCATACTTGGTTCATTGCTCACTACTGAATCATGATTGGGTACTGCCATCCTGCCCCTCCTCACTATCTGGACTGTCCATTGGTTCAGGCTGTATGCTTGGTTCATTGCTCACTACTGAATTAGGATTGGGGGCTGCCATCCTCCTCCTCCTCAGTATTTGCACTGTCCATTGGTTCAGGCTGTATACTTGGTTCATTGCTCACTACTGAATCAGGATTGGTGCTGCCATCCTCCTCCTCCTCCTCCTCAGTATTTGCTGTTCATTGTTCACTACTGAATCGGAATGGGGCTGCCATCCTCTCCTCCTCAGTATCTGCACTGTCCATTGGTTCAGGCTGTATACTTGGTTCATTGCTCACTACTGAATCAGGAATGGGGCTGCCACCCTCTTCCTCCTCAGTATTTGCACTGTCCATTGGTTCAGGCTGTAACCTGGTTCAATGCTCACTACTGAATCAGGAATGGGTGCTGCCATCCTCCCCTCCTCAGTATCTGCACTGTCCATTGGTTCAGGCTGCATACTTGGTTCATTGCTCACTACTGAATCATGATTGGTGCTGCCATCCTCCCCTCCTCACTATCTTGCACTGTCCATTGGTTCAGGCTGTATGCTTGTTCATTGCTCACTACTGAATCAGGATTGGGGCTGCCATCCTCCTCCTCCTCTATTTGCACTGTCCATTGGTTCAGGCTGTATGCTTGGTTCATTGCTCTTTACTGAATCAGGATTGGATGCTGCCATCCTCCTCCTCAGTATTTGCACTGTCCATTGGTTCAAGCTGTATGCTTGGTTCATTGCTCATTACTGAATCAGGATTGGATGCTGCCATCCTCCTCCTCAGTATTTGCTCTGTCCATGGTTCAGGCAGTATATTTGGTTCATTGCTCACTACTGAATCAGGATTGGGTGCAGCCATCCTCTCCTCCTCAGTATTTGCACTGTCCATTGGTTCAGGCTGTATGCTTGGTTCATTGCTCACTACTGAATCAGGATTGGGTGCTGCTATCCTCCTCCTCCTCCTCCTCAGTATTTGCACTGTCTATTGGTTCAGGCAGTATATTTGGTTCATTGCTCACTACTGAATCAGGATTGGGTGCAGCCATCCTTCTCCTCCTTAGCATGTGTACTGCCAATTGGTTCAGGCTGTATGCTTGGTTCATTGCTCACTACTGAATCAGGAATGGGCTGCCATCCTTCTCTCCTTCAGTATTTGCACTGTCCATTGGTTCAGGCTGTATGCTTGGTTCATTGCTCACTATTGAATCAGGATTTGGTGCTGCATCCTCTTCCTCCTCAGTATTTGCACTGTCCATTGGTTCAGGCTGTATACTTGGTTCATTGCTCACTACTGAATCAGGATTGGGTGCTGCCATCCTCCTCCTCCTCCTCAGTATTTGCACTGTTCATCGTTCACTACTGAATCAGGAATGGGGGCTGCCATCCTCTCCCTCCTCAGTATCTGCACTGTCCATTGGTTCAGGCTGTATACTTGGTTCGTTGCTCACTACTAAATCAGGAATGGGAGTTGCCATCCTCTTCCTCCTCAGTATTTGCACTGTCCATCGGTTCAGGCTGTATACTTGGTTCACTGCTCACTACTGAATCAGGAATGGGGCTGCCATCCTCCTCCTCCTCCTCAGTATTTGCACTGTCATTGGTTTAGGCTATATGCTTGGTTCATTCACACTACTGAATCAGGTTTGGTGCTGACATCCTCCTCCTCCTCAGTATTTACTGTCCATTGCCTCAGGCTGTATACTTGGTTTTGCTCATTACTGAATCAGGAATGGGGTTGCCATCCTCCTCCTCCTCAGTATTTGCACTGTCCATTGGTTCAGGCTGCATACTTGGTTCATTGCTCACTACTGAATCATGATTGGGTACTGCCATCCTGCCCCTCCTCACTATCTGGACTGTCCATTGTTCAGGCTGTATGCTTGGTTCATTGCTCACTACTGAATTAGGATTGGGGCTGCCATCTCCTCCTCCTCAGTATTTGCACTGTCCATTGGTTCAGGCTGTATACTTGGTTCATTGCTCACTACTGAATCAGGATTGGGTGCTGCCATCCTCCTCCTCCTCCTCCTCAGTATTTGCACTGTTCATTGCTCACTACTGAATCAGGAATGGGGCTGCCATCCTCTTCCTCCTCAGTATCTGCACTGTCCATTGGTTCAGGCTGTATACTTGGTTCATTGCTCACTACTGAATCAGGAATGGGGCTGCCATCCTCTTCCTCCTCAGTATTTGCACTGTCCATTGGTTCAGGCTGTATACCTGGTTCATTGCTCACTACTGAATCAGGAATGGGTGCTGCCATCCTCTCCTCCTCAGTATCTGCACTGTCCATTGGTTCAGGCTGTATACTTGGTTCATTGCTCACTACTAAATCAGGAATGGAGTTGCCATCCTCTTCCTCCTCAGTATTTGCACTGTCCATTGGTTCAGGCTGTATACTTGTCACTGCTCACTACTGAATCAGGAATGAGGTGCCATCCTCCTCCTCCTCAGTATTTGCACTGTCCATTGGTTCAGGCTATATGCTTGGTTCATTGCTCACTACTGAATCAGATTGGTGCTGCCATCCTCCTCCTCCTCCTCAGTATTTGCACTGTCCATTGCCTCAGGCTGTATACTTGGTTTATTGCTCATTACTGAATCAGGAATGGGGGTTGCCATCCTCCTCCTCCTCAGTATTTGCACTGTCCATTGGTTCAGGCTGCATACTTGGTTCATTGCTCACTACTGAATCATGATTGGGTACTGCCATCCTGCCCCTCCTCACTATCTGGACTGTCCATTGGTTCAGGCTGTATGCTTGGTTCATTGCTCACTACTGAATTAGGATTGGGGGCTGCCATCCTCCTCCTCCTCAGTATTTGCACTGTCCATTGGTTCAGGCTGTATACTTGGTTCATTGCTCTTTACTGAATCAGGAATGGATGCTGCCATCCTCCTCCTCCTCCTCAGTATTTGCACTGTCCATTGGTTCAGGCTGTATGCTTGGTTCATTGCTCACTACTGAATCATGATGGGCTGCCATCCTTCTTCTCCTCAGTATTTGCTACTGTCCATTGGTTCAGGCTGTATGCTTGTTCATTGCTCACTACTGAATCAGGATTGGGTGCTGCTATCCCTCCTCCTCCTCCTCAGTATTTGCACTGTCCATTGGTTCAGGCTGTATACTTGGTTCATTGCTCACTACTGAATCAGGATTGGTGCTGCCATCCTTCTCCTCCTTAGCATGTGTACTGTCCATTGGTTCAGGCTGTATGCTTGGTTCATTGCTCACTACTGAATCAGGAATGGGGCTGCCACCTCTCCTCCTCAGTATCTGCACTGTCCATTGGTTCAGGCTGTATACTTGGTTCATTGCTCACTACTGAATCAGGAATGGGAGTTGCCATCCTCTCCTCCTCAGTATTTGCACTGTCCATTGGTTCAGGCTGTATGCTTGGTTCATTGCTCACTACTGAATCAGGAATGGGGCTGCCATCCTCCTCTCCTCCTCAGTATTTGCACTGTCCATTGGTTCCAGGCTGTATGCTTGGTTCATTGCTCACTACTGAATCAGGATTTGGTGCTGCATCCTCTTCCTCCTCAGTATTTGCACTGTCCATTGGTTCAGGCTGTATACTTGGTTCATTGCTCACTACTGAATCAGGATTGGGTGCTGCCATCCTCCTCCTCCTCCTCAGTATTTGCACTGTTCATTCACTACTGAATCAGGAATGGGGCTGCCATCCTCTCCTCCTCAGTATCTGCACTGTCCATTGGTTCAGGCTGTATACTTGGTTCGTTGCTCACTACTAAATCAGGAATGGGAGTGCATCCTCTTCCTCCTCAGTATTGCACTGTCCATTGGTTCAGGCTGTATACTTGGTTCACTGCTCACTACTGAATCAGGAATGGGGCTGCCATCCTCCTCCTCCTCCTCAGTATTTGCACTGTCCATTGGTTTAGGCTATATGCTTGGTTCATTGCTCACTACTGAATCAGGATTTGGTGCTGCCATCCTCCTCCTCCTCAGTATTTGCACTGTCCATTGGTTCAGGCTATATGCTTGGTTCATTGCTCACTACTGAATCAGGATTTGGTGCTGACATCCTCCTCCTCCTCAGTATTTGCACTGTCCATTGCCTCAGGCTATACTTGTTTATTGCTCATTACTGAATCAGAAATGGGGTTGCCATTCTCCTCCTCCTCAGTATTTGCACTGTCCATTGGTTCAGGCTGCATACTTGGTTCATTGCTCACTACTGAATCAGGATTGGGTGCTGCCATCCTGCCCCTCCTCACTATCTGGACTGTCCATTGGTTCAGGCTGTATTGGTTCATTGCTCACTACTGAATCAGGATTGGGGCTGCCATCCTCCTCCTCCTCAGTATTTGCACTGTCCATTGGTTCAGGCTCTATACTTGGTTCATTGCTCACTACTGAATCAAGATTGGTGCTGCCATCTCTACTCCTCCTCGTATTTACTGTTCATTGTTCACTACTGAATCAGGAATGGGGCTGCCATCCTCCTCCTCCTCCTCAGTATCTGCTCTGTCCATTGGTTCAGGCTGTATGCTTGGTTCATTGCTCACTACTGAATCAGGATGGGGCTGCCATCCTCCTCTCCTTAGTATTTGCACTGTCCATTGGTTCAGGCTGTATGCTTGGTTCATTGCTCACTACTGAATCAGGATTGGTGCTGCCTCCTCCTCCTCAGTATCTGCACTGTCCATTGGTTCAGGCTGTATACTTGGTTCTTGCTCACTACTAAATCAGGAATGGGAGTTGCCATCCCTTCCTCCTCAGTATTTTACTGTCCATTGGTTCAGGCTGTATACTTGGTTCACTGCTCACTACTGAATCAGGAATGGGGCTGCCATCCTCCTCCTCCTCCTCAGTATTTGCACTGTCCATTGGTTTGGCTATATGCTTGGTTCATTGCTCACTACTGAATCAGGATTGGTGCTGCATCCTCCTCCTCCTCAGTATTTGCACTGTCCATTGGTTCAGGCTGTATCTTGGTTCATTGCTCATTACTGAATCAGGAATGGGGTGCCATCCTCCTCCTCCTCAGTATTTGCACTGTCCATTGGTTCAGGCTGCATACTTGGTTCATTGCTCACTACTGAATCGTGATTGAGTACTGCCATCCTGCCTCCTCACTATCTGGACTGTCCATTAGTTCAGGCTGTATGCTTGGTTCATTGCTCACTACTGAATCAGGATTGGGGGCTGCCATCCTCATCCTCCTCAGTATTTGCACTGTCCATTGGTTCAGGCTATATACTTGGTTCATTGCTCATTACTGAATCAGGATTGGATGCAGCCATCCTCCTCCTCCTCCTCAGTATTTGCTCTGTCCATTGGTTCAGGCTGTATGCTTGGTTCATTGCTCACTACTGAATCATGATGGGTACTGCCATCCTGCCCCTCCTCACTATCTGCACTGTCCATTGGTTCAGGCTGTATACTTGGTTCATTGCATACTACTGAATCAGGAATGTTTGCTGCCATCCTCCTCCTTCTCACTATTTGCACTGTCCATTGGTTCAGGCTGTATACTTGGTTATTGCTCACTACTGAATCAGGAATGGGGCTGCCATCCTCTCCCTCCTCAGTATCTGCACTGTCCATTGCGTTCAGGCTGTATGCTTGGTTCATTGCTCACTACTGAATCAGGATTGGGTGCTGCCATCCTCCTCCTCCTCCTCAGTATTTGCACTGTTCATTGTTCACTACTGAATCAGGAATGGGGGCTGCCATCCTCTCCCTCCTCAGTATCTGCACTGTCCATTGGTTCAGGCTGTATACTTGGTTCATTGCTCACTACTGAATCAGGAATGGGGGCTGCCACCCTCTTCCTCCTCAGTATCTGCACTGTCCATTGGTTCAGGCTGTATACTTGGTTCATTGCTCACTACTAAATCAGGAATGGGAGTTGCCATCCTCTTCCTCCTCAGTATTTGCACTGTCCATTGGTTCAGGCTGTATACTTGGTTCACTGCTCACTACTGAATCAGGAATGGGGGCTGCCATCCTCCTCCTCCTCCTCAGTATTTGCACTGTCCATTGGTTTAGGCTATATGCTTGGTTCATTGCTCACTACTGAATCAGGATTTGGTGCTGACATCCTCCTCCTCCTCAGTATTTGCACTGTCCATTGCCTCAGGCTGTATACTTGGTTTATTGCTCATTACTGAATCAGGAATGGGGGTTGCCATCCTCCTCCTCCTCAGTATTTGCACTGTCCATTGGTTCAGGCTGCATACTTGGTTCATTGCTCACTACTGAATCATGATTGGGTACTGCCATCCTGCCCCTCCTCACTATCTGGACTGTCCATTGGTTCAGGCTGTATGCTTGGTTCATTGCTCACTACTGAATCAGGATTGGGGGCTGCCATCCTCCTCCTCCTCAGTATTTGCACTGTCCATTGGTTCAGGCTGCATACTTGGTTCATTGCTCATTACCAAATCAGGATTGGTGCTGCCATCCTCCTCCTCACTATCTGCACTGTCCATTGTTCAGTGTATGTTCATTGCTCACTACTGAATCAGGAATGGGGTGCCATCCTCCTCCTCCTCAGTATTTGCACTGTCCATTGGTTCAGGCTGTATACTTGGTTCATTGCTCACTACTGAATCAGGAATGGGCTGCCATCCTCTTCCTCCTCAGTATTTGCACTGTCCATTGGTTCAGGCTGTATGCCTGGTTCATTGCTCACTACTGAATCAGGACTGGGTGCTGCCATCCTCTCCTCCTCAGTATCTGCACTGTCCATTGGTTCAGGCTGTATACTTGGTTCGTTGCTCACTACTAAATCAGGAATGGGAGTTGCCATCCTCTTCCTCCTCAGTATTTGCACTGTCCATTGGTTCAGGCTGTATACTTGGTTCACTGCTCACTACTGAATCAGGAATGGGGGCTGCCATCCTCCTCCTCCTCAGTATTTGCACTGTCCATTGGTTTAGGCTATATGCTTGGTTCATTGCTCACTACTGAATCAGGATTTGGTGCTGACATCCTCCTCCTCCTCAGTATTTGCACTGTCCATTGCCTCAGGCTGTATACTTGGTTTATTGCTCATTACTGAATCAGGAATGGGGGTTGCCATCCTCCTCCTCCTCAGTATTTGCACTATCCATTGGTTCAGGCTGCATGCTTGGTTCATTGCTCACTACTGAATCATGATTGGGTGCTGCCATCCTGCCCTCCTCACTATCTGGACTGTCCATTGGTTCAGGCTGTATACTTGGTTCATTGCTCACTACTGAATCAGGAATGGTGCTGCCATCCTCCTCCTCCTCAGTATTTGCACTGTCCATTGGTTCAGGCTGTATACTTGGATCATTGCTCACTACTGAATCAGGATGGGGTTGCCATCCTCTTCCTCCTCAGTATTTGCACTGTCCATTGGTTCAGGCTGTATACTTGGATCATTGCTCACTACTGAATCAGGATGGGGGCTGCCATCCTCTCCCTCCTCAGTATCTGCACTGTCCATTGGTTCAGGCTGTATACTTGGTTCATTGCTCACTACTGAATCAGGAATGGGAGTTGCCATCCTCTTCCTCCTCAGTATTTGCACTGTCCATTGGTTCAGGCTGTATACTTGGTTCACTGCTCACTACTGAATCAGGAATGGGGCTGCCATCCTCCTCCTCCTCCTCAGTATTTGCACTGTCCATTGGTTCAGGCTTATGCTTGGTTCATTGCTCACTACTGAATCAGGATTTGGTGCTGCCATCCTCCTCCTCCTCAGTATCTGCACTGTCCATTGGTTCAGGCTGATGCTTGGTTCATTGCTCACTACTGAATCAGGATTGGGGCTGCCATCCTCCCTCCTCAGTATTTGCACTGTCCATTGGTTCAGGCTGTATGCTTGGTTCATTGCTCACTACTGAATCAGGATTGGGGCTGCCATCCTCCTCCTCCTCAGTATTTGCACTGTCCATTGGTTCAGGCTGTATACTTGGTTCATTGTCTCACTCGAATCAGGATTGGATGCTGCCATCCTCCTCCTCAGTATTTGCACTGTCCATTGGTTCAGGCTGTATGCTTGGTTCATTGCTCACTACTGAATCAGGAATGGGGCTGCCATCCTTCTTCCTCCTCAGTATTTGCACTGTCCATTGGTTCAGGCTGTATGCTTGGTTCATTGCTCACTACTGAATCAGGATTGGGTGCTGCATCCTCCTCCTCCTCCTCCTCAGTATTTGCACTGTCTATTGGTTCAGGCAGTATATTTGGTTCATTGCTCACTACTGAATCAGGATTGGGTGCAGCCATCCTTCTCCTCCTTAGCATGTGTACTGTCCATTGGTTCAGGCTGTATGCTTGGTTCATTGCTCACTACTGAATCAGGATTGGGGCTGCCATCCTCTTCCTCCTCAGTATTTGCACTGTCCATTGGTTCAGGCTGTATACTTGGTTCATTGCTCACTACTGAATCAGGATTGGGTCGCCATCCTCCTCCTCCTCAGTATTTGCACTGTCCATTGGTTCAGGCTGTATACTTGGTTCATTGCTCACTACTGAATCATGATTGGTACTGCCATCCTGCCCTCCTCAGTATCTGCACTGTCCATTGGTTCAGGCTGTATACTTGGTTCATTGCTCACTACTGAATCAGGAATGGTGCTGCCATCCTCTCCTCCTCAGTATCTGCACTGTCCATTGGTTCAGGCTGTATACTTGGTTCATTGCTCACTACTGAATCAGAATTGGTTGCTGCCATCCTCCTCCTCCTCAGTATTTGCACTGTCCATTGGTTCAGGCTGTATACTTGGTTCATTGCTCACTACTGAATCAGGAATGTTTGCTGCCATCCTCCTCCTTCTCACTATTTGCACTATCCATTGGTTCAGGCTGTATACTTGGATCATTACTCACTACTGAATCAGATCAGGAATGGGGGCTGCCATCCTCTCCCTCCTCAGTATCTGCTCTGTCCATTGGTTCAGGCTGTATACTTGGTTCATTGCTCACTATTGAATCAGGAATGGCGGCTGCCATCCTTCTTCTCCTTAGTATTTGCACTGTCCATTGGTTCAGGCTGTATGCTTGGTTCATTGCTCACTACTGAATCAGGATTGGGTCTCCTCCTCCTCCTCCTCCTCCTCCTCAGTATTTGCACTGTCTATTGGTTCAGGCTGTATGCTTGGTTCATTGCTCTCTACTGTATCAGGATTGGGTGCTGCCATCCTCCTCCTCCTCAGTATGTGTCACTGTCCATTGGTTCAGGCTGTATGCTTGGTTCATTGCTCACTACTGAATCAGGATTGGTGCTGCCATCTCCTCTCCTCCTCCTCCTCAGTATTTGCACTGTCCATTGGTTCAGGCTGTATACTTGGTTCATTGCTCACTACTGAATCAGGATTGGGTGCTGCCATCCTCCTCCTCCTCCTCAGTATTTGCACTGTTCATTGTTCACTACTGAATCAGGAATGGGGGCTGCCATCCTCTCCCTCCTCAGTATCTGCACTGTCCATTGGTTCAGGCTGTATACTTGGTTCATTGCTCACTACTAAATCAGGAATGGGAGTTGCCATCCTCTTCCTCCTCAGTATTTGCACTGTCCATTGGTTCAGGCTGTATACTTGGTTCACTGCTCACTACTGAATCAGGAATGGGGGCTGCCATCCTCCTCCTCCTCCTCAGTATTTGCACTGTCCATTGGTTTAGGCTATATGCTTGGTTCATTGCTCACTACTGAATCAAGATTGGTGCTGACATCCTCCTCCTCCTCAGTATTTGCACTGTCCATTGCCTCAGGCTGTATACTTGGTTTATTGCTCATTACTGAATCAGGAATGGGGTTGCCATTCTCCTCCTCCTCAGTATTTGCACTGTCCATTGGTTCAGGCTGCATACTTGGTTCATTGCTCACTACTGAATCATGATTGGGTACTGCCATCCCCCTCCTCACTATCTGGACTGTCCATTGGTTCAGGCTGTATGCTTGGTTCATTGCTCACTACTGAATTAGGATTGGGGCTGCTCCTCCTCCTCCTCAGTATTGCACTGTCATTGGTTCAGGCTGTATCTTGGTTCATTGCTCACTACTGAATCAGGATTGGGTGCTGCCATCCTCCTCCTCCTCCTCAGTATTTGCACTGTTCATTGTTCACTACTGAATCAGGAATGGGGGCTGCCATCCTCTCCCTCCTCAGTATCTGCACTGTCCATTGGTTCAGGCTGTATACTTGGTTCATTGCTCACTACTGAATCAGGAATGGGGGCTGCCACCCTCTTCCTCCTCAGTATTTGCACTGTCCATTGGTTCAGGCTGTATACCTGGTTCAAAGCTCACTACTGAATCAGGACTGGGTGCTGCCATCCTCTCCCTCCTCAGTATCTGCACTGTCCATTGGTTCAGGCTGTATACTTGGTTCGTTGCTCACTACTAAATCAGGAATGGGAGTTGCCATCCTCTTCCTCCTCAGTATTTGCACTGTCCATTGGTTCAGGCTGTATACTTGGTTCACTGCTCACTACTGAATCAGGAATGGGGGCTGCCATCCTCCTCCTCCTCCTCAGTATTTGCACTGTCCATTGGTTTAGGCTATATGCTTGGTTCATTGCTCACTACTGAATCAGGATTTGGTGCTGACATCCTCCTCCTCCTCAGTATTTGCACTGTCCATTGCCTCAGGCTGTATACTTGGTTTATTGCTCATTACTGAATCAGGAATGGGGGTTGCCATCCTCCTCCTCCTCAGTATTTGCACTGTCCATTGGTTCTGGCTGCATACTTGGTTCATTGCTCACTACTGAATCATGATTGGGTACTGCCATCCTGCCCCTCCTCAGTATTTGCACTGTCCATTGGTTCAAGCTGTATGCTTGGTTCATTGCTCACTACTGAATCAGGATTGGGTGCTGTATCCTCCTCCTCCTCCTCCTCAGTATTTGCACTGTCCATTGGTTCAGGCTGTATATCTTGGTTCATTGCTCACTACTGAATCAGGATTGGGTGCTGCCATCCTCCTCCTCCTCAGTATTTGCACTGTCCATTGGTTCAGGCTGTATGCTTGGTTCATTGCTCACTACTGAATCAGGAATGGGGCTGCCATCTCTTCTCCTTCAGTATTTGCACTGTCCATTGGTTCAGGCTGTATGCTTGGTTCATTGCTCACTACTGAATCAGGATTTGGTGCTGCCATCCTCCTCCTCCTCAGTATTTGCACTGTCCATTGGTTCAGGCTGTATACTTGGTTCATTGCTCACTACTGAATCAGGATTGGGTGCTGCCATCCTCCTCCCTCCTCAGTATTTGCACTGTTCATTGTTCACTACTGAATCAGGAATGGGGCTGCCATCCTCTCTCCTCCTCAGTATCTGCACTGTCCATTGGTTCAGGCTGTATACTTGGTTCATTGCTCACTACTGAATCAGGAATGGTCTGCCATCCTCCTCCTCCTCAGTATTTGCACTGTCCATTGGTTCAGGCTGTATACTTGGTTCATTAGTCATGCTCACTACTGAATCAGGAATGAGTGCTGCCATCCTCCTCCTCCTCAGTATTTGCACTGTCCATTGGTTCAGGCTGTATACTTGGTTCATTGCTCACTACTAGAATCAGGAATGGGGCTGCCATCCTCTCCCTCCTCAGTATTTGCACTGTCCATTGGTTCAGGCTGTATACTTGGTTCATTGCTCACTACTGAATCAGGAATGGGGCTGCCATCTCCTCCTCCTCAGTATTTGCACTGTCCATTGGTTCAGGCTGTATACTTGGTTCATTGCTCACTACTGAATCAGGATTGGGTCTGCTCCATCCTCCTCCTCCTCCTCAGTATTTGCACTGTCCATTGGTTCAGGCTGTATGCTTGGTTCATTGCTCCTTCTCCTCCTAGTATTTGCACTGTCCATTGGTTCAGGCTGTATGCTTGGTTCATTGCTCACTACTGAATCAGGATTGGGTGCTGCTATCCTCCTCCTCCTCCTCAGTATTTGCACTGTCTATTGGTTCAGGCAGTATATTTGGTTCATTGCTCACTACTGAATCAGGATTGGGTGCAGCCATCCTTCTCCTCCTTAGCATGTGTACTGCCAATTGGTTCAGGCTGTATGCTTGGTTCATTGCTCACTACTGAATCAGGAATGGGGGCTACCATCCTTCTTCTCCTTAGTATTTGCACTGTCCATTGGTTCAGGCTGTATGCTTGGTTCATTGCTCACTATTGAATCAGGATTTGGTGCTGCCATCCTCTTCCTCCTCAGTATTTGCACTGTCCATTGGTTCAGGCTGTATACTTGGTTCATTGCTCACTACTGAATCAGGATTGGGTGCTGCCATCCTCCTCCTCCTCCTCAGTATTTGCACTGTTCATTGTTCACTACTGAATCAGGAATGGGGGCTGCCATCCTCTCCCTCCTCAGTATCTGCACTGTCCATTGGTTCAGGCTGTATACTTGGTTCATTGCTCACTACTGAATCAGGAATGGAGTTGCCATCCTCTTCCTCCTCAGTATTTGCACTGTCCATTGGTTCAGGCTGTATACTTGGTTCACTGCTCACTACTGAATCAGGAATGGGGCTGCCATCCTCCTCCTCCTCCTCAGTATTTGCACTGTCCATTGGTTTAGGCTATGCTTGGTTCATTGCTCACTACTGAATCAGAGTTTGGTGCTGACATCCTCCTCCTCCTCAGTATTTGCACTGTCCTCAGGCTGTATACTTGGTTTATTGCTCATTACTGAATCAGGAATGGGGGTTGCCATCCTCCTCCTCCTCAGTATTTGCACTGTCCATTGGTTCAGGCTGCATACTTGGTTCATTGCTCACTACTGAATCATGATTGGGTACTGCCATCCTGCCCTCCTCACTATCTGGACTGTCCATTGGTTCAGGCTGTATGTGGTTCATTGCTCACTACTGAATTAGGATTGGGGGCTGCCATCCTCCTCCTCCTCAGTATTTGCACTGTCCATTGGTTCAGGCTGTATACTTGGTTCATTGCTCACTACTGAATCAGGATTGGGTGCTGCCATCCTCCTCCTCCTCCTCCTCAGTATTTGCACTGTTCATTGTTCACTACTGAATCAGGAATGGGGGCTGCCATCCTCTCCCTCCTCAGTATCTGCACTGTCCATTGGTTCAGGCTGTATGCTTGGTTCATTGCTCACTACTGAATCAGGAATGGGGCTGCCATCCTCTCTCAGTATTGCACTGTCCATTGGTTCAGGCTGTATACTTGGTTCATGCTCACTACTGAATCAGGAATGGTGCTGCCATCCTCTCCTCCTCAGTATTTGCACTGTCCATTGGTTCAGGCTGTATGCTTGGTTCTTGCTCACTACTAAATCAGGAATGGAGTTGCCATCCTCTTCCTCCTCAGTATTTGCACTGTCCATTGGTTCAGGCTGTATACTTGGTTCACTGCTCACTACTGAATCAGGAATGGGGCTGCCATCCTCCTCCTCCTCAGTATTTGCACTGTCCATTGGTTCAGGCTATACTTGGTTCATTGCTCACTACTGAATCAGGATTTGTGCTGACATCCTCCTCCTCCTCCTCAGTATTTGCACTGTCCATTGCCTCAGGCTGTATACTTGGTTTCATTGCTCATTACTGAATCAGGAATGGGGTTGCCATCCTCCTCCTCCTCAGTATTTGCACTGTCCATTGGTTCAGGCTGCATACTTGGTTCATTGCTCACTACTGAATCATGATTGGGTACTGCCATCCTGCCCCTCCTCACTATCTGGACTGTCCATTGGTTCAGGCTGTATGCTTGGTTCATTGCTCACTACTGAATTCAGGATTGGGGCTGCCATCCTCCTCCTCCTCCTCAGTATTTGCACTGTCCATTGGTTCAGGCTGTATACTTGGTTCATTGCTCTTTACGGAATCAGGATTGGATGCTGCCATCCTCCTCCTCAGTATTTGCTCTGTCCATTGGTTCAAGCTGTATGCTTGGTTCATTGCTCACTTCTGAATCAGGAATGGGGGCTGCCACCCTCTTCCTCCTCAGTATCTGCACTGTCTATTGGTTCAGGCTGTATACTTGGTTCATTGCTCACTACTGAATCAGGAATGGGGGCTGCCATCCTCCTCCTCCTCCTCAGTATTTGCACTGTCATTGGTTCAGGTAGTATACTTGGTTCATTGCTCACTACTGAATCAGGATTGGGTGCTGCCATCCTTCTCCTCCTCAGCTATGTGTACTGTCCATTGGTTCAGGCTGTTGCTTGGTTCATTGCTCACTACTGAATCAGGATGGGGCTGCCATCCTCCTCCCCTCAGTATTTGCACTGTCCATTGGTTCAGGCTGTATACTTGGTTCATTGCTCACTACTGAATCAGGAATGGGGCTGCCATCCTCTTCCTCCTCAGTATTTGCACTGTCCATTGGTTCAGGCTGTATACTTGGTTCACTGCTCACTACTGAATCAGGAATGGGGGCTGCCATCCTCTCTCTCCTCAGTATCTGCACTGTCCATTGGTTCAGGCTGTATGCTTGGTTCATTGCTCACTACTGAATCAGGATTGGGTGCTGCCATCCTCTTCCTCCTCAGTATTTGCACTGTCCATTGGTTCAGGCTGTATACTTGGTTCATTGCTCACTACTGAATCAGGATTGGGTGCTGCCATCCTCCTCCTCCTCCTCAGTATTTGCACTGTTCATTGTTCACTACTGAATCAGGAATGGGGGCTGCCATCCTCTCCCTCCTCAGTATCTGCACTGTCCATTGGTTCAGGCTGTATACTTGGTTCATTGCTCACTACTAAATCAGGAATGGGAGTTGCCATCCTCTTCCTCCTCAGTATTTGCACTGTCCATTGTTCAGGCTGTATACTTGGTTCTTGCTCACTACTGAATCAGGAATGGGGGCTGCCATCCTCCTCCTCCTCAGTATTTGCACTGTCCATTGGTTCAGGCTGTATACTTGGTTCATTGCTCACTACTGAATCAGGAATTGGTGCTGCCATCCTCCTCCTCCTCAGTATTTGCACTGTCCATTGGTTCAGGCTGTATGCTTGGTTCATTGCTCACTACTGAATCAGGATTTGGTGCTGACATCCTCCTCCTCCTCAGTATTTGCACTGTCCATTGCCTCAGGCTGTATACTTGGTTTATTGCTCATTACTGAATCAGGAATGGGGGTTGCCATTCTCCTCCTCCTCAGTATTTGCACTGTCCATTGGTTCAGGCTGCATACTTGGTTCATTGCTCACTACTGAATCATGATTGGGTACTGCCATCCTGCCCCTCCTCACTATCTGGACTGTCCATTAGTTCAGGCTGTATGCTTGGTTCATTGCTCACTACTGAATTAGGATTGGGGGCTGCCATCCTCCTCCTCCTCAGTATTTGCACTGTCCATTGGTTCAGGCTGTATACTTGGTTCATTGCTCACTACTGAATCAGGATTGGGTGCTGCCATCCTCCTACTCCTCCTCAGTATTTACACTGTTCATTGTTCACTACTGAATCAGGAATGGGGGCTGCCATCCTCCTCCTCCTCCTCAATATCTGCTCTGTCCATTGGTTCAGGCTGTATGCTTGGTTCATTACTCACTACTGAATCAGGAATGGGGGCTGCCATCCTCCTCCTCCTCAGTATTTGCACTGTCCATTGGTTCAGGCTGTATGCTTGGTTCATTGCTCACTATTGAATCAGGATTTGGTGCTGCCATCGTCTTCCTCCTCAGTATCTGCACTGTCCATTTGTTCAGGCTGTATACTTGGTTCGTTGCTCACTACTAAATCAGGAATGGGAGTTGCCATCCTCTTCCTCCTCAGTATTTGCACTGTCCATTGGTTCAGGCTGTATACTTGGTTCACTGCTCACTACTGAATCAGGAATGGGGGCTGCCATCCTCCTCCTCCTCCTCAGTATTTGCACTGTCCATTGGTTTTGGCTATATGCTTGGTTCATTGCTCACTACTGAATCAGGATTTGGTGCTGACATCCTCCTCCTCCTCAGTATTTGCACTGTCCATTGGCTCAGGCTGTATACTTGGTTCATTGCTCATTACTGAATCAGGAATGGGGGTTGCCATCCTCCTCCTCCTCAGTATTTGCACTGTCCATTGGTTCAGGCTGCATACTTGGTTCATTGCTCACTACTGAATCATGATTGGGTACTGCCATCCTGCCCCTCCTCACTATCTGGACTGTCCATTGGTTCAGGCTGTATGCTTGGTTCATTGCTCACTACTGAATCAGGATTGGGGGCTGCCATCCTCATCCTCCTCAGTATTTGCACTGTCCATTGGTTCAGGCTATATACTTGGTTCATTGCTCATTACTGAATCAGGATTGGATGCAGCCATCCTCCTCCTCCTCCTCAGTATTTGCTCTGTCCATTGGTTCAGGCTGTCTTGGTTCATTGCTCACTACTGAATCAGGATGGGTGCTGCCATCCTCCCCTCCTCAGTATTGCACTGTCCATTGGTTCAGGCTGTATACTTGGTTCATTGCTCACTACTGAATCAGGATTGGGTGCTGCCATCCTCTCCTCCTCAGTATTTGCACTGTCCATTGGTTCAGGCTGTATACTTGGTTCATTGCTCACTACTGAATCAGGAATGGGGCTGCCATCCTCCCTCCTCCTCAGTATTTGCACTGTCCATTGGTTCAGGCTGTATACTTGGTTCATTGCTCACTACTGAATCAGGATTGGGTGCTGCCATCCTCCTCCTCCTCCTCAGTATTTGCAATGTTCATTGTTCACTACTGAATCAGGAATGGGGGCTGCCATCCTCTCCCTCCTCAGTATCTGCACTGTCCATTGGTTCAGGCTGTATACTTGGTTCATTGCTCACTACTGAATCAGGAATGGGGGCTGCCACCCTCTTCCTCCTCAGTATCTGCACTGTCCATTGGTTCAGGCTGTATACTTGGTTCATTGCTCACTACTAAATCAGGAATGGGAGTTGCCATCCTCTTCCTCCTCAGTATTTGCACTGTCCATTGGTTCAGGCTGTATACTTGGTTCACTGCTCACTACTGAATCAGGAATGGGGGCTGCCATCCTCCTCCTCCTCCTCAGTATTTGCACTGTCCATTGGTTTAGGCTATATGCTTGGTTCATTGCTCACTACTGAATCAGGATTTGGTGCTGACATCCTCCTCCTCCTCAGTATTTGCACTGTCCATTGCCTCAGGCTGTATACTTGGTTTATTGCTCATTACTGAATCAGGAATGGGGGTTGCCATTCTCCTCCTCCTCAGTATTTGCACTGTCCATTGGTTCAGGCTGCATACTTGGTTCATTGCTCACTACTGAATCATGATTGGGTACTGCCATCCTGCCCCTCCTCACTATCTGGACTGTCCATTGGTTCAGGCTGTATGCTTGGTTCATTGCTCACTACTGAATTAGGATTGGGGGCTGCCATCCTCCTCCTCCTCAGTATTTGCACTGTCCATTGGTTCAGGCTGTATACTTGGTTCATTGCTCACTACTGAATCAGGATTGGGTGCTGCCATCCTCCTCCTCCTCCTCCTCAGTATTTGCACTGTTCATTGTTCACTACTGAATCAGGAATGGGGGCTGCCATCCTCTCCCTCCTCAGTATCTGCACTGTCCATTGGTTCAGGCTGTATACTTGGTTCATTGCTCACTACTGAATCAGGAATGGGGGCTGCCACCCTCTTCCTCCTCAGTATTTGCACTGTCCATTGGTTCAGGCTGTATACCTGGTTCAAAGCTCACTACTGAATCAGGAATGGGTGCTGCCATCCTCTCCCTCCTCAGTATCTGCACTGTCCATTGGTTCAGGCTGTATGCTTGGTTCTTGCTCACTACTGAATCAGGAATGGGGTTGCCATCCTCTTCCTCCTCAGTATCTGCACTGTCCATTGGTTCAGGCTGTATACTTGGTTCATTGCTCACTACTGAATCAGGAATGGGGCTGCCATCCTCCTCCTCCTCAGTATTTGCACTGTCCATTGGTTCAAGCTATATGCTTGGTTCATTGCTCACTACTGAATCAGGATTGGTGCGACATCCTCCTCCTCCTCAGTATTTGCACTGTCCATTGCCTCAGGCTGTATACTTGGTTTATTGCTCATTACTGAATCAGGAATGGGGGTTGCCATCCTCCTCCTCCTCAGTATTTGCACTGTCCATTGGTTCAGGCTGCATACGCTGGTTCATTGCTCACTACTGAATCATGATTGGGTACTGCCATCCTGCCCTCCTCACTATCTGGACTGTCCATTGGTTCAGGCTGTATGCTTGGTTCATTGCTCACTACTGAATCAGGATTGGGTGCTGCCATCCTCCTCCTCCTCCTCAGTATTTGCACTGTCCATTGGTTCAGCTATCGTATTATCAGGAATGGGCTGCCATCTCTCCTCCTCAGTATCTGCACTGTCCATTGGTTCAGGCTGTATACTTGGTTCATTGCTCACTACTGAATCAGGAATGGGGCTGCCACCTCTTCCTCCTCAGTATTGCACTGTCCATTGGTTCAGGCTGTATACCTGGTTCAATGCTCACTACTGAATCAGGATTGGGTGCTGCCATCTCTCTCCTCCTCAGTATCTGCACTGTCCATTGGTTCAGGCTGTATACTTGGTTCATTGCTCACTACTAAATCAGGAATGGAGTTGCCATCCTCTTCCTCCTCAGTATTTGCACTGTCCATTGGTTCAGGCTGTATGCTTGGTTCATTGCTCACTACTGAATCAGGAATGGGGGCTGCCATCCTCCTCCTCCTCCTCAGTATTTGCACTGTCCATTGGTTCAGGCTGTATACTTGGTTCATTGCTCACTACTGAATCAGGATTGGTGCTGACCATCCTCCTCCTCCTCAGTATTTGCACTGTCCATTGGTTCAGGCTGATCTGGTTCATTGCTCACTACTGAATCATGATTGGGTACTGCCATCCTGCCCCTCCTCACTATCTGGACTGTCCATTGGTTCAGGCTGTATGCTTGGTTCATTGCTCACTACTGAATTAGGATTGGGGGCTGCCATCCTCCTCCTCCTCAGTATTTGCACTGTCCATTGGTTCAGGCTGTATACTTGGTTCATTGCTCTTTACCGAATCAGGATTGGATGTTGCCATCCTCCTCCTCAGTATTTGCTCTGTCCATTGGTTCAGGCTGTATGCTTGGTTCATTGCTCACTACTGAATCATGATGGGGCTGCCATCCTTCTTCTCCTTAATATTTGCACTGTCCATTGGTTCAGGCTGTATGCTTGGTTCATTGCTCACTACTGAATCAGGATTGGGTGCTGCTATCCTCCTCCTCCTCCTCCTCCTCAGTATTTGCACTGTCTATTGGTTCAGGCAGTATATTTGGTTCATTGCTCACTACTGAATCAGGATTGGGTGCAGCCATCCTTCTCCTCCTTAGCATGTGTACTGCCAATTGGTTCAGGCTGTATGCTTGGTTCATTGCTCACTACTGAATCAGGAATGGGGCTGCCATCCTCTTCCTCCTCAGTATTTGCACTGTCCATTGGTTCAGGCTGTATACTTGGTTCATTGCTCATTACTAAATCAGGATTGGATGCAGCCATCCTCCTCCTCCTCAGTATTTGCTCTGTCCATTGGTTCAGGCTGTATGCTTGGTTCATTGCTCACTACTGAATCATGATTGGTACTGCCATCCTCCCCTCCTCACTATCTGCACTGTCCATTGGTTCAGGCTGTATGCTTGGTTCATTGCTCACTACTGAATCAGGAATGGGTGCTGCCATCCTCCTCCCTCCTCAGTATTGCACTGTCCATTGGTTCAGGCTGTATACTTGGTTCATTGCTCACTACTGAATCAGGAATGGTGCGCCATCCTCCTCCTTCTCAGTATTTGCACTGTCCATTGGTTCAGGCTGTATGCTTGGTTCATTGCTCACTACTGAATCAGGAATGTGTGCTGCCATCCTCCTCCTCCTCAGTATTTGCACTGTCCATTGGTTCAGGCTGTATACTTGGTTCATTGCTCACTACTGAGATCAGGAATGGGCTGCCATCCTCTCCTCCTCAGTATTTGCACTGTCCATTGGTTCAGGCTGTATGCTTGGTTCATTGCTCACTACTGAATCAGGAATGGGGCTGCCATCCTCTTCCTCCTCAGTATTTGCACTGTCCATTGGTTCAGGCTGTATGCTTGGTTCATTGCTCACTACTGAATCAGTTGGGGCTGACTCTCCTCTCCTCCTCTCCTCCTCAGTATTTGCACTGTCCATTGGTTCAGGCTGTATACTTGGTTCATTGCTCACTACTGAATCAGGATTGGTGCTGCCATCCTCCTCCTCCTCAGTATTTGCACTGTCCATTGGTTCAGGCTGTATACTTGGTTCATTGCTCACTACTGAATCAGGATTGGGTGCTGCCATCTCTCTCCTCCTCCTCCTCAGTATTTGCACTGTCCATTGGTTTCAGGCTGTATACTTGGTTCATTGCTCACTACTGAATCAGGATTGGGGCTGCCATCCTCTCCTCCTCCTCCTCACTGTATTGGTTCGGCTGTATCTTGTGTTCTACTACTGAATCAGAATGGGGCTGCCATCCTCTCCTCCTCAGTATCTGCACTGTCCATTGGTTCAGGCTGTATACTTGGTTCGTTGCTCACTACTAAATCAGGAATGGGAGTTGCCATCCTCTTCCTCCTCAGTATTTGCACTGTCCATTGGTTCAGGCTGTATCTTGGTTCACTGCTCCACTGAATCAGAATGGGGCTGCCATCCTCCTCCTCCTCCTCAGTATTTGCACTGTCCATTGGTTTAGGCTATATGCTTGGTTCATTGCTCACTACTGAATCAGGATTTGGTGCTGACATCCTCCTCCTCCTCAGTATTTGCACTGTCCATTGCCTCAGGCTGTATACTTGGTTTATTGCTCATTACTGAATCAGGAATGGGGGTTGCCATCCTCCTCCTCCTCAGTATTTGCACTGTCCATTGGTTCAGGCTGCATACTTGGTTCATTGCTCACTACTGAATCATGATTGGGTACTGCCATCCTGCCCTCCTCACTATCTGGACTGTCCATTGGTTCAGGCTGTATGCTTGTTCATTGCTCACTACTGAATTAGGATTGGGCTGCCATCCTCCTCCTCCTCAGTATTTGCACTGTCCATTGGTTCAGGCTGTATACTTGGTTCATTGCTCACTACTGAATCAGGATTGATGCTGCCATCCTCCCTCCTCCTCCTCAGTATTTGCACTGTTCATTGTTCACTACTGAATCAGGAATGGGGCTGCCATCCTCTCCTCCTCAGTATCTGCACTGTCCATTGGTTCAGGCTGTATACTTGGTTCATTGCTCACTACTGAATCAGGAATGGGGCTGCATCCTCTTCCTCCTCAGTATTTGCACTGTCCATTGGTTCAGGCTGTATACTGGTTCAAAGCTCACTACTGAATCGGAATGGGGCTGCCATCCTCTCCCTCCTCAGTATCTGCACTGTCCATTGGTTCAGGCTGTATACTTGGTTCGTTGCTCACTACTAAATCAGGAATGGGAGTTGCCATCCTCTTCCTCCTCAGTATTTGCACTGTCCATTGGTTCAGGCTGTATACTTGGTTCACTGCTCACTACTGAATCAGGAATGGGGGCTGCCATCCTCCTCCTCCTCCTCAGTATTTGCACTGTCCATTGGTTAGGCTATATGCTTGGTTCATTGCTCACTACTGAATCAGGATTTGGTGCTGACATCCTCCTCCTCCTCAGTATTTGCACTGTCCATTGCCTCAGGCTGTATACTTGGTTTATTGCTCATTACTGAATCAGGAATGGGGTTGCCATCTCCTCCTCCTCCTCAGTATTTGCACTGTCCATTGGTTCAGGCTGCATACTTGGTTCATTGCTCACTACTGAATCAGATTGGGTACTGCCATCCTGCCCCTCCTCAGTATTTGACTGTCCATTGGTTCAGGCTGTATGCTTGGTTCATTGCTCACTACTGAATCAGGATTGGGTGCTGCCATCCTCCTCCTCCTCCTCATATTGCACTGTCCATTGGTTCAGGCTGTATATCTTGGTTCATTGCTCACTACTGAATCAGGATTGGGTGCTGCCATCTTCTCCTCCTTAGTATTTGCACTGCCCATTGGTTCAGGCTGTATGCTTGGTTCATTGCTCACTACTGAATCAGGATGGGTGCTGCCATCTCTTCTTCCTCAGTATTTGCACTGTCCATTGGTTCAGGCTGTATGCTTGGTTCATTGCTCACTACTGAATCAGGATTTGGGGCTGCCATCCTCTTCCTCCTCAGTATTTGCACTGTCCATTGGTTCAGGCTGTATACTTGGTTCATTGCTCACTAATCAGTGATGGTGCCTCCTCCTCCTCCTCCTCAGTATTTGTACTGTCCATTGGTTCAGGCTGTATGCTTGGTTCATTGCTCACTACTGAATCTTGATGGGTACTGCCATCCTGCCCCTCCTCACTATCTGCACTGTCCATTGGTTCAGGCTGTATACTTGGTTCATTGCATACTACTGAATCAGGAATGTTTGCTGCCATCCTCCTCCTTCTCACTATCTGCACTGTCCATTGGTTCAGGCTGTATACTTGGTTCATTGCATACTACTGAATCAGGAATGTGTGCTGCCATCCTCCTCCTCCTCAGTATCTGCACTGTCCATTGGTTCAGGCTGTATACTTGGTTCATTGCATACTACTGAATCAGGAATGGTTGCTGCCATCCTCCTCCTTCTCAGTATTTGCACTGTCCATTGGTTCAGGCTGTATACTTGGATCATTACTCACTACTGAATCAGATCAGTGATTGGGGCTGCCATCCTCCTCCTCAGTATTTGCTACTGTCCATTGGTTCAGGCTGTATGCTTGGTTCATTGCTCACTACTGAATCAGGATGGGCTGCCATCCTTCTTCTCCTCAGTATTTGCACTGTCCATTGGTTCAGGCTGTATGCTTGGTTCATTGCTCACTACTGAATCAGGATTGGGTGCTGTCATCCTTCTGCTCATCCTCCTCCTCCTCCTCCTCAGTATTTGCACTGTCTATTGGTTCAGGCTGTATGCTTGGTTCATTGCTCTCTACTGAATCAGGATTGGGTGCAGCCATCCTCCTCCTCCTTAGTATGTGTATTGCCAATTGTTTCAGGCTGTATGCTTGGTTCATTGCTCACTTCCGAATCAGGATTGGGTGCTGCCATCCTCCTCCTCCTCCTCCTCAGTATTTGCACTGTCTATTGGTTCAGGCTGTATACTTGGTTCATTGCTCACTACTGAATCAGGATTGGGTGCTGCCATCCTCCTCCTCCTCCTCAGTATTTGCACTGTTCATTGTTCACTACTGAATCAGGAATGGGGGCTGCCATCCTCTCCCTCCTCAGTATCTGCACTGTCCATTGGTTCAGGCTGTATACTTGGTTCATTGCTCACTACTAAATCAGGAATGGGAGTTGCCATCCTCTTCCTCCTCAGTATTTGCACTGTCCATTGGTTCAGGCTGTATACTTGGTTCACTGCTCACTACTGAATCAGGAATGGGGGCTGCCATCCTCCTCCTCCTCCTCAGTATTTGCACTGTCCATTGGTTTAGGCTATATGCTTGGTTCATTGCTCACTACTGAATCAGGATTTGGTGCTGACATCCTCCTCCTCCTCAGTATTTGCACTGTCCATTGCCTCAGGCTGTATACTTGGTTTATTGCTCATTACTGAATCAGGAATGGGGGTTGCCATTCTCCTCCTCCTCAGTATTTGCACTGTCCATTGGTTCAGGCTGCATACTTGGTTCATTGCTCACTACTGAATCATGATTGGGTACTGCCATCCTGCCCCTCCTCACTATCTGGACTGTCCATTGGTTCAGGCTGTATGCTTGGTTCATTGCTCACTACTGAATTAGGATTGGGGGCTGCCATCCTCCTCCTCCTCAGTATTTGCACTGTCCATTGGTTCAGGCTGTATACTTGGTTCATTGCTCACTACTGAATCAGGATTGGGTGCTGCCATCCTCCTCCTCCTCCTCAGTATTTGCACTGTTCATTGTTCACTACTGAATCAGGAATGGGGGCTGCCATCCTCTCCCTCCTCAGTATCTGCACTGTCCATTGGTTCAGGCTGTATACTTGGTTCATTGCTCACTACTGAATCAGGAATGGGGGCTGCCACCCTCTTCCTCCTCAGTATTTGCACTGTCCATTGGTTCAGGCTGTATACTTGGTTCACTGCTCACTACTGAATCAGGAATGGGGCTGCCATCCTCTCCTCCTCAGTATCTGCACTGTCCATTGGTTCAGGCTGTATACTTGGTTCGATTGCTCACTACTAAATCAGGAATGGGAGTTGCCATCCTCTTCCTCCTCAGTATTTGCACTGTCCATTGGTTCAGGCTGTATACTTGGTTCACTGCTCACTACTGAATCAGGAATGGGGGCTGCCATCCTCCTCCTCCTCAGTATTTGCACTGTCCATTGGTTTAGGCTATATGCTTGGTTCATTGCTCACTACTGAATCAGGATTTGGTGCTGACATCCTCCTCCTCCTCAGTATTTGCACTGTCCATTGCCTCAGGCTGTATACTTGGTTTATTGCTCATTACTGAATCAGGAATGGGGTTGCCATCTCCTCCTCCTCAGATATTTGCACTGTCCATTGGTTCAGGCTGCATGCTTGGTTCATTGCTCACTACTGAATCATGATTGGGTACTGCCATCCTGCCTCCTCACTATCTGCACTGTCCATTGGTTCAGGCTGTATGCTTGGTTCATTGCTCACTACTGAATCAGGATTGGGTGCTGCCATCCTCCTCCTCCTCCTCCTCAGTATTTGCACTGTCCATTGGTTCAGCTGTATATCTTGGTTCATTGCTCACTACTGAATCAGGATTGGTGCTGCCATCCTTCTCCTCCTCAGCATGTGTACTGCCATTGGTTCAGGCTGTATGCTTGGTTCATTGCTCACTACTGAATCAGGAATGGGGGCTGCCATCCTTCTTCCTCCTCAGTATTTGCACTGTCCATTGGTTCAGGCTGTATGCTTGGTTCATTGCTCACTATTGAATCAGGATTTGGTGCTGCCATCCTCTTCCTCCTCAGTATTTGCACTGTCCATTGGTTCAGGCTGTATACTTGGTTCATTGCTCATTACTAAATCAGGATTGGATGCAGCCATCCTCCTCCTCCTCAGTATTTGCTCTGTCCATTGGTTCAGGCTGTATGCTTGGTTCATTGCTCACTACTGAATCAGATTGGGTGCTGCCATCCTCCCTCCTCAGTATCTGCACTGTCCATTGGTTCAGGCTGTATACTTGGTTCATTGCTCACTACTGAATCAGGAATGTTGCTGCCATCCTCCTCCTTCCTCAGTATCTGCACTGTCCATTGGTTCAGGCTGTATACTTGGTTCATTGCTCACTACTGAATCAGGAATGGGTGCTGCCATCCTCCTCCTTCTCACTATTTGCACTATCCATTGGTTCAGGCTGTATACTTGGATCATTACTCACTACTGAATCTGATCAGGAATGGGGGCTGCCATCCTCTCCCTCCTCAGTATCTGCTCTGTCCATTGGTTCAGGCTGTATGCTTGGTTCATTGCTCACTATTGAATCAGGAATGGCGGCTGCCATCCTCCTCCTCCTCAGTATTTGCACTGTCCATTGGTTCAGGCTGTATACTTGGTTCATTGCTCACTACTGAATCAGGATTGGTGCTGCCATCCTCCTCCTCCTCAGTATTTTGCACTGTCCATTGGTTCAGGCTGTATGCTTGGTTCATTGCTCACTACTGAATCAGGATTGGTGCTGCCATCCTCCTCCTCCTCCTCCTCAGTATTTGCACTGTCCATTGGTTCAGGCTGTATGCTTGGTTCATTGCTCACTACTGAATCAGGAATGGGGCTGCCATCCTCCTTCCTCCTCAGTATTTGCACTGTCCATTGGTTCAGGCTGTATGCTTGGTCAATTGCTCACTACTGAATCAGGAATGGGGGTTGCCATCGTCTTTCTCCTCAGTATTTGCACTGTCCATTGGTTCAGGCTGTATAGTTGGTTTATTGCTCACTACTGAATCAAGATTGGGTGCTTCCATCCTTTTTCTCACCTGGTTCTGACTTTGAGTTACTGCCTGTCTTGGCCCAGGCTCTGTTACAGTCTCTGGTATGGGCTTGAGCTGAACAGTAGGTAAAAGGTGATTCTAGTGAACAGTTTTGACAACATCTCAGCCATGTATTTGCTGAATATGGTACACAGGTAAATCAGTTAACTTCTGTGGAACAACATAAGGCTCAGGACAGCAGTGGTCAGCTATCTTATGCTTTCTCCAGAGACCAAGATTTCTGAGAACTCTATCTCCAACTTGTAACACTTGGTTTCATACTTTCTGGACATAGTTGAGTTTATTTATAGCACTGACTTTACCGGCAACTTTGCAGCCTGCTGATACTGTAGGCTTCTTTTAGTTGTGTTTTTAGGCATTTCATGTATTCTAGGTAGGATTCGTTGGACGTTCCATTGGCCAACACTCTGAAAGCAAGGTCAATAGGCAAGCAGGCTTCTCAACCAAACATTAACAGATAAGGCAAGGTGTCTGTAGCACTGTTTGTGGTACAGTTGCAGTTGTGCACCAGTCTGGGGATGTACTGGCTCCAATTTCTTTTCCGGATGGAGTCACGTGTACCTAACATGCCTAACAAAGTATGATTAAATCTTTGAGGTTGTAGGTCCCCTTTAGGATTATAGTGTGTGGTGCATGACTGCTGCATGCCATGGTCATCAAGACATTCTTTCACTAAGCAACTGTGAAAGTCAGGCTAGTCATCGGAGTGAATATGCTGGG
The DNA here is from genome assembly GCA_016271365.2 of Neoceratodus forsteri. Lineage (NCBI taxonomy): Eukaryota > Metazoa > Chordata > Ceratodontiformes > Ceratodontidae > Neoceratodus > Neoceratodus forsteri. The sequence continues at coordinate 1,474,884,387 of CM057459.1, forward strand.
GTATACCATAGTGCATTACAAATGCTTCAGGATTCTGCACAACAGTATGGGCAGTTCAGTTTTTAGTTGGGTTAGGCTTGGGCTTACCTTGTAGAGTAGTCAGTGATGACTTAAATATTGCTATATTCCTTACTGTCAGGTTCCAGTGACAGGAAGTCCTCACGCACCGGTTCTAACAGTTCAGTGGTTTAAGTGTTTGCAAGTAGTGCCGCTTTTTTGTACAAAATCTTTCTCTGTACTCATCTGGCACAATTCTTGCAATGCTTCTCCACATCAGCTACCATGTTGGGTCAATAGAATGTGCTTCACACCAGGTTTACTCAAACTTGAGGTGTCCCATATCATCATACAATGCTCTGAGGACAACTTTTCTGTACTTCCTGGCACTGCCAGCTGATTATGCAGGGTCATGGTTTTGGGATCTTGCACAGTTCTGAAAACAGTCCATCTTTCAGAGACAATTTACTCCACTCTTAAAATTGGAACACTCAGGTGATCATTTGAAACTTGGTTTGGGCCCTCTCCTTTTTACATAGCTGATTTAGTACATACAGCTTTCACAGTGGCAGGAGTCATTCAAGTCAATTGTCTCTCATCTGGAGGGTGAGGTCTACAAGATAAGGTGTCAGTATCTGTGTTGTTTATGCCCTTCCAATACTCTAGGGCAATATCATACATAGAAAGGGCAGATAACCAATGGTTATCTGCTGCATTCAACTTAGCAGTGGTGCTGACATAGGTAAGAGGATTGTTGTCAGGTCTTCCTGTAAACTTGGCCCCATAAAGATTGTCATGGAACTAATCTGTGGCAGCTCATTTTAAAAGTAAAATTCTAGTTTGTGTACTGGGTATTTCTTTTCACTGGGTATGAGGCTCCAACTTGCAAAGGCAACTGGTTTTTGTCCTTCTGGATACTCTTCATAATAAACTGTGCCCAGCCCATCCATGCTGGCATCTGTATATAAAAAACTGTGCCCCGCCCATCCATGCTGGCATCTGTATATAACAAACTGTGCCCAGCCCGTCCATGCTGGCATCTGTATATAACAAACCGTGCCTGGCCCATCCATGCTGGCACCTGTAGATAACAAACTGTGCTTGGCCTGTTCATGCTGGCATCTGTAGATAACAAACCATGCCTGGCCCATCCATGCTGGCATCTGTAGATAACAAACTGTGCCCGGCCCGTCCATGCTGGCATCTGTAGATAACAACCTGTGCCCAGCCCGTCCATGCTGGCATCCGTAGATAACAAACTGTGCCCACCCTATCCATGCTGGCATGCATATATAACAAACTCTGCCCAGCCCATCCATGCTGGCATTTGTAGATAAGGAAATAGTGTGAGTGGGATTAGCAAAAGCCAACAGAGGAGCTTCAGAAAGCCTCTTAATTATTTCTCTAAAGGTGTTTTCATGGTCGTCATCCCATCAATCTCCATATGGTTCATTCATTTTGTAGTACATCTTTTGGGGTGTTCCTTTTTATGTTAATTGCACGCATGCACAAGAAACATATTGTGGCAGCTTTCTCCAGAAGCAGATTGTGGAGGCATGGCACTGTTGTGGCCAATGCCCCCACAGCCTTTAAAGGCTTGGCCTGCTTCCCCCAATGCCGTGGTGCGCTGCTGCTGACACTAGTTCAATGGCACCAACCCCAAAAATTGGCAGCTGCAATCAGGGGCCGCCTCATCATTGCAGCATCAACCATTCGCTGCAATGAGGGAGGAACCCATCATTGCAGGGCGGGATCTTGAAACACTGATATTGTTTGTGAACATGGCGGCAGCTTTCCGCTGTGTTCACAAACAATATTAACCCCTTCCACCACCGAAGGGATGCCCAATCCCCCTTGGCAGCATGTGCCCCCCAACTGTGTTTATTTGCCGACTGGGGCCCCAGTTCCTGTCAGCATCAGTGCCGCAAGATTTATGTTGCCGATGGGGGAGCCCACTCCCCATCAGCATTGTGTAACCCCTCCTTGCTTTTGTTGTCTGCCAATGGGGTGCCCAATCCCCAACAGCATAATGTCACCCCCCTTTTGTTGTGTGCTCACGGGGCTGCCCAATCCCCCATCAGCATAATGCAATACCCCCCCTTTTTGTTGTGTGCTGACAGGGGTGCCCAATCCCCCGTTGGCTACAGCTTCCCCACCCAAAAGAAAGTCTCCGATGACACACTGGAAGCCCACCCCAGTGTGCCAAATGCCCCTGTAAAATAAAAAATGGTCCCGCAGTGTCTTTTTTTTTTAACCTGTAAAAAAGGAAACGGTCCCTCAGTGGTCTCTGCCCCTCCACAACCCGTGCCCACCCACTGAGCACCCTGCCTCCCCACCCCCTCACCCCATACTTACCTCCAGAGTCTGGCGCGACAATCTTGGTGAACCGTGAACACGTCTGCACTCTTCAAAGCCGACTGCGAACTGAGGAAATGCCGGTAAGCTGTATAATGGAATAAATAGGGTTTTTTCAACTTTGATGCATATCTCAGGCATTTTTGGGAATTTTGGCACCAAATTTTAACATGGGGTTTTTGCGACCCCTCCTCACGAATTCTGACACTGTCATGTTTTTATTCGGTCCCGAAAGGTGATTTAGCGGTCACTGCATGGTATCCCCTTTTGGGACTGATTAACGAAATGACAGTGCCAGTGTTCATGAGATGGGCTGTCAAAAAGCCTATACTGCAAATTTGGTGGCAAAAATCAAAAAATGACTGTTTACAGTGTGTGTTGAGCAGTTGCTTTCTTTTTTCGTAACTTCTAAGTTGCAATAGTTTCACACCAGATTTTCAACATTGCCATTTTTTCAGACCTCCTTGTGAACAGTACAGCTGTAATTTTCCACATCCTAGCCGAACTTTGTTTTTGCACTTCTGGTGCAGAATAGCGTGGTCACTGTGGGAAATCAGTGTTCAGGACAGATTAAGAAAATGACAGTGGCACTGTTCATAAGCAGAGGTCCTAAAATGCCTATGTTGAAAATTTGGTGATGATACTCCATAAAATGACTGTGTTACTTACGCTATGAGTTTGCATGCACACGTAATCTTCAATGAATTAACATTTTCACCCAGATTTCAACATTGCCATTGTTCTGCACCTCCTTATGAACAGTATAGCTGTCATTTTTCACAGCCTGGCCGAAATGTGTTTTCGCAGTTCCAGGGCAGAATCGTGTGGTTGCTGTGGGAAATCAGTGTTCGGGACAGATTATGAAAATGACGGTGACCCTGTTAATTAGCAGAGGTCCTAAAATGCCTATAGTGAAAATCTGGTGATGAAAGTTCATAAAATGAGTGAGTTACAAATGTGCATTGAGCAGTTTCCACGCATGCTCGTACAATTGCAACTTTGTAATATTTTCACTCCAGATTTTCAGCATTGCCATTTTGCCACACCTCCTTATTAACAGTGCAGCTGTCATTTTTCACATCCTGGCCAAAATGTGTTTTTGCTCTTCCGGCACACAATAGCGAGGTCACTATGGGAAATCAGTGTTCAGGACATATTAAGAAAATCACAGAGACACTGTTCATGAGCAGAGGTCCTAAAATGCATATGTTGAAAATTTTGTGATGAAACTCCATAAAATGACTGTGTTACAAGCGTGTGTTGTGCAGGTTCCACGCACCCTTGTAAGTTTGCAAATTAGTAATATTTTCACCCCAGATTTTCAACACTGGCATTTGTTCACAACCCTTATGAACAGTACAGCTGTCATTTTTCACATCCTGGCCAACATGTGTTTCCGTGCTTCTTGCACACAATACCACAGTCGATGTCAGAAATCAGTGTTTGGGACAGATTAGGATCGAGCAACTGAGAGAGAAGGGAAGTGACAGAGCTCAACTCAGCTTTGTTGGGACTGCTGCAGATTTCTTTGTGGGCAGGAAGAGGTGACAATGCAAGCAGGAGCCCAGTATGAAAGGGTAGCCTGCAGTGCCATGAGATACAGAATGAGCGAGTGAGGGAGGGGAAGAGGGAGTGAGTGAGCTCAACGGAGCTCTGTTGGGACTGCTGTGAATCCCCTTTGTGGGCAGGAAAAGGCAGCAATGCATGCAGGGGCTGAGTACAAAAGGGCAGCCTGCAGCGGTGGGAGAAACAGAATGAGTGGGTGAGAGAGGGGGAGTGAGTGAGGTAGCTCAATGGAGCTCTATCATGACTGCTGCAGATTTCTTTGTGGGCAGAAAAGGGTGGCAATGCAGGCAGGTGCCCAGTACAGAAGGGCAGCCTGCAACACTGGCAGAAACAGAATAAGCAAGTGAGACGGGGGAGTGAGTGAGGCCAACGGAGCTTTATTGGGATTGCTGCAAATTTTTTGTGGGCAGAAAAAGATGCTGACAGAGGCAGGAGCCCAGTACAAAAGGGCAGCCTTCAGCACCAGGAGAAACAGAATGAGCGAGTGAGATGGAGGAGTGAGCGACCTCAATGGATCTCTGTCGAGAAAGCTGCAGATTTCTTTGTGGGCAGGAAAAGGTGCCAATGCAGGCAGGAGCCCAGTACAAAAGGGCAGCCTGTAGTGCTGGGAAAAACAGAATGATTGAGTGAGAGAGAGGGAGTGAGTCACCTCAACGGAGCTGTGTCGGGACTGCTGCACATATCTTTGTGGGCAGACAAAGCCGGCAATGCAAGCAGGAACCCAGTACAAAAGGGCAGCCTGCAGCAGCAGGAGACGCAGATCAAGCGAGTGAGGGAGGGGGAGTGAGCGAGCTCAACGGAGCTGTTTGGACTGCTGCGGATTTCTTTGTGGGCAGAAAAAGGCAGCAATGCACGCAGGGTCCCAGTACAAAAGAGCAGCCTGCAGCTTTGGGAGAAACAGAATGAGCGAGTGAGAGAAGGGGAGTGAGTGAGCTCAATGGAGCTCTGTTGAGACTGCTGCAGATTTGTTTGTGGGCAGAGAAAAGTGCCAACAGAAGCAGGAGACCACTACAAAATGGCAGCCTGCTGGGCCAGGAGAAACAGAATGAGCAAGTGAGACAGGTGGAGTGAGAGACCTAACAGAGCTCTGTCGGGACACCTGCAGATTTTTTTGTGGGCAGAAAAAGGTGTATATGCAGGCAGAAGCCCAGTACAAAAGGGCAGCCTGCAGCACCGGGAGAAACGCAATGAGCGAGTGAGAGAGGGAGAGTGAGCAAGCTCAACAGAGCTCTATCATGACTGCTGTGGATTTCTTTGTGGGCAGAAAAAGGTGGCAACGCAGGCAGGAGCCCAGTACAAAAGGCCAGCCTGAAGCGCCGGCAGAAACGGAATGAGTGAGTGAGAGAGGGGGAGTGAGCCAGCTCAACGGAGCTCTGTCAGGACTGCTGCAGATTTCTTTGTGGGCAGAAAAGCCACCAACAGAGGCGGAGCCTCCAGTACAAAAGGGCAGCCTGCAGCGCCAGCAGAAACAGAATGAGTGAGTGAGAGATGGGGAGTGACCCACCTCAACGGAGCTCTGTCAGGACAGCTGCAGATTTCTTTGTGGGCAGCAAAATGTGCCAATGCAGGCAGAAGCCCAGTATAAAACAGCAGCCTGCAGCACTGGCAGAAATGGAATGGAATGAACGAGTGATAGAGGGGGAGTGAGCGAGCTCAACGGAGCTGTGTTGGGACTGCTGCAGATGTCAGTGTAGGCAGAAAAAGCTGCCAACGCAGGTAGGAACCCAGTACAAAAGGGCAGCCTACAGCAGCGGGAGACACAGATCAAGCGAGTGAGGGAGGGGGAGTGAGTGAGCTCAATGGAGCTCTGTTGGGACTGCTGCAGATTTCTTTGTGGGCAGAAAAAGGCAGCAATGCATGCAGGGGCCCAGTACAAAAGGGCAGCCTGCAGCGGCGGGAGAAACAGAATGAACAAGTGAGAGAGGGGGAGTGAGTGGAGCGAGCTCAATGGAGCTCTATCGTGACTGCTGCAGATTTCTTTGAGGGCAGAAAAGGGCGGCAATGCAGGCAGGAGCTCAGTACAAAAGGGCAGCCTGCAGCACCAGCAGAAATGGAACAAGCGAGTGAGACAGGGGGAATGAGTGAGGACAACAGAGCTCTGTTGGGACTGCTGCAGATTTCTTTGTGGGCAGAAAAAAATGCCAACATAGGCAGAAGCCCAGTATAAAAGGGCAGCCTGCAGTGCCAGGAGAAACAGAATGAGCGAGTGAGGAGAGAGAGAGAGTGAGCGGCTCAACGGAGTCTCTGTGGAATGCTGTGGATTTCTCTGTGGCAGGAAAAGGTGGCAAGTGCAGGGCAGGAGCCCAGTACAAAAGGACAGCCTGTAGCACTGGGAAAACAGAACGAGGAGTGAGAGAGAGGGAGGAGTGACCCCAACGGAGCTTGTCAGGACTGCTGACATGTCTTGTGGACAGGAAAAGACGGCAATTTAGGCAGGGGCCCAGTACTAAAGGCCAGCCTGCAGGTCTGGCAGAAACAAAACGAGTGAGTGAGAGAGGAGGAGTGAGTGACCTCAATGGAGCTGTGTCAGGACTGCTGCGGATTTCTAAGTGGGCAGAAAAAGGCAGCAATGCACGCAGGGTCCCAGTACAAAAGGGCAGCCTGCAGCGGCGGGAGAAACAGAACGAATGAGTGAGAGAGGGGGAGTGAGTGATCGAGCTCAACAGAGCTCTAGTGTGATTGCTGCAGATTTCTTTGTGGCCAGAAGAAGGCGGCAACGCAGGCAGGAGCCCAGTACAAAAGGGCAGCCTGCAGCGCCGCAGAAACGGAATGAGTGAGTGAGAGGGGGAGTGAGCGAGCTCAACGGAGCTCTGTCAGGACTGCTGCAGATTTCTTTGTGGGCAGAAAAGCCACCAATAGAGGCAGGAGCCCAGTACAAAAGGGCAGCCTCAGCAGCTGGGAAAACAGAGATGAGTGAGAGAGAGGGGAGTGACCACCTCAACGGAGCTGTGTCAGGACTGCTGCACATGTCTTTGTGGGCAGACAAATGTGCCAATGCAGGCAGGAACCCAGTATAAACAGCAGCCTGCAGCACTGGCAGACAATGGAATGAATGAACGAGTGAGGGAGGGGAGTGAGTGAGCTCAACGGAGCTGTGTTGGGACTGCTGCGATTTCTTGTGTGGGCAGAAAAAAGGCAGCAATGCACGCAGGGTCCCAGTACAAAAGAGCAGCCTGTAGCGGTGGGAGAAACAGAACGAACGAGTGAGAGAGAGGGGAGTGAGTGAGGTAGCTCAGTGGAGCTCTAGTGTGATTGCTGCAGATTTCTTTGTGGCCAGAAGAAGGCAGCAACGCAGGCAGGAGCCCAGTACAAAGGACAACCTGCAGCGCAGACAGAAACAGAATGAGCGAAGTGAGAGAAGGGGAGTGAGTAAGCTCAATGGAGCTCTGTTTGACTGCTGCAGATTTGTTTGTGGGCAGAAAAAGGCCAACAGAAGCAGGAGACCATTACAAAATGGCAGCCTGCTGAGCCAGGAGAAACAGAATGGTGAGTGAGACAGGCGGATTGAGTGACCCAACAGAGCTCTGTTGGGACAGCTGCAGATTTCTTTGTGGGCAGAAAAATGCCAACATAGGCAGAAGCCCAGTATAAAAGGGCAGCCTGCAGTGCCAGGAGAAACAGAAAGAGCGAGAGTGAGAGAGAGAGAGAGTGAGCGAGCTCAACGGAGGTGTATCATGACTGCTGAGGATTTCTCTGTGGCCAGGAAAAGGTGGCAATGCAGGCAGGAGCCCAGTACAAAAGGCCAGCCTGCAGCGCTGGCAGAAATGGAACAAGCGAGTGAGAGAGGGGTGAGTGAGAGAGCTCAACAGAGCTCTAGTGTGATTACTGCAGATTTCTTTGTGGCCAGAAGAAGGCAGCAATGCAGGCAGGAGCCCAGTACAAAAGGCAGCCTGCAGCACCGACAGAAACAGAATGAGCGAGTGAGAGAGGGGGAGTGAGTGAGCTCAACGGAGCTCTTTTGGGACTGCTGCAGATTTGTTTGTGGGCCGAAAAAGGCACCAACAGAAGCAGGAGACCACTACAAAATGGCAGCCTGCTGAGCCAGGAGAAACAGAATGAGCGAGTGAGACAGGCTGAGTGAGTGACCTCAACAGAGCTCTGTCGGGACACCTGCAGATTTCTTTGTGGGCAGAAAAAGGTGCCTATGCAGGCAGAAGCCCAGTACAAAAGGGCAGCCTGCAGCACCGGGAGAAACACAACGAGCGAGTGAGAAAGGGAGAGTGAGCAAGCTCAACAGAGCTCTATCGTGACTGCTGTGGATTTCTTTGTGGGCAGAAAAAGGTGGCAACGCAGGCAGGAGCCCAGAACAAAAGGCCAGCCTGCAGCCCCAGCAGAAACGGAATGAGTGAGTGAGATAGGGGGAGTGAGCTAGTTCGACGGACCTGTGTCAGGATTGCTGCAGATTTCTTTGTGGGCAGAAAAAGCTGCCAACTGAGGCGGGAGCTCAGTACAAAAGGGCATCTTATAGTGCCAGCAGAAACAGAATGAATGAATGAGAGATGGGGCGTGACCCACCTCAACAGAGCTCTGTCAGGACACCTGCAGATTTCTTTGTGGAAAGAAAAACATGCCAACACAGGCAGGAGCCCAGTACAAAACAGCAGCCTGCAGCACTGGGAGAAGCAGAATGAGTGAGTGACACAGGGGCAGTGAACGAGCTCAACGGACCAACACAATCAACATTCGACATTGGCAAATGCTTTTTACTTTCTACTTCTTGTAATTGGTGGTGGTGGGGGTTACCCCTGCAGAAAGTTTGCAAGCAATCAGACCCCCCTGGAGAAATTCTGCATTAATGTCTGGTAGTAGCAAGAAAATCCAAGGAAAGATTGTGCATTCTTAAAGTTATGGGGCCTACGCCAGGTAGTGAGGGACCTTGATCTTTTCAGGATCAGTTTGGACTCCTTCTGTTGAAACAATGCGTCCCACATACTTTACAGAGGGTTGACAGAATTGGCACTTGTCTGCTAATAGTTTTAGTCCAAATTTTTAGAGTCTGCCCGGGACCTTCATTGGTCATTCCTCATATTCCTCTAGTGCAATAGTTCTCAGACTATGACACAGTGAGCCTCCCCAAATCCATGGAAAAGATTTTGAGCCTCCCCCAAAAACTTAAATAATCTTGGGCCTCCCCAAAGTAAAATAACATACTGTACTTTGCACAGTACACCACGAATAAATTGAAACCCCTTTGAATACTTAGCTCACATTCAGTTCTTTGTCTTATACTGACATGGAACCTTTGAAAAAGAGCTCATGTGCTCAAAGGTATTATCTGAATAACAAAAAAATACAATAAATATTATTATTCAGCTTATTGTACTTCAGTAGTAGACCAGCCTACTTGCTCTGCTATTTTCATTTGTGAACCATTGTTACCCCTTGTTGCAGTGCCTTCATGGGTCAGACTACTTTCTCTATTTCCTCACTATATGAAATAACCTTCCTACATACTTTGCCTCTCCCCCTCCTTCCCTGCTCCTAAGCAACTCCTCGGGGATTACTTTGCCCTTCCTGCTGTTGCTCTTAGCATTACTGTGCTCAACCCTTGTATTTGTGCTGTTCTGCCATCAGTTTACAAATTGATCAATAACCACCACTCATTATCAGTTTATTGTTCGTATTTGTTTGCACTATTGTTCATTGTGTATTTCTTGATTGTTTTGCAGTTATCTTTTGAAATGTATTCACTCCCTACCCTTCCCCGGGTACACCTGAAATGAGCCTTGACTCATTCACCTTCCCTTGTCACCTATTAGTAAATAAATACATAAAATTACCTACTACTATCCTCTTTCAGTTTGTTTCATCTCTTCACAAAATATATAAAACTCAAAATTTAAATACAGTACTTTTTCAGACTTGCTTGAGCCTCCCCTTGAACAGGTTGGGGCCTCCCCAGGGAGGCTGGCCTCACCATTTGAGAACCTCTGCTCTAGTGGTTGCCTGAAAACAATCAAGTTATACAAGTAGACTATTAGTTGCAGAAAATTCATGTCTCCCACAGCTTTTTCCATCAACTGCTGAACATTTCTGGTGCTTTTGATTTGACTGTGGCATCCTTTCCAACATATAAAATCCCAGGGGGAAGTGAATGCTGGTCTCTCTTTGTCTTCAGTCATGGGATAAAATGGGAAGTGGAACTGTACAGAGAAGGATCAGGAAAAGGCAGACATGCTGAACACATACTTTTGTTCAGTGTATGCAGAGGATGGAGAAGGGGAGGGGCTACAGAAAAGCAACAGAAGCTATGGAGGAAGGGGGTGGACACTAGTCCTTGTCAGAGGAGAGAGTTCTGCAGGAACTCACTACTCTGAAAGTAAAGTAATGAAGTTGCATTGAAGGGTACTGAGGGAGCTCAAGGCACTACTAGCTTCATCTCTGAACCTCCTATTTAATAGCTCAATGGAAACAGTAGTTGTTCCAGAGGACTGGAGAAAGACAGATACAGTCCCACTTCACCAATGTGGTAGCAGGGAGGAGGCTGGCAATTAGATGCTATTAAGCCTGACATTGGTGGTAAGAACATTAATGGAATTGCTGCAGAAGGAAAGAATTGTGGAGTATCTTGAATGTAATCAGCAGGCAATATGGATTCATGGGGAAGGTCATGGCAAAGGACTCTAATAGATTTCTTTAATTTGGTCAGCATGGATTTAGATCAGGGTGGAACAGCAGATGTGGCCTACCTAGATTTCAGTAATACTTGACACCTTTCCACATAAGAGACTAGTAGGCAAGCTGGGTAACAAAGGAGTAGGACTAAAGGTGGTAAACTGGTAAGAAACTGGTTAGGGGATTGGTGATAGAGAGTGGTGGCAAACACAGTTCGGACTAAAGAAGGCAGGATGACCAGAGAAATGCCTCAGGGATAAATGCTGCTGTCAGACTTCTTTAATATGTAAGTACATTGCATAGGATGTGGAAGGTCTGCTTTCCTTTGTGGATGACACCAAAATCAGCAATAGGGTGGGCACTCCCTAAGGGGTAGAAAGGATGGGCAGTGTCCTGAGAAAACTGGAGGAGTGGTCAAGGGTATATCACCTGGGTTTGATTTGTGAAAAAGTGGAAAATAATGCACTTGCGGCACAGAAGACCAGGGGTGGAGTACAAAACGGGGGGGTAGTATTGATAACCACCAAGCAGGAAAGAGACCTTGGGGGAATCATATATGAGGACCTAAAGGAGGACAAGCAGTGCAACAAGGCAGTTGGGAGGGCTAGTGGAATGCTGGGGTGCTCCAGGAGGGGGGTATCACCAGCAGAAAATGAAGGTGGTGTTGCCTTTATATAGACAGCTGGTAAGACTTTGCCTAGAGTACTGGGTCCAGTTCTGGATATCACACTGGTGGAAGGAAACAGACAGAGTGGTGGTGGGCCAGAGAAGGACAGCTAAAATGTTGCAGGGTCTGCATCAAGAGCCATATGAGGAGAGACTAGAGGGCCTCATTATGTACATCCTGATGTAACCCCTAGATGGCGCTATCCCAGGGGCTACTACCCCTGCCTGATTTGCCACTAACAGGTTGAGGGGCCTGGATCCAATGGCGGGTGCCTCCACCCAGAGGTCAAGGTTTGCAATAGTTAAACTAACTTGGTCACAGCCCTCTGGGACACTGCAACCCCCTTTCTTCCCACTAGTGGCCCACACAATATATCAGAATTACCTTCATAACACTTACCCCAGGTCTAGTTCTGCACTGGGACCTCCTGTGAAATGAGATACAGTGCAACAGTCACAGTACAGTACTTTAACATAGACAAATACCTCAGGCTAGTATAACTTTGCTGAAACAAGCAGCTCTGATTTATTTAGGGGATATAACAAGGACAGGGGGAAATCAGGTTAATTAAACATCCTCCTAATAATCTACCTATGGCTCTGTGCACAGGCCTATCCTATCAGTTACTGTCCCTGGGCACCCAAGCCCTAGTGGCTAGTCCAAACCTGCAGCTGGTAGGGGCCCTTTCACACAGAGAAAAAGGAGAATTAAACAGTCAGCAGTACAGTAATTCCATTTGGATTTAATGTAGCAATTCAACAGGAAGTGACCCTGAATTAGTACTCACGACCTCCAAATAAGATAGGGTCCTTCAATGTCAGCAGGGCTCACTTGAGGTACACAAACCTCTTCACACACTCATATAAAAGAAAGTACTATAGCCAGGCTGGCTGCATCTGTATCCCGATCGAATTACTGCACAATACCGGAGAACACACAGCAGATTCAGTTCCTGACAGACCGAGTGCAATTTTCAGCAATTTTCAGTCTTCTACAGGGTGAGCCTGGTTTCACTCTTCAGAGATCCTTTGATTCTTTTCACAGGACGGATTCAGTCCTAACAAGCTGCAGACCGGAACTCTGGGCCTTACACACGTTTTTTGACTAAAACTGCACACTGAAAAGCACAGGGCTCCTTCCTTCTTCACTGCCAAAGCTCAACTGAAGCTCCAACTCGACAAAACTGGGCACTTCCTTTGAGTTCCTCCCAGTTCTTGACTGGATTGGCTGTCACCCAATAGACTGCTGCTGTTGGTCCAAAAGGCACTGAAGTCTAAACTACATCTCCCAGAGTCACTGCCCATACAATCCTCTTGTGGCTGGCTCAGATTATGAGTCCAAGTTCTGATTCGTCCAAGGCACCATTTTAGAGCTAGCTTCCCCACACTGATTGGTCCAGTTCAGCAGTTCAAAACTAGAATGGGGAACTAGCACACACGTTCTGACTGCAAAGAAAGCAGGTTAGACAAACTGTAATTTCATTATTACTCTAAATAATTTCTGGCAAACAGTTACATCTTTCACATAGGTTCCCTTTGCACCCTAGTGACTGCAAAATGAAGTGAATTGGCAGCAGCTCGAGTGGTACTCAATCAAAGAAACACACAGTCCCCCATACAACTAATTATGTCTGCAAGCAGACAGCTCTTAAAGAGACAGTACCAGAGGTTCTAAAAACACTCACTGATAAATGGCTTAAATGCCAAACACCATTCAGGCTTGGAGCATTCAAGCAAGCTCCTGGAAGTCTTTTGGGAACCCCCATTTGCAGGGGGGTTACACTAGAAAAGAGGAGAAATTGGATGTGATGGAGATCTTTAAATACTGCATGTGGGTAAATAAGGTGTGGGATGGAAGAATTCTTCAGGCAAAAATGTTGCCCAAGAGCAAGGAGACATGTTATGGAACTGGCGGGGGGATAACTTCAAAAGAGAGATCAGCAGGGGCACTGGAAAAGTGCAGGTGCAATTTCCACGCTATTTCTGCGACTTGTGCATTTTATGCACAACAACTCTGTGATTTTCTACCATTTTACTTAGTCCCATACATTCCAACTCAGTTTATGTAACTTTGTCCTGCTTTTTGCTTTTCACCATGTGGTTTGGCATTCAGGACAAAGGACAAAGAAAACCCATAATGTGACAGCATGCATGTGATGTACTAACAGGGGCAGGCTGTCTGACCAATTCCTTTTTTTTTTGTTTAAATAAATTGGCTCCATTTCTTTAAGTAGTGTCCCCCCCCAGGTCCACCTAAGTGGCATATGTAAGTGAGGGGCTAAAGAGAGAGCAACATTACACCTGGATCGTACTGCGACCTGCTTGATGAACGAAGAAGTGGAACTGTGACAAACCACAGGAGCATGGCACAGACCTGGTGGACTGATATACCAGAAGAAAAAAAATGTTCTGGGCCAGCCTGCTGGTTCCCCCCACTGCCCACCATCACCCGAGGCCAGAACAATTTTTTCCTGCATGTGTACCAGTCTGCCAGGCCTGTCCCTTCACTGACCATAAACAACAAGAGACAGGAGTGTGGCAAAGACCTGGCGGTCTTATAGGATATGGAAGGTTTGTGCCAAGATCCTGTCACTATGGAAGTCTGCTGCTGTTGACGAGGTTCCTGACACACCGCCGAGTCAAACAGCAAAACCACCAGCAACAACCACCAACTCTTGCCACAAGCCTTTGAAAATAAAGCAATTTTATTGCTTGCGGCTTGAGACATGGTGGAACCTGAGGAGCTTCCATCCTGACACCCCTCCCCCCCCCAGCTGAACAGCTAACCCGATTCTGACTGGCTGACTGGACCTGAGACCCCAACGATCTGCTACTGCTGGAGTTCTGACCAGCACAGCTGAGCAGCCCATCATTGTGCTACACAACCAAAGAGTGCAGTTTTCACTTTTACTGTGGTGCTGGATTCTGCTGGAAAACTGCTGTGCTTTGCTTGGCTTCTGTGTGGTAAGTGCAATTTCTTTACTGCAGTTTATTGAAGAAAGGTGCAGGAGGAGGTAGCAAGAAATGCGTCTGTGAGGAGTCGAGAGGACAAGCAGGCAAGGGGCAAACAGGAGGGTGCAAGAAGCTGTGGTGTGGAGCATTAAAATGTTTGTGCTCAATGCAGTTGTGGGGCAAACAGTGAACAGGGTGCAAGAAGAGGTGACATGGAGCATTAAATGTGTGTACTATGGGGACAAGCAAGGGGCACATAGTGAGGAGGAGGAGGAGGAAAGAAGTGTTGGTGGTGGCAAACTGTATCTAATTGTTGATGGCATGGTGCATTTCTGTGGGTGCAGGCTGGCATGGTGGTACATATTTATTTTCCTGCATGTATACCAGAAAAAAATGTTTTCAGACCACCAGGTCTGTGCCATACTCCTGTCTCTTGTTGTTTATGGTCAGTGAAGGGACAGGCCTGGCAGACGGGTACACATGCAGGAAAAAATCGTTCTGGCCTCGGGTGATGGTGGGCAGTGGGGCAGACGAGCTGGCTGGCCCAGAACAATTTTTTTCATCTGGTATATCAGTCCACCAGGTCTGTGCCATGCTCCTGTGGTTTGTCACTCAATGGTCGGTGGGGGGACAGGCCTGGCAGACTGGTACACATGCAAGAAAAAATTGTTCTGACCTCGGGTGATGGTGGGCAGAGGGCCAGACAAGGAGGCTGGCCCAGAACAATTTTTTTCTTCGGGTATACTAGTCTGCCAGGTTTGTGCCAAGCTCCTGTCACTTGCTGTTGATGATCGGTGGAGGACAGGCCTGGAAGACTGGTACACATGCAGGAAAGAATTGTTCTGGCCTCGGGTGATGGTGGGCAGAGAAGCAGACAAGCAGGCTGCCTCAGAACAATTTTTTTCATCAGGTATACCAGTCTGCCTGGTCTGTGCCATACTCCTGTGGTTTGTCGCTTGATGGTCAGTGGAGGGACAGGCCAGGCAGACTGGTACACATGTAGGAAAAAATTGTTCTGGCCTCGGGTGATGGTGGGCAGAGAAGCGGACAAGCAGACTAACCCAGAACAATGTTTTTCTTTGGGTATACCAGTCCGCCAGGTTTGTGCCATGCTCCTATCACTTGTTGTTGATGGTCGGTGGAAGGACGGGCCTGGCAGACTGGTACACATGCAAGAAAAAATTGTTCTGGCCTCGGGTGATGGTGGGCAGAGGAGTGGACGAGCAGGCTTGCCCAGAACAATTTTTTTCTTTAGGTATACCAGTCCACCAGGTCTGTGCTATGCTCCAGTCACTTGTTGTTGATAGTCAGTGGAAGGATGAGCCTGGCAGACTAGTACACATGCAGGAAAAAATTGTTCTAGCCTCAGATGATGGTGGGCAGAGGAACGGACAAGCAGGCTGGCCCAGAACAATTGTTTCTCTTCAGGTATACCAGTCCACCAGGTCTGTGCCATGCTCTTGTGATTTTTTGCTTGATGGTCAGTGGATGGACATGCCTGGAAGACGGGTACACATGCAGAAAAAAAATTGTTCTGGCCTCTGGTGATGGTGGGCAGATGAGCAGGCTGGCCCAGAACTATTTTTTTCTTCAGGTATACCAGTCTGCCAGGTTTGTGCCAAGCTCCTGTCACTTGTTGTTGATGGTTGGTGGAAGAATGGGCTTAGCAGACTGGTACACAGGCAGGAAAAAATTGTTCTGGCCTCTGGTGATGGTGGGCAGAGAAGCAGACTAGCAGGCTGACTCAGAACATTTTTTCATCAGGTATAACAGTCCGCCTGGTCTGTGCCATGCTTCTGTGGTTTGTCGCTTGATGGTCGGTGGAGAGACGGGCCTGGCAAACTGGTACACATGTAGGAAAACATTGTTCTGGCCTCGGGTGATGGTGGGCAGAGAAGCGGACGAGCAGGCTGACTCAGAACAATGTTTTTCTTTGGGTATACTGGTCTGCCAGATCTGTACCATGCTCCTGTCACTTGTTGTTGATGGTCACTGGAGGGACTGGCCTGGCAGACTGGTACACATGCAGAAAAAAGTTGTTCTGGCCTCAGGTGATGGTGGGTAGAGAAGCAGATGAGCAGGATGGCCAAGAACAATTTTTTTCTTCAGGTATACCAGTCCGCCAGGTCTGTGCCATGCTCCTGTGGTTTGTTGCTTGATGGTCAGTGGATGGACAGGCCTAGCAGACTGGTACACATGCAGAAAAAAATTTGTTCTGGCCTCTGGTGATGGTGGGCAGAGGGGCAGATGAGCTGGCTAGCCGAGAACAATTTTTTTCTTCAGGTATACCAGTCTGCCAGGTCTGTGCCAAGCTCCTGTCACTTGTTGTTGATGGTTGGTGGAAGAATGGGCTTAGCAGACTGGTACACAGGCAGGAAAAAATTGTTCTGGTCTCTGGTGATGGTGGGCAGAGAAGCAGACTAGCAGGCTGACTCAGAACATTTTTTTCTTAAGGTAGCCAGCCTGCAGGCACAGTGGATGGATTTCCGCTTGTGACACCAACGACCCGAGTTTGGAAATGGACCTGGGTCACTGGAGAGCTGGCCAGCAGGAGTAGAATTGAGCATCCCACGGACTGCTCTCCTACTCCGGGGGAGGATGCGGATTGCGCTCGGCAGAATCTAGGGGCTCGCGCAGCGACCGGTGCTGGCATCTGAGGGGTGGGGCCAATGCTGGACATCATTGCATGTCCCCGCCCCTGCCAAAGCAAGGAAAACTCCTTGCAGCCAGCCGCACTAGTGAAGCCTGCCCCCGGCTTCAATTAACCTCCTGGTCCAGCTCTTGCCAGGCAGTCACTAGTCATGTGGCACCAAGAGTACTGCATCCCTGCCCTCTGAGGGGCAAGCCAGAGGTACTAGGGTGAGAGCACAAGTGGCCAGGAGGTGGAAGCATGGGGGCACCTTGACCAGGCTGATGTACAGTGGTCAGCTGTGGGGGCAAAAAGAGGGAAAATTAAAAAAAAATGTATTTTCTTCAGGTATACCAGTTTGTCTGGTCTGTGCCATGCTTCTGTGGTTTGTCGCTTGATGGTCAATGGAGGGACGGGTCTGGCAGACTGGAACACATGCAGGAAAAAATTGTTCTGGTCTCGGGTGATGGTGGACAGAGGGGCGGACAAGCTATGTCTGTCCCTCAGTCAACCATTGACCACAAACCATAGAACATGGCACGGATCTGGCAGACTGGCATACATGTGTAAATAAATATTCTGGGCCAGCCTGCTCGTCCACCCCTCTGCCCACCATCACCCAAGGTACTCACTTCGGGTAATGGTGGGCCTCAGTGCGGTCAAGCAAGCTGGTACAGAACACGTTTTCCTACATGTACGCCAGTCCACTTGGTCCATGTCATGCTCAAGTGTTTTAACAATGCAACTCCAGTAGATGCGGTGGAATGTACTGTGGCACTAGCCTGCTTACAGCATTAATCACCATAGTGTGTGATGTGCCATTCACTACAGGGTCCTGAAGCACTGCATCCTGGCAGGTGCTGCTGTGTAGGGTGTGTAAAGAATCTGCAACATATTTTTGTTTTCACTTTTATTTTTATTTTCCATTTTCAACAGTGTACACATATAAAGGTTCTGTTTTGCAAATAATCATTTAAAATATTCCATATGTGCCTACAGCCTGGATGTTGCATGGCAACATGTGTCTCAAATATGTTATTTAATTGTAACAGTGCTTGCAAGAATCAATCAACATCAGTATGTCCCAGCCAAATGCCAAGCATCCCGTCTGTCTCACGAGGAGGCCAAACAGCTCCATCAGTCCTACACTGTGCACGCAATTGATCAGGTCACACTGTATCCTGACAATCTGTATGAGGATGGGGGCCAGCTATTCTGCAAGTTCTGCTGTCGAGCCACAGATTATCTTCACAAGCATAGTCGACATGCACATGAAAACACAAAAACATGTGGATCAGAAAGCTGCAGCAATGAAGAGAAAACAAGAAGGTATGTATACAGTATTTATTTACAGATATAACATTTATCTGTGTGTGTGGGTGAGGGTGTATGGGTGTATTTCTGTGTGTGTGTGTGTAGGTGAGGGTGTGTGGGTGAGGGAGAGGGTGTGTGTGTGAGGATGTGTCTCTATCACTTTATTAGATTACTCTTTTTTTTTCTCACTTTACGGGCCATATCATACAACGACAGTAGTCACTGACATCTTGTTTATCAAGAGCAGCATCAGCCACTAAGGATTGTAAAGAATTTGTCCTGGACTTCGTAAGATGCCTGACACATGCAGACATTCCTCTAGAAAAAGCTCCAGCCTTTGAACAGTTCCTCTGCAAATACACAAAACATGGTGAAAGTCTTTCTGGATCTGCACAACTACTACACGCTACATACCTTCAGGAGCTTCTACCCAAGCATGAAGACTATGTAAGAAAGCTGGTTGAAGACACTGACCTCTACTTGATGGAACTTTGAGGGAGTTGCGGAGACTAGGACGATGGTTAGAGTGTTG
The DNA here is from genome assembly GCA_016271365.2 of Neoceratodus forsteri. NCBI lineage: Eukaryota > Metazoa > Chordata > Ceratodontiformes > Ceratodontidae > Neoceratodus > Neoceratodus forsteri. Next base: position 1,474,903,013 of record CM057459.1, read on the forward strand.
CTGGTGGAAAGCTCCCTGGAGGCCGACCATCTTACACTGCTATAGCATTATCAACTCCACCAGTCAGCGATCTCCTGTAAGAAGGCAGAGTTCCTGTGCAGGGCAATTGCTGCTGCTCAGAACTGACTGGATCAGTTATTTTGACTGTAGACAAGCTGTACAACCCAGCCTGCCTGCAGGTTTGAAGAGCCTTTTCACAGTTGGAGTGTGAGGAGCTCGCTTGGTTCTTTGCAGATAAGGTGGCCAACATCAGGGCGGAGGTATGATCGACACACTCTATGGGGGATGTTGGTGATCAGTGCCTGGCCACTGTCCCTCACTTCTCCTGGAGTACCTTCGATCAGCTGGAATTTGCGGATGTCATGCAGATTGTCCAGGGTATGCACCCTACATGCTGTAGTTTGGATCCGGGCCCAACTTCCCTGCTTATGGGATGTTGTGACACCATTGGTCTGGTCTTGGCACAGATAGTCTGGTGCTCCCTTGAGTCAGGTGAGTTTCCCATCTCCCTGAAGGACGCAGTGGTGACACCCCTCTTGAGGAAAGTTTCTCTGGACCCAGACTGCCTGGCAAACTACAGACCTATCGCTAACCTCCCCTTTGTGGGGAAGAAGATTGAGAAGGTGGTGGCCGTATAGCTGGAAAACCATTTGACCATCCATAACATCTACAAACCTCTCCAACTTGGTTTTCAAAAGAGGCACAGTACCAAGACTGTGCTGGTTCAGGTGCTCAATGATCTCCTGATGGCGAGAGATCAGAAAAGCTGGTCCATCTTGGTACTCCTTGATCTTTCCTCAGCCTTTTACACCATGAACCATGGGGTACTGCTCGAGCACCTGAGGTTCATCTGTGGCCTGACTAGTACAGTCCTCAGGTGGTTTAAGTCCTTTCTCACTGGCAGAACCCAGAGGGTGGTTTCAGGGATTTATTCCTCCGACCTCTCTCTGTGTCATATGGGATTCCTCAGGGCTCTGTGCTGTCCCCATGTTGTTTGTAGTGTATATGCTGCTCCTTGGAGACATTGTAAGATGGTATGAGCTGAGGTTTCACTGCTATGCTGATGGTACCCAGCTCTACATGTCTTTCACACCCAGCCAGGATAGTGCACTCTCGGTATTTAATAACTGCCTCGCTGAAATCCAGGACTGGATGAATTCCAGCTGGCTGAAGTTGAACTTTGGAAAGACTGAGTTAATGATTGTGGATCCAGGCCACCGGATGAGGGGTTGGGGGCTGGTCAGCCCACAATGCTTTTCCTGGGGGGCTCCCAGCTTACTTCCTCTGATCTGGTGTGGGATCTAGGGGTGATGCTTGATGATGGGCTGACACTATGATCTCAGATGCCGGCTGTTGTTAAGTCATCATTTTACCATCTGAGGAACATCGCTAGGATCAAGCACCTTGATCTGTCAGGTGACCTTCCCACACTGATCCACGCCTTTGTGACCTCATGCCTTGATTACTGCAACTCCCTATACTTTGGGCTTCTGGGGGTTGATATCTGCTGCCTGCAGCTGGTGCAGAATGTTGTGGCCCGGTTGTTGACGGGGACTCCTCGGACTTCCCATATCACACCGGTGCTGCGTGAACTGCACTGGCTGTCATTTCAGTGGCAGATCAACTTCAAAGTCGGATTACTGACTTACAAAGCCCTACATGGACTTGGCCCAGATTACTGAAAGAGCTTCTGTCCCCTTACTGCCCCAAGTGATTGCTCTGCACAGCTGATGAGGGGTTGCTAGAGATCCCAAGGGTATCTTCAAAATCGTCAGGGGCCCGGGCATTTATGTACGCGGCTCCGGCCCTTTGGAAATCTCTACTCGATCAGCTTCGGGAATGCACATCCACGGGGGGTTTAAACAGGCTATGAAGACCTATTTATGGAGCAGGGCATTTTGTGAGTAGTAAGGCTGATTTTTGGATTTGATTGCGTATTTATATATTCGTGTTTTTATATTCTGTTTTAATTCCCTGTAATGCGCCTTGTTAATTGAAAGGTGCATAATAAATAAAGATATTATTATTATTACTTAATATTGGACGAAACTACAGATGCCTGTGGACATAGCATTTTTGGAGTTCTGGCATGGCCTCTGACGAAGGTCAGTGAACAGCCAGTGTTGATAGGACTTGGGTTTTTTGGATGGTATGAATCATACCACTGTCTCCCAAGCTGTGCTTCACACTGAAAATGAGAATAGCATAAATTTTGACAAGGTGTTCATAATTGCCACAGACAGTGGCAGTAATATGCAGAAAGCATTTAAAACAATTATTTCCAGCATATTCCCTAATGCTGTGCATGCAACTTGCATTGCACATTTGCTAAACTGGGTTCTGGAACTCTGGTCCACAGTATTGGAAGACCTTAATATTGTGGTCAGCTTGATCAAAAAGGTTTTCTGTCAGAACCCCATGCAGAGCCATCAGTATTTAGAATTTCTGGAGGCAAAGGATGGCATCATGCCAAAGATGCCTATATATATGCTGTGGTGACCCACTGGTGCTCCTGGGTAAAGGCAGCCGATTATCTGGTTGACTCTCTGCCTCTCGTGGCAGACTTCATAAACAATACTGCATCTGATGCAGCTTCATTTAAAAAACTCAAACTGTTATTGTCGAGTAGACTTGATGTGCTGGTAGCACAAGCCACATTTGTATCAGAACACTCCAGTGAGCGTATGCAACTCATCGAGGTGCTGCAGGCAACCACGGTACTCAAAGGGTACATTTTTTCCAGAATGAATCACCTCCACTTATTTCTGGATTTCTCTGCCATAGTTGGCATAGACGAATACAGACCTAAGACTGTGGAAAAACTCTGTGTACCAAGAGGGGAAGAGATCTGCTTGTGTTGATCTGTTCCAACAAGTGATGCTGAAGAGCAGCCAAAAACTGGATAGTGTGATCAAAGGACACCCCTCAATGCATGTTTTTCAGGCAGCCCATGTCTTTGATTCACTACAACTGCCTATGCTGGACAAACAAAAAGACAACTATATCCCTGGCATACCGGGGCTTGCAGACGTTTTTCCCTTTGAGTGGCCTGGTTACACTAACGCTGGCAAGTCAGTCCCACCAGACTTTAACATTGCAGCACGGTGGGAGTCTCGGTCACCGTCACTAAGTAAACTGGCAACCTTGGCGAAATGTTACATTTGGATGCCTGTCAGCTTAGGTGTTCTAACTGCTACGGATTAAATTTAATTTATTTTTCATTTCATCATTTCTAGATTCAGCTACTGTGTGTTGTCACTAGCCTAAGCACTAGTATAACTACTGGTGGGGTCATATTACTTCCCTGTGTACAGCTATTCCAATCTCCCATCCCCAGATATACCTGTTCTCACAAGGGATGGTAGTATTCTTTGTTTGTTCAATGCATCTGTTGCGATTATGGGGAGTATATTTTTCACTTTAAGTTGGTATCTGAATACTGGAGCTGTACTTAGGGTTATACTTCACGACACATGCTGTTCTCATTGTAGGACACTAGTGGCAAAAATATATATGCAGTTGCTAACTGGGGTCTGGAGACCTTATGAAATACATAATTTATGTATAAAAAGATTGAGTTTGCCACAAAGGAAAATTCAGTGGCTGGTGTTTCAAGATTTAATATTTCAGTTATCATTTCCTATGGGGAAAACCGATTCACCTTTAGGATAGATCGGTGTTTCTTCTTCGGTTGGTAGGTGCCTTCCCCCTAACCCTCATTGGGTATTGCTGAGCTGGGATGCACTAGACAGGAAGGGTCAACTGAGTGTATTTATTTACAACTTTTAAAATTCTGGTTATTCCAGTCTATGGAGACCTACTGATGATTACAAGACAAAAGAAAGATTTATGGGTAGAATATTATAGAAAGGCTTTAGTGTAATTATTTTTTTTTTAAGAAGGTAATTTTCTGGGATTGCAAAAACTTCAAAGTTATGTCCTAGACTGTTTGGACATATAAATAAGTACAACATTTGGCACCGGGCTAACTGATCAGTTATCTGGCTTTGAACCGCTGGTGGTACCTTGAGGTAGCTGCTCAGTACAATTTCCTTTGCTTCTTCCCTAATAACTCTATTGGTTTACTTCTTTCTTTCTTTTTATATGTATGTACAGCTACCCTTTTTGACTGTTCTACAGGGACTAACTAAAAGTGAGTTTTAAAAACATATTGTTCTTTCCAAATCTGATCTTTTTTTTTTCTTTCTAACTTTCAACTACTTTTTCAAGTGTTTGTGTTTTTTTTTTTACCTTTTTCAAAGGTTGATCCTATAGAATTTTGTATATTATTTTGGAGTGTGTTTCACATCTAGTTTACATCTCAGTTTTAATTTCAGTACTTTTAGATTAGATCTTAGATTGTGTTTAATTGTTTAAAGCTCATCACATGTTGTAGGATATAGTTGTAAGCTTAATTAATATGTCAGAATTGAACTTCATTACATGGAATGTTAATGGTCTTGGTTCCCCTATTAAGAGGAAGAAAGTGCTGAATCACTTACAAAAGCACAAAGGAGACATTGGCCGAAATATTCAGAGCACTTGCACATGATGCAACTGAGTTGTGCTGGCGCAAGTTCGTAGTTTCACCACCGAGCGATATTCAAAGGCAGCAGCGGTGCAGCACAAATCCCATTGTATCAAGGCACAAACATAATGTATGCAGTACAAGTGCAGGAGGTGTTCCTATGAGTAAGTGGCTCAATGGCATATTCAACCGGAAAGCATGACGCAAATCCGGAGCAAACCCCAAGTTGCGCCAGCCAGACTTGAGCCTATAAAAATTGGCTCAAATACACATACAGCAGATGCACAACATTGTGCCTAGAGAGACAGGGAGTGAGAGAGTGTGTGAGAGAGAGAGAGAGAGAGAGAGAGACACACACACACACAGAGAGGGGCAGAGAGAGACACAGATAGATGGACGGACTGACAGAGTGACATAGGCAGTCAGGGAGACACCCAGTGATGGAGTGATGGACAGTGGCCCATTCATAATGGATGCAGTAATGAGGGGTGTGAGGAAACAGGAGGAACACCAGCGTGGCCGATGAAGGGCCCGGCGGTGGTATGTCCGACCCAGGTTGTACCATGCCAGGATCATGTGCGAGAACTACAGTGACACTGAGATAGTGGGCTGGTACAGCCTGAACAGGGCAATTCTGAGGTAGCTCTGTGAGCTGTGCAGTAATGAGATGCAGGCACCCACCAGATGTAGTCATGCCATGTCAGTGGAAACCTAGGTGGCCGCTGTGATGTGCTTGCTTGCCACAGGCACCTTCCAAAGACCAACGGGGGATACCATGGGCATCACTCAGTCAGCCACATCCCACCTCCTCACCCAGTTCCTCAATGCTCTGCTGCCATGTGCTTCAGAGTTCATACACTTCCCCAGCACACAGGCAGAGTGTACAGCAAACATGCAGGAGTTCCACTGGGTGGCACGCATGCCAGGTGTGATCGGGGCTATAGACTGTACCCACATCAGCATCCACACACCACCTGACCCAGAGGGCCCAGTGTACATCAACCGGAAGGGGTACCCATCTATAAACTGCCAGGTGGTGTGCAATACCATGAGGCACATCATCAATATCTATGCCACACACCCCAGGAGTGCACATGATGCCTTTATATGGCACAGCTCAGTGCTGTGCCATAGGTTTGAGTGAGGTGACATCCCAATGGGCCACCTTGTTGGTGAGTAGGGCATGCACCAGGGTGGCTGGGAGCCACAGCCCTGGGTGTGGGGAGGGTAGGTGGGGTGGGCATTGAGGTGTGTGCAGTGGCTGACAGGGAGAAGGGGCAGCACAGCACAGGGATAACCATGTCTCCTCCCATACAGGTGGTAGCGCATACCCCCTGAGGCCATGGCTGCACCCCTCCTACCAGTGACCGGCGTCCCCCACAGAGGAAAGATACAATGAGGTACAGGCCAGCATGCACAATGTCATTGAGCGTGTATTTGGCATGCTAAAGATGCAATTCCATTGCCTAGACAGGTCAGGCGGTGCCCTACAATACAATCCATCAAATGCCTGTGGCATATTCCTGGCCTGCTGCATCCTGCACAACATGGCCATTGACCATGGAATAGTTGTCGAGGCTGAGGAGGGCAACAGTAGTGGGGATGATGGTGGTGAAGGGCCAGAGGGTGGTTAACAACCGCCCCCTGGAAGAAGAGATCCACAACTCGTGCAGGAGATGAGGTGGCACCGAGACACCATCGCAATGGAGCATTATGGACAACGCAGGTGAGTGCACCAACACACAAACATGGGCCACACAGACCAGCACACAACATAGTGGCAGGAATATGCACAGCAGTATGCATGCAGGGAAGGGGTGCACAACACACATGGCAGAGCCACTGGCACATGGGTGCACACACACACAGCAATGGCATGCACAACACACACACACACACACACACACACACACACACACAGATATATACACACACACACACACACATTGAGGAACATGGCATGGATCAGAAGCATGACACCGGTACACAGGCACGACCGGTACTGAGCTGTCCTCATCACACCCATGCCACACGACCCAGCAGCATGGTCCACACACACAGGAGACATGCGGCACAACACACATGTATGCCACCACATGCATGCTGCACCACCCCGCCCATGTGTGCGTGTGGCAACAGCAGTGAATGGCACGTCAGGGCAGCAGACACGTCACTCCAATCACACAGTCCCATGACTGCCATGGCCTCATGGGCGGCCGCGCCGGTGCCAACTGGCAGATGCATGCTGTGAATCAGCCATGGGGGGTGTGTCAGATGCCCCCCAGGAGTTTATGTGCCAGACCGCGACCGTGTCCATACAGGGGTGTAGAGGCGGCCAAACAGGCCAGCCCTGGGGGTGTCTGGGATGCCTACATCTAAGCCTGGCATCCACTGTGTGGGGGTCACCAGACGCCAGGGCCATTGGGAGGACAGTGCACTGCAGGGGATCCTCTGCGCACAGCCAATCCCAGTGGCCACCACTTACACTAGCCCAGCTGCAATGGTACCAGTCATGCGGTCCATCAATGCCAGAATAGCACCAGTCATGTGGTCCATTGCTGTGGCTGTGGCCTCCTGCATCTGGCTGAGCCCATCCATAAGCCTTGCATTGCCCCTGTCCTGCTGCTCGGCCAGCTGGCGCACCTCTGCCTGCAGTGTGCACACCTCAGTGGCAAGCAAGGCCTGGCTCTCTACGGATGCCCACAGTAACCGGGTGTGCTCTGTCAACCTCTCAGCATTCTGGGCCTCCTGGCCCACCCACTGAGCTGCTGGTGGTGTCACAGCACGCTGCACAACCTTCCACTTAGGTGAACGCTGCACAGAGGGCTGTACAGGGGGTACAGTTCTTTCCCGGGCACCAGCAGTGGGCACCGTGTCATGCTGCCCATTGTCACCTGCATCCTGCCGCTGTTGCCTGACTGTCTGCTGGGCAATGCCCTGTGCTGCCACTGCCAAAACAGCACCACCGCCACCCATGCTGGACACAGTGGTGGTGCCACACACTGCCATGCCAGCAGGGATGGGAGATGGCTGTGGAACTACGGGCACAGCACTGGGCCTTGCTGGTGCCTAGGTAGCAGAAAGGGGTGTGATGGGCACCACCACACCTATGCTGTCTAGTACCACAGTAAGGTCACCATCAGTGTCGGACAACATCCCAAGCTGAGTCTGCACACAGCACATCTAGACTGTCATCATGCATGAACCCAGCCAGGGTGTTATCCGACCCCATGTCTTGCACATCCACATGCCCAACATGGTCAGTCCTGGCTCTGGATGCCCTTGGATGTTGAAGGTCGGGCATCCGTGTCCGTAGCCACCTCTGCCTGGTCCTCCGCATGGAGGCGTGCTGGTGCTGCAAGACAAAGACAGAGGGTTATAGGTGAACCAATACCCATGCCCCCCCGCATGCCACCATTGCCACCTGCCACTGTGTTGCACTGGGGGTCTACGTCCACACACATGTTTGGCTGTCGGCATGGCATCAGGCACACCTGCATGTCCCTCCCACACCAGGCATGCCTGCGGTTGGTCATACTCACCATGCAATGAGGGGCTGCCACTCATCTGGAAACCACCACCAGGCACACCCTCCAACACCATGCGGCTGATGGTGGCTGCCAGAAGCTCCTCTGTGGTGGTCAGTGGTGGCACTGTTGCTGGTCCACTGCCAGTTATTATTATAGTCTTTTGGTAACCGGGTAAGGCCCACTAGGCACAAGTGCCTGTTTTCAGGGGCAACCTGGGAGCACTGGGCGGTTAAGTGACTTGCTCAGAGTCACACAGTATGCAAGTGGAGGTTGTGAGAATCAAACTTGGGTCTGGTCTGCTGGATGTACCATGCTCGTTCACACCTCGTTCCTCCAACCTCTAGGCTATACTGCCAGGTTGCTCTGCGGATTGCACGTATGGCCACCACCTTTTCCTTAATGTGCCTCCTGTCCATGCTGACCTTTTTCTTGCAGTTCTGCGGAGTGCGATGGTGCCAGCCATGGGCATTCACATATCGGGCCACCTCCTCCCAGCCCACCATCTTCTCCTGCGTCATGCCTGTGGCACCACTGAGTAAGCCCTCCTGTACATATAAACCTCAAAGAGGGCATTGGTCTCAGCTGCCGTGAAGTTGGGCCTGCACTTGTGTACAGGCCCCTGACTCTCCTCTCCATCATTGCCTGACATTCCACCACCTGTGGACATGAACAGCACAGTGGGTCAGTGTCAGCATGTCACTGTACAGCCTTCTGATGCAGTGTTGCAATAGGCTGCTGTTCATCCATGTTGCCAGTCACTTACCTAAAGGGTTGCAATACCGGTTTGTGGCCTGTGCTTTTCAGTGGCACTTGTAAGGTGCATCGCATGCAAATGAGCCTGTGCACAATGGTAATGATTTGCTAATGGACCCCACTGTGCCATGCATTGGCTAATGAGGTGATTTGCATATAGCGTCTCAATATCGCAAACTTGCGGCGTGTGCAATAGTGTTGCGCCGGAGCAACTCCGTGGCACAATACCTGCGCATGAGCAGTGTGCATGCCCACAGTGTGTGTGTGTGCACAGCATGGAGCACATGGCAATTGCACATCTTGCATAGCATGTGTGATGCCGTGGCACTGCACATGTGGCACTGGTATGGCATCGCTCATGCGTGTGTTTCTTGGCAGCGGTCCCTATCATGCACCTGCGCACTGCATGAGGTGTGATGACCTCTGACCCATGGGTCGTCTATGTGACCCCATGCCCCTGCTAGGCCACGGTGTGATGTGCATGCCTATGAGTGCGCTATGGCCCTGCACTGTGCACTGTGGCCATGCATCCACGTGCTGTGCAGTTGCAGCCTTGCATATCCTAGTGTGCATCCTGCACATGTGGTCGACAAGTGCACTGTTCCATGGCCATTTTCCCTGGCATTGCAGCTGCACTGTGGACATGGCACAGGGAGTGAGCAAGAGGGCTACTAACTGGACAGACCTGGAGCTTATTAACCTGGTGGCCTGGTGCAGCCCTATGAGGGGCATCTTTTTGGCCAAGTACCCCTCCAGCAGGCCAGGAGGGATGTGTGGCACAGCATGTCTGAGGCCCTGGAGAGGATGATGGGTGTGGCCAGGACACCCGAGCAGTGCCTTCACAGGTACAGGGATCTGCAGCGGAGGGACCCTGGCCATCTGCAGCAGATGCAGGCACACGTCCAGTGTGGTCCAGTTCCACAGCCAGGTAGGTGTGCACATGTTGCATGTATGCCCAGGTGCTGTACTGTAGTGTTTGAATGGCTGTGCAGTAAGGTCCACAGTACGGTATATCACCATCCTAGTGGGCACTGCGCATCATGCTTGGCTGCTGCACATGTTGCAGCCATGCTGGCGTGGGGGCCTAGGGACGGACAGGGACATGCCCAGCACATGGCGGGCTGGGTGGTGGTATGGGGCTGTTCATACATGATTGTGTACTGATGTCCACCTCTCTTCATTCCCTCCACAGGGCTGGAGGACTGCAGACAGGCCAGAGTGGAGGCAGTGGCTAGGGTGGTGTCCCCTAGGGACCAACCAGCAGCACCCGCTGCACAGCACAGGCCAGGTAAGCATTGTCACATTCCTTGTCTGTGTCACTGTGGGATAGCAATGGGAACAGGGTAAAGCCATGGTCACCTCTGCTGTGTGTCTGAACAGCCATCTGTGTTGCACAGTCTGTTGTGCGTGCCACTATGGCTAGGGATGTAAGTTTGTCATGGCAGTCATACACGTCATTGATTCCATGACGTTTGATCTTTATTCAGGACTTCCATGACTTTCACTAGTGTCATCAGAATGTAGTAATGACGACAGTGCCACAACATTTACTACTGTTTACTAATGATTTCATGAACAAACAATGAGTCATTAAAACCTCATCCATGACAAACTTACATCCCTAACTATGGCCCATCCCTTGGCCACCATGTTCCAGCTGTTGGGGGTGTGGGCGTGCGTACAGCTTCCACCATTTGTGTTGTAGTGTTGCCATCACTCTGTGCCATGTGACCATCCCTGTGTGATCATGTGCATGCTGCACTGCACTTTATGCCTTTCTGCACTACCGTGGTATGCCGTGTGGATGGCTGGCATTGCCCTCCATGTGAGGGTCCATTCTGGTCTCTCCAGGGGTGTGTGCCCCCACTATCCAATTATGCTGTGGGTAGGCAGGGGTCCCTGGGGCATTGCACTGATTGCCTGTCTTGTCCCATCCTCTAGGTGTCAGATGGCCATGCCACAGAGGGCTGCATGGGCCTGGAACAGGACACTGTGCCAGATCCTCATCATTATGCAGAGGGTCCTCTTGGTAACATCAGTCCAGTGGGTGACAACGGCAATCAGGAGGGAGATGCAGCACTGAGGGACATCTGGCTGTGGCCCGCATTAGGCCTTCTGTATACAGTCCCCTTTCCCTCCCTATCTCTATTCCCCTGCAGTGCCAAATCCTATTGTGCAGCCCCTGTTTCCTGTCCCCATCCTACATTCTACCTCCCCTGTCCCTGACCCCTGTTCCAGTTTGTTTGTTGTGTTCTGTTTTTCTCATATAAAGCATTTATTTTGCTACATGCCTGTGTCTGTGTCTGCTTTGCAGGTGGCATGTGAAGCCATGCTGCAGTTGTCAGGTGTTGGTCCATGGTGTTGGCATGGGGGGGCATGTATGGGGTTCCAGGCGTTCCCTGCTGTGTCCAGTGGTGTGTCATGTTGTGGTGGGGGCTGTCTCAGTGGGTGTGTTGTGTGTCATCACGGTCACCATGGGGCTGTGGTCAGTGGTGGGCAGGCAGATGGGGGTGTGGGGTAGTGCATTGACCTAGGTGTCCTGCTGGCTTAGTCTGACCACTGGGGTTTGGACATCTGCATCCACTGTTGCAATCCCAGTCCCATGGGGTGTAGCCACCTGCCTGGGTCCTGCCTTATTCAGTGCCTGATGTTGATGCTGCCTGTGGGGGTGTGGGGCATGGGTGTGTTTGTGTCCAGGGACATGGGGTGGACACCCACATGGACTGCTGTTGGCCATACCTGACTGGCTGGTGGCCTGCATGGGGGGACACCATTGGTGGCCTTGCATTGGCCATTGTCCCCACCTGTCACCTGATGGTCAGGTCACCATTGTCTTATGGGCTGCTGGGCTGGTGCCTGCTGCTGTTGCATGACCATGGACTGGCTATGGTTGGTGCAGTACACAGCACATCTGTTGGTGGCTTTGCTCTGTCACATCTTGCCCAGTGTTCCCTCCAGCTCCATGCCTCTGTGTGCACTGGTGTGCCCTGCTGGTCAGGTCCTGTGCCCATTGTCCCTGGGCTTCCTTGGCTGTGTCACTGGGCATCTTGCAATTGCACTGCCCCCTGGGTTTGTGCACAGGTTTGCTCCACGCTTCCATGGTTGCACTGGCGAATTTCTGGTTGCGCCAGGGTGCATCTTTGCCATATTAGGCCAGCTTGTGCTGGTGCATTTCTGGTGGCACAACTTCTGAATATGGCACCCAATTTGCCATGGCACATCTGACTTGCACTGCACCGGACTTGCTCCGGTCTTTGGCACAGTTCTGAATATCTTGGCCCTTGTGTTTTTACAGGAAATGCATTTAATAGTAGATGAGGTGGATAAGCTTCAAAGACAGTGGGTTGGACAGGTGGCACATCATTGTTTTTCATCTAAGAAAAGAGGATTAGCTATTTTGATTTGAAAAGGTATCCCCTTTATTAAAAAAAGAACATGTAGTCGATTTAGAGGATAGAATTCACATACTCACTGGATCCATACATGGTAGAGATATTGCATTATGCAATGTGTGGCTCCACATGCAGAAATATCTGCTTTTTTTCAAGAACTGCTAGCACATCTTCTACCTTTTAAAGATTTTGAAATAGTAGTGGTGGTGACTTCAATAATGTTATAGATCCCTTGCTTGACAGATCAGGGTCTCCAGCACATGTAAAACAACTCACTTCACATAACTATTTACAGGAGCTAGTCACTGACCTGAGACTTTTAGACATTTGGTGAATAGTTAATCCTAATGCCAGAAATTATTCTTTCTTCTCTGTACATCATAATACATATCATAGGACTGATTACTTGTTTTTGCCTCTTACATTTTGTAATGAAGCCTTAGATGCTAATTATGATTCCATAATCATTTCATATCATGGACTCCTTAGAACAACAAGTGTCCTTGAAGGGGCACCAAGCAAACAGTCCAGGTGGCACTTTAATACATCTCTTTTACAGGATCCTGAGTTTAAGATCTGGCTTGCTAAAGAAACAAGGATCTTCTTTGACCTCAATGATAATAAGGAAACCTCCTATCAGATACTGTGGTATGCTTATAAAGCATACATCAGAGGAGGCATAATCAAATATGCTTCTATCAGGAAAAATAAGAATCAGAAAGAGCTAAAACAAAAAGAAAATCTCATCAAACAGAGGCTAGGTTAAAACAAAACCCTAGAGTTAATAAAGATATAGTATACCAGTTGGTGGCTCTAAAATATGAAGTCAATACAGTACATTCTAGTAAAGCGGAATTTTCCCTTTTTCATACAAAACAGCAATATTGGGAATCCGGGGAAAAACAAGGGAAACTTTTAGCATATAGATTGAAAAAACAACAACATCAAAACATGATCCCTAAAATATGAATGAAAAGTAATTCTGTGACTCACAACCTTCAAGAAATTAATGACTGCTTCCAGGAGTTCTATGAAAATCTTTATAAACCCTTTAATGCTAAACCTAATGAAGATATAGATATATTTCTAGAATCTGCTAAATGTTCCTGCTTATCTGAATTGGAGAAAGAATTATTAGACAAACCAATTTCAAAAATAGAGATTACTCAGGTTATACAATCCTCGAGTTCTCACAAGAAGCCAGGCCTAGATGGCCTTTCAAATGATTTTTACAAGCAAAATAATCCAATTATTATAGACTACTTAGGGGAAGTATTTCAAGAAGCCTTAAGGAAGGGCAATTATCCAGATCCTTAAATGAGGCTTACATATGTTTAATTGTGAAGAAAAATAAAGATCCATTAAAACCATCAAATTACCACCCTATCGCTCTTCTAAATTTTGACTCTAAGATTTTGACCACAATTCTAGGTAACAGACATATTAATGTTATTCAGCAATTGATTAGTAAAGAACAGGTGGGATTTATTAGTGTCCTTCAAGCTTCAGATAATGTCAGATGACTTTTGTCTATAATTTGGACCACTAAGAACAATGATTCGACTGCAATTGCCCTCTCCTTAGATATAGGGAAGGCATTTGATTCTTTAGACTGGACATTTTTACAGAAGGTTCTAGAGAAATTTAATTTTGGCTCCATCTTCAAACAGTGGATAGCAACCATATATTCGTCATCCAAAGCCATCATTATTTCTAATGGATTTATTTCTAAACAATTTCAACATTTTAGGGGAACCCATCAAGGTTGCCCGCATTCTCATTTTCTTTTCATACTAGCATTTGAACCTTTGTTAAGACATATTAATCTCACCACACAAATATCTGGTATTCAAACAGGGAAAGTAGTACACAAAACTCTCACCTTTGCAGATGATTTGTTAGTAACTTTATCTCATCCAAACAAATCATTAGAAGCTCTGAATATTTTGCTGAACAAATCTGCTGGAATATCAGGGCTAACTGTGAATTGGGATAAATCAGAGACAATCAATCTTCAGATCTCCAGGCAAGACAGTTTAGATCTAAAAAAAATCTTAATTTTGCCTTGTGAGGATAAAGGGATTTACTATCTGGGAATACAGATCTTTAGTTCTATTTCAAAGATGGTACAAGTTAATTTAGCTACACTCATTGGCACTATCCAGACAGAGATTGAAAAATGGTCTAAACTGAACATTTCCCTTTGGGGTAAGATTAATTCAATCAAAATTATTCTTATGCCCAATATTTTTTATGTCTTTAATAATTTACCAACAAAAATACATAAGGATTGGTACAAAAAACTTGACAAGTTGTTTTTACAATTTCTATGGGTCAATAAATCCCCTAGATTAAGCATTACAAAACTGAGAGCCCCATGGAGAGTTGGGGAATTTAATTATCCCCGGTGGGAAGGATATCATTGGGCATTATTTTTCAAACAGTCAACACTTTGGTTATCTAGGGATGACCCAGAGAGGATGCCACTATGGCTTCTTACAGAACTAGAATTAGTCAGGCTGCACAGGTTGATGGACACTCTCTTTAGACCTCTTCCTACGTGCATCAGATCTCATCCCACTATTTCAGCCACTAGTTGGTTATTCAAAGCAGTTGCTGATAAAATACGTCTAGGTAATTTGCCCTGGAATTAGCCCCTATCTGGGAAAATCCAAGTCTCACTTATAACGGAACCCAATTTAAAAATATCATTTGGAACAAAGTTGGATTAACTAAAGTGGGGGATCTTTTGAATCCCCAAACTGGAATTTTCCTTTCCTTTAAAGAAATTAGAGAGAAATTCCACATATCCAGACTAGACTTTTAGTTATATTTACAACTAAGAGAAAAGGTTACTAAATATATTTCTAAATCTTATTCCCTTTGTATGAAAGGTTCTGACTGAGAACAACTCCTAAAACGTGCATGGATATGCAAGAATCACCTTTCAGAACTGATTCATGAAATGACAGTGCACTGTTCATGAGGTGGGGTCCCAAAAAGCTCATGTTGCAATTTTGGTGAAAAAGTTCCAAAAAATGACTACATTATGAGCGTGTGTTGGCAGTTTCTACACATGCTCCTAACTTCACCAATTTTTAAAATTTTCACTCCACATTTTCAACATTGCAATTTTTGCACACCTCCTTCAAAACAGTACAGCTATTTTCCACAATCTGCCCAAAACATGTTTTCACACCTGTGGCACAGAATAGCACATTCACTCTGTGAAATCACTTTTCAGGACAAGTGAACAAAAGTGACACTGGCACTTTTCATGAGGAGGTGGTCCCAAAAAGGCCATGTGGAAAATTTGGTGCAACACCTCCACAAAATGGTCAAGTTACACCCGTGCGTTGCATAATTTCTATGCACATTTGTAATTCTGGTGATCTGGGAGCTCTCCACAGCCCTGTCGGCTCAGGCTAGAATTTGCTTTGAGCAGCTGCTGGTTGTAGCAGGGTTTGGAGCATTTTTTTATTGTTGCTCCACAAAAAAGTTAATGTTCACTGTTGCTGTAACTAGGTTTCAACTGTTTCAGGTTAGATCACATTCCAATGATCAGACTAATAATTGTTCTTTATCAGATTTGATAAACATAGTTTATTCAGAGTTGTGTGGGCAGAGTTATAGAACCTGTATAAAAGAGAAGCCCTCCTGTTAGCTATATGATGCATCCCTATGGTTATTACTATCAATATTACACCATGGAATATAAAGGGCATTAACCACCCATCAAATCGAAAAGTGTTGGAGTACCTTAAGAAACATCATACTGCCAAAGGTTATGTAAGCAATAAAACATGATGGGGTGTGCAGTGAACTGATTTTAATGCACTCCCAGGAAAGCAGTGTGGTGAGGGGCTGCAGGATTCATGCCTTCATCCCCTAGAAGTGCAGTAACATTGTTCCTTTGCACACTCAGAGTGTGTTATTGCACTTATAAAACTGGCTACTTTCATTATACAAAACAGAAAAGTCACAACATTTTTAAAATCAAATAAAACATTTTATTTCACTAAGATATTCTTATGCAGAAAAAAGTAGTTGCTACATAATTTGGATTAAAATGGGGTGGAACTGATTTGCAACATGACAGCTAGCCAGACACAGACCAGAACTGATTCTGCTCATTTTGTGAGATGGTGATGTCCTACTGCTGGCAGTAAGGAGTGGCCCCTCACCCACCATCAAAGAGATGCAAGTATTTATCCATTTCCAGGTTAGTACCCTTCTTGGTGTATATAGGGGTCCCTGTGCCCTAATGCTCTTTTAAAATATTCTGTCATAGCAAGAACAGGAGGAGAGCAAGTTGCAGCTGCAGTTAACCACACAGCGCTACTCTAAGTGTTTCACTTGTAACTTCCAGCCCATATGGAACTCAGGCCGTGGCCTTCTCCATATGTGTCTGTGGGGTTGGGATTCAAGAGAAGGAGCCAGCAGAAGGTGGTGCAGTCAAACACTGAAAACAAAACAAAACAAAACACAACACACACACACACACACACACACACACACACACACACACAGTGCTGCACCAACAAAACTTGTAATTAAATTATTAAACAATGCCATAGTTTTGTCCTAAAAGGCTATGGCTGACAGAGGGTCTCTGGTGAGCAAAACAGGCCAGCAGTACTAAAAACATAGCAAAGAAGATGGCAGTTACTGATTGTACTCTGTGGGATTACTGAGAAAGGGAGCAAGAGTGGAAGGCAGCTGAACCAGCCATTGCGTGGGACCAAACAGGGTTGAATAGGAAATGGCACCACAGTTTCTCCTAGTTGGCTGGTAAGACAAGTTTAAACCATGCTGGTGATGGAGAGATAATTAGCGTGTGCTGACAGGGATATAGCTGTGATCGTTTGGTTAGACAAGTTCATTCATTTATTATATGTTGTTTTATTTGTGTCTGGGATGGTTGCTCAAAGCAGCTGGTTTCTTGTGGCTGGGAGTTTCTGTGACAGTTTTGGTCAGTCCCCAGTGAAGGAAACAACATGGCATATTTTATACATTGAATGTTCTATTGGCATGTGGATTTCATTATTTTCCTACTACTGGCTGTTTTCTAGAACTTATGTTTGATGCACAGGTAACAACCAATCACAGGGCTTGATTTTCCATCACCATTTTATAACTTCAAGAGACATGCTAAGTGAACTGGAGAATCAAAAGTTAAAATGAGTCTGGGTGAGTCAGGTATATATTATTCTTCCTTTACATCCCAAGCTACAGGTGTAGATATTTTAGTTAATAGAAATCTACAATTTAAGGTGACCGCTTCACAAGCAGACCCACAAGGTCATTGTGTTATGATGTAGGGCAAGCTATATGGAAAACAAATTATGTTGTTACATGTTTACAGACCCAGTTTTGATGACTATAATTTTATTCAGGATCTAATACTTGCTCTGCGTCCCCTGCATGGAGAAATATTCTGACTGGATGGCAGATTTCAACTTCATATCAGACATATTCTTACAGTGATCCTCAACATGACCCTAGCAACTCCGGAGGGCATCCAAACTACTTTAAAGGCAGATGGGGGTGTTGGGAATGGTGGCTGCATGGAGGGTAATTCATTTGAACCTCCGAGACTACTCCTACTGTTCACTTGTCCATCAAGCTCACACTCATATAGACATGCTGTTGATCTCATTAGGTACAATGAAAACAATGAAGACTGATAATTACCTCCCTATTCATATATTAGACCACACCCCATTGATGATGGCCTGGAACTCAGATCATTGGAGGCTTATTATGCAGTACAGGAAGACTAGGTACCATACAGCTTAATAACTTGGCTTTTGGATCAATTAGGTGATGAAAGTCATTACACCTGTTTAATTGCTATGTAATTGTACCAATGTATTGAATGTTATGTATCATTTGTATTCTTGTATTGTCCACATTTGGTTACTGTTGTGTATCACCATTTGTCTATGTTCTGTAAACTCATCTGACTCAGAACCTTTGTAAATGAGTCTCCTGCTTAAAGGTATTTAATCCTGAACCAAAATAAATTAAGGAACTCTGGGTAACTAATAAAAGTACAATAGAAGATGTGGGTATGATATGAGATTCCTTGAAAGTTTTTATCCGGGAATGGGCTATGGCCTATGCTAAAAAACTTAGAAAAGATAGCAAAAAGCAATCAAATGGACTGCATAGGAAAATAATTGATACAGAAATGAAGCACAAGGCTACCAGAGACCCAAGGTTAATGAAGCAGAGAGAAGAATACAATAAACTGCATTGCATGGTGATAGAAGGAGCATTAACATATCAGGAGTCAAACGTCTATGAAATGGTAATAAGTGTGGAATGCTTCTTGCATACCAAATAAAACAGGAACCGGGTCAACAATATACTGAGGGCATCTCACCAGAATCAGGCCTGATAATCACTAGTCAGAAAGGAATTAATAAGTACTGTAGTTTGTGGTGTACTGTTTCAAATTATATAATAGAGAAGAGGGTAATCCTGCCATTTATACAAATATTTATAGGTGGTGTGTTTTATAAGGGCCTGGAGCAAGCTGGGGAGGAGGACAAGGTACAGTTGGAGGCAGAGATCTTAAAACAGGATGTTTTGCTAGCAATAGCTCAGCTTGCTGCTGGAAAGGCTCCTGAATCCGATGACATTCATGTTAATCTATATAAATGTTTAGCAGCATCCATACTGGGCTCCTGATATGAGACATTAATGTTTGCCTGCGGAGAAGGATGCCTTACCCTCATCCAACTCCCCAGGCTCACATAATGGTTATCCCTAAACCAACATACTGTGATACAAGACAGTGTCAAAGACATATCTCCCTGCTGAACTTTGATTTCAAAATTGATGCCATCATTTTGACAGGAAAGCTAGAAAGGGTTTCACCTGATACTTCACAAGGACCAGGCTGGCTTTGTGAGGGTTAGGAGGGCCACTTTGAATCTCAGAATGCTATTATGGGTCCTAGCCTAAGGACAGATAGACTCACATGACTTCTTATTGGTGGTCTAACTTGATGTGGGAAAAGCATGTGATAGGCTCAAATGGGACCACCTCTGGTGCATTCATGACAAAAACTGAATTTGGTGATAAATTCTTATCCTGGGTCCATGCAATATACCACAGTCTGTCAGCAACAGTGCATTGCAACATATGGCTTTTGGCCCCACCTCCACTTTATAGAGGAAGCAGGCAGGGGTGTCCCCTCTCCTCACTTTTGTTAGATTTGGTTCTGGAACCCCTGGCCAAATCATTAAGACAGAATGACTATATAACAGGGGTACAGTTGGTAGGGACCATGGCCAAAGGGTTTTATATAGGGATGACCTCCTGGTCACGGTTATGAAGCTGGAGACATCCCTACCTTGTCTGCTTGTAGTGTTGCATGACTCTGGAGCCCTTTCAGGCTACAAGATTAACATGAGTAAAACTACAATATTACAGCTGTGTGAATGTAAACACTGCCTGCCCATGTTATAACATGAGTAAAACTTATAATATTACAGCTGTGTGAATGTGAACACTGCCTGCCCATGTTATAACATGAGTAAAACTATAGTATTACAGCTATGTGAATGTGAACACCGCCTGCCCATATCATAACATGAGTAAAACTATAATATTACAGCTGTGTGAATGTGAACACTGCCTGCCCATGTTATAACATGAGTAAAACTATAGTATTACAGCTGTGTGAATGTGAACACTGCCTGCCATGTTATAACATGAGTAAAACTATAACATTGTATTTTTTTTGTTTTAGTCTTTGGTAACAGCTGTGTGAATGTGAACACAAATAGCTTAATCACTGCCTGTGTTTTATTTGGATAGAGGTCAGAGTTTGCTATTTAGGGGTACAAATTAGGCAGCAAATAAGGAAAATATATATATGATGCTGACTACCAGCCAGTGTTGAAAAAGGTCCAGGCCCAGTGCTTAAAATTGTGAAGTCTACCCTTGTCTCTTTAAGGTAAGCAAATGCATTGCAAATGGCAATTCTCACAAAATTGATATATCATTTCCAGGTGTCACAGATCCACATCCAGAGACATTGTTTAAACAACTAGGGACATCTTTACCACATGACTCTGGTAAATAGCGTTAAAACAGCTGCTGCACATGCCTTCTGTAAAAAGAGGCATTGTGTGCCACAGTTTATTCTGCAGCTCAGATTGCATTCATTAGGGAGTGATACAATCCAAGAGCCATAATGAGGGCGTTTTCCTAGATTAAAAGTGGAGAAAAAAACACTTATCTGACTTATTATACACTTCATACTGTAGACACACTGTGTGCTCAAGAGAACCCAATAATACATCACTTTTTGCAAGCCTGGCAACAAATGTACAAATGTAAAGCAGTTGGGTTTGAATTTGTTGCTCACATTCCTAAAATGGAGTAAGGCCCCCAGAATTCTGGGATAACAGAATTATGTGCACAACTTAAAACCTGCAATAACATATTTGCAGTGTTGCAGAATTCACTGTTCTTTGTGATTCTTTATTAACATTTACAATTTTTTTCCATAACACCTGGTTCCCTTCCACTCATTTTATACCTGAAGCCAATCTATGCTCAGTATGTGTTGTTATCAGTGACATCACATCATGCATTAGCTAAAGGCAGAGCTATATTCTCCTGAAACATACCAACAAGGTGGTGAATAGAGGAGCTCTTTTCATCACAGTGGGAACAAGATCACAAGGGAGCACTGCTATAGCCTGGCAAAGGAAGATTCATGAAGGAGATCAGAAGACATTTCTTCATGGAACTAATGATAATGGGGTGAATGAACTCCCAGCACAGGTTGTCTCTCATGAGACGTTGGATGGATTCAAGAGGAGGTGAAAGAAGGGGGAGGGAAGGGTCAGGGCAGGTGAGGAAAGGAGAGGACCACAGCTCACAGTAGTTGCTGGAGAAGGGGATCCTTGATTCAGTAGACTGGCTGGAACATGTGGTTTTGCTGCTGGCTATTATTGTATGTTGTGTAGAGGGCTATGACTTCAAGAAGGGCTCCAGGACCAGGGGACATGCCCTCAGTCTACAAGGTTCACTACCAACACCAGGAAGTTTTTCTTCACAGAAAGAGTGTTGGACACTTGGAACAGCCTGCCCCAAGAGGTTGTGGGGGGTCAACACTCTGAGGGCAATCAGGAATGCATGGGATAGACATGAGGGAGCCCTGAATACAAAGGGCAGTTAGAGAGTCAAAACAGGTCTAAAACAAATGGGCAGACTAGATGGACCTGGAATCCATAGGGGCACAGGATCCAAGACAGCATGGGTTTACAAAAGGAAGATCCTGTCAAACTAATCTCATAGATTTCTTTGACGGGGTAACCAGAGTGGTGGACCAAGAGGAAGCAGTTGATGTCACCTACCTTGACTTCAGCAAAGCTTTTGACACTGTTCCACATAGAAGATTGATAAATAAGCTGGGTAGGCTCAGGTGGGTCAGAAGTTGGTCAACTGGGTGGCAAACTGCTTGATGGGCAGAAACAGAGAGTGGTGATAATGGTATACAGTCAAGAGAGATGCAAGTCACAAGTGGGGTACCTCAGGTATCAGTCCTGGGGCCAGTCCTCTTCAATATCTTCATTAGTGACATTGCAGATGGACTAGAGGGTAAGGCTTGTCTGCTTGCAGATGACACCAAGATCTGCAACAGAGTAGATGATCCAGATGGGGTGGGCAGAATGAGAAGAGATCTGGATAAACTTGCAAAATAGTCAGAAGAGTGGCAACTGGGATTTAATGCAAAGAAGTGCAAGATCATGCACATAGGAAAGAGAAACCCTGAAGCCACCTATAGGCTGGGAGGAGAGTTGCCGGCAGTCACAAAGGAAGAAAGAGACTTGGGCATCATCACTACCGATGACCTGAAATCATCCAAGCAGACCTCTAAAGCAGTAGGTAAGGCTAGGGGGATGTTAAGGTGTATTAGTAGGGGTATCACAAGTCGTAAGAGGGAGGCAATAATCCCTCTTTACAAGACACTAGTTAGGCCCCATCTGAAGTACTGTGTGCAGTACTGAAGGCCACACCTTCACAAGGACATTAATCAAATTGAGGCAGGCCAGAGAAGGGCAACTAAAATGGTGCAGGGGCTGCATCAGAAGACACATGAGGACAGATTAACGGAGCTCAATGTGTATACCCTTGAGCAAAGGAGGGAGAGAGGTGATATGATCGAAACATTCAAACACCTTAAGGGCATTAACAAGGTGAAAGAATCTAACATGTTTAAACATAAGAAAAATAGCAGGACAAGAAGACACAGCATGAGATTAGAGGGAGGTCAATTAAGGGGGAATGTGAGGAAATTGTTTTTCACAGAAAGAGTGGTGGATGCATGGAACAGCATACCTCAGGAAGTGGTGGCTGTGAATACAGTGTAGGGCTTCTAACAGGCATGGGATAGGCATAAGGGTGCAATACAGATGAGTATGAATAGATAGGTCACTGACAGAGCAAAGGCTGATGGCACATTTATAAGGTAGAAAAAGAAACGGGCAGACTGGATGGGCCTTGAGGTCCTTATCTGCCGACAACCTCTATGTTTCTATGTTTCTATGGTCTTCTTCTGTCATCAGCTTCTATGTTTCTATGACTGGAAACTGAAGTGTTATAGGGTGCATTCATCAGCTTGCATTTTTAAAATGAATCTGTAGTTTCTTTTTGTCTAATGGATAAATAATGCAGTCTGCCTTATGTCACTGTACCTGTACTATGAATGTTTACTCTGCTTTTTATTGAAAAGTATTTATATATCATTTTACATTGTTGTAATGTACAGACGTATGTTCTGGAAGAACAATAAACTTTATTTGACTTGGTTAAACTGCAAGGTAGTTTGCCAATTTGGCATATTGTTATAGATTATATTGATCAGAGTAAGTTTTATTCTACATAGCCTCATTCTTTTATAAATGCAAAATGTGAAATACTATCAAATGCTCAGTGTAAACTTACCGACGTCTGATTTTATCAGGTGCATTATTTACTCTAGGCAAAAATATTGCTATGTTCAGAACATTCACATGGTGGTTCCCCAATGTGAACTCATGGATGTATTAGGGAGCTATTGTGTACTATAAAACTCTGTTTACATTCAGCACATGTTTATGGTCTCTCCCATTTGAGTAAGCGTCACCAGTGCTCATTGTTTTCTAATACTGTGTCATGAATGGACACCATTCTTAAGCCATGATACATTCAAAGAAATCAGAACATGGGTACTGTGTAAATCTAATATTTGTAGAGAGTGCTCTTCTTGATACATGCAATGTCTCTACTATAGCTTAGTTCTGTAATCTATATGGTGTTGCAGATATTAGTTGCCCATTTATTTTTATATTTTATTTTATTTAGTTTTTGTTTACCGGGTAAGTGCACTCACCATAGCAATGACTATTTTCAGGCACAACCCAGGAGGATACAGTACAAACAGAGCAGGCACACAAAGCAAAACAAATTATTGCATAATTGAACAACATAGAATACAGAGCAAGTAATAAACATAGTAGACAATAGATTACAGAGCAGATAGCTATAGACAAGACAAATACAAGTAACAGTGTAAAACATATACTAGAATAGAGCATACAAAGGCATTTTGATAACCAGGACTAATAACAAATTGTCTGATTTGTGAAAAACAAGGTAAGATAGCAGTACTATGGTATTCATAAGGAATTATATAGGGTGGTGAGAGATGGAAAGGAGATAGATGTGTGAGGCCATAGTAGAGATATAGGAATAGGCAGGCGAGAGGCAGGGGTGTAGCCATGGATTTCAGATCTGCACACCATGTGGACTCACTGCTACCCCCCCTCTTTTAGGGTGGCCTCCCCCCCGCAGTGTAGCACGACAATATACAAACATACACCAGCACCATGTTTGTTGCCTCATTTGGCACAATAGATACAACTTTTGTATCTCATGACAGTGGTTGTTGCCATGCGTGGGTAAATACAACTGCCATGCATTGTTCCCTAAGACACCCACATACCAGCTCAGAGCCTGTACGGTTGTATTGTCCTTGAGATGCAAGGAGAGTATTAGTGATCAGTCCTTCCAGTTTCGACTCCTATGCATGACATTACAGAAGGGTTCAGTATTTTCTTTGTTAGGTTTCATGGGAAAAGGAAGCAGTTCAGAGCCTAGTTGCTAGCCCCTCCTTACATAATATTGCACACCATTGAGTGTTTGGAGTATGCCTGCCTACAGCCATGGCGAGAGGGAAGGAAAATGGGAAAGTGCTATACTACTTGAAGTGCAAAATAGAAGTGGCAGTAGAGGAGAGGCTAGGAAGGAGGAAGAGCTAGGGAGATTTGAAGCAAATGCATCTGTAGGAAGTGGCAAGATGGTTACATAACTCTTTCTTAAAGGAGGGTTGAGGATTGGCATAGGGCTAGTGGGAGGGAGTTCCAGAACAGGGGGGCATGACAAGCAAAAGCCATAGCTCCTTTGGAGGAATTATGTCTGGGGATGAAGACAGGCACATTGTCAGCAGACTGCAAACCGTAGAGAGGTGTCAGATTCAGGAAGAGACCCACCAGGGGTTTGGGTATTTGTAATCAGACAATATTGTCAATGATGGAACCATAAGCCTTAGCTCTGAAGGAGGAAATCATCCCAGATCAGAATAAAGGAGACAGTGGTGTTTCAGTCGATGAGAGGAGGATGCATATCAGCAGCTGTTGTATGTGACATCCCTTAGTGAGCAAGGGAAGGAGTATGCCACGGGCCATTGCAAGCCTAGCTGAGGGGGTGAGCATATAGCTGGTTGGGTAGGCTATCCCAAGTTTAGCATTGACAAGCTTGCAGTTCTGTTGGATGTGCAGATTGAAGTTTAGTGATGGATCTAGTGTGATGCCTAGATATTTACATGAGTTCACCACCCCTAGAGTTAAACCGTTGGAGAAGGAGACTTTAAATTTAGGTTGGGAGAGTTTAAGTTTGGCATTAGAACCAAATAGCATAGATTGGGTTTTGGACTCATTTAGGACAAGTTTGTGACTAGATAGCCATTGATGGATTTGCTGAAAGTCAAGAGAGAATTTATGATTGATGGTATCAATGCTGTTATTACTAGTGTAAACAACAATGTCATCTGCATATAGTAGGGAAGCAGTCATATGGAGGTTAGAGGTGATGTTATTGATGAAAATAGAGAAAAGTAGAGGCCCAAGGATAGACCCTTGCTGCACCCCAATGTTATTGGTGGCCTTGTCCGAGAGGGTGGAGTTATATTTCACAGTTTGAGTCCTGTTGGATAGGTAGCTGTCAAACCACCTTACCACATTTTGAGAGAAGGCTAGAGATGTAAGGAAGGCTAGGAGGGTGGAGTGATCAGAAAGGTCAAATGCCTTGATCATATCAATGAAAATGGTCCCAGTGAGAAGCCTTGAGTCCATAGCCACTAGGATATCTTATGTGAATTTAAGAAGGGTGGCAGTGGTGCTGTGGCCCTTGTGAAAGCCATGCTGGGCCGAGGTAAGATGGTCATATTTCAGGAGGAAATCAATTGTTTGAGCGGATACAAGTTTCTCCAGAATTTTATTTAGAACTGCTAGGATAGCTATGGGCCTGTAGTTGGAGAGATCTTTACAATCTCCTTTTTTAAAAACAGGGGAAATCCTTGTAGCCTTCCATATATCTGGGACATAGCATTGGGACAGGGATAACATGAAAATGGTGGCTAGAGGAGCAGCAGTGTAGGGGCAGATAGCTTTAGGAGCTTGGGCTCAAGGTTGTCTGAGCTGGCTGCAGTGTAGTCTGAGATTTATTTAACAAACTGAGCACCTCATGCCTGGAGTCCACCTTGAAAAATAAATGAGGACCATTGACAGTAGATGAGGTAGATATATTTCACTGGATGGGGAAGGAGGAGGTGTAAATAGATAGGTCAGAGAATTTATCATTGAAGAAATTGGCAATGGTATGGGGATTATTGCAGTGAACACCATTTAGGGACATGTCATTAGGGGTAAATGACGGATTCAATCCAAGAAGCAGTTTAATATGGGACCAGAATTTTTTTGAGTCGCCATAGGAGTTGGTTAACAGATCTTTGCAGTAAGAACTTTTAGCCTTTTTGATGTCCTTTTTGCATGAGTCGCATAGAGCCTGTAGGTATTTAGTTCAGACGATAGCCCTGAGCTCTTGAATCAGAACCAGCTTTTATCTCTTTGTTTTAGTTTAGCAAGGAGGTCAGATTTTAACCAACAGGTGTGCCTATTTTTTACATGACGAGTTAGTAGTTTACAGTGCTTATTCTGAAGTGCTAGGAAGTGTGTCATGAATAGATTAAGGGAAATCTGAGCATCATTTGATATTGGGAGGGAGGACCAAACAGTTGCAGCAATGTCATGTAGGAAAAGCTCCTAGTCGAAGTTCTCATAGTTGCAGAAAGTAATGAGACGAGGTTTTGAAGGAATAGGCTTGCTTTTACCCTAGATACAAAAGGTATGGGAGTGGTCCGTGAAGAGAATTTCTCTTTATTAGTCCTGTAGGACAGCTAGAACTATTTCTATGTTTTCCTACATTCATTTCATTTTGATTTGCTTATCCTGGTATTTAATGATTTTGTGCTTCTCCTCGACTAAGACATTGATATCACTTGTTAGTGATATGGTCTCTCCCTCGTGTGACTTTGCTGATTTGTTATAAGGATTCTGTATGCTTTTAAACACTTGTGATATTCAGAATATGTATATGACCTTTCCTCCATTTTAAACTGCCGATGTGTTAGGTGACTTTTCTGAGATTTTGAACTCCTCTTACATTCAATATATTTATATGGCCCTGCCCTGCCCTCGTGTGACTTGTGATGAGGTGTTATGAGTTTTCTCTCTGCATTAAAGGTTGTTTATATGGTCCCCCTCTCAGGGTCAGTGTCTCCAGATATTCAGGGTTTTCTAGTACCGTGACCAGAATGGACCCCATTCTTGAGCCAGGGCACTAGAGTAAGTTTGCTGATGTTTCGTGAGGTTACAAAGTTGTGTAAACTCCTGTATTATTCAACACATTTATATAGCATTTCTCCCATTTGAATTTGTTGAAGTTTGATCAGTTATTATGGCTGAAAGTCCTGTTGCATTCAACACATTGATATGGTCTCTCTCTCAGGTTTAGTGTCTCCAAATGTTCAGGGATTTCTAGTTCTGTGATGAGAATGGACTCTGTTCTTAAGCTAGGGCATATTAAAAGGAAAACTGACAATCTGTACTGTATGAGTCTTTGATGTTTACTGACAGCATCATTCTGAGCACATGCAGAATCCCTAGGATGATTTCCTTTTGCAGTTCACAAGGTGTCTCAGATATTGACAGCATATTTACATGTGCCTGAACACTCTTTTTGATTCACCTCAGTGCTTCAAGTACTATTGGAAAGATTGGTGTGTTCTTATTTCACCTCAGTTTAGTTTCTGTTTGCATATCTTGGTATTTCATGATTTAGTGTGTCTCTCTGTGCACAGGACACTGTAGTCACTAGGGAGTGGTTATTTCAATCAGCAATGCTACCTTTGTTCTTTTTTTCTTCTATTACAATGTTTTTTTTTTTCACTTCCACTTTCTTAGCAGTTGGTACTGGGTGATCCTATGTGATTGTTACTTCTCCATTCTCTGTGATTCTTTGTTGTTCATATTTTCAGTTATTCTTTTCTAAATCCGTGTTATAGTATTCGCATGGTAGCACATCATTTCACCATGAACATATCAGTGCAGACAACACAGCGCGGCAAATACAGCGAATGCAAATTGAGCTCAATGAACATTACAGCGTAAATCACATTTAAGCTAAACGAATATCAGCTAAATGCAAATCAGTGTGCAAATATAAAACAAGAATGTGAGAGTGTGGGAATGTATATAGGTTGCATAACTTTTGATGCACATTAGAATAAAAACTGAGGGAATGGAAGAGGAGTAAACATACACCATGAATGGTGTATACAGTAGCTGTGAAAAAAGGCTAGGTGTTGCCTTAAATGTTCCATCTGCAAACCAGTGCATCGCGTTTCTCATATATACTAGATTTCTCTGTGTGGAAAATATTAGAAATCGCTCCCGGTCATCACTTCCAGAACCTGAACAGGAGGAACTGCTCCCCACTGTCCGTAACACAGTAGTCAGGTAGAATTTGCAGTTCAGTGAGGGAAACTGGTTGGCTAGGAGCAACAGCTGCAATTTGCTGTGCCCGCTGTGCACTTCGTTTTAGGCTGGGTATAGAGGGGAGCTTAGCAGCGGATGACTGACTGATCCCGCTAATTGCATTATCTATAACCTGCTGTGTTGTTTCTTGAGAGCTTGAAGCTTGGTCTTTACTTCACTCACTACCCTCTGGACCTCAGCATCAACAGGATTAGAGACATGATTGTGCTGTCCCACAAATTTAACAATAGCATCATTAGCGAGTGTGTATGCAGGCAGGGCATTTGTATGCATCGTACTGCTGACACTTCCAGTGTTCTTTATCTCCATACTTTCGCTCCTTTCGATAAATGTAACCTTCATGTGTTAGGAGAGGCTGTCCTCAGTTACTCAATACAAACTGCAGTGGCATGTTTAAGCTGGGAAGGTAGCCACTAGCAAACTGTCAAATATATATGTGTGTGTGTAATTTGCATATGCTGACACCAGGCAACACAGAACTCCATCACTGGTTACTGTATGGGCTGCAATTGGCTACCATTTTCAGCCATGTGACTTGTAGTAGTCATTGTTAGGCTGCCACATTTGTTGTTTAATTTTGGCTATTATGACTGCAATGAAATATGCCAGCTCTTAACACTGCAGTGCTGAAATGTCCACGCTGTAATAGATCGCGATGAATTTTATTGCACGCTGTTGACGTGGAACCGTTTGCATAGTTTCCAGTGTATCAGTCTTGCTACATTGCTGTGTCTTTCAGAACACAGACCTTCTGCCATGAGTACTTCACATTCAGATACAATATGTGCAACTGTTTCTAATTCTGTACTACAGAACCTGCACCTGCCTGTTTTTATCATTTTTTTCCTTTAAATTTTTTTAACCATCTTGTCCATAGTCCACTATCTTTGACTTCCATTACCAACCTCTCATCTTGTAGCTTGAATTCACCTCTTTTTAACCACTCACATGTCATATCTTGATTGATATGTGTGTTTGTTCAGCAGCTCCCTGTATTCTCCACTGTAGGTATGAGTTTTCCAGTTGTTCTTTCTTCTGTGTTGATCTTTGTCCGCATATTCTTTTTTCTGCTTTTTTTGCACTTTCTGTTCCTGGTTGTTCATTTTCTACTAGTGGCTTGATATCCATCCATGTTACCCTTCTGAAAGCTTCTCCTAATTTGACAATGGAGACAATCTTAGGCGTGTTTACTTCATGATGCAGGATGTTGACTACATTTGAGTCCAAGGATGTCAGCTGGTATGTATGTAGCCCCATTAAGAAGCTGTATGATATCACAGGAAGGGCGAGTTCATTTATAGCTTGCACTTTGTTTCACATTGTCAAAGCAGTTTTTGGTATAAACTTCAACCTTCTGAAGCATTCCTTGCTGATTTTTGCTCTCCCTTGTTTATGTTATACTGTTGCTCCTTAATTCATTCCAAGGTACTTATACACTCCCTCTTGCTCGAGTTCTTTTATGATACAACTCTCCATCAGATTGATATTTTCTTTGAGTTAAATTTTTCTGCAATAAATGCTGCTTTGGCACATTTGTCTAGGCTAAATGTCATCCATATATCTTCAGAGAAGGTCTTACTTTTTAGTTGTGCTTTCAGGTGTTTGTCGGATGAACTATGAAGCATCAGATCAGCTACAAAAAAGCAGGCAAGATTTTAGCTGTTGATTGTTTTGGTTTCTGGGATTCAAGATGTATTCATAGCCTGGGTTATTGAATAGGTGATGTAATGCTATGAGGTGAAAGGCAGAACAGACGTGTTGGCAAGGAGTTGCAGTGAAATGTTCCTCATTGGATCTTTATTCTTGGGATGGTGATTTGACCTTTCTCATGCTTTAATTGCAGGGTGGTTTGGCACATTCTCATAGTGGTTGGGCTGAAGTTTATCAGTGTGAGATGTATCCTGTAGACCTGTAAACACTCAATGATCCAGGAGTGTGGGATGCATTCACATGCTTTTTTGTAGTAGATCCATGCTACACTAAGGTTTTGGTATTTTTTGCAGCTCTCCATTATGGCTTTGTTCAGCAGGAAAGGATCCTTTGTACAATATGATTTTCTTTTATTACCCTTTTGTTCTATCACCATGAGCTTGCTGAAGTCTAATTAATTATAGACTTTGCATCAACTCGGGTGTATAGTTTATACTGTATATTGTTGACAAACAGGTTATTGGGTGATGGTTCTTGAGGAGATTGGCAGGTTTAGATTTTTTTTTTAGTTAGTTTATTTATCCTCCCAGTACCTGGTGGAAGTACTTCCTGTCAGATCCCCCAGCCCTGTCCCCGCTCACAGCACATCCTCCAGTTGCCCCACAGCTTGCCCCTGTGGTGGGGCAGTGGGGATCCCTCAACCCACCTCACACAAGGATCCAGTGCTGGAGGTATATTGCTGCCAATTGTGGAGGCGATGCCACCAGGGATCAACTGTCATGAAGCATGCCAGGACCTCTTTTTCTCAAATTTTCTGCTCCCCCCAGCCGAAGACGTGCAATGATGCCACAAGGCATGAACATGCATGCTCCCGTATCGCGTTCCTCTGAGTGTCTGCCTCACCTTCCCTGCTGTAGCCTCGGTGCACCAGCCCCCAGCCTCTGCTAGGGGCCAGTAGTGCACCGAGTGCTGGTGCCCCCCCTCCCCAGAGAAGGAGAGCAGTCCAATGGATGCTCGATCCTTCTCCTCCCTTGCTGACCCCCAGCGGCCCGTGCTTGTTCCTGAACATGGGTTGCTGGCGTGGCGTGAGGTAAGGCATCCAGCACCTCAGCCCTCATCACCACTGTGCCGGTGTCAGGTTCAGATTTAATAAGAAGTGTGGCATTCCCTGTTGTTAGCCAGGTGGGTTTCAACTCAAGACATACATACAAATTGATTTTACAGGTGGCTGAATCATAGTGTACAGAGATGTTAATACCTTTAGCCAGAAGATGGGCACAGCATCTGGAACTGGAGTATTCCAGTTGGGACGTTCTTTGGCTTTACTTCTATCTCCTTAGCTGTTACACCAAGCCATTTCATATCTCTGGTAGTGACATTTCTTAATCTTTTACTTCTTGTATCCACTTTGCATCTCTGTTCTGTTGAATTTTGGTCCTCATAGATGTTTCTCTAGAATTCCTTAATTTCTTTCTTTTCTGGTGATGTTGTTACTTTGGTTGTTTTCACTCCCAGTTCTCTATACAACTTCTTTGGGTCTTCTCTAAAACATCAGTTTTATGTTTTTTTCTTTGTATATTTCCAAGTATCTCCTGAGCTTCTTGGCTTGAGCAGAGATCTTGAGTTTGTTATTAGTGAGGGTAAAATTTAGGCCCTGGTCTGTTTTAATGCAGGGTTTTTCCTTTGATTTTGTCTACTTTCATGAGGACTTTCATTGATCTATTTCCCTTTCTGAACTCCTCCAGCAGTTATACGTCTGATCTTGGCTCCTCGATTCTCCTCTCTAACCATTGTTTCTATGGTGGGGTGCTGCATTTCCCTTTGATTTTGTTCTAAGTCTTTGCTCTTCTGGCTGTGCTGTATGTGTTATTAGTCTGGCTGAACAATAATGTAGTCCGTTAATCTGAGTGATGTCACATGGGTCCCTCTGAATGCTTCCAGTAACCTTGCTTATCTGTTTTAATAGTTTCCTAACCAGCTGTATCATGTGTTGTTTTTTCAACCGTTCTCTTTCATATATTTTGATATCTTTATTCATTTCAATTAAGTATGGTAGGTATTCTCTCATGTTCTCTTCCGCTTGATTGAGGTTGTTCCTGTAGTTGGTAGTTCCTGCTCTTCCACTCTCTGTATCGACTAAATTGGGATTTCAGTTGTTTACTGAAACACAGCACTTGGTGTTCACTTTTCTGACTGTCTTTACTGAGTGTACCTTGTTTTGTTTCTTGTGTCTGCGTTTGTTAGGCAGTTGTCCACTGTAGTGTCATAACAGATGGTGGTGGTGGTGATGATGGAGGTTGGATCTCTACCTCAAATGTGTCTTTCTTTAACACAAAAACATAGAAGTTGATGGCAGATAAGGACCACAAGGCCCATCCAGTCGGCCCACTTTTTTCTACTTTATGAATGTACCATTGGCCTGTACTCTGTCAATGGTCTATCTAGTCATACTCATCTGTATTGCTCCCTTATGCCTATCCCATACCTGTTTGAAGCCCTGCACTGTATTCATATCCACCACTTCCTGAGGTAGGTCATTCCATGCATCTACCACCCTTTCTGTGAAAAAGAACTTCCTCACATTACCCCTTAATTGGCCACCCTCGAATCTCAAGTTGTGTTCTCTTGTCCTGCTATTTTTCTTATATTGAAACATGTTAAACTCTTTCACCTTGTTAATGTCCTTAAGGTGTTTGAATGTTTCAATTATATCACCACTCTCCCTTTTTGCTCTAGGGTATACATATTGAGCTCCATTAATCTGTCCTCATATGTTTTCTGATGCAGTCCTGCACTATTTTGGTTGCCCTTCTCTGGTCTGCTTCCATTTTGTTAATGTGCTTGTGCAGGTGCAGCCTCCAGTACTGCACGCAGTACTCCAGATGGGGCCTAACCAGTGTCTTGTAAAGAGGGATTATTACCTCCAGCTTACAACTTGTGAAACCCCTACTAATCCACCCCAACACCCCTCTAGCCTTACCTACTGCTTTAGTGATATACTTGGATGATTTCAGGTCATCTGTGATGATGATGCCCAAGTTTTTTTTTTACCTTGTGACTGCCAGCAACTCCCAGCCTATAGGTAGCTTTGGGGTTTCTCTTCCCTCTGTGCATGATCTTGCACTTTGTGTTAAACCCCATTTGCCATTCTTCTGACCATTTTGCCAGTTCATCCAGATCTCTTCTCATTCTGCCCACCCCATCTGTATCATCTACTCTGTTGCAGATCTTGGTGTCATCTGAAAACAGACAAACCTTAACCTCCAGTCCATCTGCAATGTCACTGATGAAGATATTGAAGAGGACTGGTCCCAGGACTGATCCCTGAAGTACCACACTTGTGACCTGCATCTCTTCTGACTGTATACCATTTACCACCACTCCCTGTTTTCTGCCCACCAACCTGTTTGCCACCCAGTTGACCAACTTCTGACCCACCTAGAGCCTACCCAGCTTATTAATCAATCTTCTATGTGTAACCATATCAAAAGTTTTGCTGAAGTCAAGGTAGGCAATATCAACTGCTCCACCTTAGTCCACCACTTTGGTTACCCAGTCAAAGAACTCTATGAGATTAGTCTGACAGGACCTTCCTGTTGTAAACCCATGCTGTCTTGGATCCTGTGCTCCAATGGATTCCAGGTGTTGCACTATCCTTTCCTTAAGGACTGCTTCCATAATCTTGCCCACTACTGAGGTAAGACTGACTGGTCTGTAGTTCCCTGCCTCCACCCTGCTGCCACTCTTGTGGAGCGGGATCACATGAGCCCTTCTCCAGTCTTCTGGGACCTCTCCTGTGCTCAGAGACTCACTAAACAGTTCTGCTAACGGCTCTGCTAGTGTCACCCTTTGCTCCTTTAGTACTCTGGGATGTATGCCATCAGGTCCCATTGCCTTGTCCACCCAGAGCTTAGTGAGTTCTTGTAGGACCCTTTCTTTTGTGAAGAGACTAGTGCACACCTCCCTCCCCCCTGTGTCCATGGTGCTGAGCTGTGGGTCATGCCTTAACTTCTCCTCAGTAAACACTGAGCAGAAGTATCTATTTAGGATCCACTTAATCAATCTTGCCATTTATCACTTCTTCTCCCTGAGCCTCCCTTTTTCTTTCCTATATATATATATATATATATATATATATATATATATATCCCTCATTTACTTCCCCTCTATACTAACTTCATTTTTTTTCTCTTTTAGATATTTCCTGAAGAAGACCTAAGGTCAAAATGTAGATTTTTAACACTATTTTCTATTTTCAGAGTGCATTTAATATGAGCATTTTGTTTTGCTTTTAGACCACATGCTGACGCAGTGCCTTGTTTTTGTTTTCTCTATTTAGGATAGATGCTTTTCCCTGGTCCTCCTCCACACACTCTGCCTTATCCCCATTGATCTTAGCAATACCCGCTCTGGACTTTCTCCTTTCACTAATGTATCTAGAGAAAGTCTTGTCCCCTTCTTTTACTGTTTGTGCTAGTGTTTCCTCAGTTTGGACTTTGCCTGCCTTACTGCCTTCCCTGCTTTCCTTAGGGACATTTGGTATTCCTCCCTATCTTCATCCCGCTGCATTCCTTTATATTTTCTGAAGGCCAGTCTTTTGGTTCTGACCATTTCTGCAACTGTTTTTGAGGACCAAAGTGGTTTCCTTCTTTTGCTCTTGCGTTTCTCTCTAACACAATGCAATATTGCTTCCAGTATTGCATCCTAAATGCTTGCCTACTTTGCCTGTACCCTCTCATCTGTATTTCTTTTTGCCATGGCTAGCTTAACTCTGTTGGCCATCTCATCAAAGTCAGCTCCTCTGAAGCCCCATATGTGTGCCTTGGAATGGGATGATTTAGTTCTAGTGGCCAAATTGAGCCATACCATGTGTTAGTCACTGGCCCCCAGGTGACCTTCTACCTGGAGATCTGCGATCCTTTCTCTGTTAGTCAGATCTAGAATAGCCCTGTCTCTTGAGGGTTGTTCTACCAGTTGCTTGAGGCCCTCCCCCCATGCAGGGAATCCACTATGTGTCAAGTTCTGGCGGATGTTCCTGCTGGTATTGACCAATCTGTATCTGGGATGTTGAAATCTCCCTTTATCAGAACCTCCCCTTTGGCTGTCACGTTTTGTATATCTTCTAACAGTAATGTGTCTATGTCCTTCCCCTGGTCTGGAGACCTGTAGACAACCTCAGTTCATGCCACTGTCCCATTTCCTGTTTCCTGGGTGACCCACAGTTCTTCTGGCTCCTTATGTGTATTCTGAATTTCTGTAGCTTTGATGTTTTCATTGACATAAAGGGCCAGTCCATCCCCCCTCCTTTTTGCACCTCGGTCTCTTCTGAACAGTATATAGCTGGGTACTGAAGTCCCCCAAGTGTGGTTACTGGTGAACCATGTCTCAGTAATGGCTACTATGTCCAGTTTAGCCTCTGTCATTGTTGCCTGCAGGTCTGGAATCTTGTTTCCCAGGCTGCAAGCATTTGTGCACATGATTTTCCATTGGCCAGATTTTGGTGTGTTAGTTGTTGGGTGAGGTCCAGCGTTTCGCCAGTGCATCATATGGGGAGCTGGATCTTTTCCTTACCTGGTGATGCAAATGAACTACAAACATGCTGAACTCCTGTTTGATCACTCAGCTGAAGGGAGAGGGATGTTCTTCCCATTCAATGTATCTGGTGCTGCATACCTCTCCCTATTTGCTAGTTTAAATATTCTGCAAAAACATCAAACTTCTACCCCAAATTTGCACTGACTCCTTCCTTAGTCAGATGCAGTCCATCAAATTTAAAGAACATTTGCTCCCAAAACTGTTGCCAGTTACCTACAAATTTGTGTCCTTTTCCTGGCACCAGCCCTTGAGCCACATGTTTAGCTCCCCTATCTCCCCTTCTCTGACCTTCCGTCCATCTGCCCCCCTCTCCAAAGACTGGCAGGATCTCAGAGAAGGAGATGCCAGACTAAATGGATGCCTGTTTGTCTCCCAGCCTGGTCAGGTGTTCCTTGGTCTCCACAACTGACCGGCTGGTGAGATAGTTAGTCCCTATGTGTACCAGGCCATCGATGTTTTCTCTTGCTTCCTGCATGATTTTAGCAATGCTTTCAGTGTCTCTCTCCACTTTGATGTATGTGGGAGACATCTGACCATTTGCCCTGGCTGGAGGTAGGTATCAACTCCCCAAATCATGGAGTCTTCTATGATCAGAAGTGTTTTGGAATTCCTTTTTGCTTTTTTAATTTTGGTCCCTATTTTGGGCAAGTTTTTTTGCACTAGCTCCTGTGCTACAGTGTCCTGCTCTGTAGTTTCTTCTTCCCCTTTGTTTGCTTTTGGAGACAGAGGTAGATACCTGTTTGTAGTTCTTATATGGTTTGTGGAGGTGATACAATGGAGAGCATTGAGTGATGGGGCCCCCAATTTGCCCCTTCTAACCACCTTTCACCCTCCTGGACCAACTACCCTCTGTGGTTGAGATACTTCTGTTGGATGTTGGGGAGCTGATCAAAGGATATTTACATTTTTTACCTTTCTAAATCACTAAACTGTTTACTTTTCATTACATTACATTTCTGTGCTATTATTCTTTTCTGTGTGACATTCGCCATAGCTGGATGTCTGTCTCTCTCTCTCTCTCTCTCTCTCTCTCTCTATATATATATATATATATATATATATATATAGCTATACAAAAAAATTCATTAATGCATCAGTTAGGGCTCTTCTACAGCAAAAAGTGAGAAAATTTTATTTTAGGGTTCCCGCCTCTTGCACCCCACCCCAGCCCCCCACCAACAGGCACGGGGTGTGCATTGGAGTCATCAGCCTAACTCTCATCCCATCCTATGTGTAAACAAGCTGACATGGTGCAGTGTAGGAGAATGGGGTGAGAGTTGGTGCCAAGACCCAATGCACACCCCTGATGCGTGGTGAAGCCAGAAAGCGCCTCTGTTTGAATTAGTACTTGTAATATACATAGTCGGCGGTTGCCATGGAGGTGAGAGGTGGGCTGTGCCACGCCGCTGGGGG
Organism: Neoceratodus forsteri; assembly: GCA_016271365.2. NCBI lineage: Eukaryota > Metazoa > Chordata > Ceratodontiformes > Ceratodontidae > Neoceratodus > Neoceratodus forsteri. The sequence continues at coordinate 1,474,940,055 of CM057459.1, forward strand.
TGCTGGGTGGGTGGGCTGGCACAGCTGGGTGGGGCCACTAGACTACTAGGAAATGGCAAATACTTATCTATTTCTATTATGATTAAAGCTACTAGATGACTAGGATATGAATAATAATAATAATTAAATACTGATTGGGAGGACCACTAGACTACCAGGGATAAAAAGAGATATTAATAAAATACACATGGGGGCCACTAGACTACCAGGGATACAGAGATCATTATCTATATTATCATGATCAGGGGCGGAGGGAGGAACGCTTAGACTCCACGTGGATATTGAAAACGATTTTTTATTCAGATGGGCAGAATGAAGCCCCCTGAGCAAAACCCACCCTCATATAATTTTCTAGGGCACCAAGGGTTGCAAAAATCTATTTTAAAATCTGGCCATCTCGTCCCTCGCTTGCGATGCACGATCGTGATCAAAGAATCTGGCGATCAAAGATTTTGCAGGCTCGCAATCAAAGATCGTTAGCGAGCATGAATAAAGATTTTTAAAGCTCAGAACTCTATTTTTTGACCAATTTGGATAAAACCAAAGGCATGGCTTGATAGATTGGGGTCCCCTGAGTAAAAGCCATCCAAGTTTTACTTCAGAAGTGACCCCTGAGCCGAAATATTTGTGTTTTTCCGATTGGAAAATTTAAAACAACATGATGAACCTCGCGATCAAAGAATTTTAAAAATCCTCAGGGTCAAAGATTCTTGAACCACAAGGCTGCAAATTCTTTGATCGCCAGGTGGGACCAGATGGTCAGAACCCCATTCTTTGTTCATAAAACATACATATAAATTTTCCCATTCACTTATAATGGGGACTTAAAAGTGGCATAAATTTTGAATGCCTTAATATGTTTTCACCAAATGAAAAGCGACATGTTCAGCCACTAATGTTCTTTCAAACGAGCCATCTCACAGAGTGGTACCCCACACAACGGCCATGCAGGGCCACGTCCAAAATCCCAAAAGCTGCCTCCAAAAATGGATAATTTTGCATTTTTCAGCGTTTTCATATGCAAAGACCGCAAGTCCGACCGAAATACAATTTGGCAAATGAAGAGATTTACCATGCCCCACTACACATTCCAAATTTCAGTCAAATCTGTTGAACGGGTCCAAAGTTATTAACGCCTGAACTTTTGACTTTAGTATGTAAGTGACCGCTGAACCCTAACTATAGTGGCGCGACTGCGCCACTATACTATATATGTTTATATTTATATATCTATGTGTGGTGTGGTGTGAGTATTTTATGGAACGCTGATTTTCCTACTCTTACCTTTTCAGCCACGTCTTTTCAAAATCATAGTGATCTTCTTTTCCTTTTACTTTCATAACTTGCCTGATGCAAAGGTTTGCTGCCCTCACTATGGCCCCTTTTAGTTTTACCCACTGTTCATCCACTCCACCCAAATCCTACTCCCCCACCAAGGTATCTCCGAGGTACTCCCCCATCTTTGTAAAGCTGGCCCTCTTGAAATCCAGAACCCTGACCTTTTTGTGCTTGGTTTCTGCCACAGTTCTTATTTTGAACCACACCATACGTTGATCACTGGTCCTCAGGAAGCCTCCCACCGTGATGTCTGCAACACTGTTCCCACTAGAGAGTACAAGTCCAATATTGCTCTGTCATGAGGGGGTTCTCCTACTAGTTGCCTGAGAAATTCTCCCTACAGGGAGAACAGGATATCCCTGCTTGCAGCTGAAGTGGGGATGTTTCAATCGATATTCGGCAGACTAAAGTCTCCCACCAGCAGCAACTGCCCCTTATTTGATATCTTTTGGATGTTTTCCATCAGAACTGTGTCCAACTCCTCCCTCCATGCTGGACAGAGCTGTGCAGAATATAAAATCCCACTGTAGGACTGCCCACAGAATTGCCATTCTGATTCTGCAGAATTTTGGGAAATTTGCATGAAAGTTCCATGGCATTTTGCCACATTTTAAATTTCAGTTATTTTGATGTAATTGTTAATGTATGCATCCATATCATGTCAAATGTGGTATGTATGTATGTAGGTAGGTAGGTAGGTAGGTAAACGTTTTATTCCTATAATCATATGAACTAGGATATACTCAATTGAGCCGAAGCTAATTTACAATGAGGTCCTGTCAAATAATTTCACATTGTGAACAGACTTTACAATGAAGAAACAAACACACATAGAATTTCACATACACATTTTTCCAAAAGAAAACATACATATTAGACAAAATACAATTTAAAATAATAGATGTACTGCACTAACTACAACAATCCCTGACGCTAATAGCCTGCTGTCAAACCATACACTAACTTTTTGCCAGGATAACTTCCTCTTACAAGACTTAATGTCAGCTGGTATTTTATTCCATGCCATAGGGCCTCTAAAAAAGACAGAATGTCTGTCAATCTCCAACTGATACCTAGGTACAACAAACTCTGGGGCATATGAGGCTCTCAAGGAGCTTAATTTAGATCATCGAGGGATCGCTGCATCAATATATGGAGGCATGGTTCCCAACCAACATCTACACATTAAAGCAAGAAAGTGCTCCTGCCTGTATTCAGATGATTTCAGCCATTGAAGGCGATTGAATAGAAAACACTTGTATGTAAACCTATCAGATTCTAGAATAAATCTGTCTAATCTACCATAACATACATCAATCCTATCCAGATCAATTTTCTTAGCACTGGCATAAATAAAATCCCCATAATGTAAAGAGGGCAGGACCATTGAAGTACTACTTTCTCCCTAATTTCAGTGCTCATACAATGTTTAACACAATACAAAGCACCCAATGTTCTTCCTACACTGGTTACTACACTATTTATGTGAACTGCCAATTTAAAGACTTATCGAGCCACATTACTAAATATTTATATGTTTGGGTTTGAAGGATCGGTGCTCCTTCCAGGATATAGAATTTTAATGTCAAATCTTCATGCGCTAAAGAAAATGGAAAATAAAATTGACTGTGTTTTTTTAAAATTCAAAACCAAGTCACTCTCCTCAGAAAACTCTGCAGTTCATCAAATGCTTTCTGGAGCTTTATTTGAACTCCAGTTACTAAACAATCCGATGTGTAAATAATCATGTCATTGGCATACAAATGATAATGAATAGATGAATCTGAAAAATTTAAATGATTCACATAAATGTTAAACAAAATAGGGCCTAAAATTGAACCCTGGGGGACCTCCGATCCAACTACCACATTACCTGAGGTCCAGTCACCCAATGTAAGTGATTGGGTTCTTTCTGTCAGATAGGAATGCAGTCATTGCAGACTAGATCCCACAAACCCCATAGAGGCCGCTCTGGATAGGAGGACCCCATGGTTCAATGAATTGAAGGCTTTTGCTAAATTGATAAAAATTGCACCAACCGGGGTCCTCCCATCCAAAGCAGCCTGTATGTCCCCAGTAACCTTAGCCAAGGCTGTCATGGTACTAAAGGATTTCCTAAACCCTGACTGCATACCATTTAAAAGACCCTCTGTTTCCAAATATCCAGAAATCTGGGCAGCAACAATCTTTTCAAAAATCTTTGAGACCTGACATAACAAAGAACTCGGACAATAGTTGCCAACATTAGTTTTTACCACCCCCCTTAAAAATTGGAACTACTACTTTTGATTGTTTCCATGCTTTAGGAAACACCCCTGACTTAACAGAAAAATTAAACAAATATGCCAGTGGGGAAGCAATCTCTAGAGAGGCAAACTTTAGTAGATTTGAGGGAATACCATCCAGCCCTATAGCTTTTGATGTGTTCAATTTCAATAACTCCACCAGGACATTGTGTGATGAGCTCTTCATAGATGTTTACAAGCAAATAGACTTACGTCCGTAAAGCTTGCCCATTTATATCATACATTAAAACTGAAATTTATTTTCACCAAAGTGCACATCCAAGTTGTTCTTAAACTGGTTCATACTCTCACTATTAATTATTGCCCGGGATAGAGCATTCCAAGGTGTAACCACCCTCTGGCTATACCAGTGCTTTCTTATATTATATCTCCATTTAGATTGTATCAATTGCTTATTATGCCTTCTGCTGCCATATTCATCTGTTCTTGGATGAATTCCAAGTTCAGTACAGTAGTTGACATCTCCAATTTTTTTATACAATAGGCACATGTCTCTCCAAAACCTCCTATAACATAAGGAATACAAGTTAAGAGACACCTATCTATCAGGATAAGATAATGCTTTCATTCCCTGAATAGATTTAGTAAGTCTCCTCTGGGCAGATTCAATTTTAGTTATATCCTCCCTGTTTTGAGGAGACCATACCTGGATGGCATACTCCAAGCGAGGTCTGACCAGGGCTAGATAGAGTGGGATTAGAACTTTAGCCTCCCTGCTAGCAATGTAATGCAAAATACAGTTAAGGTTTTGGTTAGCTTTTTTTATCTGAGTTCTACAATGTGTGCTAAACTTGAAATCTGGACCAAATGTTACCCCTAAGTCTTTTTCTTCAATAGTACTAGTAAGTGGTAAGCTGACAAGTGTGTAGTTGTTCTGTTTGTTTGTTTTTCCCATATGCATTATTTTGCATTTCACAATGTTCAACTCTAATTTATTAGCAAAGGTCCAATCTGAAATTTTATCTAAAACATTTTGTAATTCCGATGCTTCATCATGAGTGTTAACAACTGCTCCTAACCTACAATCATCGGCAAACTTGTATAGCCAAACCTTAAAGCTATCTGATTGCAGAGAGGCTATAAAAATGTTGAACAAACAAGGTCCCAAAACTGAACCCTGAGGGACACCACTGGTAATTTTAGACCAGTTTGAAAGAGTTCCCTTAATGGTTACCCTCTGTAGTCTCCCTTGTAACAATGCTGATACCCAGTTACAAATATTAGGGTTCAAATTAATCTCTTCCATCAGTTTTAATAACTCAATATGGGGTAATTTATCGAAGGCCTTGGCAAAATCTAAATATATTACATCAACTGAATTTCCCATATCCAATTCCCTGTTAACATTTTCGTAGAAGGCCAATAAATTTGTCTGACAAGACCTGGACTTGGTGAACCCATGCTGTGATTGTTCCACCATACCATTTGCCTCCAAATGCCTTAAGATGTGATCCTTTAGTACCCCTTCCAAAATCTTCCCCATTAGTGAGGTTAGGCTAATCATCCTAAAGTTTTCTGGTTTCATCCTAGCTCCTTTTTTAAAAATAGGGACCACTAAGGCTAGTTTCCAATCCCGAGGTACAATACCTTGATCTAGGGAAGTCTGAAATACATATGTAAGAGGGGGGGGCTAAGACAGCAGCCAATTTCTTTAGTACTTGGGGATGCACATCATCTGGACCATAAAGGTAAATTTAGGACCGGTATCTCCCTTCACACTTAATTGCTCCAAATCTATCCCCTGTGTACACTTTGAACCAATTTCCTCAAAGAACTCATTAAATTTGTCCACCACTAATTGGGACAGCTGAGTTGGATGGCCCTCATTTGTAAATACATGAGACACCATTGTACCTTGTCCTTTCATGAGAAGGTTTACCATACGCCAAAAATCTTTAGGCTGATCTGAACATTTAGAATCCAAAAGCCCCTTATAATAATTTTGTTTAGAAGACCTTACTGCTTTTAGACAAAGATTACGTAACCTTTTACAGTTATCCCAATCTGATTTTTTTCCATGTTTTCTTTGCTTTGAACCAAGCTTGATTTGTAGCGTGCCTTTATTTCCTTAAGTCACTTAAAAACAGTTGACATTTTTCTGTTTCAATTGCCTAGATTTAATGGGTGCATGTCTATTATATACTTGTAAGAATTCTTGCTGAATGTAATCCCAACCATCCTCCACTGTGGATATCAATGCAATCTCCTGTCGCAAGAGATCCCAATCAATGTTACACACATCCTGCATGAAATTTGTATAATCAAATGTTTTAAAACTACGCCAAGTTGATTGTTTGTTACCTGTAAGCTTCTTAAGTTTTTTCCTATTACAAAAAAAGAACCAATGATCTGATACTGAATCAGATAAGACCCCACTGGAAGATATACTGTCTACAGAATTAGTAAAAATTAAGTCCAACAATGCAGAAGAATCTGGAGCTTCCATGTTTATTCTAGTGGGATCACAAATTATTTGAACTATACCCAAATTCACCTGTAAATCTACTAATGGATGAGAATCTTTAATACAGCCCCAATTAGTATTAAAATCACCCATCATAAGAATTTTGTGGGTAGTGTTGAACTCTAATAGGAAATCCTGGAGGCAATTAAAGGCTATATGGTCAATTTTTGAGGGACTATAAATCACCAAAATTAACATTTTTTTATGAAAAGGAATACTCAATTCTAAGACCAAAATTCTAAACCATTCAAGTCCCTACCAATTTCAACAAGTGCTAAAGGTAGATCAGATTTCCCATAAATTAAAATACCACCACTTCGCTTATTCCTGTCCAGCCTCCAAAGGTTGCACCCAAAGATACCTACCAAGTTATCCTCTTTTTTCTTATCGAGCCAGGTTTCCATAATAATAACTAACTCTGGGCTTTTTTCTATAATCCATGAGCTGATTAAATCAAATTTGGGTAACATACTCCTAGCATTGAAATGAATCAAAGTAAAATCTGAACTAATGTTGTCTGTGCTGGATGGGCCCAGGCCTCCCAACTTTAACCCATCCTGGGACCCATTCCACACAGGCAACTCAAACATTGTTGGGCCAGGGTTTGGAAGGACACCCCCACATAACATGAGGAAAACCATAATCATACATGTCAAAGCACTAATGTATTTCCATCTTGTCCTATGGGTCCTCTGACAAAATGAGATATAATCATTAAAGGTTACTTGAAGCTCAACTTATAAAAACCCAAATAGTTTACAAAGCAGCAAAATCTAAACAAGTCATTGTAACAACTTTTGGAAATTATACCAGCTGTAGTTGGAACAATGCTAATTACATCAAATCTATCAACCCCAATAGTGCAGTGTCTAGAGTATCCATGCTCCCGCATTGCATCCTGTGTCCCCTTATCTTGCCCTGGTTCCACTATTAAGTTTACCTCTCATAAGATGCCAAAGCAGTACCATAAGATGCAAATACATTTCAAACCCATTACCACAGCACTCTAACAGAGATATAACCCAATTAAACTCCAAACTTTATCATACTTTCAATAAGTTTGCTAAGCCCTCCCTTTTTACTTGTGTACTTTCTGTGGCTGAGTGGCACTCATGCCACTCACACCACTTGCACCATGGTGCTTGTGCCTTGTGGTGTGAGAGCTTTAAACAGCCCGGTGTGCCTTCTCTTTGATCCACTCCTGCATGGTCCATCTCTGGACCCCCTGCAGCATGGAGCAAAGTGCACTCAGAATCTTGATTACACAATATATACAGCTGGGACAATCACAGTTGTAGCAGGCTTCCAGTTACAATTCAAGAAGCAGCAGCATTAAAAGTTCAGGCACATGAGTATGCAGTACATTCTGTTAGCAGCAATGTTAATAGCACAGTTAATAGCAGCACTCACAAACACAAATGGGCAGCACTTTCACAAGCAGACACAGCAACATGTATTCTTCAAAGCAGCAGTTCTCCTGTCACCAGAACAGCTGTCACCTGTTGCCAGATCTTTCAGGGAACTCCAGTTGGCAAACCCATTTGATGGAAGAGCTTTAAACAGCCCTGAGCCCTCCCTTTTGATTCTCTCCTGCATGGTCTGCCTCCAGACCCCCTAAAGCACAGAGCAAAGTGCACTCACAATCTTGATTACAAGTATATACAGCTGGGACAATCACAGTTGTAGCAGGCTTCCAGTTACAATGCAAGCAGCAGTAGCAGCATTAAAATTTCAGGCACATGAGTATGCAGTACGTTCTGCTAGCAGCAATGTTAATAGCACAGTTAATAGCAGCAGTCAGAAATAAAAACGGGCAGCACTTTCACAAGCAGCATGTATTTGTCAAAGCAGCAGTTCTCCTGTTGCCAGTACAGCTCTCACCTGTCGGCAGATAGTTGTGGCACACATAAGTTATGAAATGCCAAGGGCCTGGGTTCAAATCCCAGTAGAGGTCACATATTTTCCTTCACATTTCCTTAATAATTTGCTTCACAATAGCTAACTGAACTGAGAAGAAAAATAGTTGATTTGTGTTTTTGACATGCTTAGTTGCTGGCTTACACAATACCTAGATAAGAATGTGTACATCTGAAGGGGATGACTGGTCCTGCTAATATTCTAAGGTTCTCTATAGCTCAGTTGGTTACAGTAAGATACAGAATGCCGAGGGCCTGGGTTGAAATCCTAGTTGAGGACACACACTTTCCTATCACATTTCCATCATGACATGTTGATGAAATTCCATGAAATTTTGTGAAATTTAGTCACACTTCTGCAAATTTTGAAATTTCTCATTTTTCTCAGCTCTAGTGCTGGAGGTCTGTAGATCACGCTAGTGTGAATAGTTACTTCAATCTCTGTCTCCAATGTGACCCACAATACCTCCATCCCTCCCTGTATCTGTTGCTTTAATGCTATCCCTCAATTAAAGATCCACTTCTCCACCTTTTTTATGCACTCTGCCCTTTCTGAACAGAGTATAACTTGGTTTGGCCATTGTTACAAATGCTGTCCGCAGGTCAAGCCCTCTGCTCCCACAGTGCCAACCTTGAAGTGCAATAGTGTGAAAAGGAGACATACAGGGTAACTCCTGTCTGTTCTGAGTCTGAATCACCTACCAGCCTCGAGTCCTGGGGGTCAAATGTGAACCTTATGCTAGCGCACCTTGTTAACTGACTCAGATATGTACCCTCTTTGGGAATGCAGTACAATTCTTCACCCAGTGGCACCCAGCCCGGTTTCCAAAATGTTCCCTTATGACTCAGAATGAGACCTAGGTATATTCTTACCTTTAACAAGATTAGTAACACATTCAAACCCTTAACAGCTGCCAGAATTAAACACTGGTTCAGCATTCACATGCAAAAGAAAACTGAGAAGACACAGGCAGTATTTCAAGGATAATATTGTTAACTAAAAATTGTAAAATAGGTAGAATATCAAACACAGAACAAATATATCAATAACTTACAGTCATATAAAATACATGGGAAGTTACGGAACACAAAGACGCTTACCAGAATACTTAATCATTCTTGCTTAGTTAGATGTTACCAGAGTGCCTTGTCTTGAGTCCAGAGTTAAAAAGCAATGTTTTCCTCAGATGCCTGACCATTTCAAAATTCATCTCCCCATCCCTTGGTGAGGTCACAGTTAGATCCTCCTATAACTTTAACTTTTTAGCATAAATATCCACAAGGATATATGTTATTGCTGTGAAAATCAACAACTAGCAATTTCCCAAAATAGTGTTTGTTTGTTTGTTTTATTTTTAACCAGGAAGTGGACTGGGCACAACATGCCTGACATACAACATTACAATACAAAATTACATTTACACAAAATACAAAAATTAATCACAATTGAAAACAGTATCACAATGTAATTTCTTTAACAATAATGTTTAAAATGAGATTCAGAATGTGCTTTTTGAATCAGTTCTCCAAATTCATTTAAAAATGAAGGTGCGTACCAGGAAAATGCTTTCCTGCTCATTTGTAACCTGTAAACTGGAATAACATATTGATTTAAACAATGTTGTCTTGTACCCCTACCATGAACATTTGCTACAATTAATTTAGATAAAGACAAAGGATCTCCTAAACATTTTACCTGAAAACAAAATTTACCATCATACATTTCAAATGATTAATTGGAGGAAGTATACCAAGATCCAAATAAAGCTGACAGTGATGAGTCCTAAATGGGGCATGCAAGGCAAATCTACAACTATCATTATACAAAAATTAAAATTTTGACTCAAACCAATTACAATATGCAAAAGTAATACTTCCAAACTCTAATGTTGGAAAAATAACCTGTTTAGCTATAGTATGACAAGCCTCTCCAATCAAAAATTAAATATTTCTATAAAGAAATCCAAGTTTCTGATGGATTTTTACACCCAACTTCTTTAAGTGAGAAACCATACTAAGGTTTGAATCCAGGAATAAACCTAGATATTTAACCATAGTAACCAAAGGGAGAGGATTACCACCAAATCCTACTATATGAATAGGGTAAATTTCTGAAGTCTTTTTGAAGAGCCGAACATCATAACATTTGTTTTAATTTCATTAATAACTAATTTATTTAACCAGACCCAATTAGCAAAAACATCATATTGTTTTTGAAGGGAATCATGAATTTCATAACCGTTTGTCCCTGATACCCAGAACACAGTATCATCTGCATACAATAAACTGTTTTTATTAGTAAAAGAAAAAGATAAATCATTAATAAAAATTGAAAATAAAAAGGACCTAATACTTATCCTTGAGGAACACCTGCCATTATCTCACTGGATTGAGACATATGGCTATTAACTTTAGTTCTTTGACTATGCTTTAACAAATAACTTGAAAACCAATTTAATTGGACATCCCTAATTCCTAGTTTTCTTAATTTATTTAACAGGATAGTGTGGTTTACTATATCAAAGGCATTGGCCAGGTCCATGAAGACTGCACCAGTGGCCTTATCTGCCTCTGCTGCCACCAGTACAGTATCCATGAACCCGGCCAGCGCCATAGCAGTGGATCGACCAGCTCTAATGCTGTTGATCAAAAAGTATATTTTGTTCTTGAAAATATACCTATAACTGCTGGTAAACACACTTCTCCAGCAATAAACTAATCTCAGACAACAGGGAAATAGGCCTATAATTAGACACTTTAAATCTATCACCACTTTTATAGAGAGGAACCACAATGGATTCCCTCCACAGGGTAGGGACAATACCCTGTTGCAGTAAGAGATTGAACAAAGTCATTAAAAGGCCTTGCACATAAAAGCAGAGTATTTTAATAAAGTGGATGGAATCCTATCAATCCCTCCCTCTTCACCATCCTTCAGTTTTAGTAACAATTTCAAAACCTCTGGTTCCTCTATCTTAGAAAAAGTAAAACAAGGCTGATCACTATCCCTATCAATATCACTACCCTCATCAATCTCCCGAACCAGTGTTGCTGCTATACCACTAATTTTTTTAGAAACAAAAAATTCATTAAAACTATTTGCCATAGCTAACCCATCAGAAATTAAAATACCATCTACCTTAATTCCCTTAATACCTCTGTCCTTTTGGGGATCATAAATATGTTTAAAGGAGTGCTAGAATTTTTTTTTATCTTTCAGATTTCTTATCTGTTTAAGTTTAAAAAAACGTGCTTTAGCCTCAAAAATTTCCTTTTCAACTTCATTCCTGCAAGTCTTGTATAACCTCAGAGAATCAACATCACTAACCTTTAGATAATATTTTCTTTTATTTTCCCTATGTTTAATCAAACTACAAAGTTCTTTATTTAACCATGCAGAAAATTTACCCTTCATCCTCCATTTTGTTACTGGGGTATGCTTATTAAATAAGCTGACTATGTAATTTGTAAACTGAACTACTTTATAATCAAGAACAGATGAATCCATTACTTTATTTGAGTCAGTTATTTTCAATTATTTACCTAAAAGGTTCCACATTGAGTCTATTAATACTCCTTTTATAAATAAAATTTGGAGGAACAGTTTGCCTAACCATTTTTCGTACACAAAATATAGGACAATGGTCAGAGATAGAATCAAACAAAACATTGAAATTACACAAATTACCCAGACGATTTGTCATGATCCAATCAATGATAGAATGATTATTTGTCCTGTAATTAAATCAAGTGGGAACCTCAACTAACTAGACAAAACAAAAGGTATTCATTTGAGTTTTTAATTTTACAACCTCACCTTCTTGCCCCCAATCAGAATTAGCATCTCCCATAATAATATGTTCCCTTCTGTTCTGATGGATTCTGGTCCAAACATTAAAAATTGGATAATTAACCAATTTAAATTTTGGAGGGCAATAGAAACTAGTACAATATAAATGTTTACATCCTGACACACTCAATTGATCTTAACAGTTAAATAGTCAATATAATTATTCAAAAGGCCTCTGGCAACAACCTCAGCAATAATATCCTCCTTGATATACAACATTACCCCCCAATTTGTTCCCTTCTCTATCTTGCCTATAAATTGAATAACCATTTACCATAATGTGACTTGAAGGAATGTGTGGTTTTAACCATGTTTCAGTTAGTCCAACTATATCATAGTTGCTCTCCTCTATCCATACCCTCAGTTCATCTAAATGAGGTTGAAGACTCCTTATACTCAATGAAACTAATTGCAAACCCTTTATCTGATTTCTCGCTAAAAGGTCCTGAGTAATTAATGGGCCTGGATTAATCTGTATATCCCCAGCTAAAATCAGTAACAGTATTAGACAAAAACAATTTATTTTACTATTTTTTTACTTTTAAAACAGTACCAGGTCTTAAGCCAGTCACCTGATTCCCTTTGTGCAACACATACCAAGTAACAGACATTGCAGCAGATGGGGTATTTGCTTTAAATTCATTAGAGATGCATTGCTGTATCCCATCCGAATATTTCACTTGTTGATAAAACTCACCCTAACAATTAAATTTCATGTTAGTAAATTTCCCTGGTTTTATCATATCCCACCCAGGATGGAGATCCTCTTCTCTTCAACCCAAAGTTAAAATGATCCAAGCACATTATACTCATAAAACTAAACCCATCTTTACACTATTCTGGGCCATACTTTATCTAAAGTTTACCTTTTTGTGCAAAAGAGCTGTAAGGGATAGTCTTAGTCAATACCAAATTTCCTACTCTGAGTTGTGCTTGTGCCACTCAAATGCTCGCGCTAATGATCATGCTTGTGAGTGGCATGGGCAATTTAACTGCAAAGCCCCCTTCCCCCTCTGTCAGTTACCGGCAGCTGATTGGTGCAGTCCTCCACACACCGGTTATGCACTGAACCTGAAAATTGCTGTTCCACACAGGGACTCTGCAGTAGTAGCTTAGGTTCTCACAAAAGCACACAGTCCATTCAGATATAAATGCAGAACTGCTCTTCACACACAAACTGGCAGGAAGGACCTGCTGATAGCTCACTATCTCTTTGATCAAACATTTCTCTTTGATCTGTCTGCTGGTTTCCTGCTTTGCAAGAATGATCTTAGGTTTACAACTGCTAAAAAGGTTCTATGACCAAATGGTCTCTTCCTGCAGGAATCATAACATTTTATGAGGTTCTATCTCCTGGCAGATGGCCAGAGCCCTTGGTTAAACAAAACAGGAAACCTTTGATTCAGTTTTACCTTAGCCAACTTTTCTAACAACCAGCTGCCTTAACACTGTCACATCTGAGGTCAAAGGTCAATTATCACTGCTAGGCTGTTTTCTTGTCTAAGCAGATCTTCACATACCATATATTTATATTACAAATATTATACAATTGATAATATTAGAGGGTTTATCAAGTTACACTCCTCCCTCCTTAGACTGAATTTGGGGGATCTATTTCAGCATGGGATGAGTTCCCCATATTCAGTTCACATCTCAAACTGATGGGATAAACCATCAATATTTTCATTCACTGACTCAGCCCTGTGTGAGACAGTCATGTCATACCCTTACAAGGCAAGGCTCCATCTTAATAGTCTACCATTCATTTTACCCATTTGTGCCAGCCAAACCAGGGGGTTATGGTCAGTTTGTACCTCAAAATGCTGCCCATATAGGTATGGATCTAACTTCTTTAGTGCCCACACCATGGCAAGACACTCTTTTTTCACAGTAGAGTAAGCCTACTCCCTGGGAAGTAACTTTTTAATGAGGTACACTATGGGGAGATATTTCCCTTGGTTGGATGTCTGACTCAGCCCTGCCCCAATACCCACATCTGAGGCATCAGTCTGGACTACAAAGAGTGTGCTATAGTCTGGACTTGTCAATACAGGAACACTGCACAGTGCCTCTTTCAGTCTGTAAAGGCTTGTTCACAGGCTGGTTCCAAGGTAACTTTCTTAGGCATCCTTTTCTTTAACAGGCCAGATAGGGTAGCAGCCAGGGCATTTTGATTTGGTACAAATTTCCTATAGTACTGTGCTGTCCCCAGAAAACTCCTGACCTGCTTCTGTGTTTCTGTTCTGGGCCATGCCTTGATTGCCTCTATTTTCACTTGATTTGGATGGCTTGGGAGCTGTCCCCGGCCTACAATGTGCCCAAGGTATGCCACCTCAGCCATGGCCACCTGGCACTTCTCAGCTTTTACAGTGAGTTCAGCCCTCTGTATCCTGCCTAGCACTTCTGTAAGGTGGGACAGGTGTTCCTCCCAGCTGGCACTAAAGATGGCAATGTCATCCAGGTAAGTTACATTGTACTTCTCAGCACCATTTAACACCTGATTCATCAACCTTTGTAAAGTGGTGGGGCATTCTTCATTCCGGAAGGCATTGCTTTAAATTCAAATAACCCTATCGGAGTGATGAAGACTGACATTTTCCTAGCTGTGGCAGTTAACGCCACCTGCCAATATCACTTTGTTAGGTCAATAGTTGTAAGGTATGTCGCCCTTCCCAACTTTTCCAGGAGTTTGTCTGTCCATGGCATTGGGTGGTCATCTGACTTTGTGACTGCACTGAGTCCACGATAGTCCACACAAAAATGAGTAAAGCCATCTGGCTTGGTGTAACAAGCTGGGAAGCGGGGTGAGACCCGCAGTTACGTAATTTAGTATTATACTTACAAATAGTTATAAAAGACCTAGACAACAGCCTCAGAGAGAAAATTTTATTTATTTTAAGAGTGCCCTGCCGTCTGGTTACATTGGATGATGGTACTTCTCTCTATTTGCTGCTACGCAGAGCATCTGCTTATATAGCATAGTTACAAGTCAGAAACAGCATAAACTGCAATTTTTGTTTAGACATTCAGTCATAATATTACACATCATATTTCATCACTAGTTACTGGCTAGGTTGACTAATACATACTGTAGGTTTGCTTGCTATCTCTTACATACAATGTAAGTTCCTTATTTCATGTCTGCGTTTTGTTTTTGCAATCTATCTTGTAGATTTGTAACTTGATACTATCTGTATCAGCAATTCTTTTTATAACCTTTAAAATGTCAATTTCATATTATGCCTGAAGATGGAAGCATTGTCTTATTAGCAGCATTGTTTTATAGCATTGCACTGAGATACTGTCAAACTAATCCATTTAGGTATTTTCTTAGTAAAATCTTGGTAACTGTAAGGATACAGCACTGAATGTCTTTTAGTGTTAACCAGTAAATTAAAAGGGTGTTTATTTCCCAGCATGCACTAATAGGTAATCACAAACAAACACCACTACTAGATCTCTGTTATACTTGCTTTCCTTGATTGTGCATTGTGTGAAAGTGTACCTTAAAAGCTTTTTGAGTCAGGTGCTGTCATGGTTCCCCATGACCCCCCTGGCACTATATTCACCCTATAAGGTTTCCTGGCCCAGATTGTGCCACAACTCCTAATGGCTCAGCTGGCACAGGTTAATCTTACTGGGCTGGCCAATTCAAGGTCACATAATCTGTATGCCATCACAGCTCCCTGTGACTTACATACTGCCAACTCACCTTTTTTTTGCAGTTTGTTTAAACCAATACAAGTACTAGTGGGTAATATCAGCAATTACCAGCAGCAACATGCTGTGAAACCTGAAGATTGGGCAGCTGCCAGGTTGCTCTGGCCTGTCCCCATAAGCTCCTTCAGCCTTTCCCTAAACCTAAGGACATAATCCACTATGCGAGTTCCCTGGGTGATGTGCTTGACTTCCCAGTCCTCCCAGATCAAGTATAGAGGCCCACGTACACTGTGTCCATATAAGAGCTTGAAGAGGAAAAACCCTGTTGACTCTTGGGGCACCTCCCTGTATGCAAACAACAGGTGGGGAAGGAATTTCTCCTAGTCCCTCCCATGCTGTTCAGCAAATGCTTGGAACATTGACTTAAGGGTACCATTGAATCTTTCCACCAGACCATTGGTTTGTAGGTGATAAGGTGTCGTGCATCTCTACACCACTCCACACTTCTCCCACAAACATTTCATCAGGTCCAACATGAAGGAACCCCCTTAATAAGTGATAACCTCCTATGCAAACCCAACACAGGAAAAATCCTTAGTAAGGCATCTGCCACTTTGTGTGTCCTCAGTGAGGGTAGGGTGACTGCCTCTGGGTACCGGGTGGCTAATCCACCACAGTCAGGATGAATCTCTTCCCTGAGGAGCTGGGGGTATTTAAAGGCCCCACAATATCCATTCCCACCCTCTGGAATGACTCCTCCACTATGGGCAAGGGAATTAGGGTGGCTTGGGTTCTCTTACCTGCCTTCCCTATTTCTTGGCACTGGTGATAAGACCTGCAACACTCTTTCACCTGCTGGGTGAAGTTGGGCCAATAGAAATTCTGGGCCAATTTGCTGCATAGTACACTTGATTCCCAGATGACTAGACATGAGAATATCATGTACAGTCTTGAGCAACAGATCACAGTACCCCTGAGGAATGAGAAGCTGTCTGTCCATCTCCTCTTCCTCTGTCTTAGCATCCTGCATATACAGCAGTCCATTGTCCCAATAAAATTCATGTTTCCCATCACCTTCCTGTGCTCTGTCAGAGTCTGCCAAGCCCTCAGCTTCTTTAAACTAGGGTCACTTTTCTGAGCAGCTGCAAACGCCTTACACATTTTCAAGGCATAGGACAGGTCCCCTTCAGTGTCTGCAGTAGGGTCCCTAGCACTAGCATCAGGGCATTCAGGATCACTGCCATCCCTAACCTTCTGACTATGGGTCACACCTTCTTCCTCAGAGTAACCCTCTGTAGCTGTTCTGTTAATTGCTACCTGGGGAATTTCTACCCCCTTTTCATTATCCTCCATATCGGGAGACACAGGCTGGGGAACCAGCCTCCTAGTGGTTTCCACAGGGGCTTCTATGGGGTCCAGGGAACTACAATTTTCCTTTGCCACTTGGCTGCAGGTAACTGCACACACTATCCCCTGTTTGAGATTGTTGCCAATAATTACATAGACAGTCAAAGTTTCTGCTATGGCAACTTTTGCACAGTCCCCCCGTCTCACCCCAATCTAGGAGAACACTAGCGAGTGGCAATGTTTTTTCCTCCCCAGTGAATCCTTGTACGGTCACAAATTGATCAGGTATAAGCTGATCAGGCTAGGCCAAATCCCTTTTTACCAAAGTCAGGAATGCCCCCGTGTCCCTTAAACCATGTGTCTACTGCATTCACAGTGATTGGGTGTATGTGTTCCCTCATGTTTACTGGCATGCTTTCAGGGACAAACAACCCACTTCTTTCCTAGCACCACTTGGTGCACTGCTTGCCCTTTTGAGACACTGCCTTGCAGTACATCCAGTTTCTTTGCAAAGCCAACATTCATTTCTTTTCTCAGGTAAATCTTTTCTTTGTAACCTGGGGCTACCTGGTTTCAGTGGAGGCAGGGCGGGTTTTAGCTGCCCTGAAGGTGCACTTTTCTCTATTTGCACTGCCATGCCCACCCCATTCGCTATCAGATCAGGTCTGCTTCTGGCATAGCGATCTGAGAGTTCATCAGCCTTTTGCACTGTTTTTGGATCTTGGTCCTCCAGCCAGGTTTTCAGCTTTGCTAGGCATACCCCAAAAAACTGCTATAACAGTAAAACATTTTCAATTTTTTCCACAGAGTTTGCTTCAATTCTTTTCCACCAATGTTTTAAAAACTGACATTGTTTAGTGGCTAGCTCCCCATAGCTCATGTCAGGGTTTCTCCTGAGCTTACGGAATTTAACTCTGTATGTCTCTGCTGTTAGCTCATATTATTTTTAAAAGTACAGCTTTAAGTTTTTTTTTTATTTCTTTTTATTAGTTGGATGTGACAACAATATCTAGTACAGTCATTATTGTCTTAGTATGATATTTAGATTATTTACAATATATCTGTATATGATTCACAAAAGTAAGTTTAGACAAATTATCTTATTAAGGTACCTCCATTACAATGTGACTGAGCTTTTTAATTTACAGACATTCAACCCCCTCCAGCTCATTGCAATGTATGTTCTTTCATGTGACAAGAAGTTAGTATTACAAATGTGAGGGTTGCACTAGGACATTACCCAACACCAAGTCTCCCCTTACACCTGTAAAATTGTTAAATAAAACATGTCAAGGAATAAAATCTGGATTGTGCCTAGATATATACATCACCCAAGGCCTCCATAACACCTCATTCACAGGGAGCTTGCTATGAAGTTTAGCCATAAGAAATTCCATATAATAAATATCTGCAACCACCCCCTCCAGTCTTTAACAGTGGGAACTACTGGGGACATCCAGTGCCTTGTTATGGCCTTTTTGGCTGCCAAAATATAAATAGGTAACTAGATTCAGTACCAAGATGGTTTATGAGGGGGAAATAAAGACAGCAGGACCATCTTGGCAGTAAACTCAACTACCTCTCCCAGGCAGTCTGACACCTCCTGTTGTAATGAGCACCAATAAAGTGTCAACAGTGGCACATCCATAAAACATGGCCAAGATTGGTGTGTGAACATGCACATTTCCACCAATGCCTGCCATGGGAGGAAGGGAGGTAATTGGTAAGGATGGCCGTTGAGCAAAAAAACCTGCTATGTCATTTCCAGGTTATTCACGCCATATAGTAGAATGAGTTATCTTGCAGGCTAATGGGGATGTTCTCAACCAATCCTGTTCTGAAATTTCTAAATCAAGATCCTGACACCAGCTCTTTAAAATTGAAATTGAAGAATCACCCATCCCTCCCAAAGAAATTTGTATAGGTGTCCCACTTGGTGTCCCCATATGTAATCATTGATAGTATCCTCAAGGTATTTCCAAAATAATAGAATGGAATCTGGCAACTTAGGTATTATATCCCTCTATCACAGGAGGTAGTTTTTGACCTGCATTATATCTATATAGGTCACTATCTAATAGGACTTATGTTGTTTGAAGGGTTTCAAATGGAATAATGTCTCCTGGGAAAGAAATTGCTTACAAAATTAGAGCCCCACTCTTCTCCATTTTGTAAAGGTCTGATATGTGGCAGCGGGGAAAAATATGGCATCCTCTGAAATATGTGTATAAAAGAAAAAACGTTCCCTGAAGCCCTTTTGTGTTCTCTGCCTATACCATAATTTTAAAATTTGGGCTGTAAAAGGTGTAAAATCCAGCAGGGGAGGAGTCTTAGTTACCGAGGCCAAAGCTACCCTTGTTATGTCATAAAGATAATTTAAAGCAAATTCTAAATCTTTCCAGGGTGCCTCATGAGTTGGAGACAACCATAAGGACAATATTTTAAAAAAGGCTACAAGAGCATCAAGTCTCAAATTAGGTAGGTTGGCTCCACCTTGGGAAGTTGGGAGTTGCGATAAAGACAGCCTGATCCTAGGCCTCTGGCCATTCCAGATAAAATTCCACATAGTTTTGTCCCATGATTTAAAATAAATGGTGGAAGGAAAGGTAGGAATATTCTGAAATAAGTACAATAGTTTTGGCAAAATGATCATACGAATGGTCTCGATTCTTTGGAAAAAAATTTATAGGCAACGTTGACCAACAGAATTAGTCTGCCTGAATTTGAACCGATAAAGGTTCGTAATTCAGTAACTCCAAGTCGTTACAGACCCACTCAGCAGGTCAAGCCCTATGCTCCCACAGTGCCAACCTCTGAGCACAGTCTTGTGAACAGTTAACAGAACAGGGTAACCCTCCTGTCTGTTTTGTGGGTTTGAATCAAACTTTGGTCTCACGTCTTGGGGGGATTCAAACTACAAACCTCTTGTTAGCGTACCCAATGTACAGGCTTAGATAATTCTGTCTTCGGAGGGCCAGATATCTTTTGCCTATGGGCACCTAACCAGGCGTACAAAATGAACCCTCAAAACTCTATGAAAGACCTAAGAATAAACTCTTACCTTTTCCAGTTTGGTAAACCAGTAAGCTATGCCCAGTATCAGCTTTAACCATATATGCTTCACTTTGCAAAGAAAAGAATTTCAAAAGGCACACCAAGTAGTCTCAACATTGAGATGTTTACTTAAACATAGATAAAAATGTAAAATGTAAATACAGAACCATATATCACAAACATACAAATCACTTAAACAAACAGGTTTAAAAGTGCAGACAAAATCTCCTATCACAGTACAGAATCATCTGTTCTAAGGCATTCTTATTTCACAGTGCTGTAAATGTTTCTTTTTCAGAGTTCAAACATTTGTGTGAGTGAAGGAAAACAGAATACTGTTTAAAAAACTGTCTTTGCCAACCCCTTTGTGTGAGGTCAACTAGCTCCTCCTCTGTTTATTAAAAATCATACACCCATGATGTTTTATCATTTTAGAAGGTAAGTTAATTAAGGTTACATCAGCAGAAACTCCTTTCCCCATGGGACTTCTCCAATCATGTCTGTAAAACTCCTTTCATCTGTGAGCAGTATCCTCTCTCACACACAGACATCAAAGCATTTATGATTTCACACCAGTGTGCCATAACCTGCTCTTCTTCCTCTAAATATTATAAAAGTATATGATTCAAGCCTAGCAGCTGGCAAGCTACAATAAAGCTAGATAAACAGGATATCCTCAAGTCAAGCCTCTTCCAGTCTGTAATTATCTCATGGCCTTCCAGGTAACATCTTGTATCTAAAACCTGGGTGGGTGTCATTTCACATGCTGTCTCAGCATCTCTCATGAGAGACAGTCAATAACACATTTTTATATTTCAAAATCATAGAGCACTCAGAACTGGCTGTTCACGCTGCAATTCTTCCCACCTAGACTGAATTTGGGGGCTCTATCCCTTGCATGGGATAAGCTTCCCAAACCAGTTCACTCCTCAAAGAGTAGAGACAGGCCATCTGAGTGCTGGTTTTTGGCTCCAGTCCTTTTACAATTGTCAGATCATACCCTTGCAAAGTAAGACTCCATCTTAGCAATCTACCATTGCTTTTCCCCATCTGCGTCAGCCAAACCAGGGGGTTGCGTTCAGTCTGCACCACAAAATGCCTGCCATACAAGTATGGTTCCAGCACCTCTAGGGCCCACACTATGGCAATACATTCTTTTTCCACCATAGAGTATGCCTGCTCCCTGGAATGTAACTTCCTACTCAGGTACACTACTGGGTGATCTCTTCCTTGGCTGGATGTCTGACTCAGTACTGCCCCAATAGCCATGTCTGAGGCATCAGTCTGGACTATAAAGGGTTTGCTATAGTCAGGACTTGTCAAAACAGGAGCACTGCACAGTGCCTCCTTCAGTCTGGTAAAGGCTTTCTCACAGGCTGGGTTCCAGGTAATTTTTTTTTGGCATCTTTTTCTTTGTCAGGTCAGATAGGGGTGCAACCAGGACACTGTAATTAGGTACAAATTTTCTATAGTACCCTGCTGTCCCAAGAAAACTCCTGACCTGCTTTTGCATTTCTGGTCTGGGCCATGCCTGAATTACCTCTATTTTATTTGGTTAGGATGGAGCTGTCCCCAGCCTACCACATTCCCAAGGTATGCCACCTCTCCCATGACCACCTGGCATTTTTTGGCTTTGATAGTGAGCCCGGCCCTCTATATCCTGCCCAGCACTTCCCTAAGGTGGGAAGGGTGTTCCTCCCAGCTGGCACTAAAGATGGCAATGTCATCCAGGTACGCCACAAAATAGTCCTCAGCTCCATTTAACACCTGGTTCACCAACCTTTAGAAAGTGGCCGGGGTGTTCTTCATTCCACAAAAGGCATTACTTTAAATTCAAATAAGCCTATCGGAGTGATGAAGGTAGACCTCTCCCTAGGTCTGTCTGTCAACTCTACCTGCCAATACCCTTTGGTCAGGTCAATGGTCATAAGGTAGGTCGCCCCCTCCCAACTTGTCCAGGAGTTCATCCATTTGGGGCATCAGGTGGGTGTCTGACTTCATGGCTGCATTCATTCCCTGATAGTCCACACAGAAGTGAGTTGAGCCATCTGGCTTGGGCACAATGACTATGGGTGATGCCCAGGGGCTGTGGGATCTCTGGATTACCCCTAAATCCTGCATCTCCTCCACTTCCCTCCTAATGTCCTTTTGGACAGCCTCTGACACCCGATAAGCTGTTCACTGTATGGGTGTCTGTGTCCCTGTCTCCACATCATGAGTCATTAAGGGGGTTAGGTCAGGCTTGGTGCTAAACAATGGGGCAAAGTCTGCTAAAACCTCCCTTACTTTCTGGATCTGATCCAGGGTCAGCTGGGGAGACAATTTAATTGCCTCCACAGGAGACTCCCACTTACTTTCCTCCAGCAAGTCCAGAAGGGGGTCTCCTTTGTCCATCCCCTTCCCAGGACTACACACTGCAAACACCATGTCCACCCTATTTGCATATGACTTTATCATGTTGACATGGTACATCCTGTCTGTCTGTCTTTGGTCAGGTAACTCTACAATATAGTTCACACCATTTACCTTCCTAACCACTTTGTACGGTCCTTCCCACTCAGCCTGCAGCTTGACTTTTCAGACTGGAATAAGGACCATGACTTCCTGGCCCACCATGTATGAGCGAGCTCTGACTCTGCGGTTGTACCACACTTTTTGTTTCTGTTGGGCAGCTGCCAGGTTGTTCTGGGTGGTCCCCATAAGCCCCTTCAACCTTTCACTAAACCTAAGCAGATAATCCACAATGGGAGTTCCCTGGGTGGTGTGCTTGCCTTCCCAGTCCTCCCAGATCAAGTCTAGGGGCCCACATACCCAGCGTCCATATAAGAGTTTGAAGGGGAAAATCCTGTCAACTCTTGGGGCACCTCCCTGTATGTAAACAACAGATGGGGAAGGTATTTCTCCCAGTCCCTCCCATGCTGTTCAGCAGACACCCAGAGCATTGACTTCAGGGTACCAATGAAGCTTTCCACAATCCCATTGGCTTGTTTGTAATACGGTGTCGTGCATTTCTGCACCACCCACACTTCTCCCATAAACATTTCATCAGGTCCAACATGAAGGAACCCCCTTGATTGGTGATTACCTCCTGTGGAAACCCAACATGGGAAAAAATCCCAAGTAAGGCATCTGCCACTTTGTCTGTCCTCAGTGAGGATGGGGCGACTGCCTCTGGGTACTGGGTGGCATAATCCACCACAGTCAGGATGAATCTCTTCCCTGAGGAGCTGGGGGTATTTAAAGGCTCCACAGTATCCATTCCCACCCTCTGGAATGGCTCCTCCACTATGGGTAATGGAATCAGGGTGGCTTGGTATTTTTTGCCTACCTTCTCTATTTCTTGGCACTGGTGACAAGACCTGCAATACTCCTTCACCTGCTGGGTAAAGTTAGGCTAGTAGAAATTCTGGCCAATCACTGCATAGTGCACGTGATTCCCTAATGACCAAACAAGGGAATATCATGTGCAATCTTGAGCAACTGCTCACAGTACCCCTGGGGAATGACAAGCTGCCTGCCTAGCATCCCTCCTTCTGTCTGTACAGCCTGGGTATACAGTAAGTCCATTTTTCCAATGAACCTTATGTCTATCGTCACCTCCCTGTGCTCCGTCAGAGTCTGCCCAAACCCTCAGCTTCTCTAAACTAAGGTCACTTCTCTGAGCAGCTGCAAACCCTAACACATTCCCAAGGCATAGGACAGGTCCCCTTCAGTCACTGAACTAGGGTCCCTAGCACTAGCATCAGAGCACTCAGGATCACTTTCAATCCTAACCCTCTGACAATGGGTCACCCCTTCCTCTTCAGAGTAACCTTCCATAGCTGTGTGATTACTTGCTACTGGGGAAATTTCTACCCCTTTTTATCAGTCTCTGTATCAGGAGACACAGGCTGGGGAACCAGCCTCCCAGTGGTTTCCACAATCTGGAATGTATCGCCCTTTAAGGGGAGTTAACCCAGAGGGCCTACTAGATTGTGTAGATACTATCTGTCAGATCATTGCTGAAATTGTTTGGAAATCTCTGGAGCAGGGGGTCTTCCCGATCCCCTATAGGAGGTGGTCGTTTGACCACTCCTGAAAAAACCTTCACTGAATCCGAACTGCCCAGCTAACTACAGACCTGTCTCTAACCTGCCCTTTCTGGGCAAGGTTATTGAAAAGGTGGTTGCACTACAACTGGATGACCACCTTACAAATCACAATATCTATGATACTCTTCAATCAGGATTTAGAAAAATACATAGTACTGAGACTGCCCTTGTCCAGGTTCTAAATGATCTTCTGATAGCGAGAGATTGAAAGGCTCATATTATTCTAGTCCTTCTTGATCTCTCTGCAGCATTTGATACTGTGGACCATGGTGTGCTTCTGGAGTGCCTGCGGCTCTATTGCAGACTATCTGGTACAGTTCTGCAATGGTTTTGATCCTTCCTCACAGGGTGGAGACAGAGGGTTGTCACCGGAATTTATTCCTCTGATACCATCCTCCTGCCCTGTGGGGTCCCGCAAGGTTTCATGTTGGCACCCATGTTGTTTGCTGTCTATATGCTGCCATTGGGAGACATTATTAGGTGATACAGTTTGGGTTTTCGCTGCTATGCAGATGGCACCCAGCTGTATCTGTCCTTTAGTCCTGGACAGGAAGATACAGTCTCTGTACTTAACAGCTGTCTATCTGAGATCAAGGATTGGATGAGTGCCAGCTGGCTGAGGTTAAACCCAGATAAGACTGAGGTGTTGGTGGTGGACCCAGGTCACCTTGAGGTGGGTTATAGGGCTGGGCTTCCTTCGGGCATATGGATTGATGGTGCCCAGCTCCCAACTTCAGACCGGGTGCTTAACCTGGGCATTATTATTGACGACGGTTTGACCCTGAAATCTCAGGTGTCATCCACTGTCAAATCCTCCTTTTACCATCTTAGGAATATCGCTCGGGTAAAACACCTAGTGTCCATGCCTTTGTTATCGCTCGCCTTGATTACTGCAATGTTCTGTACCTAGGGCTAGCGGGGGTTGATATCTGCCGCTTGCAGCTGGTGCAGAACGCAGCAGCCAGGCTTTTGACTGGGACATCTATGAGAAGTCATATTACGCCTGTGCTGCGCGAACTGCACTGGCTGCCGGTTCAGTGGCAGATCACCTTCAAGGTCGGGTTACTAACCTACAAAGCCCTACATGAACAGGGACTGCAGTATCTTCAAGATCTCCTTATTCCCTACTGTCCCTCTCGCTCACTCAGATCCGCCGACGAGAGATTGCTAGAGATTCCCAGGATTCATTTAAAAACATCTGGGGCACGGGCATTTTCCTACGCTACCCCCACCCTGTGGAATTCTCTACCTTGTCGGATACGAAGCTGCCTGACCATCGAGAGTTTTAAGTTGGAATTAAAAGCTTATTTATTCTTAAAAGCATATGGAGAGTGATTTTATTGTGATTGTACTGTTACTATTGTTGTTGATGTTATAAGTTTGTAAATTCTAATTGCCTGTCCATTTGTACAGCGCTTTGGTTTTGAAAAGCGCTTAAAAATAAATTTTTACTTACTTACTTGCTTACAATGGCTTCCATGGGGTTCAAGGAATTACAATTTTCCCTTGCCGCTTGACTATTGGTAGCAGCACATACCATCACCTGTTGGAGATTGTTACCCAGGATCACATCCATTGCTAATGTTTTGGCTACAGCCACCTGTTGCACAGTTCCCCCTGTTCCACCACAGTCCAGGAGAATACTTGCCAGTGGCAATGTTTTCTCTTCACCAGTGAACCCTTGTACAGTGACGTAATTATTGGGTATAAGCTGACCAGGCTGTACCAGTTCCCCTATCACCAATGTCAGGGATGCCCCTGTGTCCCTTAACCCCTGTGTCTGTACACCATTCACCATGACTGGGTACATGTGTACCCTCATGTTCACTGGCATGCTTCCAGGGACACACAAACAACCCACTTCTCTCCTAGTACTATTCTGTGTATTATTGCTTGCCATTTTGGGACACTGTCTGGCAATATGCCCAGTTTCTTTACACAACCAACATTCATTCTTTTTGTCAGAAACATCTTTTCTCTGAAACCTGGGGCTAACTGGTTTCAGTGGAGGTTGTGAGGGTTTTAGCTGCCCTGAAGGCATGCTTTTCCCTTTCTGTGCTGCCACACCCACCCAATTCACTCTCAGAGCAGGTCTGCTCTTGGCATATCAGTCCAAAAGTTCCACAGCCTCTTGCACTGTGTTGGGATCTCGGTCCTCTAGCCAGGTTTTTAGCTCTGCTGGGCATACCCAGTAAAATTGTTCTAACATAATCACATTTTCATTTTTATCAACATAGTTTGCCTCAATTCCTTCCCACCAACATTTTAAAAACTGACATTGTTTCATGGCTAGCTCCTCGTAGATCATATTAGGGCTACTCCTGAGCTTACAGAATTTAGCTCTGTATGATTCAGCAGTTAAATTTTTTTAACAATGCAGCTTTAACTTTGCTGTAATCATTACTGTCCTCATTGTCCATTTGACCCAATACATCCCGAGCTTTCCCGGTAAGTAGCGGGGATAGCTGGAAGCTCCAGGACTCTCTAGGAATTTTAGCCCGAATACCAACTTTTTCAAAAGAAATTAAAAAGGCATCCATATCCTCCCCCTCTTTAAATTCAGCTATCAATTTGGAGTTCAATTTTTAACCCAGTACTGCAGTCCGAGTTAAACCCAAGCCACTTACCTGCTCTGGTGCTGCTAGTTGGAGTCATAGCTTTTCCAGTTCATGTTGCCTCTGGCACTCCTGCTCCTCAAAGTCTGCATCTCAGCATTCTCACTCTGCCTCACGGTCCGTCTCCCGCTGTTCATGGTCCCTCTCCCTCTGGAACTCCAGCTTCATTCTGCGCAACTCAATTTGCAGCCTTCTGGATCCAGAACACTTGTGACCTTCCCCTGCTGCTGTGGCCCTTCACTGACAGTGGCCCTGCTGTCCACCTCATCGGATCTGAACACTGCACTGTCCTCTAGCCCTGCCACACTCGAGGTTTGGTCCTTTTCAGTAACCGTCTGTGACTCGCTGCTCGGTGTCTGCTACCATCAGGGCATCTACAAGGTTCTGCTTGGTGGTTTTCACCTTGAATGGGACTCCTCTGTCCCTGCACAACTGCTTTAGGTAGTCTACAGTGTGCCTGCTGTAGTTGGAAGCCATCGGCTACTCTGACTTGCACTTTAGAAAAAAAATGGGTAGGAACTTAACTGTACGCCAAGTGATATAGTTCTGTCTCCTTTTTAAAAAATAAATCACTGCCTTTTTCTTTCTTTGCAAGTGAGCTGATGGTCTCAAGCTGACACACTGAACAACAAAAGCTTGCAATACCAAAATTATTGCACCGCTGCCAACCAATCTGTCACAAACCCACTCAGCAGGTCAGGCCCTCTGCTCCCACGGTGCCAACCTACGAGTGCAGTCTTGCGAACAGTTAACAGAACAGGGTAACCCTCCTGTCTGTTTTGTGGGTTTGAATCCAACTTTGGTCCCAAGTCTTTGAGGGATTCAAACTGTGAACCTCTTGTTAGGGTACCCAATGTACAGGCTCAGATAATTCTGTCTTTGGGGGGCCAGATGTCTTTTGCCTATGGGCACCTAACCGGGTGTACAAAATTAACCCTTAAAACTCTATGAAAGACCCAAGAATAAACTCTTACCTTTTCCAGTTTGGTAAATCAGTAAGATATGCCCAGTATCAGCTTTAACCATATATGCTTCACTTTGCAAAGAAAATAATTTCAAAAGGCATACCAAGTAGTCTCAAAATTGAGATGTTTACTTAAACATAGATAAAAATGTAAAATGTAAATACAAAATCATATACCACAAACATACAAATCACTTAAACAAAACAGGTTTAAAAGTGCAGGCAAAATCTCCTACCACAGTACTCTTAGAATTGTCTGTTCTAAGGTATTCTTATCTCACAGTACTGTAGATGTTTCTTTTTCAGAGTCCAAACATTTGTGTGAGTGAAGCAAAACAGAATACTGTTTAAAAAATTGTCTTTGCCAACCCTTTTGCATGCGGTCACCTAGCTCCTCCTCTGTTTATTAAAAATCATACACCCATGATGTTCTATCATTTTAGAAGGCAAGTTAATTAAGGTTACATCAGCAGAAACTTATTTCCCCATAAGACTTCCCCAATCATGTCTGTAAATCTCCTTTCATCTATGAGCAGTATCCTCTCTCACACAGACATCAAAGCATTTATGATTTCACACCAGTGTGCCATAATCTGCTCTTCTTCCTCTAAATGTTATAAAGTTTATGATTTCAAGCCTAGCCACTGGCAAGCTACACTAAAGCTAGATAAACATGATGCCCTCAAATCAGGCCTCTTCCTGCCTATAATTATCTCATGGCCTTCCAGGTAACATCTTGTATCTAAAACCTGGGTGTGTGTGTGTGTGTGTGTCATTTCACATGCTGTCTCAGCATCTCTCATGAGAGACATTCAATAACACATTTTTATATTTCAAAATCATAGAGTACTCAGAACTGACTGTCCACGTCACACAAGTTATTTAGGTTCCTGGGAATAGTAATTCCCAAATATTTGAACTTTGTTCAATGCTATTTTATGGGATATTTATTTTTAAGAAATTGGGAGGGGGTTAAAAATAATGGGAGAAGATCTGTTTTAGCTACATTTAACTGAACACCCGATACTTCTGTGAAGCGTTCTTGAGTTTCCCACAGCACAGGGATGGAAGCCTCCGGAGAGAGGGCTGTCACTAGGATATCACTGGCAAACAAGGCCACCTTGTGTTCTCTCTTGCACAGTGGGGTTCCCTCTATCTGAGCTTTCCTCTGAATAGCCTCGGCGAGGGGCTCAATATACAGGGTGAAAAGAAGTGGAGATAGGGGACATCCCAGTCTCATGCCCCTTTGTATAGCTATGGGTAGGAACAAAGATCCATTGACTCTGATATAGGCTTTGAGACTTGTAGAAATGTTTTTCAGGCAAGTAAGGAAAGAATCCGGGAAAGAAAACTTTAAAAGGGTAGCCCATAGAAATTCCCACCCTACCTTATCAAATGCTTTATCAGTGTGAAAACTTATAATTGTGGAGGGGATCTTTCTGACATGGATATAATCTAAAAGTAACAGGACTCAATGTAGATTATAAGAAGTGTTTCACTATTTTATAAAACCAGATTGGTCCCGATGTATTAACTGTAGAAGTATAGGTTCCAGACTTTTGGCCCATATGGCCGTGGATATTTTATAATCCACATTTAAGATTGAGATAGGGTGATATGATAATGGAAGCATGGGGTCCTTATCGGGCTTAAGGAGGGGAGAGAGAACAGCATAGCTCCAGGAGGGGGGGCTTCCCTCTCTGCTTGCCTGGCAAGCCAGTAAAAAATGGGCGAGTAACTTAAAAATAAAAGTTTTGTACCATTCCAGGCTGACCCCATCAGGACCAGGACACTTCAAGGATTTTATGTGTTTTACTTGTTGAAGTATCTCCTTGGATCCCATGGGCCGTTCCAACTGACTAATCTGGAGATCTGACAATTTAGGCACAGGAAGCTTATCCAAGAAGTCAGATATCAGGATATTTTGCTTCTGGGATGGGTAGGGGACACCATATAGGGTCTCACAGAATTGTGCAAAACCTGCTTGATTTGTTCTTCCTTATAAGTGGTAGTACCTGATGAGTTAGATTTTATTTTTAGAATAGTAGATGCCCTTTAGTTGGGCCTTTTTTTCCCAAGCCAGTAGCCTTGCCCCTCTTGCTCCCCTCTCATAATTGTGTTGGCATAGATAATTCAGGCTCTGGAGGGTTCAATAATCTAGTATTTTTTGAATTTCTTGGTTTAGATCTCTAATCCATCGCTGGAGGGCAATATCGCCTTCCCTAAATAAAAGTTGGTATGAAGCTAAAGGGTCTGCTAAATAATTAAGTCTATCATTTAGCATTTGTTGTTTCCAGGATGCATATTCCAGTATCTCTCCCCTCAAGACAGCTTTTAAAGCATCCCATTGAATTGAATGGGAGACTTCTGGAGTTGAATTATCCTGGTTACTTGTGGAGTGTGTTCTGTGATGTAACCAGGAATTCCTGATCCTTAAGAAGGAATGCATTGAATCTCCAGAACCTGAGTTTCTTTTGTTTGCCCAGATCTATTTTGAGAATTATTGGGTTATGGTTAGATAATAAGCTCAATTCAACTAGGATATCTTGAACTAGCATAAGATGTTCCCCTGTAACAAAAAAATAATCTAGCCTAGAATATGTGTTATGGCATCCTGAAAAAAAAAAAAGTGTATCCCAGGACTGACAGGAAAATTCTCCACCAAACGTTTTCAATGCCCATAAAAGCCAGGTTCCCTTTCAAATATTTGCCTGTTTTAGAAAGTCTGCTTGATTTAGGGTTAGAGGAATTGAAATGCGAGTTGAAGGGAATGATGAAATCACCACCCATAATCAGAATCCGTTTAAGCCTCTCCATTACCAAGTATAAAAAGGTCTGCACCACAGGAAGAGGTGTTTGTGGGGGGAGATATGTATTAACCAAAGTTACTGTCTGGGAATATAATGTACCTGTTAGAATCACATATCTACCCAGTGAATCCAAATAAGTATCCTGGATATCTAGTAGGGTTGAAGATGGGATTAAAATAGCCGTGCCCCTCTTATGTCCCCTCGGATAAGAGGATGCCAATATCTTATATCTGCCCCCCAATGTAGTTTTAAGTGCTCAATAGCAGAAAGGTGGGACTCCTGCAAAAAATATAGATCTGCTTTCTGTTTTCCCAAGTGTTGCATAATCTTGTATTATTTAACAGGGGAGTGCAAACAATTCACATTTTGAGAAAACATTTTTACCAGTATATTAACCATTGACACTAGGAGGAAATACTATCTTTATCTGAGTAGAACATTGCCAGGTCCCTAGAGGGCTTAAGAAATTAGTATCTATAACTTCACTGGTATCCCACCTCACCTCCAGTGGTCTTATAAGACCAGTTACAGCAATCCTGGATCGAAGGGTAATATCTGTCTGGGCAGCCCTCTGGACTACAACCCGTCTGACTGCTAAGGGGGTATAACCTGTCTTTCGGATGAGATGTTAAACTGAGGTCTCATCCACCTGGATTGGTGGTAGTTCAGGTGGATGTTAAAGATCCCATGGCACTTACTGAAAAGAGTAGGGGAAAGTTTTATTAGAACAAGAAATCGTGTGATAAACAACATAACAGAACATAGCATAATAAACAATATAGAAGGAACTGCACAACAATAGAACACCGCATAACAAATGTGACACCTAAAAGGAAAAAGCAATATAAAAGTGCAACAAAAAAAAAATATATAGTGAGGCCATCAAGTCACGGCCGAGTCTGAATCTGTAATCCAGGGAAGTGCAGTCCATAAGGCAAGTAAACTGGAAGCCGAGTGTAGTGATTGTTCATATGCATATATAGTTTGTAAGTCCTTCACAACTTTCCACTCAAGTTCCAAAAAGGTACAGTCTTTCTGCTGCAATGTAAACTGGCATCTAGCCATCCAAATATTCCATTTAATCACCACTAGAATAAGGTTAAGAGTGTCCATATGCCATAAAGACCATTGAGGAGAAAAAGTGCCATACATGATTTCCTGAAAAGAAACAGTCTGAAATATTGGAGAGGCCCATTTTTGCACCAAAAAACCCCACCATTGCTGAATAAACGTACAGTCAAAAAATAAATGAGTTATCGTTTCTAGGGCAGCATTACACAATGGTCTAGAACATGACCTATCCTGAAGTTGTTTATGCTTTTGATTGGCCTTGACATTAATCCTTTCATGGCATGACAACCAATGAAAATCCCACATATGGGCTGGGATTCTTTTACACTGCAACAAAGAGAGAAGGGAAGGAATATATTGAAGTGGACATTTGTCAAAGGGGGACTGTATCATACAGACTGAGGAAAGAAGCATCTTATAAAGGGTCTTATGTGAGTGAGTAATGAGCATCCGAGGAGACACATGCCATTGTTTCAAATGTAAAAACATATATTTTACATACAAAGGCGTGCTACCAGAAGGTCGGAGTACATGCAGGGAGTTGTGTTCCCACTGGTGGAACCAAATCCCGCAAGAATCGTAAAACCACATTTCCCATCCTTTCTGAGTATTAATTAGAAGTGGCCGTAAATTAGCTATGAAAACAACACTAAAATAAAATAACAGGGGGTTAACCATGCTGACACCACCTTCAGTAACAGGTAGATAAGTAATATTTCTTTTGATTGGATTCAGCCTGCTTCCCCACAGTGCCTGAAAAAACAAGCTGAGAACCGCCGTCTCCAGTTGTTTCAGGATAGGGAATACCTAACTTAAATAAAGAAATAAAGGCAGTAAAAAGGTCTTAATTAGATAAACCCTCTTTTTTTTCCAATAGATCCCTTATTCCATGAGGCAACTTTCAATTTACCCTGTTTTAGTTTAATCTCCCAATTATAAACATCTGAGTTACAGATTCCAAAATGGACTCCCGAGGATTTGAATGGGCCCCTCTACCAAACGCAGTGTGCCAATGCGTTGCATCGGGGCTCTAATGGATCCTAACCGAATACCCATACTTTTATCAAAATTCAAACAAGCTCCTGAAAAAGTCCCAAAGTAAGTACATTCTTGTAGGGAAGCCGTTACTGAGGATGTATCAGCTAAAAGGAGGCAAATGTCATTAGCATATGCAATGGCTTTATAGGGCGCAAGCATATCAGAACAAGAAATTGCATGTATCTGAGGGTGAGCGTTCAGACGACGAAGTAGAACATCCAAAAACAGGACATATAAAAGAGGGCTCGCAGGGCAACCCTGACGTACACCTCTTTTAACAGGAATCATAGGTCCTACCCAACCATTGACAACCGGAACAACCGTGGCCGTTCTATAAAACTTTTGAAGCCATTGGATCAATATGTCTGGTATATGCAGAAAACGCAATGCGTTCCACAAAAAATTATGGTCAACCGAGTCAAATGCCGCCCTCTGATCCACTGAAACAATAATACCAGAAGCCTTGCCTGCAATTGCATGGGAAAACAATTCCCGAAGGAGAATCAGGTGGTCTGAGATTAAGTCTAGGTAGGTATTGAACGGATTGGGCGGGTGCAGAACGCTTTACGCAATTCTTGTTAAGCGTCTGTAATGATTTTCATTAATAATTTGAAATCAGTATTGAGCATGCAGAGAGGGTGCCAATTCTCCAAAAGGTGAATGTCGCGTTTTTGTTTGTAAATATAAATTAAAGTACCTTTAGTAAATTCTAAAGGTATAGTCTCACTACAAAGTAGGGCATTAAATACAGTGGTCAGTTCAGTGAGTAAATGGTCATTCAGTACTTTGTACAAAGCCGCCGGGAGACCATCTGGGCCAGGAGTTTTACACAAGGGCAATGAAGAAATCACCGAGGACAGCTCTGTCTCTGTCAAAACAGCACAGCCATATCTACACTCTTTGCCGTAGGGAGTGGGATATCCAGGTCCCTATACAGGGGTGTTGGGTCTTCTAGCACTACATTGGGGGGAGAAAATAGAGCAGTTGTGTAATCAGTTACAATCTGCAGAATTTCAGGACGTTTGTCACATAACTTTCCGTCAGAATTGGCGAGACATAACACAGTCTTTTGTGAGACTTGTCGAGAGATAGACTCAAAAGGACACACCACATCCCTCGGTCCAGTCATATGAAATTTGTGTTGGTGGTACAATTGTTGTGATTGTCTGGACTGAAAGCGTCACATGTCTTTCCGTGTCGATTGAAACTGAGGGACAAATTCTGTCCCGTCACGTATTGCTGTGGAAAGCAAGGACTGTAGATGAGCTCTTTTCTGTAGATAATCCAAATAGTCCTTCCTGCTCTTTTTGTCGACTATAAGTTTTAAATGAATGATTAAAGCATGTTTCGTATCCATCCACCAACTTATGGGATCATCATAAAGAATAAACACAGATTTACTGTCGAAATAAAAGACAGGAGAAAATTCTGAAACTTCATATCTTGCAACAAAGATGTGTTGAATTTCCATAGTCCGGCCCTTTGTTAAAGGGTAGCTGGACCTATACCAATCGACAACACCTTGTGATCTGAAAAGGCCACTGCCTGTACCTGAGCCGAGCCAATCGGGTATGTACGGATAAAAACAAAATCAATTCGAGTGCCAATTTACCTTTTCGAAAAGGTGGGAGTATGTAACTTTGTGAAGGAAAGACAAGCATCAGTCAGATGTGCAGTACGATCAGGTTACCCAATTCATGTGAATCACAAAGATTTTTTGTGGTGGCAAATGAACTTTTGTCAAGGAGGCTAAGGCCACAATTAAAATCACCAGAAAACACTACTTGAAAAGAAGTATGCAAATAAGGCGAATCAAAGAAAGCAAGGCTAGCGACGTCTTAACTTGGGGGGCGTAAATATTTACAACTCGGTACGGGCAGGAACCCAAAACAAAATCTAGGACTAAGGCCCTACCAGGAGCCAAATCATACAATTTTAGTAAACGAAAATCCGGAACATTCACTAATATACCCAGACCCGAACAGAGATCTTGGCCTATGGACCAAAATGAAGGCCTCAAAAGCCAGTCATGTTTCGCTAGTCTGATTTCCTGCATTGTGTGGAGTCTGGTATCCTGCAATAAAAAAATACCTGATGGTAAAAATTGTAGGAAAGAAAACACTATTCTACGCTTCTCTGCTCTTTTCAAGCTATTAACATTAATAGTGTGGCAGACAAACGCACCATGTCACCAATTAAACAGTGTAAATTTACCTCAAGATTTCCTCTTTCCAGCTACATTCTTCCCTTTAAGCCTAACCTTAGCCTTGCGTTTTTGTGAAAGACCTGTACCCAGTTTGAGGTCCGGGTCAGTAATGCTATCAGGGAGGGAGGACGCAATAGAGGAAGAGTCAGACTCACCACCTGCGTCTTCGGAAGTCAACTGGAGAATCTCATAAGTGTTAGACAGGGCAATGGTTTGGGGTACTACAGGTGGCCTAGAAAGTGGACCAGTCCTCGTAGACCGTCGTCGCACAATAGTAACTGGTTCACTGGGAGGTGGCATAGCACTGGGGCCAGGAATGTGGTCCAAGTGTGACACCATAGGGACAGCATGTGGGGGTGCAGGGGGTTCAACAGCTAGCAGGGGTTCAACAGCAGGTTCTGTTAAAGGGGTAGTAACCAGGGGAGACACAGGGGCATGAACAGCCAGAGCAGGGGTTATCTCGGCTTTAGATGAAACAACAGTAGTGTTACGGAGCCGTGCTTTCTGTGCCTGTGTAATTACAAAGCATTGGTCAACTCCTCCATCATGATTTGCCTGGGCGTGAGCAGACCAGGGACATGTTTGGAACGTATGACCAAGCTCTTCACACAGATAACATTTGCTACTATTCTGGCAATGTATTCCCACATGTCCTAACACCCCACAATTATTACATCTCAACTTGTCACAAACATTACTCAGGTGCGAGGGATCTCCACACCTGTAACAGGCCTTTGGCTGTCCTGGATAGAATAGTACCCCTCTGTCACGACCTAGAAAAAAGGAGTTAGGTAAGTGAATTGGGCCAGAGTCATTAGTATGTAACAGAACCTTAAACTTCCAGCCTCCTGTCCAGAATTTTCCGTATTCAGGATGGCCTCAGGTTGGCCCTGTACCTTACAACGTTGTCCCAGCCAATAAACAATATCAGACACATCCACACCCTCATTACGGAACATCACCGTGATGGTCTTAAAGGCAGGTTTCGAGAGGGGTATAGCCTGAAAGGAAGTCCATAAGGCAGTACTTTTTAACGCATGATACCTGGACCAAAAACGATCCAACCCACGAGATGTCTGAAAACTCACATCAAATGTGGATTCTCCAGAGACATGAATGAAGGCATATATCTTGTGAGAAAAAAACTTCAATGAATCCTTCAACAGGGTCTGGGCCACGAACACACGGTCCAGAGGGTCAGGTAGTCCCCCCTTATAAATTAGCCGGACAGCGTTATGTCTTTTAGCAGCTTGGACCTGTGTGTGAAACAGAGATGAAAAAGAGCAAGTGTGTCCCACCTGCTTAGGGGGCGACTTACCCACAGCAACAGAATCCGAGACCGACATAGCTGAAACACCAGGAAGAGAAGGGGCCTGTGGCCCAGATTCTTGCAGGAGGGCTAAGACGGGATTCTGGGTGAAAGCCAAATCCGATGGTAAGCTCAAGGGGTCTGCAGAGTCCCGAGTGTCAGATCGACCTTGTTGTGCATCCAGGAAGTCCTCAGGATGGGGGGGACCGAATCGGGGACGGACGGGAAACCCACTGCCTCAGTCCGGGTTCCTGTATCCAACCAGCACCACGTAATGCCGCTTCCACAGTCCAGGTAGGCTCCATCAGGGGATCTTCTTTTTGTAAAGGCTGTAGCAAAAGGGATTGCTCTGCTGGGGGAGGCTCTGATAAACCAATCTGTAAAGCGGTACGAATTGCGGTCGGTAGTGATAGGGAAGATGGAGCTCCAGCAATTACAGGCAAGGATGGTGCGGACACCAGATCCGACTGGGCAGCCGTAAGTAATTCAAACGGATCCTTGGCACTTTGATCAGAAGAGCAGGTAGTGTCAGTAGCATTAGGAAAAACAGCCAGTAATTTAGTTTGCAAGGCAGGTTTCGTCATGGAAGAACAACATGTAGCGTCTGACAGGCGCTTCCCAGTATCGCACACACACTTATTCACAGCAGCCTCAGTGAGACACGTTGCATTCAATACAGGAAGTTCTGAGGAAGTAGAGCAATCCATAGTTGAAAAATCCATAAGAGACAATGACTCAGCAACAGGTTCTTTCTGAAGGGAAGCGTTCAGTAGCATAGACTCTTTCACAGACTCCAGCTCAACCATTGTGGTCTCTAAACAGCCAGAGACAGGAGTCGAGACCAAGTCTCCTGTCTCTCCAGCCACCTCCACAGCAGGCAAAGGAGGTTCCGCCATCTTGGACTCCGGCAGAGTAGGGGAATTTCCCTGGTGTCCTGGCCAAATTTCCCTCATTCACTAAAAATACCACCAACAGCTTAATCTGGTTCAAGGTCAGTTGGCATTCATCTGTATCCCAGTCCCTTGGGTCATGCCTAAAAATAGGCAGAATTTGTCTAGTGCACTTAACCGGTCAACAAAAACTAAATAAATAAATAAATAAATAAAATAAATACCACATACACCACAGATGAATGTACCTGCTGCTGTAAGATGCTACAACTGGGGCATGCCAGCCCCATACCACATACACCAGAGATGAATGTAGCTGCAGATGTAGGATGCTACTACTGGGGCATGCCAGACTCCATACCACATACACCAGAGTTGAATGCAGCTGCAGATGTAGGATGCTACTACTGGGGCATGCCAGGCCCCATACCACATACACCAGAGATGAATGTACCTGCAGCTGTAGGATGTTACTACTGGGGCATGCCAGGCTCCATACCACATACACCAGAGATGAATGTAACTGCAGATATAGGATGCTACTAGTAGGGCATGCCAGGCCCCATATCACACAGACCAGAGATGAATGTAGCTGCAAATGTAGGATGCTACTACTGGGGCATGCCAGGCTCCATACCACATACACCAGAGATGAATGTAGCTACAGATGTAGGATGCTACTACTGGGACATGCCACGCCCCATACCACATACACCAGAGATGAATGTAGCTGCAGATGTAGGATGCTACTACTGGGACATGCCAGGCTCCACACCACCTACACCAGAGATGAATGTAACTGCAGATGGAGGATGCTATGACTGGGGCATGCCAGGCCCCATACCACATACATCAGAGATGAATGTAGCTACAGATGTAGGGTGTTACTACTGGGGCAAGCCAGGCCCCATACCACATACATCAGAGATGAATGTAGCTACAGATGTAGGGTGTTACTACTGGGGCAAGCCAGGCCCCATACCACATACACCAGAGATGAATGTAGCTACAGATGTAGGGTGCTACTACTGGGGCATGCCAGGCCCATATCACATAGATCAGAGATGAATGTAGCTACAGATGTTGGATGCTACTACTGGGGCATGCCAGGCCCATACCACACACACCAGAGATGAATGTAGCTACAGATGTAGGGTGTTACTACGGGGGCATGCCAGGCCCATGCCACATACACCAGAGATGAATGTAGCTGCAGATGTAGGATGCTACTACTGGGGCATGCCTGGCCCCATACCACATACACCATAGATGAATGTAGCTGCAGATGTAGGGTGTTACTACTGGGGCAAGCCAGGCTCCATACCACATACACCAGAGATGAATGTAGTTGCAGATGTAGGGTGTTACTACTGGGGCATGCCAGGCCCCATACCACATACACCTGAGATGACTGTAGCTGCAGATGTAGGATGCTACTACTGAGGCATGCCAGGCCCTACACCACATACACCAGAGATGAATGTAGCTGCAGGGCTAGGGCCCATACTACTGGGGCATGCCAGGCTACATACCACATACACCAGAGATGAATGTAGCTGCAGATGTAGGGTGCTACTACTGGGGCATGCCAGGCCCCATACCACATACACCAGAGATGAATGTAGCTGCAGATGTAGGATGCTACTACTGGGGCATGCCAGGCCCATATCACATACACTAGAGATGAATGTAGCTGCAGATGTAGGATGCTACTACTGGAGCATGCCAGGCTCCGTCTTTCAGATGAGATGTTAAACAGAGGCCCCATCTGCCTTGACTGGTGGTAGTTCAGGTGGAAGTTAAAGATCCCATAGCACTTATCGAAAAGAATAGGGGAAATTTTTATTCAAAAGTCAAAAACAAAATCCAAGAAAATACATAATCAAAGAAAAACCAGAAAAGTACTCTGTTAAGCAAAGAAATTTTACATGTAAATAAACCTTTTTCCTACTCAAATATGTGCGAGAAAAAAAGAAAATGCTTCACAAACATGTTTACATTTTTCCAAAAAAAAAAAACCCTTAAAAAAAAAAAACCCTATCCCACCCAATCAACATTTTTCCATAGTTTCTCAAATACTTCCTTCTTTAAGGTACGTTTTTTGGATACATAAATATTGTCCAACTCCTGCTGAATTTGAAAGAAAACACCTTGCAATGAAATAACTTTACCTTGTAATACCCTAAGGCATCTTGCCTGCCAAATAAACCATTTAATACATACCAACAGGATATGAACTGTACTGTTTGCCCATTTTCCCCAGGAAGTCGGAATCTGCCCTAAAGCCAAAATATCATAATTGATTAATGAAAATAATGATTCCGCCCATAGATCAGTCAAAAGAGAAAAAAAATTCTTAACATGTAAACAATCAAAAAAAAGATGCTGCACTGTCTCCACAACCCCAGCACAAGTTATCTCTGTACACCTTCTCTCCTCCAAACATTTATGTTTCTGGTTTTCTTCCACTTGTAATTTCTGATGTCCACAAAGCCAAGCAAAGTCTTTCATTTTTAAAGGTATTCTTTGATTTAACATACTTTCTAACAACAAAGCAGTGTCTATAAGGGGTGATACTTGAAACATTGGATCTTCATAGTACCATGTATCTACTATTGATTTGTAAAAAACCTTTCTCCCTTTTCCCATACACCATACTAGATTTATTTTCCAAGTTCTAATATAATAAAGTGTAACTTGGACATAACTAGGGAGTCTCCGTTCTGCAGGATGCCATTTTCCTCTACCCCATGCCTCAAAAAAGGATTCACCCCAAAGTTGCATACACACTTTTCCAATCCCATCTGTTTGAGCAATTAAAGGAAAAACAGAACTAAAGAAAAGATTTGCAAATAAATAGACTAAGGGCTGCAACATGTTCAAACCTCCTCCCTTTACTACTCTATATGTGTGGCAACTTTTCACAGGATTTAGTCTACTGCCCCATAAAAAGAGAAAAAATAAACTCATGATCTTTGTATGCATACTTGTAGGTAAAGGGAGTACGTGAGAGATGTATAAAAATATAGGCGTTATATAGGCTGTTAAGAGGTGTACCCTCTTTTTCTGTGACATTTTCCAGGAGAGCCATGTTTGTACTTTAGTATTTGCCTTATCATATACTTTGTTCCAATTATTAATTCCAGATTCCTTGGTACCAAAATACATACCTAAAATTTTTACCTGACCTTTAGTCATTGAAATGGGGAAATCATTAAACTCCCTGCTATCCCCTAGTATTAATCCAATACTTTTAGTCATATTGATTTTTAACCCAGTAGTATCAAAAACTTCCTGCAACATTAATAAGATTCTTTCACCTGATTCCCTATCAGCTATTGCAAAAACACAATCGTCCGCGTATGCTGAAACCTTTTGAAAAACATAGCCATCCTTATTTACAATAGCTTTTATGTCCCTGGCATTTCCTATCCTCCTTAATAAAGGGTCCAAACCAAAGACATACAGCAAAGAACTTAATGGACACCTTTGTTTTACACCATTTCTTAAATATATTGGAATGCCAATAAAAACATTTACCAGAGGTATTACCTGAGCCTCTTTGTACAAGGTTTGCACTAGTTCTGTAACCTAGAGGGATCCCATAATGAGTCAAAACCTCCCAAAGATATTCCTGCTGAATTGAGTCAAAAGCTGTTTCTTGATCCACTGACAATAAATATCCATTTAATAATTTCTCTAAACTTTGTTCCGTAATTTCCCTCAAAAACACCAGATTTTGTATTATATTTCTACCAGGAATTGCACAAGTCTGTTCTTGAGCTATTAGTGTCTGAGATACTTTCGCCAATCTTTTTGTGAGAATTTTTGCCAGTATTTTATAATCTGAATTTAGTAAAGTTAAAGGTCTCCAGTTTTTCAATTCACAATGGTCTCCTTTTTTAAAGAGAAAAAACATCATACCTAATTGCATCGAAGGGGCCAGTCTTTTTTCCTCCCAAAAGGCATTATAAAGTACTTCTAAACAGGGAACCACCAACTTACTGTAAACTTTATAAAAATCATTCAGGATCCCATCTCATCCAGGAGCCATTTTCGCAGAAAGGTGCCCAATAGCTTCCTGAATTTCAGTTCTGGAAATGGGAGCAGTCAGCTCCTCCTCCCTCTCTGCACTGGATAAACCTGGCACTGTAATATCTGCAAGAAAATTTATCCTTTCCTTTTTACCTCTCTGGAATGTATCTGTCATATGCTGTTGTACAAGAAGCATCCAATCATGATTAT
Source organism: Neoceratodus forsteri (assembly GCA_016271365.2). Classification (NCBI taxonomy): domain Eukaryota; kingdom Metazoa; phylum Chordata; order Ceratodontiformes; family Ceratodontidae; genus Neoceratodus; species Neoceratodus forsteri. Next base: position 1,474,981,229 of record CM057459.1, read on the forward strand.
GATTTTTTAAATTCCCTTGCCTATCTTTAAGACTTACCATATTTACCATTTGTTTCCTTTCCTCACATGGATTAATCTCCCGTTTTGTTCCTTGCGTTCTGTATTTCTGCTGAGTTGCCATTTTTACCACTGATTCTTGTAAATACCACAACATTAAATTTTTAACCTCCTGAATTCTCTCCCTATTCCCCCCTGAGTTCAAAAATTTTAAGTATTTTGTCCTGTGTCCCAAACAAATAAGATATTTATTTTGTGCCATTTTTGTGGTATAAGTTCCAAACCAATCTTATAACTCCCTTTTTATGTCTTCCCACCATTCTATAGGACTATCATACAGAAAACACATTTCTTGTTTTACCAAAAGCAATTGCTTTATGTACTTTTCAACTGTAACATCCTGAAGTTTGGAAATATTCATTTTCCAGCATCCCCTCCCTACCATTAATTTATGTTTAACCCCTAATTGCAAAACCACTCCCAAATGATCCAAAGGCATCTCCTTTACCCATTGACAAGTAAGTCTTGCTGATGTTAACCAAAAATGTATCCCAGTGGATAAATTTCCTTTAAAAAAGGTGTACTTTGGAACCTGCTGTGTGATGTCATAAACATCCAGTATGTTATTTCTCTGCCTAATAGTCAATAACGTATTAGTGTCGCAAAAAAATCTTCTGTGTCACCCTTCCCCAATCTCTATATGAAAGTTCACAGTTAAAATCCCCTCCCCACAGTATTAGTTTAGATGTATGGAGATAAGGTTCTATTCGTCTAAACAAAGCAGACCTCCCTGCTTTTGTCTGAGGTGCAGATATGTTTATGATACGAAAGACTTCCTTTTGAAGAATCACATCCATGACCATAGCCCTCCCTAGTTGTACATTATAAACATGTAACACTCGTACACTTCCTTTAAAAAGTATTCCTATCCCTGAACACTGCTCTTCTCCTATTGACCAGAATGAGACACCCCACCTCCAATCCTTTTGTGCACACTGAATGTCTTGTAAAGAGTGCAATCTAGTGTCTTGTACTAAGATAACCTGCCCACCCCTTATACTAAGACTTAAGAAAGTGCTTTGCCTCCTCTCAGAATTCCTAATGCTATTGACATTGATTGTGCAGAAGGAAAGAGAAGAAGCCACAACCTTCCTGAGAAAGAAAAAAATCCCCAAAAATTTAAGGCCTCGTCATTTTTTTCTTCCTTTTTTTTGTTTTACGTCTTTCCAAAGGGCCAGACTCTAAAACCCCATCTGCCTGAGAGGAGGCTACAGAAGATGGATCAGACTCATAGCCATCCTCCTCTGCTCCTTCCTCAAATAATAAAGCATATGAATTTTGAAATGGTACTTCCTCCATTATATCTTTCTGTAGAGAGCCAGCCCTTGTTTGTTTACCTGCCTTGGACCTAGTTACCCTTTGAAAATCCATTTTCCCGTGCACTGGGGGGGAGCATAGAGCCACCTTCAGCCTCCACCTCAACTTCCTGAACCAGCTCTTCTATAACTTCTACCCCTTCCTCTGCACCAAAAGGTTCACCAACATCCGACTTTTCCTTTGGAACTGGTTCATCTAAATGTTCACCACTTTCATCGACCTGAAGCACAGCATCCCCTACTATCTTTGATTCCCTTTGTGGTAATGGGGTTTTGTCAGGGATTTTTGACAGTAATTCTACTAGTTTCATTTTTTCTTTCTGCACTGTCGCAACATATAAATCTTGTTCTGCCCTGATGGTACTATCAACACTTTTGTGCAAAGCCCATGTACAAGTACGAAAGGAATGTCCTTGCTTCTCACACAAATTGCATCTCAGTGGTTGTCGGCAATGAGCCCCTTCATGTCCCAGATCACCACATAAACCACATTTTTGTTTGTCACATGCATTACTTAAGTGCCCCCACATCACCACATTTAAAACAAGCCCTTGGCTGTCCAGGGTAAAAAACCACCCCCCTATCATGACCCAAGAAAAAACAGTTGGGAAGATGTTTAGTCTGACCATTTTCTAAGTTCAAAACCACTTGGTATTTCCATCCCCCTGTCCACAACTGTTCCTCATCTAAAATGGGTTCAGGAAAACCTTTGATAGTACAATGTTTCTGCAGCCAATATGTAATGTCTGCAACATTAACTCCCTCATTTCTAAACAGGACAGTAATTTTTTTCATCAGGGGTTTTGTTAAAGGTATAGCTAAGAAAGGCCTCCACAAAGGTGAGACCTTCATCAAACGATATTGTTTCCAAAAATGGTCTAAACCAGTCGGATGTTTAAAACTAATATCAAACATTACATCTCCTGGCACATGTATTAAGGCATAGATCTCATATGCATAGTATTTCATACTTTCTTTTAGTAAAACTTTCCCCACAAATTTCCTATCTGGAATAGAGTCTGCATCACCCCTGTATTTTAATCTAACAGCATTCCTTCTCTCAGCTGGTTCCACCAAACAACCCCTATCAGCTGGGAATAACTGTTCTGCAACTTTTCCATGCCATATTTTTTCAGCATCAGCTACCAAAGGAACCAGATCAATTACATCCATAGAGGTCATTCCTTGGTGCACTACAGTTGAAAGAATTGTATTGTCTTCTGTTAGACTAGTTGAGCCGTCTGATTCCTGATCCTTTATGATCTTTAATAAGGGGTGAGGGTCATTTTGTTGAGCCATCACTACCTCTTCAGTAGGGGAGAGCTGTCCTGGATGTATCAAGGGGGTTACTTCAACCTCATGAAGAAGAAAAGAAGGGGGAGGGGGATACCAAACCAACAGCAAAAACAAAAGAAATGTCATTTTGTATGTTAGAAACCCACCCATTTCCTGCAGGATTTCGCTTCTAGCCTGCAGCTAGCAGGGCTGCTGAAACCCAATCTTCTGAGTGTTGGCCTTCAGGTAACTGTTTGTTTCCCTGACCAAGCCTAGCCACACCTTGCTTTTGTGAATCTCCATGTCTGTCCCTTTCATCAACAATCATCTGTGATCCATCTAAATCGGACTCTTTCATAAAACAAGTAGCTTTGTCCCCAAAATGGTCATAAACAAGAGGAGTGCTACTTGAGAATACTGTCGGTTCTGTCCTGACGTTCTTTTCTCTTTCCCCTCTACCTCTGGATCACTTGTCGACCGTGCCACAGCTTCAGTTTGTCCAAACTCTTGATATTCTCCTTGATTACCCGTCGGTTGTTGCAGGGAAGTAAAACTGCAACTCGTCGACCCAACTCTCGTCGTTTCTCTGGCTTTTGTGCCTAATCCCACATCACTCATCCGTCATTCCGCTTCCTGTCCAGTTGAAAATGTGATCCAACACTCTCTTATATCCTGCAAATGTTGCCTTGCTGCCTGATAGCAGCCTTCCGCTTCTGAAAGTTGTAGCTCCAGGCGCTGTTCTGTTCCAAGCCCATTTTGATCGTTATCTTGTGAATTTGTCTGTGGTAGTGAAGCCTCCTTCTCCGACAACTCCACCATGTCGTTTTCCATTTCCATTCTCACTATTTCAGCATTGCTTGTCCTTGTTTCCATGCTGGTCTGCATTGCAATTTTGTTTTCCCCAGGAGCCAAGGAGGAGACCCACTCTTTGGCTTCCCACACGTCCTCCTTGTTCAGAGCTCTAGACGCCACTGACCAGCAAAACTCCGATCAGCCACACAGCACCCTCTGCCTCAAAAAGAGTAATGGAGTTTCCCCGGTGTCCTGCCCAAATTTCCCTCATTCACTAAATACCATCAACAGCTTAATCTAGTTCAGGGTTAGTTGGCATTCGTCTGTAACCCCCTCCCATGGGCCGTGCCTGAAAATAGGCAGGATTTGTCTAGTGCACTTACCCGGTCAACAAAAACTAAAATAAATAAAAAAATAAATAAATAGCTCCAAATATAAATTGTGTCACCATCCATTTTTAAAGTTAACAATACCACAAGACATAACCAACTAATTAACCACCACAAACCATGAATAATAACCTGCCTCCTGTTGGAGAAAACTATGTACATCTTTTCTTCCATTTGTGGGGCAGATAGAATCCTCTCCCACTCTGGTCCCAGGGCTAAGGGCTCCTTTGCCCTAGGAAAGTGGGGCACCACCCTCCTAAAGGTGGGTATAGACCCACTTGAGAGGGAACATACCCTCTAGGACAGGGGTCTGCAACCTTTTCAGGTCTGGGAGCCGCATGCCCCATAACCACAAAATGTCTAACTGCAAAAGAGCCACACAAAATGTTTTTACTTGTGTTTGTGACTATGATACACATGAATGTGATAGACATTCTCCAAACATGGCATTTTATTAAGAAATGTATGTTACTTTGTTGAAACAACAACACAGACTACTATATTAAGATGAATTCACTGTTTTTATTGAATAAATGTTCTGTGCAAATGAATTCAGTTTTTCTTGAACAAATAAACTTTGTGCAAATTAATTCTCTGTTTTATTCAATAAACGTGCAATTACATCAACTGCTTTTATTGAAAGACAGATATTTTCTGTGCAAATGTTATCAACTGCTTAAATAAACTTTATCGGCAAATTAATTCACTGTTTTATTGAACAACGCAATTTTGAGCAATTGTATCAACTGCTTTTATTGAACACTAAATATTTTCTGTGCAGATGTTATCAATTGCTTGTATTAAAATTCACAATTACCAAAATATAGCCAATAAAGTTCTGTTACCACTATCTGTGCAAATGCATAAACTGCTGGTTAACAATCTTTCTTCCCAAAATACAACTAGTACTGCTCAGTCACCACTTTCTGTGCAGATGCACACCCGCTGCAGGCTATGAAACATCCCTCTTCCCAAAATACAGACAGTACTGTTCAACACTTTATTCATTATCACAGAAAAGTGGTACAGGTACCTGAACAATACTGGTTGTATCTGGGGAAGATGGATTTGAAATAGCAGTTTGTGCACTGGCAAAGAAAAGTGGTACCTGGGTATTCAACATCTCTCTTCCCAAAATACAGCCAGTACTGCTCAGTCAAAATTTTTCTGTGCCAAAGCATGAACTGCTGGTTATTCAAAATCCCTCTTCCCAAGGTACAACTAGTACTGTTCAGGTACCAGCACTGTTCAGGTACCGCTTTTCTGTGCCCAGTGCATGAACTGCTGAACAGTACTGGCCATATTTTGGGAAGAAGGATTTTGGATAACCGGGTACCACTTTTCTGTGCCAATGCATACACTGCTGGCTACAAAAAAATCTCCTCCTCCAAAAAAAAAAAACAGAACTGTACTGTTCAGTCACCACTTTTCTGTGCCAACTCCTAAAATGCAGGCTGTAAAAAAAAACTAACAGAACTCCCCAAAATACAGACAGCGCTGTTCAATTAATTAATTTAGCTGCCCTGATAAAATACACACAGCAAAATAACCATGCGGGCATCCGAAGACATGAGACACAGTGACCCTGACCCTTAGATAAAATACACACAGCAAAATAACCAAGTGGGCATCTGAACACAGATGCAGTAACCTTGACCCCCATGCACCCCTGATAAAATACACACTGCAAAATAACGCCTGGCACCTGAACACATCAGATGCAGCAACCTCCACATGCACTCCAGATAAAATGCACACACAGAAATAACAAAGCGAGCATCTGAAGACAGATGTAGCAACACAGGAACAAGTAAAATGTATTCCAGGCACCTACCTGTGGTAATGTTCCACTGTTACTCCTCCTCCAGGTTCTTGGGGTTGCTGGTCAGACTCCCTCTCACAACAGCAAGTCACTCGCTCCTTGATGCTGGATCAGCCTCAAAACTGCAGGTCACGCTTGGATTTCCCCTCAGGGTAGGCAGACAGTAAATGTGCTGGCTGTTGGCAAACTGCAAAACAACTCTGATGCCTCTGGAAGTGTAAGGCAGGCAGGCTAAGGTAGCACACAGCTATAGTACCTGCCAGGGGCCAGTTATGGTACTGAAGCAGGCAACAGAGGGGTGCCGAGGTGCCCTTTTTGTAGTGGTGCCTTGCCTCCTGCAAATCTCAGAGTTAAGCTGAGACTGCTGCTGTGGCTCTGTTTACTTGCAGTTTTGTAAGTTTCAAAGTTAGGCTGAGACTGCTGCTATGGTTCTGTTTGCTTGCAAGCACCTGGTGCCACAGCTTTTTCTCCAGGAAGTTCACTTGGTGGACAGTGGACCCCGTGTAATACAACATCACACAGCCACAATAAATTACAGTATCAGCTAATATAGCTGGTCTGGCTGCATGCTGAGCGCTGCTAGTTTGTCTTGCTGCTGGCGTTCCTCCTCACTAGTGCTGTGCCCCCCCAACTGTGCTAACTCCTGGACTGCACACACACCCCAGAACAGGCAGAGGTGGCATTCACAGGCACCCCTCCGGTGTGGTTAGCCGCGATTCTCCTCCCAGTACAAACAAATCACAGTACTGCTGCATGCTAATCGCTGTTCCTGTTGAATAGCGTGGCTTTTCACCCTCTGCTCTCACCAACTGAAAGCCCCAAAACACAGACCTGAATGAGTGGTGGCGGCACGGTGTTCAGAAGCACTTCTCATTGGCCACAAAGTCCTCTTCAAAAATGTTTCCTCCTGGATGTCCGTCCCCTTTTGCAGATAGGCTTGAAACAGCAGACCAACACTATGGTTCCCCCTCCACTTCTCCCACCTACTTTATAGAGCTGATGCAGACCTGAGGGGGAGTGAAGATTACCGATCATGCTGTTTGGGGTTGGGCAAGCTGGAGGCAGGGCAGAGTGAATGACCTGACCGTGTTGGGGGGGCGAGGATACAGAACACAATCTCAGGTGCTTAGATAGTGCAAGGAAGAAAGCTGCTGCCCATGGAGTTCCTTTGGTGTTCTTTGTTGGCAACATAGAGCAGGTATGTGGATGGGTGGAATGGGAGCAATGCGAGCCTCAGGTTAGGGCACGGAGAGCCACATGTGGCTCGGGAGCCGCAGGTTGCTGACCTTTGTTCTAGGAGCAGTCTCTAAGATACAGAGGGAACTGCTCCTGTAGTGGTAGGGACATGAACTCTAGAAAATGAACAAGAAATGTTAACTTATCCTAAATGTTGGGGGGGGCCTCACCCCACCTAAGGACATAGCCCACTAAAGGGCTAAGTAACAACCCCTGGGTGGCACAGACATATCAAAAGAGGTCTAAAGGACAGTTACCTATATAGAGGTAAGGGATCTGAAATAATGGGGGAGGGAGAGAAACATTAGTTCACTTCGCAGCGTAGGTGCCCACCCCTATTGCACTGAACTTCAATAACTTTAAAGCCCTTAGCTTTCATGTAACCCCCTAAAATACCTAGAAATTATAATCAAAAGGGAGAAAATACTATGACTCCATAGGGACCAAAGTTGGTATTCTGAAAGTCCTATGGAATATTAAGTTGGTATGGGAATTCAATCGGGTAGAGGTAAGGTCCCAAAATGGGGCCATCACCTCCATCAGAAGGAGCGGCTAGGTAGACAGTCAAGGAGCCTCCTCCAAGGAAGAAGATGTCTGAAAAATCAAGATGAGGCCAGGACCCCTCCCACAACCAAGACCACTTCAATACTCCAATTCAGATTCCAAACTAACAATATTGGCATCCTGGAATTGAGGTGGGGGGGTGAACTAGCCCGATGCCTTCTCCCACCTCCGGCACCTCCCCCCCAACCAAAATAAAACAGAATAAAACATAAGTGGTTTGTCCATATAGGCCTCAAATAGGCAGTGAGTCACAAAATCAGAATCAGAGTTCCATCTCTCAACCACTGTACACTCCTGGACAATCGTAGTGGAAAGAAAGGAGAGCAATATTTTTAAAGTCAAAAGTATAAATCCACAGACATGTCATGAAGTGGCCAAGCTCTCAATACTTGCAGATTTGAAATGCCAAGGAGTAGAAGTGGTGAGGAGTGGAGAAGACTGCCTCTCTCACAGTCTGGGAGGAGGGGATATTGCAAGTCAGGCCACCTAGAGGAAGGGGGAGAGAAAGGCACTCCACAGGCCTCATCCAGCAGCCAGATCAATGATAGAGGCTATTGTAATATTATTATTATTATAGTAGTGGTGGAGCCTGAGTCAGAGCAATAGCCCTCCCTCAACCCCTATCACATCATGGCAACCGACCTCTCTCCCAACTCCCCCCCAATCAGATCAGTACCTTTTATAAAGTTCGTCTCCTACGTGACTTGTAGAGTTGGATTCCTTAGTGACCACACTCTATCCAGAATCATCTGCAAGTGGTGGTCCCCAATCACTATTCGGGGTTTTCCTCGAGTGCCAGTTCTGGAAAGCACAGCTGATTCCCTCATTGCTTGCTTAGGGTCATTTTTGGATATAATCCCACACTGGAGCAAATCCGATTTGGCCTCCACAGCTGTAGTATATGTGATAGGTCCATTGGAAAACTGAACGACCTGTTTTTCTAGATAGGAGGTGCGAAATCTCAGGTTTTTGACTCTAAGAGAGGGGAACAAGGGAGAGTATTCCCATTGCATGCGCTGAGTAGCCGGCGCATAATCATTATCAAAGATAATGCGTTGTTCTCCCAACATCACCTTCTGTTTGTGCCAGGTTTTTAGGGGCAGCTGATTCTTTTGATAAAAATTAGCAAAACTCATGACAAATGATCTGGGTCTGGCCTCAGGCTTCGAAGGCCAGGGATCCAGTGCCATCTGTGCCATTTCAATGTCAATCTGGGCCCAAATCCAGGACAAGACATAGCAAATAGTCCATGAATGCCACTAGGTCATTTCTGTCATCCCCCTCTGGAATCCCATATGCCCTGATATTTTTTCTTCTTCCTCGATTCTCCATATCTTCTAGTCTCATTGATGTGTAAAGTTGTTCCTCAGCCAGTTCATGGACCGCCCGCTCCAGAACCGAGATTTTGTTTGAATTTTCGGTGATTGGAGCATCTGCCTCAGTGGCCCTAGATTGCAGCTCAGGTAAATCTTACAAATTTATTTTAGGGTCTCTCATTTCAGAATGGAACTCTGATATCCCTGACAAGATAGCCGCTGAGTTTCAGATGTCAGGCATTGGCTTTTTCTTATCCCGCTTTCCCCATTTACTGTCCAATAGTGGGTGAATGTGAGAGACAGTGTTAGAGTTTGGCAGGCTGCTCTGCCCGTCTGCAGGTAGGTCTCTCAGGGGCTGGTAAAGGTTGCATCGTGACATGCCATACCCCAAAGGGACATCTTGATTGTTTCTCTCATTCTCCTTCCCGAAGTATCAGCCATTGAATCAATGGGTTTTAAAGGTGAAATACTGTAAGTTTCGAGGAGGAAAATCCTGATTTTGCTGTGGTGGGGTGAGAGCTCAATTCCCCAACGTGCTTATACCGTCATGTCTCAACCATAAGTTTGCAGCTTTAAGTTTACTGTAATCATTACTGTCCTCACTGTCCATTTGACCCAATGCATCCTGAGCTTTTCCAGTAAGTAGTGGGGATAGCTGGAAGCTCCAGGACTCTCTAGGAATAGTTCCCCGAATACATACTTTTTCAAAGGAATTTAAAAAGGCATCCTTATCTTCCCCCTCTTTAAATTCAGCTATCAATTTAGAATTTAATTTGTAACCCAGTCCTGTAGTTCCAGTTAAACCCAGCTCACTTACCTGCTCTGGTGCTGGTCATGGGAGTTGTAGCTTTTCCACTTCAAATTTCCTCTGATGCACTCTTCTCTTGCTCTGCCTCTCTCTGATGCTGTCACTCTTCTCACTTGGCCTCTCGCTTAGCTTCTCGCTCAGCTTCTCGCTGTTCTCATGCTGCCTGTCGCCACTCTCGCTCAGCGTTTCACTGAATTTGTTGCTGTCTCTCCTCTGTGGCTCTTTGCTCTTGCCTCTCTTCTCTCTCGAACTCCAGCTCCAGTCTCCACAGCTCCATCTGTAGACAAATCCCTTCTGGCTCCAGAATGTTGGTGACCATCCCCTGCTGCTGTGGCCCTTGGCCTGCACTGATTCTACTGTCCTTCTTACCAGATCAGGACACTGCATTGGCCCCTAGCCCCACCATGCTCAAGGACTGTTCCTTCCCAGTCACAGACTGTGACTCGAGGCTTTAGGCATTGGCTGCCACAAGAGCCTCTATGAGATGCTTTTTGGTTCTGCCCTCATGCTGGACTCCTCTCTCTCTTGGAACAACTACCTCAGGTAGTCTGCAGTGCGCTTGCTGTAGTTGGAAGCTATCTTCTTCCCTAACTATTGATACACTAACTTGCACGAGAGAAAAAAATAAAACAGATTGGGAACTTGGACTGTAAGCACAATGATATAGTTCTGTTTACTTTTTTAAAAACAATCACTGCCTTATTTTGCACGTGAGCTGTACAGTATTAATCTGACACACTAAACTGTTAATGCTCAAGTTACTAAATACTTTTAAATCACACCACTGCCAACCAAATCTGTCACAAATGTCCTCTGCAGGTCAGGCCTTCTGCTCCCACAGTGCCAACCTTGAAGTGCAATAGTGTGAGCAGGAGACAAACAGGGTAACCCTCTTGTCTGTTGTGAGTTTGAATCACCTACCAGCCTCAAGTCCTGGGGGTCAAATGTGAACCTTATGCTAGTGCACCCAGTTAACTGGCTCTTATATGTACCCTCTTCAGGAATGCAGTACAATCCTTCACCCAATGGCACCCAGCCAGGTTCCCTAAATGTTACCTTATGACTCAATATGAGACATACTGTAGGTATATTCTTACCTTTAGCAAAATTAATAACACATTCAAGCCCTTAACAGCTGTTAGAATTAAACACTGGTTTAACATTCACATGCAAAAGAAAACTGAGAAGACACAGGCAGTATTTCAAGGAAAATATAATTTACTAAAAATTGTAAAATAGGCAAATTATCAAACACAGAACAAATACAGTACATTAATAATTTACAGTCAATAAAATAATTGGGAAGTTATAAAACACAAAGATGCCTACCAAACTACTTAAGAGTTCTTGCTTAACTAAATGTTACCTGAGTCACTCTCCTTGATCTGCCTGCTGGTCTTCTGCTTTGCAAGAATGATCTTAGATTTACAAATGAAAACAAGGTTCTGTGATCAAATGGTCTCTTCCTGCAGGAAACGTAACATTTTATGAGGCCCTATGTCCTGGCAGATGGTCAGACCCCTCTGTCAAATAGAACAGGAAACCTTTGATTCAGGTTTCCCTTAGCCAGTTTTTCTAACAGCCAGCTGCTTCAACACTGTCACCTCTGAGGTCAAAGGTCAATTATCACTGCTAGGCTGTTTTCTTCCCTCAGCAGACCTTCACATATCATATATTTATATTACAAATATACAATAATAATATTAGAGGGTTTATCACATTACAGCCATATCCCAATCATGATTCTCATTGCACCAAGTCTGGGTAATGGTGAAGATGTCCAGGTTAAGGTACAGTGTTTGCATAGTTTCCAGTGGATCAGTCTCACTATGTTGTTATGTCTTTCAGTATACAGGTCTTCTGGCATGAGTACATCACATTCAGCCACAAGATGTGCAATAGCTTTTAACTCTATGCTACTGAATTACAAGGTGAATTTACATAAGACCCAAGTATTTCCACTTAATGCACATACCCATAAAGGTCACCTTGGGGATGTTAAGCTTCAGTGGTCTCCTAGACATCTTAAGTATCTGGGTATCTTCTTGGTGGATAGCTAGGCCAAGATGAAGCAGCTCAACCTAGACTCCCTGCTAGTTACTGTACAGCAAGACCTAACTCGTTGGTCGGGTCTACCCCTTTCCTTATAGGAAAGGGTAAGCCTAATCAAAATGAGAGTATTTCCTCGCCTTTTTTACCCACTGAATATGTTAACCCTTAAAGTCCCACTCCTCTGGCTCAGGAAATTACATAGCTCCAGCTCAGATTTTATTTGGAAGGGAAAGCCACTGAGAAGAACCTACCACAAGATGGCAGCCCCTAAATCCAGAGGGGGTCTGGAACTTCCAGATTTTAGATTATATTATTGGACTAGTCAGGCGAGTAGATATCTTTGTTGGCTGCGACCCATTGAAGAATCTTTTTCCTTCCCATATGTCCCCTCCTGGCTTCAAATTGAGCTTGACATATTAGATTCAATAGGGGTCTCAGACCGAAGGACTTACCTAAGTTAGGGATGGACTCTCCCCTGACTACTTCAGTGGGAATTCACTCCCAGCTCTGTTCCTTTATTAAATACCATCATACCATTGATCCCAATCAGCTTCTGATGAAAAATCCTAATTTTAAGATCGGTGGCAGATGTCTCACCCCTGCTTGGTTCCCATCAACCGATCACATTTGCCCTAGTGACCTGATGTCAGGCTCCTCCTATCTTACCTCAATGGAAATTCTGAGGAAGTTCCCTGCTCTGGGAAGTCCTTTTAGGATTTATCAGGTCTGCCACCTTGTAGTCTCAAAAAATCTCCAACCCAGGGAAGACAGTAATATGGGAGAGAACATTAAAAGTCTGGCTTACGTGGTTCAACAGCCGTCTCTTGATTATACCCAACTCTTTTTGACTTGGGCTTCCCCATGGTGGAAAGCTGTTTTCCCTTTGAAACTCCTTAGTTGGGAGAAATTATGGAAGGCATGCCATTCCTATATCACTTGAGACAGATTAAGATTGATTCAATTTTTTATATTGAACAACCTGTACTTGTCACCTGCCAAGCTCTTTAAGATGGGGAACCTTCCCAATCCTACCTGTACACGATGTAACAATGCAGATGGTAATTTACTACATATTTTCTGGGAATGACCCTTCATTGCCTCCCTTTGGGCCACTATCAGGCTAAAAGTTGATCCCCTTTTGGGCCTTAATGACTTGTTTACCCCGGACATTTGCTTAATAGGGGATTACACTGGAATTGATGTCCTACAGAGAAGGTACCAAATGGCATTGATTGCACTGTCCCTTAAGGTTCTGGTGCTTCGTCACTGGACAGATTCCACATTGAAAACTTATTCCAAGTGGCTCCAAGAGCTTTTATCCAACTTGAGGATTGAGAGAATGATTGACAGCATCCATAACAGAGTTTCCAGATATAGGAACAGATAGGAGTCTTATAATACTCTATTTACCCTATGATTTTCTGTGGGCTATAAGGGTACAGTAATCCCTTTGATTTTCTTTTTCTTTTCCTTCGCTTTAGGGTCAGTAAGCTCTGCCAAGGTGTGGGAAGGGGTTTGGGGGGAGGTGGGTAGGGGATGTTGGGTAAGTGTGGTATGTTTGCATTCTTACAGAGTTTCATTCTGCCAAGTTGTACCTGAGATTTGGTACTTGTTTTTTTGTAATGTATGTCTTGTGATTGTGACTGTATTTGACTTGTAAAACTTTTGAATAAAGCTTATTGAATTTGAAAAAAAACCCCTATGCTACTGAAATGACACCTGTCTGTTTTCTTGTTTTTTTTTTCCTATGGATTTCGTGAACCATTTTGCATGTGGTCCACTATCTTGGGTTAGCATTATAACCTCACATCTCATGACTTTAATTCACATCATTTTAACCACTCATGGGTCAGCTCTTGATTGACTTGTGGTTGTTCCGGCAGCTCCCTGTATTTTCTGCTGTGATTATGCTGCATCACCGAGAGCTTTTCCTAACTTGAACACAATATCCAAATAGCACTAGTCAGGACCTCAGGAGTCTCAGCATATTTACTGTATTGCAAGAACTTCCAAAAACCAGGCTTGCAAAATGAAAAGGAATCCACACTCCAAACTCTTGAATCATAATAAAATGTATTTTAAAATCAAAACAGAAGCAGCACCTCCTACTGCCACCAGTGTTTCATGCCAATAATACCACTTTTTCAAGGTGTAACAATTTCAAAATTCAGCCATCATTTAAACCCCCATCTTAAAGAGACACTACTCAAGTTTGATTGACTCTTAAGTGGGTAACAATAGATTCCTCACCAAACAGGTTAACAGGGAATGGGAGAGGGGTGAAGGGAGAAATAAAAAAGGGACAGCAACAATATTTACAAAACATACAATATGTACAACATATATACAATGAGAACAGATTGTGAATAGACAGAAATAACGTTATGGTAATCTATAATGCCATAATAAAAATGGCCCCATTTGGAAACTTTCATTCAAGCCAGATCCCATCCATGACTTTAGTTTAAATCTCTCCTAACTTAATGATGAAAGTCATCTTCCGCTTGTTTTCTTCATGATGCAGAACCATGACTGTTTGGGCCCAGGGATATCAGTAGGTACAGTATGTCTGTATCCCCACAATCGTACACCTGTAAGTGTAATTAATCTTGAGGAGGTTCATGTCTCCCTCAGACCTTGGGGTGTATAACCTTGGCATGCACTGTTTGTCATGTATTGACTGGTAGGTATGGAGTAGTATTCTTGCTTTTATATCTAGCTGGTCCAGCACTTTTTGTGGCCAGTCAATCACACTGATACTGTACGATATCACTAAAAGGGTGAATTAATGTATAGCTTGCGTGTTGTTTCATGTTGTTAAAGCAGTTTTCAGTACAAGCTTCAGCCTTCTGAAATATTCCTTGCTGATTTTTTCTCTTGCCTCCCTCTATGCTCCACTGCACTCTATACCAATCATTTGGCTGGCTCCCCCTACAGGCCAGGCATGACTATGCACTAGGGTGCATCACTGGCTATACTCTAAGAAGCAGTATCCTATCCCCCTACTTCTCCCTGATCCAACATAAAGTCTCTGTCCCACTGCCTCCAACAGTCCACTGCACTGCAGCTCAAAATCCCTCAGGCCTCCACCTGCCTGGGCAACAGTGCCTTGTCCATCTCTACTCCCAGGCTGTAGAACAGACTGCCAGCCTCCCTCCTCTACCTTGACATTCATTCCTCTTTTAAGACCCAGTTGAAAGCATAGTTACTGGAAGAGACTAAATCCAACTGTGCCATGGGGTGACCACTTGGGTTATCCGCTCCCACTACTCTCAATACCTGCATCTATCCCGCCACCCTATTATGAACATCTAACAAGGCCTCCTTGTACCCCAATCTGTTTTTTGTATTGAATATATTTTATTGAAATTTTCCGATTACACACAGAACAAACATATGTCAGAGTACAATCCATGTAATACTGAACCCCCCAACCCCTTGTTGACCCAAAAATCAAACAGTCCAGTACTTCTACCATAGAAAGATCCCCAAATCCCCAAATCCTGACCCCACAACCTCCCCATACACACCCTCCCCACCCCCTGCCCTATTCCCCTATTTTAGTGCACTTACAGAGTGTCGTCGGACTGTAATGACTGTATCCTTTATAAGTATTCCTGTACCTATTTGTTATCCTGATAGTCTCTTACTGTATTTCTTCACTTACCAATGTCAACTGTACTCAATGTAAGAAGTTATAACCAGAAGGGCCAGTCAGGGCAAGGAGGACCCCAGACACACTCAATGTATTCCATGTATTCACTTACTGTGACATCTTCAGGCACTTGAAACCATTTTTTGCACCATGTCTGTGGTTCGTACCTTTTGAAGGCTGTAGCACTCAGCACTTCATTTTATACCTAGGACCCCTTATTTCTTATGCACTTAATCCAGCCAGATTCCTAGGGGCAGAAATATTACCCTGCCACTGGGCCTCCAGAACTGGATACAGTAATTGAGGTGGGGTTGTGCCAGTGATCAGTACAGGGGTAATATTCTCTCCTCCTTCCTACTGGTGGTGCCCCTCCCTGTGCACCAGTGCATCCTGCTAGTCTTCCTCACTGCCTTATCACACTGCTTTGCTAACTTCAGGTCATCAGAAATGACTACCCCAGTGCCCTTTCCTGGTTGGTGGTTATCAGTACTTCCCCTCTCTTAACTGTTACATAGCCCAAGGGTTTCTGTGCGCCAAATGCATGATTTTGCACTTTTTTGCATTGAAACCCAGCTGTCAAACCCTTGACCTTTATGCCAACTGTTTCAAATCATTTCCCAATTTTTCCAAACCCTTGGTGTGTCTGCTCTGTGCAGATTTTTGTGTCATCAATGAACAGACACACTTTCCCCTTAAACCTCCTGCAATGTTGCTACTAAAGACACTGAAGAGGACCAGACCTAGTACTGAGCCCTGCAGAACCCCTCTGGTCACCTTGCCTTCTCCAGACTGTACACCATTTACCACCACCCTCTGACTCCTGTTGCTTAATCAACTTCTTACCCAGTTTATAACTTTTTGACCCACTCCTAGACAGGCCAGCTTGTTCACCAGTCTTCTATATGGAACCATATTGAAGGCCTTACTGAAATTTGTGCAGGCAACATTTACTGCACTGCTTCTCCCTGATCCACTACTCTGGCCACCCAGTCAAAGAACTCAGGTTTGTCTGGCAAGACCTTCCCCCATGAGCCCATGTTGCCTTGGATCATGTAATCCACTAATAAGGTATTCCACTATCCTTTTTCCTCAGTAGGGTTTTCATTACTTTTCCGACTACTGAAGGCAAGCAGACAGGTCTGTAATTTTCTGCCTCCTCCCTGTTCCCACTTTTGTGAAGTGGGGTGACATTTGCCCTCCTTCAGTCCCTTGGAACCTCCCGTTTCTAATGATAAGTTGAACAGAATTGTCAAAGGTGCAAAAAGCATCTCTTTGAGCTTTGTCAGTATCCTGAGGTACCCCATCAGGTCTCATTGCCTTACCTACTTTTCATTCCATTAGTACCTTGAGGACTTTCTCCTCTGTAAAAGGACTGGTGTACGCCTCCCTACCATTTATGCCCATGTCTCTCTGACCTGTCACCTACGCCTTCTTCTGTAAATAACAATCCTCCCATTCTCGTAGATCAACCAACTCCCGCATGATGGTTGTCCCCTGCAGATCCACCCTAATCAGTCAATATGGTTACTCTTACTGCCTTCCAAAAGTTTGGAATTCCCTCACCCCTCAAATCCAGCACTCCTCCTCCACCTACTCCATCAGCTCTGCCCTCAATAATGACCTTGCACCTAGCTGCCCCTGCCATGTCCCTCCCTAATTTCCTCCTCTTAAGTCCTGTATAAACCCTACCCCTCTACTGTCACCTTCATTTTACCTTGTGCACCCACACACACCCAAATTTCTATCTCTCCTCCACTTTTCCCAAATTACACCCCCTTACTGGCCTCCCTTGATCTCTCACAGAATGTATGGGACCCCGAATGCTCCTCATGGGTCCATGCATTCTGATGGACTATTGATTAGGCCCCATACCCTCCAAAGGTGAGACTTCTCTCCCCCTCAAGGGTTAAATTCTCACTCTCTCCCTCTCCTGTCACTCTCTTAATCCCTAGCTACTGACCTTCTCCAACCCCCTGAAGGGTCCCTTCTTGGGGTAGGTCCTATTCCCCCTCCTAGCATTTAAGTCACACCTCCTTCTCCTCCTCCTTCTCTTTCTCTTCCCTCTTTAAATCTCTACAGCCTTATCCTCCTTTCTGTCTAGCCCCACAGCCCCCCTTGCAGGGTTCTCCCACATCATTAAGGGGTCTCTCTGACACGCTGCCTATGCCCTCCTCTCTGGTCCCCCCAGTCCCCTTGCAGGGTTCCTCGCATCCTGAAGGGATCTTCAGGGGCATAACTCTTCCCCCTCCTCCCCCTACCCCACCCCTTCCTCTCCTTCCCCCCTTTTCTTTCACATTAGCACTTGTTTACTTATTAACCTGACACTTCTTATTGTCCACTCTTTCTACATATTATGAGCAGGGGCACTTGAAAATTGTGGAAAAATCATGGCCAAATTGCAGGGATTTTTCAGATTTATTGTGGGGAAATTGCTGAGCCCCTGACATCCTATTTTCGTAGTTTCCAGATAGATCATTTTTAGTATAACACCAAAAAAAAATAAGACATAATGCAAAATAACCAAACTTTAATGAAAGCTATATATGGCAATCAATTACATCATTGAAAATAAATCAGAATCCCAATTTTCAAACAATGCCCAAACTATATTTAACAATATATCTAGACTATAAATGCCAGCAATTTAGATAATTAAAACATTTTAAATATCAATTTCCTACAAATTGCAGATACTGCAATTTTATTCCTTACGTACACTCATACGCACTCTCCTTTGAGTGCCACTCAGAAACCACTCTAAAAATCTCCATATATTTTTATTGTACTTCAACATTAAAAGCAGTTTTACATTGTCCTTTGTTAAAGTCCGTTGGTTGTCCTTCAGCAGGTCTGAGTACACTGAAAATGTTCGTTCTACATCGGCTGTGCTCCCTGGAAGCCAGATGTATTGTTTGGCAATGGCAGCGAGCTCTGGCAGTGCAACATGCTGCGCCTCCCACCATTCTGACAGGTTGAAGTATGATGGAATTGTCTGGGCTACAGCCATGTATGCATGCCATTCCATGTTTGAGACCTTGAGAAGTCCAAGGATCAGTTCAGTGTAATTGGTTTTATTCTTCTCCACTGTTGGTAGCTGCTGGGGATCAAAGACTCTTGCTGCTTCAAAAATGTTCAAGAAGGGGTGGTGGCTTACAATGTTTGTCATTTTCTCACTGCTCTGCAGCATCAGAGTCTGGAAAAGAGTGGTACAGGCCTCACGTTCCTGTACTTGGCATCTGGATTACCATTCCATAGTCTAGGGCCTGTACTCCTGAGCACCAGCTGTTGTGCAAAAGTCTAAAAAGAAATTAACAGTTTGCAATTTTTAATAAATGTTGTGCCCATGTGACTTGGAGTTGGACTGTAGCTCTTCGATAAGCCTAACCAACTCTACTGAATGTTCTTTGACAAATGTTGCTTGTGTCATCAACTCTGTTAATTTGTCCTTCAGCAGGTCCTTCAGCCTTTTGAGGGTCACTGCACCAGATGTTTCACTTTGTAGAAATTCAGCAATGATGGGCATGTATTCAGCTAAATAGTCCATGGCATTGACCCACGAGCACCATCTTATCAGGACCGAATATACCGGCATCTTTGGAGTCACATTATCTTTTGACTCCATAAAAGACAGGAACTGGTGGCGGCGCATTGGGCTCTGACAAAACAACTTCTTAAGAAGCGCTACCATGATGTTCAGATCTTGTAAGGTGTCTGCCCAGATTTCGAGAATAAGATTGAGAAGATGTGCCACACAGGTCACATGCACAGCGTTTGGTAGTACTCCAGAGAGAACTGAACCAAATGCTTTGTGCATGTAACTTGCACTGTCTGAAACAACTGCAAGTACTTTGTCAAAGTTCACAGAGTTGGCATTTAAAACTCTCAGTAGAGCCTGTGATATTGTTGAATAGTTAACACGCTGCAGGAACTCCACACCAATCAGAATGGACTGTTTTCCAACTTTATTCAAAGGCTGAGCCAAAACTACTAACATGCTGCGTTCACAGGAGTCTGTGGTTTCATCTAGAAAGATAAAAACGTTGGCATCCTCCACTTCTTTCTTTACGTTAGCTTCATGTTGTGGACGTAGTTCTTGCAGATACGTGCTGCGCAGTTGTGCTGATCCGGGAAGTGTTCCTCCTTGTTTGGTGTATTTCTGAAGAAACTCTTGAAAAGCTGGAGCCTTTTCCAGAGGAATATCTGCTTGTATCAGACATTGAATAAAGTCCAGCACAAACTCCTTTCGCTCCAATGAGGACGCCGTTGCTCTGGCAAGACATGTTGTGAGAGCTTGTTGTCGCTGACGACTGGCAGAACCTGGAAGACACAAAAAACATAATTTAGATAATATTTTTATGCAGTTTGCACATAGCCACTAGTCTAACATTCCACAACCAGCACGTAAAGAAAAACAAAATACTAAGCAGGTGGAACAGAACACTTTGAGCCAGCCTGGTGGCACAGAGGGCTGAGGCATCTTGTCTTACCTCAGGCCATGCCAGCAGCCCAGGTTCAGGAAGCCCTGATGTCGAGGGGGGGTAAGCAGGATTGAACATCCTGGCCAGCCCACTGGTGCAGCAGTTGGATTTCTGCTTGTGACACCAGCTACCCAGATTCGGGAACAGACCCGGGGTGGAGGGCCGGCCAGAGGGAGAAGGATGGAGTGTCCAGAGGAATGCTGTCCTTCTCCAAGGGGAGGAAGGGGAGTGTGTCCAGTGCTTGATGTATCCTGGCAGAGGCTGGTGGTACTGCAGCAACAGAAGCCTGAATGTTCAGGGGGGCAGGGCAGACACTGGACATCATTGTACATCCATGCCCCCAGGGAAAAAATACAAAATACCAGCCCCCAACATGATGGCTCGACTCGTCCCTCCGCCTCCTAGCACCAATGCCCCATGGGAGGGTCCCGCTCTCATGGCCCTGACCTGGGGGGGTAATCCAGGTCTTGTCTACAATGTCTGTTAGGGAGTGGGAAGCCCCCTTGGCAGCCCAGCCCAGGGGGGTAAGCCTGAGCATGGGGGTGGAGAATGGACAAGACTCTGGGTAGAGGGACAACTAGTAGTAGGGGGTGTCTCAGTGCATCCCTCCACAAGGATGATTGAGTGGGTTGGGAAAACAGAAAGCAATAAACGCAAAATTAATAAAGGAATAGAACAGTGCTTTACCTTCATTTCTTTTCTTTATTTCTGCTTTCTGGTCCAGGTGTCTCTACGACTTCATATGGATGTCAATGGTATGCTTCCAGAGAAAGTCGATCGTGTGGCAGCAAAGTCGGCAGAACAAGTGGCCTCCATCCTCATAAAGATCTTCTGAATACATCTTTACACGATCCTTGGCGTGCTTTGGCTTCTTCCCGTGAGAACCGCGGACGCTTTGCTTGTGGTGCGGACATGCTTGTGAGCTTGACTGGAAATGTACAATGATGATTTTTTTGAGGATGAATTTTTAATGTTTGAATACTACTACATTTTTACGTATATATCTATGAAATTATTTTATGTAATTAGTGTATTGCTCTCCCTTTGTATTAAAATTAAATAAATATATATACACACACACGAAAGCTTAGTATGTTGTTTTATTTAACACTTCCACAATAGGCACATACCTTCTATCCTACACCAAGACATCTGTTGTTGATGGTTGGGACTGTCCCCACAGACTGGTAAACATGTTGGAAAACAAATTCTTCTGGCCACTGCTGATGGATAGATAGAGGGAGGGAGGGAAGTACAGGCAAGTCAAGAGGCACAGAACAGTTGGTTTTCCAATTTGTGTACCAGTCTGCGGAGTCTGTCCCGACCATCAATGACGGACCACATGAAACAGCGCACAGTACATGAAGGATCGCACAATCACATAACAATTAAATTAATAGTACAATTTTACAGAAATTAAATAATGCACACAGAAAATTAGATCTCTTAAACACAGAATTGTTCTGGCCTGCACGTCCTGCACATGTACACATGCATAAAAAAATTGTTCTGGGCCAGCCTGCACATCCGCCCCATGTCCACCATCACCCGAGGCCAGAACAATATTTTTTCTGCATGTCTACCAAGTCTGCCAGGTCCAACCCTCCACCGACCATCAACAGCAAGCGAAAGGAGCTTGGCACGGACCTGGCGGACTGGTACACATGCAGAAAAAATTGTTCTGGGAAAGCATGCACGTTCGCCCCATGCCCACCATCACCCCAGGCCAGAACAATTTTTTTTCTGCATGTCTACCAAGTCTGCCAGGTCCGACCCTCCACCAACCATCAACAGCATGCAAAAGGAGCTTGGCACAGACCTGGTGGACTGGTACACATGCAGAAAAATATTGTTCTGGGCCAGCCTGCACATCTGCCCCATGCCCACCATCACCTGAGGCCAGAACAATTTTTTTTCTGCATGTCTACCAAGTCTGCCAGGCCCAACCCTCCACTGACCATCAACAGCATGTGAAAGGAGCTTGGCATGGACCTGGCGGACTGGTACACACGCAGAAAAAAATTGTTCTGGGCCAGCCCGCACGTCCGCCCCATGCCCACCATCACCCGAGGCCAGAACAATTTTTTTTCTGCATGTCTACCAAGTCTTCCAGGTCCAACCCTCCACCGACCATCAACAGCAAGTGAAAGGAACTTGGCATGGACCTGGCAGACTGGTACACATGCAGAAAAAAATTGTTCTGGGCGAGCATGCACGTCCACCCCATGCCCACCATCACCCGAGGCCAGAACAATTTTTTTTCTGAATGTCTACCAAGTCTGCCAGGTCTGACACTCCACCGACCATCAACAGCAAGCGTAAGAGCTTGGCACGGACCTGACGGACTGGTACACATGCAGAAAAAAATTGTTCTGAGATAGCCTGCATATCTGACCCATGCCCACCTACACCTGAGGCCAGAACAATTTTTTTCTGCATATCTACCAAGTCTGCCAGGCCCGACCCTCCACTGACCATCAACAGCAAGTGAAAGGAGCTTGGCACAGACCTCACAGACTGGTACGCATGCAGAAAGAAATTGATCTGGGCCAGCCTGCACGTCTGCCCCATGCCCACCATCACCCGAGGCCAGAACAATTTTTTTTCTGAATGTCTACCAAGTCTGCCAGGTCCAACCCTCCACCGACCATCAACAGCATGCAAAAGGAGTTTGGCATGGACCTGGCGGACTGGTACACATGCAGAAAAAAATTGTTCTGGGCCAGCCTGCACGTCCGCCCATGCCCACCATCACCCGAGGCCAGAACAATTTTTTTTCTGCATGTCTACCAAGTCTGCCAGGTCTGACCCTCCACCGACCATCAACAGCAAGTGAAAGGAACTTGGCATGGACCTGGCGGACTGGTACACATGCAGAAAAAAATTGTTCTGGGTCTGCCTGCAAATCCGCCCCATGCCCACCATCACCCGAGGCCAGAACAATTTTTTTTTATTGCACATGTATCAGTTGGCCAGGCCTGACCACAATGAATGACTGACCACAGGATCCACTGAAACTGATCCACCCCCCCAGCCTCTTGTAGAACAAAAAAAAAATACATAATTTCACTATCATGCCCTCCCCCAAACTCTTCCTGTGCCTCTCACTCCACATGCCAAACTAAACAGTCTTTCTTACCTTACCAGGCTCAGTCAGGCACTCTGGGCAGTCCCTCAGTCCTTTAGATGGCTGGATGCAGGAAGGGCAAATTTGCAGGCACAAGCAGTGGACTTTGCAAGGTAGGCAAGCATGCAGAACAAGGCTACCAGAGATCAGCACCCCCAGCCAAATGCTTCTACTTCTGCAGCAGCAGCAAAAAAAAAGCGATGCACAGCCCATTTTTGAGTTTCTTATCTTGCTCCTTGTGTCTCGCTCATTGCTTGCTCCTCGCTCCTTCTGACTCCTTGCTCCTGGCTGGCTGGCTTGCTCAGTCACCCTTGTAGACAAGCGTCACTCCTCACTCCTCCTGGCACCTGGCTCGATGGCTCGCTTGGTCATCTCTCATCCCTCTAAAGAAGCCTCGCTCCTCACTCCCCTCTCTCCTCACGGCACCTGATGTGGTGGTGGTCTGTCTGGTCTGTCTGTCTGGCTGGCTCGCTTGCTCGTTCATTCGCTGGGTCACTGGGTCGCTCCCTCCTTACACCTGTGAACCTGGTAAGGCAGGTGAAGTACCTTCCCCCTTTAAACAAGCTTCATTTAAAGGGCTGACGTGAACCTGAGGGGGGACAGAAAAAAAAAACAGCGCGAAAGTTTAAAATGCCTCAAGGTGTTCCGCCCCTTTTGTGACATCCATGGGCAGGGTGGAACAACCTCAGGGGTGGAACAAGGCACATCAAGGAACCATAGAGTGCTGAACCACGCTGCAGCAGGGAGCAGGGAACAGGGAACAAAAGAAAGTAGTGTGCCTCCCACTAAAGACTAGTATGCTGTATTATTTTTTTTTTAACACAATATCACGCTGGGGTTGTGGGGGTTCCTCAAATCGAGGAAATAGCACAAAAATTGTGCCTGCAATTTTCCAGTGCCCCTGATTATGAGCAACACTATTTTAACACTGTAACACTGTTTGTAACACTTGCCTTACAACTGTATGTTAATGATGATCTTGTAACCTGAATATAACATGAACACGACTCTTCCCTCTAACCCACCTCACCCCTCCCTCTCCTTTCTCACCTTTTCTTTCACATAATCACTTGTTTCACTTTGCTTGTTTACTTACTAACCCAGCACTTATTATTGTCCACTCTTTCTACCAGTAATGCACAACACAGTTGCAACACTGCTTGTAACACCTGCCTCACAACTGTATGTTAATGTTGATCTTGTAACTTGAATGTTAAATGTCTCACTCCTATTGTAACCCTTCCTCTCAGGTTACACCAGGAGATGAGCGACTTGTCGCTCAGTGTGCCTTCCTGCTGAAACATTTCAACAAATAAATAAATACAGAACAAAGGTATTTGTTCAATATGTCTGCCTTCTTTTGGTTCTCCTTCTGTTCACAAACCTCTTCTTCCCCTTTTATACTATTTCCCTTTGGCCTTCTTCCTCTCGCTTACATATCTAAAGAAAGTTGTGTCCCCTTCATTTACCAACGAGGCAATATTCTCCTTGGTTTGTGCCTTTGCACGTCTGCCTTCTCTATCCTCCTTTGTTTCTCCTGGTAGTCTTCCCTAATCTCTTCCTCCTTCGGTGTCTTTTTGTACTTTCAAAATGCTGTTTTTTTTGTTCATCTTACTTTCTCTGGTATGTCTTTAGAGAATCATAGCAGACTTTTTTTTCTTTTGCCCTTGTTGACCTGCCGACACAGAGATTTCTCAATGCTCCCATTTTTTTTTTTGAGTGATCTTTTTTCTCATCCCCTACATGCTCCTCGGCAGCCACTCCTTCAGGCTTGCCAAGGCAGTCCCCTGATCCATCCGTCCTCTGAGACTCCGCCTGCCTCGGATCGCAGCAAATATCTAGGATGACCCGCCGAACCCTTTGTCTGCTGGGTCCCTCCTCCGAGGGGAAGGCACCAGCCAAGGGGCAGACCGGCATTCTATTTTCTTTAGCCCCAGGGATGTTGCTGAGGTGGGGAGCTCAGTAGGACCTTTGATGGCCTCAGAGCACCGGGCAGCCGTCATCCGGCTACCGTGAAGTGGTATTTCTGCTTTTCTGGTTATTCCCTCCTTCTTGTATGTGTCAGCAGTGCTCCTGGTCTCCACCAGAGGCCGCTGCAGCATGACAAGATCCCACTACCCACCCCCAGGAGAGGAGAGCAGTCCTACGGATGCTCGATCCTCTCCTGCTCCTGCCAGCCCCCGACGACCTGAGTCCATTCCCGAACCCGTGTTGCCGGCGTGGGATGGGTTAAGGTGCCAGCACCTCAACCCTCTGCGCCACTGGGCCGGCATTTATTTTATTTAATTATTTTGTTTTTGTTGACCGGGTAAGTGCACTAGACAAATTGTTACCTGTTTTCAGGCACAACCTGAGAGGAGGGGGATACAGATGAATACCAACTGACCTTGAGTCAGATTAAGCTGTTGGTGGTATTTTTAGTGAATGGGGGGAAATTTGGCTAAGGCACAGAGGAAGTTCCCCATCTCTTCTGTAGGGGAACTTTGGCTGTCAGCCCAAGATGGCAACTTCAGGAGTTGTCTTGGTGAGAAAGGACATGTTGGAGACAGGGGAGCAGGCCTCTTCCCGTACCTTGATTCCACAAGAGGCTGAAGAGATGAATATTGAAGTGGGAAAGCAGCAGACAGCGTCTGAAAGTCCTACAGACACTACAAATAAGTCAGATAATAACATGAATAATGGTAGAAGCAAACAGGATCAAATGCAGAAGGAGACAATACCTGCACAATTGGAATTATCCCAACTCAAAGAAGAGGAATTGAGGTTAGCAGATAAACAAAAAGACTTGGGCTGCAAGACAGCATCTTTAAAAGCTTTTGTGGCTTCTGTCATTTTTGCACAGCCGCTTGTCAAAATGAATCAGCTGCCAGATAATGCCATCACATCAAAGGCTTTGGAGGCCCACCCAAAGCAACAACCTCTGCTGCCGAAAACAAAAAAGAAATGGAGAAGGATCCAAGAACTGCGACTGGCAGTAAATACGCTAACTCTAGCATGTGCCTAAAGTCTCAAACAGAAGAAAATACTAAAAACACAAGCAAAACCACAAGTAAACAGCTAGGCCTGCAGAAACGAGTAGGTGAGACCATGGAAAAATACCGTGAGACATGCCCAGACTCAGCAGATAACACCATGGAGGAGGAAAGTTTGGGAAATGGGGAAACAAAAATACAGCTGCAACAGAATAGAATGATGGAACTTGCACAAAAACCCAGAACTCTGCCAGACGACTTCCCGCAGAAGACATCAGACAGCATAATGGGAAAAAAAAGCAGTCAGAATCACCTGGCTGCTCAAGTACTGAATCTTTTGACATTTTACTAAATACACAGAATACCACAGATCAGTTTATTTTTGTATTATATGTTTTATTGTTTTTTTCTCCAGTATAGAAATACAGATCTTACAAGAATGGTGGTATAGCAGCTGATCACACAACAGGTATACATGGTTACTTCATCCTTAATCATCACAGTCCAAAATACATTATAGATGCATAGAACTCCTCCGTAATGGAAGCGTAAAAGTAAGAGACTCACAAATTAGAAAGGAGGTGTCTTAATGCCCATGTTGAATCTTCACTGCAACAACCCTTTGTCAGAGCTAATAACCTAAGTTAGGATATTATACTAACAAAATTAACATTACAACAGTTTAACTAAGCCTTGTTCTGAGTATTCGTAATAAAATAAGCAATTTATCCTGTATTCTATGGTTGTCTAGGAAAGGTATATCTTGTAGCGTAAGCAGCACTATCACATCATGCTCAAGGTAAGGTGAGCACATGAACCATCTATGTTTATATAAACCATCCCTCTCTCAGAATTGTTGCCTCTCCCATCGATAATGTCCTCAGGAGGACATCCCAGACCTGTAAGAATCTCTCTTCTGCCCCCTTAAGGACGTACATCAGCCTGTCCATTGTCAATGCTCGAAGGGTCAGAGTTTTCCACTGCTCTACTGTGAGTACTTTCCGGGAAATCCACAAGTTTTGTATGCCCTGTCGGGCGACCACCAGCAGAACTCTAGTTCACCTATGATGGAGGTCCCATTCCCCCCCCCTCCCGGGAACCAACCCCGAGTAGCAAGGAGCAAGGAGAGAAGTCCACCACCTGGCCCTCTATTTTAACTGTCTCAGTAGCAATTCCTTTCCAATACCTCTGTATCCCCAGGCAATACCAATAATAGTGCATCAGTGTACCCCTAGCTTTACTGCATTTCGTACAAGTGGGGGAGATACCAGGCTGAAACTTACTCACTACACTCGGTGGGTAAGAAAGCCTATGAAGAAACTTGAATTGCATTTCCTTAAATTTATTGCAAGTCAATAATCCCATGTGGGACCTCAGCAATAGTTCCCAGTTAGCATCTGTAATTTCCATCCCAAGATCTTGCTCCTACCAAGTTTTCACTTTTTGAGTTTCACCCTGAAAATATGCCTGGTCCAGTTTTGCTGCCCTCCCTATTAACCCCTTTTCTTGTACTCTTGCCCCAGAATCTCCTTTTCAACAAGGGAGATGTCTGATGGTTTATTTTCCCCTCTGTTGAGGCTTTTCCAGTAGTTGCAGACTTGCAGGTATCTATAAAGGTGTGATGCTGGGAGGCTCAGCCCTCTCTGTAAGTCTCGGAATGTATATATACCCTCTTTATTAGTAAGGTCTCTAATACATCTTACTCACCTCTCCTGCCATATCCCAAAGCCTGCATCCTCTAAGCCTGGAAAAAATTCCAGGGTTCCTACCACTGGGACGAGAATAGTATTATCCCCACCTCCCCCTCGTCTCTCCTTGGCAACGCTCCATGCCTCCAGACTGCTCGTAACCATGGGGTTAGGATGTCTCAGACGTTTGTATGCTTGCAGCCTGGATGGGCCTAGATAGGCTGAAAGGTAGCTCCCACTCCCCTCCTCCTCCTCCAGGTCCTGCCACTGAGAAGCTGTCCTTTTGTTAATCCAATTGTGACATGCCTGGACTGGGGTGCTAAGTAGTATCCTTTGACATCAGGAAAATTCAACCCCCCCCCAGTTCATTCATAGCTTTCAGCTTTTTAAGGTTAATTCTCGGCTTTTTCCCCTTGCCAGATGAACTGCCCAAACCCCCTTTCCAAGTTTCTGATATCACTATTCTTTAAGCCCATGGGCATCTCCTGTAGAGCATATAATATTCTGGGGAGTAAATTCATCTTTAGGACATTTATCCTACCTAACCAGGAGAGGGGAAAGGCCTTCCATCTTTGCACAGTAAATCTTTCATGACGATATCCAGTAGGGGTGTGTAGTTCAGGTCATACATTTCCCTGATATCGTGGTCCACTTTTACTTCTAAATATGTCATGGCTTTTTGAACTTTCCGTAGCCTCCATGTCTTTCGCCCACTCTCATCCATCCCTTTCCCCAAGTACATAATTTCAGACTTACTGATATTCAATTTATAACTCAAGAAGGCAGCAAAGAAGTCCACTATAGTTAGCAGTGCAGGAATGGATCGATTCAGCTTTGTTAAAAAAAGGAGGATATCGTCTGCATATAGCGTGATGGTGTGTCTCTGACCTTTCCCACCCTGTATACCTTGGATTTGTTGTTCCTCCCTGATTTTAATCACCAGAGGTTCAATGGCTATAGCAAACAAGAGAGAGGAGAGGGGACATCCTTGCCAAGTGCCCCTTTCCAGTCAAAATTCCTCGGATGGCACTCCGTTAATTAAAATCTTTGCCAGAGGGGTCCTATAGAAGGCATTTACTAATTGGATATATTTGTCCCCCAGACCACATTTTCCCATGATTTTAAACATATAGTCCCCTTCAATTCTGTCAAATGCTTTTTCCATGTCCATAGAGAGGACGCACGCCTTCCCTGGGTTCCTAGAGCCCCACCATACTACGTTTGGTAGCCTCCTCATATTGTGGTAAGACATTCTACCTTGTACAGAGCCCACCTGGTCTGGATTAGGGATTGTGGGCAGCAATCTATCTAATCTCTGAGCCAAGACTTTTGTCACAATTTTACAGTCCGTATTCAACAAGGAGATGGGCCTGTACGAGGAACATTCCTGCAGATCCTTATTTGGTTTGGAGAGCACACAAACAGTGGCTTCACAGCATGACCTAGGAAGCCCCCTCTCCCCTCTAGCCTGTTCCAGCACCCGACATAGAGGTTCTGCCACTTCCCCCTAAGTTCTTTATAATATTCCACACCAAATCCATCAGGACCTGCTTCCTTTCCCTTCTTCAGGGAGCCAATTGCTTTAAGAATCTCCCCCTTTACTAATAGTAACCCCAGGAAGGTTCTTTGCTCATCTGTCAGGTTCGGGAATGAAAGACCCTCTAAAAATCTATACATTAAATTATTTGTTCCCTTACACTCAGCCGAATATAGTATTTTGTAGAATTCCTGGAATCTTTTTCTAATGAGTGCTTCTGCCTGAAGGATCATACCCCCTTTATCTGTTATACTCAATATTTTTTTGGTTGTCCTTCCCCCTTTCATTAAGTTTACTAGTAGATGGCCAGACTTTTTGCATCACTTGTAGATCCGCTGCCTCACATACATATATCCTGATATGGCTTCCGCCATGAGACACTCAATCAATGTCCTCCGTGCCATTTGCAGCACCTTAAGGGATTGTCCCCTCCCCCTTCTTTAATGACCCTCTGTTCCAACAATTTTATTTTCCCTTCTAGAGCTTCCCTTTGTTTTTGTTTCTCTTTTTTTAATTTAGCTGTATAGCCAATTATTACCCCCCTCATATTTGCCTTGCTGGCCTCCCAGTATATTCTCTCATCCTCCACTATACCCTGATTTGTTTCCTGATATATTTTCCATTGGTCTTTCATAAATTCTTTGAATTCCTTTCTGGCCAAAAGGTAGCTTGGAAATCTCCACTCTCCCCTCCCTCCTCCCTCCCTCCTACCCTCCTGTTGACCCAATTCTATTTCAAGATATATAATCGCATGGTCCAAAAAAAACCTTGGTCACCTGAACATATCCGCACCTTGGCATATATATGTAGTCTAATGGTGACCATGTAGCATGTGGGTTGGAATAGAATGTATATTCACGAGCTCCCAGATTGGCTATACACCATACATCTATTAATTCTGAGTCTGCTAGTCCCAGGAACCATTGCTGAACTGCTACCACCTCATCTACTCCTAGTTCCGGAGTAATCCATTTTTGGGTCTGCAACACAGTTAAAGTCCCCTCCCCCAGTATGAGATGGGGAAATTGTTCCCTCACCAGAACATCTAGGATATGTTGGTAAAATGATGGGTCCATTACCGATGGTGCATATATGTTCCCTAGGGTTATTATTTGGCCCCGTACCTCCCCCACCACAAAAATATAGTGCCCTTCTAAGGGGTCTTTAACCATACAGTGTACCACAAATGGGAATCCATTTTTAATAAGGATCGCTAACCCCCTCTTGAAGGAACTGTAAGAGGAGGCAAAACACACCCCCACCCAGCCTCCCACCAGCTTGGTATGTTCTTTAGGAGTCAAGTGGGTCTCTTGTAGCAAGGCAACATCTGCACCTTTATTTTTGAGTGCTGTGAGGACCTTCGCTTTTTTAGCTGGGGAGGAAAAGCCCTTGATATTCCAAAATATAATCACATTCTGAGTGATCTTATCCATGCTGCCTTCTCGTTGTTTTCCCGTTCTTTCCCCTTTGTTGTTTCTAGTGCATTCATTCATATAGGTATCTCTTTTCTGTAAATTCTCCAACTAGGCCTAACAAACAACAAACTACATCTGCACATTGAAACTTGTGCTCATGTAACCCCCCAGGTGGCGCTATCCCAAGGGCTACTACTTCTGCTTGCTTAACTACTAACAGGTTGAGAGGCCTAGGTTCAATGGCGGGTGCCTCCGCCCAGAGGTCAGGGTTTTCAGTAGTTAAACTAACTTGGTCACAGCCCTCTGGGACACTGTAATCCCCCTTTCTTCCCACTAGTGGCCCACACAATGCATCAGGAATATCTTCACAATGTACACTTACCCCCAGGACTGGCTCTTTTGACTGGACTCTGGGGACCCCTTGTAAAACAAGATGATACAGTCCAGAGCTCTCTCCATTCTAGTAACAAATGTAGATAATTTCTCATTTCTCCACTGTTTTGCTGACTTGAACTTCCATAACAAATCCTCCCCGGTCTCAGTGCTGCCAAACACTCCCTCTAAAGCGGAAAGATGTTCTGCTACAGTGGCCTCTGGACTAGTAGCCCATAGGAACCAAATGGCTTCCAATGCAGGACCCCTCAAGCTCTCTATCAGCCGTTTCCTCTTCTACCCCTCAGAACACTGCCACTCTTGTACCAAAGGTGTAGCATAGTCCATCCAGGTCTCCAAGTCATCTTCCCCTGAAGGCACAGGCACAGTACTAGAGAAGAGCCACAATCTCTGATAGGAGTCTAATTGTATGGGAGGAATGACCATAGGTGGTGGTTCTAGTATGGGGCTCTTAGATGACCCGGGAGAGGTACTTGGGGATGGCAGGGGAGTATGGTCACCCGAGATATCTAATGCCTGTATCAATTCCTGAGCAGTTCTCCCTTCTGAGACCAATAGTTTGAGCAGCTTATCCTTGAAACTATGAGTCTTAGGGGACCCACCCGGGGTGGCCAAACCACTATGTGCATGAATAACCCTCCACCCCTTCTGGGCACCTTCGGGGAAAATCACTGGGGGGTACCCTCTCAGGGTCTATTGTAATACTGCATAAAAGCAGCACTTGCAGGGTCTGGTCGAGCAAGTCAGCACATCGCCCATTTACTTCCACCTTACCCAGGCATTTAACACGCTCGACAGTAGAGACAATGTCAGTGCTTTTAATCCCCAAGAGGACATCCAACATTAATACAGTCTTTTGGGAGTCCAACTCCTTAGCTTCACCCCACCCCATCAATTTATGCACCATCATCTTAATGGGATTGAGTTTTAACTTGGGCGTAGTACCCCCCTCCAATTTTTCCTTTAATTTAGACATAATGGAGTACTTCCTTCACTCGGCCACTAGAGGGCGCTAATCCCAGCGGTGCCACCAAGATGTAACCCCCAGGTGGCACTATCCCAAGGGCTACCACCCCTGCTTGCTTAACTAATAACAGGTTGAGGGGCCTAGGTCCAATGGCGGGTGCCTCCACCCAGAGGTCAGGGTTTGCAGTAGTTAAACTAACTTGGTCACAGCCCTCTGGGACACTGTAACCCCCCTTTCTTCCCACTAGTGGCCCACACAATGCATCAGGAATATCTTCACAATGTACACTTACCCCCAGGACTGGCTCTGTCGACTGGACTCTGGGGAACCCCTGTAAAACAAGATGATACAGTGCAAAAGCCACAGTACAATACTTTAACAGAAGTGAATACCCCAGACAGTATAACTTTGCAGAAACAAACAGATCTGATTTATTCAAGGGGCTGTAACAAGGACAAGAGGAAATCAGGTTAATTAGATCACTCACATTAATATTCACAATACTGTGCACAATATCAAAGTCCCTTAATGTACTTTCACTGGGTACCCAGGTTTTGGGGGGGGGGGAAACTAGCCAGGATTGGTGCAGCTGGTTGGGGACCTGCAATGAAAATACTTGCACAATACCCAATTTGTAATCCAGAGCCGGTTGGCTCAGTTCATGTAGCAGAAAGAAAGAAAATCAGATGAAACACTTGCAATATAAAGATACAGCTGGCAGGAAGCTACCCTGAATTTCATTCACTAACTTAATGCTGGGTGCTGTCCCCAAGAGTGGCGCGGATTTCTGGATGCCCTTCGCACAGCAGGGGCAAGGTTCTGCAAGCAGGACATACTCCACACATTTATATGTAAAAGAAGTTACCACACCAGGCAGCTGCTCTCCGGTCCCGATCGCACTTACTGCCAACCCGGGAGTTTGCGATGCAGCTTCACTTTCCTGACAGACCGAGCGCGATGAAGCAGTTTCTCCAGTCCTCCACAGGGTGAGCCTGGTTCTTCTTTCCTCCAGTAACCACGGATTCAGTCCAAATCGCCTCGGCAAACACGCTGCCCCACTTTAGGCCTTCACACGTTTTTCCCGCGTGAAAACTCTGCAGCGCAGAAGCCCGGAGCTCCTTCCTCAGTCACGGCCACAACGGATCTGATCTCTCAGCCCCCAGGCAGGGAATTACAGTCGGGTGCCACCCGGTCCAATTGGTGGGTTCAGCTGTCAATCACTCCAAATTCTTCCCATTGGTGTGAAAAGGCGCCACAGTCCAGAACTTTACTTCCCAGAATTGCTGGCAATATTCCCCATTGTCAGCCAGCTCCTGAGAGAGTCCTGTTTCTGGTTGGTCATTCAAAACTCCATTTTAGGCGCCCCTTCTGCCCGATTGGACCTAGTCTGTAGTTCAGATCCAAAATGGAGAGGCAAAGCACACAAAGTCCCGGCTGCAAGAAAGGCAGGTTAGATAAATTACATTTCCTCTACCACTCTAATAGATCTCTACACCCTTGAATAGTGCTCACTCTGCCCACCAAGCGATGGCAGAAACGGAGCAACTTGTCAGCAGCTTGAGCGGGACTCGAGCAGGAAAACACACAGTCCCCCCATACAGACTAATTCTGCCTGCAAGCAGACAGCTCTTAAAGAGACAGTACCAGGGTTCTAAAAGCACTCACAGCTAAACGGCTTACACGCCGAACACCGTTCAGGCTTGGAGCATCCAGACAGGCTCCTAGGGGACTTTTGGGAATCCCTTTTTGCAGGGGAGTTACACCCAGAATATAAGCAGTAAATATAAACATGTAAACCATTCCTTACCCTCCCATCCCCCTCCCCAACTCATCCCACCCCAGCTCGTTTAATTTTCTTTTACAACGAGTTACTCCTCCCTCCATTTTGTCTCTATTCCTCACCTCTTTTTGAAATCAATCCCTATGCCCCCTCCCTCTGCATCAACGTTGACATGTCCATTCTTTCCCTATTCATTAGACCCATTTTTTCATATGCTGTCTCGTTAGCAGCTAACGCTGTGGGGCCTGCACCCCCATAATATCCCAGCAAGTGTGCTGCCATGTGTGGTCTACTTGGATGACAGCAATTGGTCACTTCCCCAGGCATCAGACTTCCTCAGTCCCCCCCTGCAGCCACAACAATTTTATCCCAAACCCCTTCCACTTCCCCCTCCTCCCACTGTGTGTGTAACTCCAGTAGCCACGGACCTAAACCTTCCAAACCCTCCAAAGGGTGAAAATCTAGCAGAACTGGAGGATCTGTTGGAAACCCCCCTTCATTAAACCTCATGCAGAACCCAGTTTTTATGATTATGATAGCACCTGCTCCGGAAACCACTAATCTTGGAAATGACCCTCCTATTCAGAAGGACACAGAAGTACCGGAACCAATACCCCAGGGAATTAGGGAAGAAAGACAACAAATGGATGAAAATTATCTTCCATAGCAAGGTGATGCCACTTCTTCTGCATCAGCTCACAATGCACAAAATCTAAATATCCCTAGACAAGAGGCAGGGCAACAGGGAAAGCAAAGGGCCCACCCTAATGCTCGAACTTATGCAGCCCTATTTCACACACACCCAGAACATCAAAGTACAGAAATGCAGTTTGCATCAGGTGCAGAGGGGGTTTAGATACCTTTCCAGATTAAGTGGATGTGGAGAAAAACTTTGTGAAAGAAAGCTTACAGTTTCTATCAACAGAAATATATGTTCTTATTCACATATCTGGAGACAAATTTTGACCTCAGCTTCAAAACTGCTGCAGGACTAGAAACATTGTGGCATAGATACTGGCAAGTCAAGTATACTCCATTATAGACCCCTTTTCTGGTGATCCCCTTGACAAAACCAGCGATACAAATGATTACAGTTCTATTTAAAAATGAAGGGGTGGCAGCAGCAGACATCGTAAGATGGTTGAAATTAAAATGCACAGTGTTGGGCCTGCCTGAGGCAATCATTGATTCAGAACAGCTATGGACAGGGGGTGGAGAATTCAAGTAAGGCAACATCAAGTAAATGGGTCAATCCAGCACTTGCCAAGTTGCTTCGACACCAGCAGGGATTGAGGTTTTATTTTTTATACTGGGCAACCAAAGTCGTGTTTTAGATGTGGAGCCCAAACACATTTAAATAGTGCCTGTGATAAACTAAAGTGTTTGCTGTGTTCAGGAATTGGACGTCCCAGCATTGGTTGCCCAAATCCAATGTACTGTAATCTGTGCGAGGCCAAAAAACATTCTTTTAAAAATTGTCCATGGGCATTTCACAACAACTCTGCCCACACTCAAGAAGAACAAGATGAATCAGTGTCCAGGGTGCAACAACAAGCCCGCACTCACCCTACATTTGCACAAAGGCCAGAAACATCTACTAGCCAGCTAAATAGTTAAATACCACAGTGCCATTTGCAAAGGAAACAGGTCATGATCAACAGGTCAACCTAGTACCAGAAGAAGAGCAAAATAATATTACAGACACTATTTAAAATACCATGCCCCCCCAATACTTCTCCTCCTCATCTACCACTCTGCTGGAAGGGCAACAAGCCACTACTCCCAGCTTGAGAACAGAAGAAATTTTATTAGCATCCAAACAGGACTTGGTTCAAACAATGTCACCTCCAGAGGAAACATCTTGGATGCAGAAAACTCAAAGAAGTATAACCAGCAGTAGGGCAAACAGAGGGGCAATGATGGCAAAATCCAAACCAGAAGAATGGGTGCTAACAAAAAACAGATACTTGCCACTCTCAAAGAGAAAACAATGGGCAGAAACTGAAGATGACTTGGATGCATCCTCAGCGGTGCACTCCGTCAGGTCGACACCAGACTGGCGAAACATGAAAAAAGTCCATTATGGCGACAGTCGCTGTAACGGTCCTTTCCCATGTTTCACTTTCCCCCAATGTTCTGCCCCCTTCCCGGACCAACTCCAACCAGGAGTTGATAATCCTAAAGTATTGAGGGTGAGGGGGCAGAGCCCCCTGCATGGGGAGTGTGGGGGTCACAGCCCTCCTCAGAAAACACTTGCAGATCGGGTGGCACAATACCTGCATCGGTGTTGTGCTATTGCTGTGCAGAAGGTCAGCATTTTCACTGTCAACCTCCCTTGGTGCTTCCCATCCTCAGTAACCTCCTCTCAGCCTGATCCTATGATGGACACTGAACTGGCATCGAGTGATTGAAGAACATCCATCAAGAAGAGGGTCAAGCAAAGATCTGGGAAAGGGAAAAAGACTTGAAGCCCTCCTTAATTCATATAAAACTGGCACGTGAACTTATATGTGGCACCCTCAACGTAAATAGTATTAAGAGTCCCAAAAAAAGATGCACTACCTTCTCCATTTTAAATTATTTAAATCTCCATGTTTTGTTCTTATAGGATACTAGATTCCATTCCATTAAGGAAGCTAGTTAGGCAACACAGGAATGGTCTAGTGGGGTATCTTTTTGGTCTTCAAGGGAAGAAGCATGTGCTGGGGTTGGGATCTTATTCAATATTCAAGAGGTGGTAATCACTAGACTAATAGACCTAATTCAAGGAAGGGTCTTACTATTAGATGTTACTATCTAACACCAAGAATGGAGACTAACATTTACAATTTCCAAATCAAAACACAAAGGATAGCAGTGATGAAAACAATCCAGCCCTATTTATACTCCACAAAATCAGTGATTTTTGGAAGGGACTTGAATTGTATATTATTTCTTTCAGATAAAACAGGGGCAACACAAAAATGATATGATTCAAACTATCTTCACACCATGTATAAAACTGCTAGATTGGTGGATGGAGCCTCTTTTGGTCCTCAGTCGCCCAAGCACACGTACCATAGAGGGATGTCATCCTCTAGGGCTCACCTTTTCTTTATTTCTGATTGGTTACCTTGTAACACGTATTTAATGCTCCTTATAGAGACCGGACCACTGCTTACTAAAAATACAATTAGGATTACCCACAAATAAACCAGGTTCATACAGTCACTGGAAAATAAACATTATAATGTTGGAAGAGGAAAAGGAGTGGAACAATTTAAAAACCGTGATAGATGCAGAAATGTCTGTTTTTGACCTCTACGATAACCCAGCTACTTGGTGGCAGGAAACAAAGCTAGAAATAAAAAAATCATTGTACGCATACAGCGAAAAATAAACACAAAGTCAAAGACATACAGTACCTAGAAAAACATCGACATTTACAAAAATTAACTTCAATAAAAGCAGAGTATGGGCTAGATTACTCCTCTCAAATTATCCAAACAAAAAAAGAAATGCACGGCTATCAATGTGATAGAGCAGCCTCTCTGTTTGTAGAACAGAAATATGGTATGAAAGGTACGGCACAGGCAGTCAGCCCATATGACAGCTGCAAACAGCGACTAGATATAAAGTATATGTCCCATCTCCTAAATAGGGAGGGAGAGATTATCAGTGATAATAAAGGCATTCTAAAGGCTGTAACTAATCACACCCAAACCCTATTTGGACAGCAGGCCCGGACCCTGGGAATATAGGGGAGTTTTTAAAGATGACAGATATTCTGCAGTTAACAGAACATGAGAAGGAAAAATTGTAGGTCTATACTGGAGCGATGGTCTGCATCTGTCCAGGAAGGCAACCAAGCTCCCGGATGATAGGTTTAAATGCTTCCTTGGCAAGCTTTTAAACTAGCCAAGAGGAAGATGCTGATAGGAAGCAGGAAATGTCAAGCCTCCCCCCACAAAACATGGCAGGTAGTAAGGTAAACACCAAGGTACAGAGTTTGACAGAGGGCAAGACAGGGGTAAATGGAAAAATAGACAAAGGAAATAAGGGCAGGGATGGGGGAAAAAAGGATAATGCCAACATTAAATGGAGGGCAACGAGTACCAATGCCCGTAGTCTGGGAAACAAACTTACTGAGGTAGCAGCCCTGATGGAAGAGGAACACTGGGATATTGTGGCAGTCATGGAAACATAGTACACAGACAACCATGACTGGGATGTCAACATACCAGGGTACACAATCTATAGAAGGGACAGGGAGGGTAAAAGAGGAAGAGGAGGAGTGGCTCTCTGCATAAGGGAAGTGATCAAAGCTACAGAACTGAAAGGCAAAGGAGGAGGACAAGAGGCACTGTGGGTCACCTTGGAGACAGGGAGTGGCACCACAATCTGCACAGTAGTTGTATACAGACCCCCATCTCAGGGGGAGGAAATGGACAAGGAAATGATAACAGACATTCTCAGAATCGCTGAAAAAGGGGAGATATTGTTGATAGGGGACCTGAATATGCCAGATGTTAACCAGACGACATGTACTGCAGCCACATCCAAGAGCAAGGTAATTCTCAATGCCTTACAGGGAGCATGCCTTAGACAGCTAGTGTTGGAACCCACTAGGGAGGGAGCAATATTAGACCTGGTGCTTTCAAATGGGGAGAGGATCATATATTTAGAAGTGGGTAGCAATCTGGGAACAAGCGACCACCACACAGTGTGGTTCACAATAAGCACAACCATGGAGACAAGCCTTACAAAAACATGGATATTAGACTTTAGAAGGACAGACTTTGGCACAATGGGTGAATACCCAAGGAATGCACTAGCAAATGGCTAGAAAGGAGGTGTAGAAGAACAATGGAGAAAAACCAAAACTGCCATCACGGAGGCAACAAGCCTTTGTGTGAAACAAATAAAGAAAACAAAATGAAGTAAAAAAACGCTATGGTTCTCAAAACAGGTGGCAGGGAAGGTTAGGGAGGAAAAGGTAGCATTCAAGAAGTAGAAGGAATCACAGAAGGAGCACGGCAGGGAAGCAGAACAGTTAATCAGTTAAAGCAGAAGGAAGTGGGGAAGGCAGTCAAAATAGCAAAGGCCCAAACTGAGGAAAAGATACTCAACTCAGTTAAGAAGGGGGCTAAATCATTTTATAGGTACATTACATAGAAACATAGAAACATAGAAGTTAACGGCAGATAAGGACCACAAGGCCCATCCAGTCTGCCCATTTCTTTTTCTACCTTATAAATGTGCTATCGGCCTTTGCTCTGTCAGTGGCCTATCTATTCATAGTCATTTGTATTGCTCCCTTATGCCTATCCCATGCCTGTTTGAAGCTCTGCACTGTATTCATAGCCACCACTTCTTGTGGTAAGCCATTCCATGCATCCACCACCCTTTCTGTGAAAAGAATTTCCTCACATTCCCCTTAATCGCCCCCTCTAATCTCATGCTGTGTCCTCTTGTCCTGCTATTTTTCTTATATTTAAACATGTTAGACTCTTTTACCTTGTTAATGCCCTTAAGGTCTTTGAATGTCTCGATCATATCACCTCTCTCCCTCCTTTGCTCAAGGGTATACATATTGAGCTCTGTTAATCTGTCCTCATGTCTTCTGATGCAGTCCCTGCACCATTTTGGTTGCCCTTCTCTGGACTGCCTCAATTTGGTTAATGTCCTTGTGAAGGTGTGGCCTCCAATACTGCATGCAGTACTCCAGATGGGGCTTAACCAGTGTCTTGTAAAGAGGGATTATTACCTCCCTCTTACGACTTGTGATACCCCTACTAATACACCCTAACACCCCCCTAGCCTTACCTACTGCTTTAGAGGTCTGTTTGATGATTTCAGGTCATCAGTGATGATGATGCCCAAGTCTCTTTCTTCCTTTGTGACTGCTAGCAACTCCCCTCCCAGCCTATAGGTGGCTTCAGGGTTTCTCTTCCCTATGTGCATGATTTTGCACTTCTTTGCATTAAATCCCAGTTACCACTCTTCTGACCATTTTGCTAATTTATCCTGATCTCTTCTCATTCTGCCCACCCCATCTGGATCATCTACTCTGTTGCAGATCTTGGTGTCATCTGCAAACAGACAAGCCTTACCCTCAAGTCCATCTACAAGGTCACTAATGAAGATGTTGAAGAGGACTGGCCCCAGGACTGATCCCTGAGGTACCCCACTTGTGACTTGCATCTCTTCTGACTGTATACCATTTACCACCACTCTCTGTTTTCTACCCATCAACCAGTTTGCCACCCAGTTGACCAACTTCTGACCCACCCCGAGCCTACCCAGCTTATTTATCAATCTTCTATGTGGAACAGTGTCAAAAGCTTTGCTGAAGTCAAGGTAGTTGACATCAACTGCTCCCCCTTGGTCCACCACTCTGGTTACCCAGTCAAAGAAATCTATGAGATTAGTTTGACAGGACCTTCCTTTGTAAACCCATGCTGTCTTGGATCCTGTGCCCCTATGGATTCCAGGTGTTGCACTATCCTTTCCTTAAGGAGTGCCTCCCTAATCTTGCCCACTACTGAGGTAAGACTGACTGGTCTGTAGTTCCCCACCTCCTCCCTGCTACCACTCTTGTGGAGCGGGATCACATGAGCCCTTCTCCAGTCTTCTGGGACCTCTCCTGTGCTCAGAGACTCACTAAACAGTTCTGCTAATGGCTCTGCTAGTTCCACCTTTAGTTCCTTAAGTACCCTTGGATGTATGCCATCAGGTCCCATTGCCTTATCCACCCTGAGCTTAGCAAGCTCTTGTAGGACCCTTCCTTTTGTGAAGGGAGTAGTGCTCACCTCCCTCCCCCCTGTATCCATGATGCTGAGCTGTGGGCCCTGCCCTACCTTCTCTTCAGTAAATACTGAGCAAAAGTATCTATTTAGGATAAATGCCTTTACAGGGTCCTCCTCCTCACATGCTCTCTTTTCTCCATTAAGCTTAGCAATACCCCCTCTGGACTTTCTCCTTTCACTAATGTATCTATAGAAAGTCTTGTCACCTTCTTTTACTGTTTGTGCTAGTGTTTACTCAGTTTGGGACTTTACCTGCCTTACTGCCTTACCTGCTTCCCTTAGGGCAGTTTGGTATGCCTCCCTATCTTCATCCCACTGTGTTCCCTTATATTTCCTGAAGGCCAGCCTTTTGGCTCTGACCTTGTCTGCTACTGTATTTGAGAACCAAAGTGCTTTCCTTCTTCTGTTGCACTTCCTTTTCTGTCCAACACAATGGGATGTTGTTTCAAGTATTGCATCCTTAATGCTTGCCCACTTTGCCTGTACCCCCTCACCTGTGTTTCTTTTTGCCAGGGCTAGCTTAACTCTGTTGGCCATCTTATAAAAGTCAGCTCCACTGAAGTCCCATATTTTTGCCTTGGAATGGGATGATTTAGATGTAGTAGCCAAACTGAACCATACCATGTGATGGTCACTGGCCCCCAGGTGACCGTCTACCTGGAGATCTGTGATCCCTTCCTTGTTAGTCAGTACTAGATCTAGGATAGCCCTGTCTCTTGTGGGTTGCTGTACCAGTTGTTTGAGGCCCTCCCCCTGCAGGGAATCCACTATGTGTCTAGTTCTGGCAGATGTTCCTGCTGGTATTGACCAATCTGTATCTGGCATGTTGAAGTTTCCCATTATCAGAACCTCCCCTTTAGCTGTCATGTTTTGTATATCTTCTAACAGTAATGTGTCTATGTCCTCCCCCTGGTCTGGGGGCCTGTAGACAACCCCAGTTCTTATGGCTGTCCCATTTCCTGTTTACAGGGTGACCCACAGTTCTTCTGGCTCCTTATGTGTATTCTGAATTTCTGTAGCTTCGATATTTCCATTGACATACAGGGCCACCCCCCTTTTTGCACCCTGGGTCTCTTCTGAACAATACATAGCCAGGTACTGAAGTCTCCTAGTGTGGTTACTGGTAAACCACGTCTCACTAATTGCTACTATGTCCAGTTTAGCCTCTGACATTATTGCCTGCAGGTCTGGGATCTTATTTCCCAGGCTGTGAGCATTTGTGTACATGATTTTCCATTGGCCAGATTTTGGTGTGTTAGTTGTTGGATGAGGTTTGGCATTACCCCTGTGCATTGTATGGGGAGACAAACCTTTTTTTCTTACCTGGTGATGCAAATGAACTGCAAACATGCTGAATCCCTGTTTGACCACTAGCTGAGGGGGGAGGGGTGTTCTTCCCATTCGACGTATGGGGTACTGCACCCCTCTCCCCATTTGGTAGTTTAAATATTCTGCAAAGACATCAAACTTCTGCCCCAATGCACTGACTCCCTTCTTAGTCAGATGCAGTCCATCAAATTTAAAGAACTTTCGCTCCCAGAACTGTTACCAGTTCTGTACAAATCTGTGTCCTTTTTCCTGGCACCAGCCCTTGAGCCACGTGTTTAGCTCCCCTATCTCCCCTTCTCTGACCTTCCGTCCATCTGCTCCCCTCTCCCAGACTGGCAGAATCTCAGAGAAGGGAGATGCCAGACGAAATAGATGATAGTTTGTCACCCAGCCTGGTCAGGTGTTCCTTGGTCTCCACAACTGACTGGCTGGCAAGATCATTAGTCCCTATGTGTACTAGGACATCAATGTTTTCTCCTGCTTTGTGAACAATTTTAGCAATGCGGTCAGTGTCTCTCTATGCTGATGTACCTGGGAGACATCTGACCATTTCCCTGGTTGAGATGGGTATCAACTCCCTAATCATGGAGTCTCCTATGATCAGAAGTTTTGGATTTCCTTTTGCTTTTTGTTTTGGTTCCTGATTTGGGTGAGTTTTGTTGTGCTAGCTCCTGTGCTGCAGTGTCCTGCTCTGCAGTGTCTTCTGCCTCTTTGTTTGATTTCAGAGATAGAGGCAGATACCTGTTTGTAGTGTTTATATGGTTTTGGAGGTAATATGTTGGAGAGCAGAGAGTGATGGGGCACCCGATTTGCTCCTCCTAACCACCTGCCAACCTCCTGGACTAACTACCCTCTGCGGTCGAGGTTTTTCTGTTGGATGCTGGAGAAATGGCGGGTGGTTCTTATAATATATTTCCTCTTGAATATGAAATTTGAGGCGTGCAATCTCTGCCCATGCTGCCCAGAGCTGAGTCCTAAGATCTCCAAAGGCCCAGCATGAAGGACAGTGTCCTAAATCCTGTAAGACTGTCCTGAAAATTGTTCCACAGTACCTGCAGTTAATGATATCCATTCCAGATAAGTTGCTGGGTTTATAACCTAGTCAGAGTAATTAGAAGGAAAAAAAAAAGGGGAAAAAAAAGCAAGTAATGGTTTGATTGTGTTTTGTTTAACTTGTTATAACAAGTTAAATTACTAGTACCCCTGTAAATGAGCTCACCTTGTGGAGGCCCCACTGATCCACCCCTTCCTGCTCTGTCACAGGAAATGTCATTAGGGAGCAAAGAAAGGTTAAGGGAGGATAATGAAGATTAATAAATGGGAGGGGAGGTGGGCAGAGGGAGGCAGAGAAAAGGCAGTGATACTGAATGAATACTACTGCTCAGTATTCACAAAACGAGAAGAGGAGTTACTTAAACCAAACAATAGAAGCACTCTGGGCAGGGGGGGTTGACACCAGTTCATTTACAGAAGAAGGGGTCCTGAAAGAACTCCTAAAACTCAAGGCGGACAATGTGATGGGACCTGATGGGATTCACTCAAGAATCCTAAAAGAACTAAGGAGGGACCTCGTGACACCACTGACCACCCTTTTTAACAAATCATTGGAGGATGGGGTGGTACCTGAGGACTGGAGGAGGGCAGATGTGATTCCCCTTCACAAAAGTGGGAGCAAGGCAGAAGCAGGAAACTAAAGACCTGTTAGTTTGACCTCAGTGGTAGGGAAAATGATGGAATCACTTCTGAAAGAAAGAATTGTTGAGTACCTAGAGGCAAGTGGGGCACAGGACTCAAGGCAGCTTGGATTCAAAGCATGAAAGTCATGTCAGATGAATCTAAT
Organism: Neoceratodus forsteri; assembly: GCA_016271365.2. Classification (NCBI taxonomy): domain Eukaryota; kingdom Metazoa; phylum Chordata; order Ceratodontiformes; family Ceratodontidae; genus Neoceratodus; species Neoceratodus forsteri. Next base: position 1,475,024,825 of record CM057459.1, read on the forward strand.
TGATTTTTTTGACTGGGTGACCAAAGTAATAGACCAGGGATGGGCTGTGGATATGGCCTACCTAGACTTTTGCATGGCATTTGACACAGTCCTGCAAAAAAGATTAATAATCAAGTTAGCCAGCCTGAGATTGGGTCCCAAGGTAGTAACTTGGGTAGCAAACTGGCTGCACAACAGGACACAGAAAGTAATAGTAAATGGAACTCGCTCTGAAGAAAGGGGGTTACTAGTGGAGTATTTCAGGGTTCAGTGCTGGATCCAATCCTCTTTAATGTCTTTATAGGTGACACTGCAGAGGGTCTGGAAGGAAAAGTATGCCTCTTTGCAGATGACACAAAGATCTGTAACAGAATTGATACACAAGGGGGTGTAGAAAGGATGAGAAGGGACTTGGCAAGGTTACAGGTGTGGTCAGACATATGGCAACTTAGATTCAATGTAAAGAAATGCAAAGTATTCACCTGGGAAACAAAAATCCAGGAGAAGAGTACACAATGGTGGGGGAGGTACTAACAACAACAAAAATGGAAAGGGACCTTGGGGTAGTGATATCAGATGACCTAAAGTTGGGCAAGCAATGCGAGAAGGCAGTAAGAAGAGCTGGGGGGATACTGAGATGCATAGGGAGAGGAGTTACAAGTAGAAAAAGGGAAGTGGTTATCCCTCTGTAAAGACAGTTGGTGAGACTCCATCTGGAGTATTGTGTGCAGTTTTGGAGACCCCATCTTTGCAAGGACATAGACAGGATGGAGGCAGTCCAGAGGAAGGCAACTAAAATGGTGCAGGGTCTGCATCAGAAACTGTATGAAGAGAGACTGAGAGACCTTAATATGTATACCCTTGAGGAAAGGAGGGAGAGGGGGGACATGATAGAAACTTTCAAGTACCTCAAGGGAATCAACAAAGTCCAGGAGAGTAGCATCTTTCAGAAAAAGAAATGTGCAAGAACGAGGGGGCACAATTCAAAGATAGAGGGGGGATGGCTCAGGGGCAACATGAGGAAACATTCTTTCACGGAGAGAGTGATGGACACATGGAACCGCCTTCCTGGGGAGGTTGTGGGGTCTAAAACAGTGGGGGAATTCAAACAAGCATGGGACAGCCATAAGGCAATTCCAGTGGGGGGGGGGGTAGGAGGAAGTAGGCTGTTGGTTAACTAGAATCTGCAGCTTATCCAATAGGTAGGGAAGTAGGCAGACTGGGTGGGCCAAGCAGTCCTTATCTGCCATCAAAGTCTATGTTTCTATGATAACAAGACCAGTCACAGGGACAGAAATTAACTTAGTGGTGAGGCAACTAGAGAATGGGGCCTCACCTGGGCCAGATGGTGTTCCTAATGATTTTTATCAAAAATCAATAGAGAAGTTAAGAAGAAATTTGGTCACAATTTGTAATATAATCATACTGGGGCATCATCCAGTCCCACAGACACTAGCGGATAGCATTCTAATCTATCTTTAGAAAAAAATGAAGAGGATAATTTGGACAATTGGAGACCAGTAAGTTTGGATCAACACTGATTGGAAGATATTATTTAAAATTATTTGTATTAAGTTGGCAAAGATAACTGCCACCCTGATACACCCAACCCAAACATGTGCAGTGCCACTCGGGTCAATGTTGGATAACCTAAAAACAATAAGAGGAATATTTGATAACCCCACCGCAGGGGGATACATGATAAGCCTTGACCAAACAAAGGCTTTTTTTATCACCTCCATTTTTATCCTCCTCGCAGCCACTGACCTGCTGTGACTCCAGCCACCACTCCACTTTCCCTGAATGACCCCGAAGGCACACCACCGTACCAGCTGGCATATACAGCTGTACCCATGAAAAGGACCCCCTCCTCAGTCCCTGAGCCAGGCCAGAATCCAATACTGGTGTGGCCAGCACCCATGAGCCCCACTGGGCTCAGGAACAGTGCAGGCACGCAATGACGTCCGCGTACTACTTGCTGATGTCACTACATTCCAACCCCTGCTACACTGATGCTAGCAGTGCCCCCGGTCATCACCAGGGGCCGCTGCAGAGCGGTGAGAACCCATGTCCCTCCCCGGGATAGGAGAGCAGTCCTCCAGACGCTCAATCCTATCCCTCCCCTGCAAACCCCTGACAACTTGGGCTTGCGTCTGAACCCAGGTTGCCAGCACGGCGCGAGGTGTGGTATCCAGCGCCTGAACCCTCAGTGCCACCGGGCCGGCCACAAACAAAGGCTTTTGATTTGGTTTCACATGTGTACCTGTTCTAAGTATTAAAAGTGTGTGGAATACCCCAAAAATTCATTCTGTGGATACAAGCAATATATAAAATGCATCTATGACTTCATTAGTAAATGGATGCATGGGTTCACACACAGCAATATAAAGGGGGGGTGAGACAGGGGTGCCCCTTGAGCCCCCTTCTATATGTTTTCACCACTGATCCACTTTTGAGGAAGTTAAATGGGGATCAAGACATCAGACATATGATTACTCCTGCAGACACAATGTTCCCTAGCATAATAGCATATGCAGATGACATCTGCTTATTGGTGGCAGACCACAGGTCAGAGACGCAAGCACTAGAGGTAATCCAATTCATTTCAAGAACATAAGGTTCAAAAATAAACAAACAAAAAAGTATAGCAGCAGCCATAGCAATTCAACCAGAACTGCAGGTTCCAGAAATTGAGGGGATAGAAATTCAGACTAATACATTGCAGATATCAGGGGTAACTTTTGGAGGCCCAAATGCAGCAGAAAAAATTGAGCAGCAAAACTGGAGATAGGAGAAGAAAAGGTAACCAAATGGAAATCATACCCCACGGCCAGAATAAAGAGAATATGCATGCTAAAACCTTTTATAATTCAAATCTTTTTAACATTAAGTCTGGTAAAAATTCCGGGGTTCCTACCACTGGGACCAGAATAATGTTATTCCCACCTCCCCCTTGTCTCTCCTTGGTAACGCTCCATGCCTCCAGAATGCTTGTAACCATGGGGTTAGGATGTCTCAGATGTTTGTATGCTTGCAACCTGGATGGGCCTAGATAGGCTGAAAGGTAGCCCCCACTCCCCCCTCCTCCAGCTCCAGCCGCTGAGCAGCTGTCCCGTTGTTAATCCAGTTGTGGACATACCTGGACTGGTGTGCTAAGTAGTTATCCTTTGACATCAGAAAAATTCAACCCCCAACCCCCGTTCATTCATAGCTTTCAGGTTTTTACGGCCAATTCTCGGCTTTTTCCCTTGCCAGAAGAACTGCCCAAACCCCCTTTCCAAGTTTTTGATATCACTATTCTTTAAGCCCATGGACATAATCTGTACAGCATATAATATTCTGGGGAGTACATTCATCTTTAGGACATTTATCTTACCTAACCAGGAGAGCAGAAGGGCCTTCCTATTTTTCTCCTCTATATTTTTTTATTCCAATATTATTCCTATTATAGTGGACAGCCAAATGATACAGGCGGCAAGCCTTCGGGCCAGAAGTCAGTACTGTTTCAACAAATGGGAAGCCCCTAAATGGAGTGCACTCAAATAGGTCCCTTATGGGACATCCATGTATAAAAAAATAAAACAATGGGATGTCTCCCTCCAAGCCTGTCAAACACAAAACAGAAAAGTATTTTTTATAAATATCCTAGAAAAATACCTCTTGAATGGGCCTTGTTTTAATTGTCCCTAGAATATTGAAGTAAGGTGTCTGATAAGCCAACTTACAGAAGCCAGAATACCTAGAAAGATGAGGAATACCATTCGGAAGTGCTGCCGTGGTAAACTAAATAAGGGAACTGTGCTCATAAAGCAGTGAAGGAGAGAATCTGCATTAGGGAGTCATGTATACTTCATATCGAAACCATTTGTTTTTTGAAAGCCCTTATATTGTACAGTTATGGGATGATTGGCTCAGAAATGGGCAACGCCTATATTGGGGAGTATGTCATACACAGAGCTAGTGTATGGGAAATTCATCCCAGAACGGAGCGTCTCTTATCCAGGGACTCTAAGAGCAGTCTTCACTGTAATAAAATAGTGTGTGTGGCAAAATAGATGCCAGTATGTGTTGCAGCAAAGATTGGTACCACTCGGAGGGCTTATGGAGAAAATCACACGAGATGTAGCACTAATTTACTTAAAGGAAAAAGCTACGTTGCCTCCCCCGTTGGTAGAAAACTGGTGAAGGGCCTTACTATTATATTTTTTGAAGAGGGACTTGAAGTTAAGGGCACAGTGGCACCAAGACGTAAGCCAAATAACATATTCACAGCATATATGTATTGGATAAGGAAAAAGGGGAGAAAGAACATATTTTCCAAACCTGCTTGTCACTGTTGAATGGGGTGTTTCCTTTTGTACAAAGTCATATGATTTGTTTTTGTGTATACAACAAAGGTACGTAAACATTATATTCTTTTGACAATAAAAAAATGCCCCTACTCTTTTTGAGCAGTGCAATGGGATCTTTAACATCCACCTGAACTATCACCAGAAAAAGCAGATGGGACCTTGGTTTAACGTCTCATCCAAAAGACAGCACCTCAGGAGTGCAGCACCCCTCTCATGCTGCACTACAGTGTCAGTATTGAGTTTGCTGAAAAAGTTCACCCTTATCCAGGCTTGGGTGACCTACATGCTACCTGACATCCTAGTGATCACTGAGACCTGGCTTAGGCCAGCCACCCCAGACAATGAAATCAATATCCCAAATTATTTACTCTTCCGAGTGGATAGGCAATTAAGAAGAGGTGGGGTGGCAACTTATGTAAGGGACTAATACTCAGCCGCATGCATAGATGCATCATACTTTCCCAAAGAATTTGAGTGCTTGACCTTAAAGATTGAACTTTCTCCTTCCAGTGCACTCTGTGTAATAGGCTGCTACAGGCCCCCTTCTGCCGGGCCGCATCTCCTGTCTCACCTCAGTTCTGTACTGGGGCTCAGTTCCTTGGAAACCATTATTCTTGGCGACCTGAACTATGATTGGCTATCAGGGGCATCAGCTCCCTTGAAATCCTTTTGTGACACTCTAGGGCTGGTGTTAACTCTTTGCTAGCCCACTGCCCAAATAAAAGAACCTTAACAACAGCTCCCTCTTAGATGTAATTTTGGTTAGCAAGCCACACCCGTTCTCTCATGTTGGAACATTTTTCTCAGACATTAGCGATCATTGTATAATCACCACCATTAGATCCATGCACAACCCACAGTTTGTGGCAAAGTTCTCTATCAAGAGGTGCAAACACAACTTTGATTTGTTTGCTTATGTCCATGACTTGAAACATTCTTCCTAGCCAAAACGGTTAACAGGGCATATACTATTTTTTAAAATATTTTAAGTGAGGCTTTAAATAAGCATGCACCCTTGGTTAAGGTGCGGGTCAGGAGCAGCACCTGTCGTTGGTTCTCACCTGAGCTCAAAGCTTCCCTGTTAGAAAGGGATACTTTACAGAAAAAAGCCCGAAGAAGCAAGAACGTACTCGGATTGGTGTCTTTTTAAGAGAGCACGTAACAAGTGCACCAAGTTGGTCAGAGCAGCCAAGGCCACCTACTATCGTTCAGAGCTAGCCTCTGCCTCAAGAAATCCTTCAAAGCTCTGGAAAAAATTAAAAGACATGTCTGGACACGCACCTGGTAATTCCATTCCAGCAAAAATTAAGTCCGGTGGCAGCATTACCTCTAACCAATTGGAGATATTGGAAGCCCTCAATAACCATTTTGCAATGGCAGGGCTAGCATTTGATACTTCTCCTGCCAATGACCTCCACACAGCTCAGGGCCCACCAACCCATGAGTCCCCCTCTATCAAGGAGGCCTTCTCCCTCCTGCCTGTCTCTCTAAAGAAGGTGGACGACCTACTGCTGAAACTGGACACCAGGAAGGGAGCAGGCTCTGACTTCATAGAGCCATACTATCTGAAATGTGCCTACCATGTGCTTGCGGTGCCAATCACCCACCTATTCAACATGTCACTCTCCCAGGGTAGCCTCCCCCCAATGGAAAATAGCCCATGTCATCCCTCTACTAAAAGCAGGTGACCCCTGCGATCTAAATAATTACAGACTGATCTCCTCCTCCCCATCTTGTCTAAATTACTAGAGAAAATAGTGTGTGGCCAGCTAGGGGTATACTTAGAATCCAGAAACCTATTAAACCCGGCTCAGTCTGGGTTCAGAGCAAAGCACAGCACCATAACAGCCCTAGCTAAGGTGGCCAATGATTGGCCCTAGACCTTGACAACAAGAAGCATGTCTGTGCCTTTCTTGATCTTAGTAAGGCATTCGACACAGTCGATCACAGCCTGCTTCTTTCCTCCCTAAGCACCTTAGGCCTGGACCATAAATCTATGTGCTGGTTTGCAGACTACCTCAGAGAATGGAAACAGCAGGTTAAAGCTGAAGGTGATCTTTCTCCATTAAAACCTATGCTGTGGGGCATGCCCCAGGGGTCTATCCTTGGTCCCCTCCTCTTTGAAGTCTGCATTAACAACATCAATGACCCTATCAAAAAAGCCAACATCCACTTATTCGCGGACGACACTGTACTGTACTTGAGTTGTCCCATGCCGGAAGCAACCTGTGAAGACCTCCAAGCTGAATTTAACCTTCTACAATACCAGTTCATAAACAAAAAGCTTTTGCTCAATGCGAAAAAGACCAAAGCCATGCTTTTCTCCCCCCTCCTTGCATGCGGCAATTACTGCTGGGGGGGAGTTATCCCACAAATTACCACTGTTCTTGGAGAAACACTAGAGTATGTAGCTAAATTCAAATATCTAGGAGTTTGGCTTGATCATAAACTTTCCTTCGCCAACCATCTCGAAGAACTACAGAAGAAACTAAGGCAAAGATTAGGACTATTCTACAGAATTAACCACCTGTTCACAAAGGAGGCCAAGATTCAACTGGTTCAAGCTACCTTCCTATCTTTAATAGATTATGTGGACCTGCTCTACAGCCACTGCACTGCCTCTGCACTGGCTAAATTGGACACCCTCTACCACAGAGCTATCAGGTTCATTACTGGCCTTCCACTTTCCACACACCACTGCTCCCTGTACTCATCGTTAGTCTGGACTTCCCTTCACTACAGAAGGAATAGAAATGCCGCCCTATGGTCCTTCAGAGCGATGACCAACAAGTTCCCTTCATATGTCTCAGATTGTATTCCCCGGAGTGTGTTAGGCACCTATGCTCTAAGGAGCTATTTCCTAATTGCCCTCCAAGTTCCAAGGGTCAAAACTCATTTCGGCAAAGCTGCTCTAAGCTTCTCTTTACCCACATTGTGGAACGGTTTACAAAGGAACTTGAAGCTGAGCTGCCCTGTTAGCCTGAATATTTTCAAGGTGCTCTACGATCGCTACATGAAAGCACCTTGTAAATGTTTTCCTCACCGTTAGCCCACTAATTCCACAACTCCCCCTTTCCATCCTGACATTCTCCATGTTTTTACCCCTGGTTCTCACTCTTTCCCTATTAACTCTTCCTGCTGCACCCACTCTTCCTTGTCCACTCCAGTCTGGCTAAAGTCCCACCCCATCCATAGTAGTGTCCCAATCATCTACCCCTCCTCCATCATTATCATAATAAACAAGTACACGACAGCCATCGTCACTTTCTGTGGTTTTAGCTCAATTTTTCCCCAGTCGCTTGGGGTAATATATCCCTCCTTCTTACCTCTCTAACTTACTACCCTATACACGGCCTCTTTCCCCTCTATATGTAAGCCATGCCGTTTACTCAAAAGAGCTCATGCTTATAACCCCTGTATGCCTATGGTTGATTGCACATCTGCTGACTTCTTCAATTATAAAATAATGCCGTTTATTTTTATTTATTTCAACCTTGTACTGTACTGTATACATTGTATATACTTTTTCTTCCTTGTATATTATTGCTTTTTGTATACCTGCTTCTGTACTGTACTTTGATGTATTCATGACCAGGTCCACCTTGCAAATGAGCCTTGCTCAATGGTGTCCACCTGGATAAATAAAGATTTTGATTGATATTAACCCAAGCGCCTGGTGTGGGGCTAGAACCCACAGGTTTCTTATCTCCTGTCCTCAGAGGCAAGTGTACTACCTGCTCGGTCACTGACACATTTTCACCCATAGTTCCTATACAACCCCCTCCCCCCAGGAGAAGAATACATATAGGACAGGTAGGGCTAGTGCACTGGATGAACAAAGGTTCCAGGGATTACGGGGAATATGGGCAGACTGGATGGACTTCTGGTCTTTTTCTGGTGTCATGATCTATGTTTCTAAGCTGTCAAGTGCTTCTTTGCAGTGAATATGATTTGGCCATTTTCTGAAGCTCTCCATTATGGCTTTGTTCAGCAGGAGTTGGCACTTTGTAGCCACATGATTTTCCTTTATTGCCTTTTTGTTCTGTTGCCATGAACCTGTTGCAGACTGCATCAATTCTGGTGTACAGTTTTGTTGGCAAATGGGTTATTTGGTGATAGTTCTTGGAGAGATTGGCAGGTACATATTTGATCAGGAGACTGATATTCCAGGTTGTTAGCCAGATGGGCATCAGTGCTGGATGTGCATATAAATGTTTTTTACATGACATTATGTCAGGGTGTAGCAATGTTAATACTTTTAGCCAAAAGTTGGACACCGTGGGCCAGATATTCAAAACTTTGTCCCAGGGCTAAATTATTATTGCCCGGTGGGCAAACTTAGCCTGGAGCAAAAAGCAACCTATATTCAAAAGAAATAGCCAAACCAGCTGAATATAGCAAGCAAAGGAAGCCGGGCAAACAGTGCCAGGAGTCCAGGGGAGAAATAGCCCGGGAATAAGACAGCACTGAATATGGCAACAGGGAAGTGCACACTGCTACTGCAGCTCATTAGACCATGGAGAAAGCCAGTGTTGCAGGTGGAGAACATTGTGTGTGATTGCACAGAGATGTCTCACATCTACTGCAAACAACAATGTAAGCCACACACTGCAGAACTGTGATATGCTGAAGTGAGGTTTGCACCGGGGCTAACCTGATTGCACAGTGCTAACACATTAGCTAAGTGCAAACTGGTTAGCCCGGAGAAAACGTGAGCTATGTTTAAAGCTCCCATGCAAATGAGCCCACTTAGGTAATCTGTGGGCAAACAGGCACATTTGCATCTCATTATGTGCTGTTTAGCATACATTACAATGCAGTTTGTCCAGTGCTACTGCATGGTGCACACAGCTCCACCTTTTGGTCAGAATGGAAGTACAGGCTGGATGCTGCAGGCCAAGGCATGCTCACAGCATCCCCTGTTGGTCAGAATGTAAGTACAGGCTGGAAACAGCAGGGACTGTGTGCTGGCAGGCACAGTTAGTGCATTCACACCTGCCAATCCCTTGCCTCCTGAATCAGGGACAAAGACCCAAAATCAGGGACACATCTTAAAAAGTGGTACTATTCACCCAGAATGCTGCATAATAAGGGGATTTGTGATAAGATGCATTTTCAGAAAAAGCAAGTTTGTTACTGTAATGTTCAAAATTATTGTGTGAGTTCATTCCCTACTGTTCTGTCACAAAACTGCAATTTGTATGAGGGACAGAGGTAAATATGGAGGCAACACCAGGCACATCCCTGACAATCAGGGACAGTCGAGAGGTATGGGTGCATACAAGGCACCCATGCATATAGGTGCCCATTACAGCTGTTTCTTGATAGTCCAGTGGTCCCCCACCCCGCCGAGTGTGAATCCAGCCCCTGTTACAGTACATAAAAGTATTTTTCTTGGTAGTCTAATGGTTCCCACCTGGCAGTGACGCTCCGCTCATCCCAATGACAGCCACGAACAGAGCTGGCGAGAGCTCAGCTCTCCCCTCATCAGGATGGCTACCACCACTGAGGTATGAATGAACACTACTCTTCATTACAGTAGCACTAATTCATACCTCAGTCAGCGGCCAGCCATGGTGGTGAGAGGAGGGCTGAGCCAGTCTCCGGCTCTGTTCGTGGCTTGTCATTGGGATGAGCGGGGGCATCACTGCCAGGTGGGGGGACCACTAGACTACTAGGGGAAAAATATGCTTTAACCATGTAATGGGGGTCGGGATTCGTGCTGGGGAGTGGGGGGACCACTAGACTACCAGGGAAAGACTACTTTATTTTACTTGTAACGGGGTCGGATTCATGCTGGGGGCGGGGGGATCACTAGACTATCAGGTAGATTACTGCAATACCACAGCTACAGGGGGTCCACTGCCGCATTACCGCTGGCTTTTTGTCAGCGGTAATTAGCGCCGCACTACAGGTCATGCTAATGCCTGTAGCATGGCGCTATGCTTTTGAATATGCTGCGCTGCCGGCATTCCTGGACGTTCTCCTAACCTCGCCCCTGCATACTATTATCTTTTAGTGTCAGCGCTACCACACAGTGCTGGCGCTAATGGGACTTTAGAATATTGCAGCCTGGTACAAATCTAGTGCTATTCCAGTGCTATGGATTTGCGCCAAGCGTAAAGCTTTGAATATCTGGCCTTGTATCTGGACCCGGAGTTTTCCAGTTAGGAATCCTCTTTAGCTTAATTTCTGTCTCCTGAACTGTTATATCAGGCCATTTCATGCTGCTGGTAGTGACATTTTTTAAATGGTCTTTTACTTCCTGTACTCAATTTGCATCTCTATTATGTTAAACTGGGTCTTCATAGATGCTTCTTCAGAACTCCTTAATTTCTTTCCTGTTCTGCTGGTGCAGTTACTTTGGTTGTCTTATTTCCCAGATCCCTATAAGACAGCTCGACTACAGACTGTCACTAGCAGTGACCAACCAGACACCACGACCGCTAGTTCTTCTTCAGACAAGTTGGTCCAAGTCGCCAGCTTAGGTATAACATAGATAGCTCCCTGACACTTGCTTCTTTCTAGATCTTTAGGCCATTCCCATCACTAACTGTATTAGGTAATGCAGGGTACTGCCCCACTTCACACAGAGATCCATCACTCTATGGAGTGGTGTTCTTGCTGCAAGTATCCAGCCTTTTCAGAAGTCCTCCAGAGAAAATGTCTCAGTTTGTCAGACATTCCAATTTCCTGGGTCAGTGGTGATGGCCCAGAGTTGTTCTTGTTTCCCTGGGGTCCTGCTTCAACCCAGATGTCTTCAACCAAGTTTGTCTGTATCTCATTTTCTCTGGGGTCCTGCTTCAACCCAAAGGTCTTCAGCCAGTTTCATCTGCATCTCATTTTCCATGGGGTCCTGCTTTAACCGAAAGATCTGCAGCCAGTTTTGTCTGCATCTCATTTCCTGGGGTCCTTCATCAGCCAGGTGACTGTACAGTTTCTTGTCATCTTCTTCTTCAGCTGTTCTGCATTTCTTTTTCCCTGGAGTCCCTCACGAGCCAGGAGACTTTACTGACAGACCTTGTAAATATTATCTGGCAGGACTTCTACCTCGCACCCTCTGTGTCTGAAGTTTTCTGCATCTTCCAGGATCTGTTATTAAAGATTATCAACAAGCGTGCACCTTTAAGAAAAATCAAAACAAGGAAATGTGCTCCTGACTGGTTCAGCCTAGCACTGAAGAGGGCCCTGTGGCATAGAGACAATCTATGGAAAAGAGCAAGGAAGTTGCAGTCTGACTCAGACTGGCTCTCCTTCCGAGTAGCCAGGAATGCCTGTTCCAGATAGACCAGGTTGGAAAAATCTCACTACTTCCAGTCCGCCCTTGAGGTAAACAAAAACTGCTCAGCCAAATTCTGGTAGATCTTGAGAGAGGTCAAAGGACACTCTCCTGCCACCCCATTCCCAGCCAAAATTGTGGCAAACAACACCTCCTACATAAACAAGGCTGAGATCCTGGACCAGCTCAATAACCATTTCACCAATGCAGGCTCTCTGCCTTTGATACATCGTCTGTTAGTAAACTGAGCACCAATTGTACCGCCTGCACTATTACTTGCCTGACTTCTGCCCTCGTTACCGACAACCCTCGATTCATGTTCCAGCCGGTATCCTATAAACAGGTGGAGGATCTTCTCCTCCCACTGGATATCAAAGAGTGCTGGTGCCGACTCGATAGAACCCTTCTTCCTAAAAGCAGGTTATTATTATCTAATAGCACCTCTCGCCCATCTTTTTAACAGTTCACTAATCCAAGGGGAATTGCCTACTAGCTGGAAAATTGTGCACATTATGCCCTTGTTCAGATAAGGAGACTCCACAGACTTAAACAATTACAGGCCAGTCTCGCTGCTGCCTGTCTTATCCAAGTTACTTGAAAAAGTTGTCAACTCTCAACTAAGGGAGTTCTTGGAGTGTGAAAACATCCTTAACCCTGTCCAATCGAGTTTTAGACCTAAACATAGCACTATACCAGCCCTAGCCAACGTGATGAATGATTGGTTAAAAGCTCTGGACAATAAACAGCACATTTACGCATTCTTCCTTGACCTCAGCAAAGCATTCAACACAGCTGATCATTCCTTACTAAGATACACTGGGTTGCATCGGTCTAAGCCCCACTGCAGTAAAGTGGTAACGCTACAACCTCACAAATCGGAGGCAGCAAATTAAAGCCCAAGGTGAACTCTTCTCCATTTAAAATTCTTTCCCATGGCATCCTGCAAGGTTCTATCCTGGGTCCTATCCTCTTCGCCCTTTACATCAACCACCTTGACTTTGACCTTCTTGCAGGAAACATTCAACTCTTCACAGACGATACAGTCCTCTACACAATCAACCTTTTTTGGACCTTGCTTACAAGGAGTTACAGCAGGACTTTTTCATCCTCCAACATAACCTGCTGAATCTGAATCTTTTGTAAAATGCCAAAAAAAAGCAAAGGCTATGAGTATCTCCCCATCCCCTACCCTCAGTATAAGGATACCTGGTACCCCTCAGATTATCACCCTCCTTGGTGAGCCATTAGAAACAGTGGACAAATTCAAGTATCTGGGTGTCTGGCTGGATAACAAACTTACCTCAATGCACACCTAAGTGAGCTATCAAAAAGCTAAGACAGTGACTTGGTATAATCTACCGTATAAGACAGCTACTCACCCTGAAACCTAGAAAGAGGCTGGTTCAAACAACCTTTCTTCCCCTGCTTGACTATATGCTGACTTCCTTTACAGTCACTGCCCCCAAAATGCACTCCAAAAGCTCGATACTCTCTATCTTCGCAAGATTTGTTCTTGGCATGCCCTTTCAGACTCACCATTGCCTGTTGTACCAAACACTAGACTGGCCTTCCCTCCCATGAGGAGGTAAACACCCTCATGTGGCTCTTCCAGGCTATGTCTAACAAGCTACCACCCTATATCTGTAACCTATTTGTATGCTTCAATGGTGCCTATAGTTTAAGGAACTCCTTGCTTATCCTACTTAAACCACCACGGAACAGGACCCTCCTTGATTCAACTGCCATTAGATCCTTTCTACCAACGCTATGGAATAACACACACTTAAACTCTCCCTGCTGCCTAGCCCCCACATGTTCAGACTGCTGCTCTATAGATACCCAAAAAAGGCATGTGATTGCTTCAGGTAAACACTACTTACTCAGACTGATCAAGCCACTAGCTTCGGATTCACCAGCCTTCTTATGCCCCCATCGACCGGCATCCCACTAAGGTACTACCCCTCCCACTACTTCCTCCCTGCCTCCCTGAGCTATCTCCCTTGGGGACTCCACTTTATTAGGCTGCTCTTCTCACTCTCCTTCATGTGTCCTGTCACCACCATTTCCCTCTAACCGCCGCTTTGTCTCCCTCCCACTCCTCCCTCAATACTCTAATGAGCTCAACTAGCATACGTTGAATTGTTTCTCCATTTATTTGTTTCCAACCAAGCCTTACCCTCATGCCTACTGACCCTGTATTTTATAATATCCTGTATTACTGTCTAGTGTACCTTGAACTGTTATGTTATTGTGTACGAATTTGTCCTATGCGTCCAGGACCATCTTGAAAATTAGCTTGCTCAACAATATAAATTGGCTGGTTAAATAAAGTTTGATTGATTGATTGTTGTCCAGGGCTCTGGTGCATTTTAGTTCTGTTTCCCCTTCAATTATCCTAGTTCACCTAAGGGAGCCAACATTGTACACTGGTGATCACCATTCTCCATCCTCTGTGAACTCTACCCTGAAGGGGAGCGGCAAATCAGAGGAGGGCGCCCAATCACCTGGAGAGGCGTTCAATTTAAACTTGCAGTTGGGCTCTTTTAAGGCACAAGCCAGGCAACACCAGTATCCAGCCAGCCAAGGAGGAGTGAGGGAGGAACCAGCAGGCTGCATCAATGGGCTGCTCCTGCTACTGTTCTGTGGGGGCTCTCCTGCTTTATTTGTCCCACCCACCCTCCTGCTTTATTTGTCCTGCCCAACCGTGACCACTATTAAAAAGCTTGGAGGAGGAGGGGCTGGGTGTGAGGTAGGTCACTGATTGGAGGGGTGGATGTACTGAGGTGGGGGACCAGGGAGGAGAAGGTTGTGGCTGAGATTTCTCTCCATTTGTGAGTCTTGTGGGTTGCGGCTCTGGCAGCTCCTAAAGCTGTTTTTTGGGGCTGTCCCACAGTCTGCCTCCTGGTGCTGTGCGGGGTGGATCCCAGATGAGATGGGCTGTTGGGGTTTCTAAATACTGTACTTCTTCTGTGACTGTATAAATATTTTTGGGGGCTGCTAAACTGTGTTGGGGCTGTTGCACAGCAAGGACACATCCTCAGTGCACTCTACCTTGAAGGGCAGCAGCAAATCGGAGCCCTCCTCCGATGTGCCACTTCCCTTCAGGGTAGAGTTCACGGAGGATGGAGAATGGTGATCACCAGTGCACTTTGCTGGCTCCCTTAGGTGAACTAGGATAATTGAAGGGGAAACAGAAGATTGTTTTTTGTTATTCTACTGAGGGCTTAGTTTCTTAATTGCCATTGGGGAGTTCTCTGTGTGTTCTCCTGTAACAGATTTATGTATTTTTGGGGCTGCTACTATAGGCTGTTTGGGGTTGTGACACTGGGAGTGTTGAGGGTCAGGATACCTAGGAGAGACCTGGTCACAGGGCAAGTCCAAAAAATTTTTGGAACAGGGCTCGGAGATGGCCCCCACCAACCAGGGCAAGAATCTTTGGCAGGGCTGTGAGGATGCACTGGCTGTGGGGCAGCCATTGTTCAGGATTGGGTTTGGTGTGAAGGGGTTGTCCAGTATGTCGCCAGTTACTGCAGATCAGGGGGAAGATTGACTGGTTAAGAAGGAAATTGGTGATGTTGGGAGGAGGAGAAAATGTGCCCGTGGGGGCCTGTATAGAGTGGGAGGCCGGGGATGCTGGTGCCTGAGGGGGATCTGCTCCACCAGGCAGGAGAGCCGATCTTGGAGATAAAGGACAGGTAGCAATGGGGGGGATTCACCTGGGAGTGTACTGGTAGAGGAGACTGCCTAGATTACAGGAGATCCGGGGGACCAGGAGGGTTGGGTCTGACAGAGATCCTGTTGCAGGGGTTGAGAGTGGAAATCCAGGATGTAGTAAGGGTTGAGTGCTATAACAAATTTAACAAACAAACAAATAACAAATTTGAGCCACTGAGCAAGCTGAGGGGAGAACATGAGGTAGGTGGAGAAGAAGAGGACAAGGACAGTGGGGGTGGGAGGACTACGGGAGCTGGGACAGAGGGCTGCCACTTAAAATCATCCAAGTGTACTGGCAGGGGGAAGGGCCACTCAAATGTATCAGACAGGGAAGGTGTGGAATCTGTGAGCCCACTCTCTAAAGCTGGTGATATTGAACCTAGGATGACAAGTCCTTCAGGGGAGGGGTCAAAAGGGAGAAAGTCCCGGAGGTATGAGGGCCCTGCAGGAGGGCACGGTAGGGGGCCAATGGTCAGAGGATTAGGCAGGTAAAGGAGGATGGTTTAAGGGGTGTCTGGTGAGGTGGGGTGTGGAGTGGGGGTTCATAGAAGGGGCATTGACTGGGCTAGGAATTGAGGCAGAGGACAAATGGGGGAGTCAGGGAGCATCTGCAATAAAAACCAGGGCAAGTGGGGCAAAACAGAAGGGGGGTCTACTATGGAGGGACCAGAAGGACTTCTGGGGAAGTGGTCTTGGGGAGAGGGACGGGTAAGGGTCTAGATGGTTGTTCCAACGGGGGTATAAGTCAGCCAGGAAGGATGAGGAGGACAGTGGAGGGGGGACACCTGATGGGGGGAAAATGAAGGCAAGGGGGTGGTTAGAGTGCTTCTGTTGGGGGACTCCATGATCAGCGGCATAAAATGGGAGAGGCCTGCCCGGTCAGAACGAAATGCTTCCCTGGAGTGATGGTGCACAGGGAAAAACACAAGGTACATCAACTGGTGAGAGATTGTAGAGGTTTCCCAGACATACTGGTCCACTTGAGTACCAATGATATTGACGTAAATAGTGAACTAGAGATTCGGGCAAGGTTTAGGAAGCTAGCCAGGGTCTGTCACTCCATAGGATGCTCATTTTCCTTCTTTGAAATCCTGCTGGTACCGAGAGCTAGTGGGGAGAACAAGCAGAAAATCAGGGAGGTAAATCAGTGGCTCAGGGAGTGGTGTGAGGCCAAGGGGTATGGGTTGATGGGGGATTGGGGGCAACCTGGGAGGATAAGGGGCTGTATGCTAGGGATAGGCTCGGTCTCAGTCTGGAGAGAAGGGATATCCTTAAGCTAAAAATAGAGGGATTTGTTAGTGAAAGATGAGGTTTAAACTTGTGAAGGGGAGGTGGGGAGAAGGGTCTGTTCAGTGGGGTCTGTTAAATCAAGGGCCCTGTCTTCACCCCCCTAGGGAACTGGATGAGTGCAGGAAAAGGCAGTCTAGTAGGGTGAAGGCTGGGGGGAGACTAGGGTCACATGGGAATGCAAACAGGGCTAATGGGAGGGCAGGGAAGGGATGGGGTGGTCCTGCTAAATGCCAGGAGCTTGGGTAATAAGATGCCTGAGCTCCAGGTGATGCTAGCTGCGGGAGAGGTGGATGTGGCTGCTGTCACCGAGACCTGGGCCACCACAAGGCATGACTGGGATCTGAACCTGGAAGGCTACACTATGTCCAGGAGGGACAGAACAGAGGGTAGGGGAGGAGGGGTAGCATCGATAGTCAAAAATGAAAATGGTACTGGTATCGGTATGGGAGAGGGGCAGAGGGGACCATGGAGACAATGTGGGTCACACTGGTAACAAAGAGGGCAAGAGAGTAAAAATAGGAGTGGTGTACAGACCCCCTGTGCTTTCGGAGGAACTAGAGGAGAAACTAGTGGCAGATATTAGGAGACATTGTGTATTGGGAAAGGGAAGGGTGGTGGTGTTGGGTGATCTAAACATGCCTGGGGTAGACTGGGAAACTATGACTTCCTTGGTAGACAGGAAGCAGAGGTTGCTGGATGTCTTCCAGGATGCATTCCTAACCCAGCAGGTGGGGGAACCAACTAGGGAAACACGGATACTGGACATGGTCCTGACGGACAGCGACCAGATTGGGAGCCTGGAGGTAAGGGATCCATTGACAGGGAGTGATCATGCCATTGTCTGGTTCTGCCTGAACCTAGGAAGGGAGAAAGGCCACACAAAGATAGAGGAAATTGAGTTCAGGCAGGCAGACTTGAACAGGATAACACCAGACATGGACGCTGACAGTTGGTGGGAAGTCATCAAGGGGGAGGGTGCAGGAGGCAACCAGGACTTGTACAAGAGTGGGACGTAAATGTGGTAAGGCCCATAAACCCTGTTGGTGGTGAGGGAAAGAAGGCTGCCTATCGGTGATTCAAGTGCTCCAGGAGCAAAAAGAATCAAGGGAGTATGAGCCGATGGCCAGAAGGGCTACTAGGGTGGTGAGGTCTGCCAAGTCAAGGAAGGAACATGTCCTGGCTAGAGAAATCAGGAGAGGGAGCAAAGCTTTTTTTAGATACATAAGGGAAAAAAGGAGGGTGAAGGGGCAGATTAGCAGGATTAGAACAGGGGAGGGATGGGCACAAGCCCAGTTGGAGCAGGTTGAGGTGTTAAATGAGTACTTTGCCTCAGTTTTTACCAAGGAAAATGGGGGGGGAGCACCATGCATATAGCACAGGAGGGAGAGCGACTCTTAATGATCGATGGGTCTGGGGAGAGGGGTGAGCCATTGCCAGCAGGAAGGAGGATGGCAAAACAGGGGACTGAGGAAACGGGGGTGGGAATCATGGTAGACAGAGTAAGGGAAGTCCTCAGGTCCCTTAGGATTGAGAAATCATTGGGTCTGGATGGATTACATCCCAGGGTACTGAGAAAAGTGGCAGACATACTGGCGAATGCCTTGGCAAAGTTTTTCAGGCTCTCTGTAATGACGGGGTTGGTGTCCCAGGATTGGAGGATAGTGAATATCATATCTATCCACAAGGAAGGATCGAGAGAAGGAGGCAGGTAACTATGCGCCTTTAGTCTGACATCGGTGGTGGGTAAGGTGATGGAAGGTATTGTCAAGGAGAGGCTAGCAGGGGTACTGGAAAAGTCAGGGTGCCTGGATGATAGACAGCATGGCTTTGTCCAGGGGAGATCATGTCAGACTAACTTTGTGGAGTTCTACGATTAGGTGATGAGTGCACTGGACCAGGGTTGGCCAGTGGATGTCCTCTTCCTTGGCTTCATCAAGGCATTTGACTCAGTTACCCATGGGGGGCCTGTTGGGTAAGCAGAGGGAAATGGGGTGGGTGAGCAGATGATCAGATGGATAGGTAACTGGCTCTCAGAGGGAACCCAGATGATCGTGGTTGGAGGGATAGTCTCATCACCAAGGAAGGTCATTAGTCAGGTCCCTCAGGGATCGGTCCTGGGATCCCTCCTGTTCAATGCTTATGTTTCCGACATATGGAAGGGCAATAGAAGTGAAATGAGTCTTTCTGCAGATGACTCAAAGCTAGGAACAGTTGTGAATGGGGCAGAGGGGAGGGTAGCCCTACGGATGGACCTAGATGTTCTTGAGACATGGTCAAAGAAGTGGGAACTGAGACTCAATGTGGGGAAATGCAGGGTACTGCACCTGTGTATCAGAAACCTGGACCAAGAGTATACCCTGGGGGAGGGTAGTGCTATAGGTAACGACGGCTGAGAGGGACCTGGGGGTGGTAGTGGATGTAAGGATGACTACTAAACTACAAAAAAACCAAAAACATATGCTGTTCTCATCCTCCCACCATAAACACAAGTCACATGCGCTCACAGTTAAAAATAACCAAGGAGTCCCCATTGAACAAATCCAGCACTTCAAATACCTTGGACTACCACCTTACCTATGAGCAACACACTGATATTGTTACTAAGAATGTAAATGCTAAACTAAGATTGCTCTACAGACACAGGCAAAATCTGACCCCAGAAGCACTTAAACTTGCAATCCGCAGCTCGGTACTATCTGTTATTGACTACGGCTTGGTTATATATGGAGCTGCCACAGCTACATCTCTCAAAAGACTAAATACTGCCCTAAACAAAGCCAGTAGAATTATCACTGATGCCATGTACCTCACCCATACTTGTGATCTATTCGTCCTAACCGGGTGGCTCAAACTACAAGATCGCATCAAGTACCACTCATGTATACTTGTCAAGCAAATGTTGCTTGGAGCTCTGCCAATGGGCATCGCCAGTCTTCTATCAAAGCCTCAAAAGTCGTGTCACACCCAGTCCTCTGTCACTGAACTCTTTCACGTTCCTAGGGTTCAGACGACCCAATGCCAGCGATCCTTCCCTTCCCTTACAAAGCTCCTAACTGGATGAATGGCCTGAGCTGTGAACTGACTAGCATACCTCAACTTACCCAGTTCAAGCGTCTCCTGCATCTGCACATCTCAAAGGAAAGTGAGTGTACCTGCTTTAATTAGTCATGCGACTTGCACCTCATCTGGCAACCTGTATTCTCCAGCCTCCTCGACAAGGCCCCTGGTTGCATCCTTCCTCCCCTGCTCAATCGCCTCTCTCATCCTCCCCACTACCTGTCACGTCCTGACCCACCTACTCTGTCCCACTAACTCACCCACTATTACCCCTGACTGACTCTTTTCCACACCTTTCTTTCTCCCCTTCCCCTCTTCTCTCCCCCCACACTCCACCTTCCCCTCCCTCCTGTCACCTTCTCTTTCTGTGCTTGCCCCATTCTACCCCTTCCTGCCTCACACAACATGCTTGACAATGCCGCCAGCTGCATCCCCCCCCTTTTTTCTCTGCCCTGCTGCTACTCTTCATCCCCTGACTTACCCTTCCTGATTTCCAAATGGGATTACCCACCCACGTTTTAGCCTATAAAGTCCTAGAATGCCAACTATGCATCTAATTGCAATCACCTATGTTTACTATGAATTATGCTGTTGTGCTGTTCTACTGTTTGCCGTATTTGATATTATCTGTACATGTTATTGTGCTGTTCTACTGTTTGCTGTATTTGATATTATCTGTACATGTTATTGTGCTTTATACTCTGTCTGTTTTGTAACCCCCTTCCCAGTATTGACGTGGAACCTTTGTAAATGAACTCCACTGTGCTCAAAGGTATTTTCTAATCCTAGATTGAAATAAATAAAAATAAATAAATAAATAAAGGATGAACAACTATGAAACTTGCAGGAGGGCAGTAGCCAAGGACAATAGGATGCAGGGTTGCATGATATTGCTAGGGGAATCACCTCCAGAAGGAGGGACATAATACTTCCTCTGTATAACTGCTTGCATAGAAACACAGAAACGTAGAATTTGATGACAGATAAGGACCACTTGGCCCACCTAGTCTTCCCATTTCCCTACCTAATGGATAAACTGCAGATCCTAGTTAACCAATAGCCTGTTTCCTCCTATCCCCCCCACAGTAGAATTGCCTTATTTATGTCCCATGCATTCTTGAATTCCCCCACTGTTTTTGACTCTACTACCTCCTCAGGAAGGCTGTTCCATGTATCCACAACCCTCTCCATGAAAAAATACTTCTTCACATTACCTCTGAGTCATCTCTCCTCTATCTTCAAATTGTGCCCTCTTGTTCTTGCACATCCATTTTTCTGAAATATGCTACTTTCTTGGATTTTGTTGATTCCCTTAAGGTACTTGAAAGTTTCTATCATGTCCCCCCTCTCCTTGAGGGTGTACATATTAAGGTCCTTTAATCTCTCTTCATATGTCTTCTGGTGTAGACCCTGAACCATTTTAGTTTCCCTCCTCTGGACAGCCTCCATTCTGTCTATGTCCTTGCAGAGATGGGGTATCCCGAACTGCATGCAGTACTCCACATGGGGTCTCACCAACTGTCTGTACAGAGGGATACCAACTTCCTGTTTTGTACTGGTGATGCCTCTCCCTATGCATCCCAGTATCAAGCCAGCCCTCCTTACTGCCTTCTCACATTTTTTGCCTACTTTTAGGTCATCTGATATGATTACCCTCAGGTCCCTTTCCATTTTTGTTGTTGTTAGTATCTCACCCCCCATTGTGTACTCTTCCCCTGGGTTTTTGTTTCCCAGGTGCATTACTTTGCACTTCTTTGCATTGAATCTAAGCTGCCATACCTTTGTCCATTCCTCCAACCTTGCCAAGTCCCTTTGCATCCTTTCCACCCCACCTTCTGTATCGACCCCATTGCAGATCTTTGTGTCGTCTGCAAAGAGGCATACTTTTCCTTCCAGTCCATCTGAAATGCCACTTATAAAGATGTTAAAGAGGACCAGTCCCAGTACTGAACCGTGCAGGTCCCCACTAATAACCCCTCTTTCTTCAGAATGGACTCCGTTTACTATTACCCTCTGAGTTCTGTTGTCCAGCCAATTTTTTACCCAGGCTACCACCTTGGGGCCCACTCCAAGGCTGGTTAACTTGTATATTAATCTTTTGTGTTGGACTGTGTCAAATGCCTTGCTAAAGTCTAGGAAGGCCATGTCCACAGCACCTCCTTGGTCTGCTACTTTGGTCACCCAGTCAAATAAATCTATTAGGTTCATCTGACATGACCTTCCTGCTGTAAATCCATGCTGCCATAGTTCCTGTGCCCCACTGGCCTCTAGGAACTCAACAATTCTTTCCTTCAGAAGTGATTCCATCATTTTCCCTACTACTGAGGTCAAACTAACAGGTCTGTAGTTTCCTGCCTCTGTCTTGTTCCCACTTTTGTGAAGGGGAATCACATCCGCCTTCCTCCAGTCCTCGGGTACCACACCATCCTCCCAAGATTTATTAAAAGAGTAGCTAGTGGTTCACTAGTTCCCCTTAATTCTTTTTAGAATTCTGGGTGAATTCCATCAGGCCCCATTGCTTTGTCCATCTTCAGTTTTAGGAGTTCTTGCAGAACCCTTTCTTCTGTGAAAGGACTGGGATCGACCCCTATCAAGAGTGCTACTGTTAATTGGATTAGGCACTTCCCTCCTCTTTTGTGAATATTGAGCAGAAATATTCGTTCAGTATCCCTGCTTTTTTACTGTCCCCCTCTGCCCACCCACCGTTCATTCTATTCAGCCTCACTATCCCTCCCTTTGTCTTTCAATGCTCACTGATGTACCTATAAAAGGTTTTATCACCCTTCCTAATTGAGTTGGCTATTTTTCCCTCAGTTTGGGCCTTTGCTATTCTGACTTCCCTCCCTGCTTCCTTCTGCCTTAACTGGCATAGCTCTCTGTCCTGCTCCTTCTGTGCTTCCTTGTACTTCCGGAATGCTATCTTTTTCTTCCTGACTTTCACAGCCACCTCTTTTGAGAACCAGAGTGGCTTTTTCTTTCATTTTGATTTATTTGCTTCACACAAAGGCTTGTTGCCTCTGTGATGGCAGTTTTGATGATTCCCCATTGTTGTTCCACACCTCCTTCTAGCCTGTTTGCTAGTGCTTTTCTGAGGCACTCTCCCATCTTGCCAAAGTCAGCCCTCCTGAAGTCCAGTACCTCACTTTGTATGGCTTGACTCTGAGCTGAGTTTAATGTAACCACACTGTTTGATGGTCACTTGTTCCCAGATGGCAACCCAGTTCTAGATCTGAGATCCTCTCACTGCCCCTGTTTGAGAGTACAAAGTCTAAGATTGCTCCCTCATGAGTGGTTCCAAACTAGCTGTCTGAGGCCTGCCACCTGTAGGGCATCAAGAATGGCCCCTGTTTGGATGTGGCTGCAGCAAATGTGCTCCAGTTAACATCTGGCATATTCAGGTCTCCCATCAACAGTACCTCCTTTCTCTGCCATTCTGAGAATGCCTTCTATCATATACTTGTCCATTCCTCCCCTGACATGGGGGTCTGTACACAACCCTGTGCGGATTGTGGTGCCATTTTCAGTCTCCAAGGTGACCCACAGTGCCTCCTCTCCTCCCTGTTTACTCTTTTATTCAGTTGCTTTTATCCCTGCCTTTACATAGAGAGCTACTCCTCCCCTCTCTCCCTGCCTGTCCTCTGTAGGTTATGTACCCTGTATGTTAACATCCCAGTCATGGTTCTCTGTGTACCATGTTTCTGTGACTGCTATGATATCCAGGCATCCTCTTCCATCAAGGCCACCAGCTCTGGGAGCTTGTTGCCCAGACTACGGGCATTTGTACTCATTACCCTCCATTTCTGATGGCCTTACTCCTTTTGCCCCATCCCTGTCCTTCTTGCCTTTGTCACTTTCTCCATTTACCCTGCCCTCTCCCTATCGACACCTCTATGTTGGTGTTACTGCACTTAATACCGTGATTTTTGGGAGGGCTAGGATTTCCCTGCTCCTTTCCAGTGTCTCCTTGGCTAGTTTAAATGCTTGCCAATGAAGAATTTAAACCTATCAGCTAGATCCTGGTTCCTCCTGACAGATGCAGCCCATCATGCCAGTATAGGCTTGCATCACTCCAGGTGGACCCCAGTCCCCAATGAAGCCAAATCCCTGAGCTCCACACCAGTTTTTCAACCACTGATTGAATCCAATGGTGCAGAACACCCTAGCCTCTCCTCGCCTATAGATGGGCAGCAACCTGAGAAGGCCACCGCATGTGTTACTTGTCTAAGGCCCCTCCCCAATTCCACAAACTCTTCCTGCACTTCTCTAATCCTTTCTTAGCCAGGTCATTTGTCTCTAGGTGGACAATGACATCCAGCTCCCTCCCCTGTGCAGCTGCTCTGGTAATCCTGAGGATTCGCTCCCTGTACCTCCAAGCCATGGTGCCAGCCAGGCACGTTACCTCCCTCTTCCCTTCCTCCCCCAGTTCTACCTTTCTAACAATGGAGTCCCCCACCAGGAGTTGTTTTCTTCCCCTTCGGGGTCCCCTGCCACCCTCCTGTGGGTCTCCTTTATGGAGGTTCCCAGCATCCTCCTTGGTCTCCACTGTGGGTGCCTCCATAGAGGAACCATACTTTGCCAGAATGGCATAGGAATTGTGGAGAGGTACAACTGGAGGGATGCACCTCTGTTCCACCAGGAGATGTAACTGTTTAGACCATGTAGCCAGCTGGGCACCCTGTAGGCAAAAGATCTTTGATCTTGTGAGGTATGACAACATGGAACCTGCAGGAGCTGTGAGTCAGACCCCCTGGTTGAGTGGGGGTTATTGCTAGGTTGCAGGAGTGCACACACTCCAGGAGGCTCAAGGTCCATAGTAATTTCCTTTGCCATGGTGCAGGTTAGGTACTTTATCTGATTGGTGAGTTGCAGCCATCCAGTTTGTGCATAGAGGTTGCACGTATGTGTGAGGTGGTGGGATCCAGTGAGAAGTTGGCAGGCCTTATTGAGGAAGGTGGATATGCATCTAAGAGCAGTAGTGGGGGCAGAGCCATAGATGATAAGCCCATAGTCAATAATGTAGACAACAGAGCTCTGAACAGTGACAGCCAGGGCTTCTGGGGTAAGATGTTGTCTATGCCGATAGAGAAGGCCAAAGGTGAGTATTTGCTGCTTTGGCTACAGAGTCAATGTGGGCACTGTAAGTTAGAGTAGAGTCATAGACCTTGAAAAAGTCAGAAGGGAGAACATTGCTGAGATTGGTGAATGCAGTGTTGAAGGTATTTGCTATGATTTTAGGGTCAAGCGTAGTAGACCCATTTATGTTGAGCAAGGTAGTGGAGGTTTTTGGCTGCTTCCCAGTGACCTCTTCACTATTGCTCCAGGGGCCAGCTCGGTGGCACTGAGGGTTGAGGCCCTGGATGCCACACCTCATACCACACTGGCGACCTGGGTTTGGGAACGAGCCCAGGCCACTGGGGGTCATGGGGGGGAGAGCGAGCATCCATAGGACAGTTCTCTCTTCCTGGGAGGGTTGCAGGGAAGTGAATGCTCCTGGAGTGGCCTCTGGCAGTAGTCAGAGGTGCCCGGCATGGCGGTGCAGTGGATGCATGGGGCAGAGTTGTGGCATGACGTTGCCTTGCTGAGCCACACTCCAAGGGGACAACAAAAAAAGAAGTAAAAACCCTACTCCTGGGGATAGATGAAGGCACTTTGGCTTCCCTAAGCCCAAACTCCCAACTCCAGACTGACCTCCTCTCCAGCAGGGCCACTCGTGTACCCAGCACTTTGCCCTTAGATAGAGCATCCTGGGTGGATAGGGTGGCCCAACCTCCAGAGGAATCAGACTCGGAGGTGTTGCTGGGTCACACAAAAGGAGGGGAATTGAAGTCACAGAGGGAGGCAGAGGCTGGGAGCCCCAAGGATGCTGGAAGGAGTTCTCCAGGCAAGTGGAAATAAAACAAAGTTAAAAAAAAAATATATATATATATATAGTTCCAAAATGCCTTCCAGTTACCCCAGGTATCCATGACAGCGTTCTTGAAGTACTTAGATTTCTTTTGCCAGATAGATTTGGCACAGTCATTCCATGCACATTTATAGTTTTGGATGTCAGTTTCTTTACCAGTGGTTCTGGCCAGATCTCAGAGGCAATCTCTAGATTTTAGTTGATGTAAGAGATCAGCTAAGAGCCAGGGATTGCAAAGGGCTTTGACTTTGTGCTTTTTAAAAGGAGCATAGGAGTTGCAGGCTGCATTGAAAGTGTTGATGAAGTAATCCAGTGTAGTATTCACATCTGTTGCTTTGTAGATAGGGGACCAGTCTTGGAGGTTGAGGCATGTTTTGAGGTGTGACAACTGCTCACGTGGTAGGACTCTACTAGTGATGATATTAGGAGGGGGCTTGTGGAATTTGTTTGACCATTCACAGAAAACAGGGGAATGGTCATTAAGTGAGTCAGGGAGGACTGAGGTATTTGTGACACGAGTTGGGTGGCTGGTAAGAATCCAATCCAGGAGGGTGCTGGTGCCGGAGTTGTAGTTTTTGCTGGTCAGAGAGATGACCATCTGGGTGAGACTGGTCGATGAGATGGCATCCTTATAGACCCCTGCATCAAACATGAGGCAATTTATATTAAAGTCTCCAAGCAGATTAATTTCAGAGTCAGGAGATTGGGACCTGGTGAATTCCAAGACAGCGTTAAGGCCATTATCTTGTTCTTACAGGGGGATATACACTGAGGCAACTGTGAGGGATTTGTTATGGGCACCTAATAAGATTCTGATAGGAAGAATCTGAGCAGCAGTGGCTGGGAGGGGGGTAGTGATGGGGTGCCCCAGTAGCGAATCTTTAAGGTAAATTGCACATCCACCACCTCTTTTGGACTTACGGTCCAACCTGAAAACATTGTAGCCTGGAAGAGTGATAGCCAAGTCAGGGGTTTTGGGTGTAAGCCAGGTTTCTACAACTGCCAGGATATCTGGGCTGTGCTGGTTGGTAAAGATTTGTAGGGCATCCAGCTTGGGGAGTAGACTACAGATGTTGAGAGATGCTATGGAGAGTGCTTCTTAAGGTTTTTCCTAGTAGATAGAGCTGGAAATGATTGGGCCAGGGTTAGGATGGATGTTTCCTGACAGCAGCAGGAGGTGGAGCACAAGTTTCAGGGTGCACCAGCGCAAGTCCCTGAGCGTGAGTCTACATGCCAGTTTTTTTGCAGGAACTTACATTAGGTTGGTGGCAATGATCCCAGAGTGATGGCACATGAGATAGTGATGAGTGTCCAAGGCATGTGTACAGTGGTAGGTGGGGACTGCCATCCATTTGCATAGGGGAGCACCCAGGGAGGGGAAAGCTCATGATAGAGAGTACCTGAGTGATGATGATAGGCAGTGCCAAGTAGGATGCTGGGGGAAGGGGAAGCAAGCTCCAGGGAGGAAGAAAAGCAGAAGGAGGGATGACAGCAGGAGAAGCAGAAACTGCAGTGCATGGAGGGACAACATGATGTGACAGTCAGCAGGATTGTATTGTATTTTACCGGGTAAGTGTGCTTATAACTGGGCCCTCTAATGACTAAAAGATATAACCCAATGGAAAAGTCAGCAAAAAAACAAACAAACTTTAAACTGAAGAAATTCAGCACTGAGTATTAAAACAGGCCAGATATCAGAGGCAATACTGGATATGGGGGAGGGGGGAAGGTTAAATAAGCTGGCCGATGGTAGTGACATAGTCCAGTCAGGAGGAATTTGGAAATGCCTGGCAGGATGAGGAACCAAACAGTGAGCTTGTGTTCCATGGACAGCCAATGAGAGCTGTCCCAAGATAAAGGCAATTGTCCTTAGAAAATTTACAGAGACAGCCACGCAGCCTTGAGTTCCTGGAACGCTGTCCAGGCCGTACCTGCTAGCAAGGGCTCAGACAGTGTGGCAACAGGTTCTTCTCACCATGGAGGCATGTAGACTCCTGTCTGAGGTGCTGTTAGCCCAAAGGGCTGTGAGGATGCTGGCTAGCAAGGGCTTGGGGAGTGTGGCAGCAGGCTCTTCTCACCATGGAGGCGTGTAGACCCCCATCTGAGGTGCTGTTAGCCCAAAGTGCTGTGAGGATGCCTGCTAGCAAGGACTCGGGGAGTGTGGCAGTAGGCTCTTCTCGCCGTGGAGGCATGTAGACCCCTGTCTGAGGTACTGTTAGCCCAAAGGGCTGTGAGGATGCCTGATAGTAAATTGGGATGCATTGTAAATGACATCCCATCTGCTGACTTATTGCAGGCTAATCTGGATAGTTTAACAAATTGGGCATTAGAGAATAAACTGGTATTCAATGTTTCGAAATGCAAGATAATTCATCTCAGAAAAAACAATAGATTAACAGATTATTATATGAATAGCATAGCCTTACGGGTAGTTAGCTCAGAAAAAGATCTGAGAGTATACATCTCTAATAACTTGAAGTTTACTTAACATATTGACAAAACTGTGAAAACATGCCATAGACTGATCAGCTGTATTTTTAAAAACATAAAAAGCAGAGAACCTCAGGTACTTTTGCCTATTCATTTCAGTTTAGTAAGATCACACTTAGATTTTTGTTCATCTTTCTGTGCACCTACTTCACCACAAGAAAGAACAACCATGGAGAGAATACAGAGGGGGTTGACCAAGAATATCACAAATCTGGAAACAGTTCCATATGAAAACAGATTGAGGGCACTAGGTGTATTCTGTTTAGAATATCGCTCCTTGAGAGGAGATCTCTGTTTGATATATAGAACCACCAGAGATCCTACCCTGTTTGAGACCATCTGCTTGGATTGGCATGTTTCCCAAAGTAACACTAGGTCTCACAAGCTAAAACTAAAGAATAACATTAATAAAACTGTAAAAAGGAATTGATTCTTTACCCAGAGAGCAACTCCAGTTTGGAATGCCCTTCCAACAGAGGTAGTAGTAATAGCTTACAACAATTTAAGACAAATCTTGATGCATACATGAGAGAACACAAATATTATTTCCACCTTAGCTAAAGGTGGTGAGTTCATCATGGACTAGTCCCCCAAACTTGTATTTACCTATGAACCTATAAAATGACAGAGTGATATTGATATTGAATTATACAGTATAGAATGATGGAGTGATATGATATTGAATTGTAGAGTATAGAATGACAGAGCAATAGTGATATTGTATTACAGAGTATAGAATGAGAGAGCGATAGTGATATTGAATGATAGAGTATGGAATAATAGAGTGATAGTGATATTGAATGATAGAGTATAGAAAGACAGAGTGATAGTAATATTGAATTATAGATTATGGAATGTTAGAGTGATAGTGATATTGAATTGTAGAGTATAGATGGATACAGTGATGGTGATACTGAATTACGGAGTATAGAATGATAGAGTGATAGTGATATTGAATTATAGAGTATAGAAAGACAGAGTGATAGTGATATTGAATTGTAGAGTATGGAATGATAGAGTGATAGTGATATTGAATTACAGAGTGATAGTAATATTGAATTATAGAGTATGGAATGTTAGA
Source organism: Neoceratodus forsteri (assembly GCA_016271365.2). NCBI lineage: Eukaryota > Metazoa > Chordata > Ceratodontiformes > Ceratodontidae > Neoceratodus > Neoceratodus forsteri. The sequence continues at coordinate 1,475,053,972 of CM057459.1, forward strand.
GTGATAGTGATATTGAATTGTAGAGTATAGATGGATACAGTGATGGTGATACTGAATTATAGAGTACAGAATGATAGAGTGATAGTGATATTGAATTATAGAGGATATAGTGATAGTGATATTGAATTATAGAGTACAGAATCATAGAGTGTAAGGTTACCATAGAGTATATAATCATACAGAACAAGGTTGTCATAGAGTGATAGAGTATACAGTTGTGTAGTGCTCATTCTTTTTTGGTGTTTTGCATCTCAGTAAACCTGTTTCAATCCTCCGAGTTTGTTTTCTGCCTCTGCTTATCCAAGCATCGCCTCACCAACCGTGAATAAGAACCAGTGATTTACAATTTTTGGTGCCACGGACAGGATTAAAAGGAGCACAAAGCAGGCAGTGGCTTGTTCAGAATGGAGAGCAGAGATGCAAGCAGCAGTTTTGTGGCCAGTGGAGCATATGGCTAAGATCCCCAGAGCATATCTGGGCATGCCACCCACCATGCCCTACTACCATGGTGCTCCTAGGCTACCACGATTTACAGGTGATGTACTGTAACAGACCCCACATCGAGCAACCCTGGAGAGTTCCAGAATAAAATTCAGGCTGTGTTCTGACTTTACCATGTCCTGGCCCAACAAAAGGACATTCTTATTCGACAGTTAGGAGGAGCTGCACACAGGGAAGTTAGCGCCTGACCAGATGGCGAGACAAACATTGTAAACCAAATCTTCACTCGACTGAGACGTATGCTTGACACATGCACTGTGTCTGACCTGAAGATGAAATTTTTTTTGTGTGTCCAAGGGCATACAAAAACCCCTCAGGAGTACACACTCAGTCTGCAGGAGGCATTGAGAGTCATCCAATGGGTGGACTCTGATGAGGTACAGGACTCCAATCAGGCCCTGAAAAACCATTTCACTGAGGGCATCAGGAATGGTGTGCACTGCAAGGAGTTGAGACTCTTACCCAGGCAAGAACCAGATGTAAATTTTCTAAATTTTAAAGAGGTGTTTGAACTGCTGTCCGAAGGAACCCCATCGCAGCATGGCGAATTCACAGCATTGCAACAAGGGAGATGAGAAAGATTTCTGGTGCTGCCTAGAGGAATGGCTAATATGGAAGCACCCAAAAGAGACCAGAAGAATCTTGTATTGGACATGATAGCCTATATCATGAGCAAAATGAGATGGGGAAATTCAAAACTTAAATGAAGATCTCAATTGTGAATTTCAGGGGCAAGCCTCATGACATCTAGATTGGCATCAACCAAAAGCACAGGGTCAGCAAACGAATGCAGAGCAGAGACCCACTGACCAGTTTGACTCAAAAGGAAGGCTGGGATCTGACACAGGTGTGGTGTGTGAGACCACGTGGAATGAAGATGCTCACAGTCATCCAGCACCAGGGAGACAGTTTTAAACATGGAGTCCCCAGGACAGAGGGACGAGTCCTGAGATGATAGGCAATAGGTCCACAGAAACACCCGGAACAGTCAAGATTCATGGGTAACTGCCCTAACATTTTGATACAGATAGAGAAACTCTACTGGCACTGTGGGATAATGGATCGCAGGTGACCACCATCCAAAGTGGCTACTTCTTTGATCACTGGTCCAGGGACCAGCTACTGTAATCTCCTGAAAGCTGGATCAACTTGGTCACCAGCAATGGAACAAGAATCCCAATAACAGGAAATGTGGAGGCTTCTGTGATGATTGAGTACAGTGAGCACAGCTGGTATGGAATTCTTATGAGCAACACACATGACCCTTCTGTACCACCCGTTATGGTGGGCATTAACATACTGCAGCATTACCAAAGTGCTTTAATGAATGCAATGAGGGAACAAACTCAATCCATGCATGTTCAGGAAAGGAAAGTCTGGCAGAATACTCATCAATACCTTCAGAAATACCAGAAGTGTACCAACAATAAGACGAGATAGGAAAGGTGCGGGTGATGGATTACTGCCACATCCATCTGGAACCAGGCACTGAGACACTCATGATGTGTAAAGTCAAAGTGGGGCTTGGAAGAAAAATTATGTGGCCATGGTGGAAACCTTCTGGAATTGAGAGGGAGACCTGGTGTTGGTAACCAGGAGCTTAGTGAGCGTAAAAGAGGGGAGAATTCCTGTCCACCTATTGAATTATGGATCTCAACCTGTGAAACTTTACAAATGACAGATGGTGCTATGGCTTGTCAGAGTTGATTGGGACAAAATGATAACCCCCAAAGAGGAAAAGGCAAACCAGCTCTCATGCCTGCATGCCAGCATCAGCGAGAGTAGTATGGACAGCCAAGAGGAAGCATGAGTAAAGGAGATAGCCAATGGACAGCAGAACAAATCTGAGGAACATAATGCCCAACTCACTGCACTAATAAGACACCATCAGTGAGCATTTACACATCATACCATGGATTTCGGTTGGGCCACTTACATCAAGTGCTACATCAGCACAGAAAACCATCCTCCAAATTGGAGAGAGAGATTACAGCCCATTCCACTGGCACTGTATCAGACAACCAAGCAACTGATCATGGAGATTCTCAAAGCCAACATCATAAAAGAATGTCACAGCTTCTGGGTTGCATCAATTGTACTGGTTAGAAAGAAGGATGGCAAAACCAGATTTTGCATAGACTACCACAAACGGAATCAGATTACCCACAAGGATGCATATTCTCTACCAAGAATCGGGGATGCCTTAACTGCTCTGAAGTCCTCCACCTTCTTTTCCACCATGGACTTAGCAAGTGGCTACTGGCAGGTCCCCATGGCCCATGAAGATCAACAGAAGACTGCCTTCATTACACTGATGGGCCTGTACAAATTCACAAGAATGCCATTTGGCCTCTGCAGTACACCAGGAACCTTTCAGAGACTCACGGAGCACTGTCTGGGTAGTGAAAAGTTGTTGATACTGTGCTCCTCTACCTTGATGATATAATTGTGAATTCCAAGACACTTGAGGCACACCTCAAGAACCTGGATGTGTTTTTCAGTTTCTGACTCAATTTTGACTAAGGCCCAGACATTCAGACTGTGCCAGGTAGTGGTGCAAGCCTGGGTGCAGTGCAACTGGGATGCGCCGGGGCCAAGACCAGGTGATATTCAATGGTGATCCGCCATGGCGCAGCACCATTGAATATGGCAAAGTCAACATACATACTATGCATGGCGCAGTGGCACTGTGCCAGCACAAGCCACAAATAGGGAGCACAGGGATGCACAAGTGCAGTTGTGCTAGGTGCATCACCCGTGATATTCAGCCAGGGGCATGCAAATGAGGCCATAATACATGCAAGGTGCAAATGGGGCCATTTGCATGTCATTATGGCTCCATTTGCATGCCTTGTACAGGGCAGCCTGGCGACTTGTGCCTGGTGCCCTGCACAGCATGATGTGGGCAGTGGGGATCCCAGGACATCCCCTGCCCCTTAGTCATGATCGCGCAGTATATGTTGCAAGATATAGCCCTAGTAGTCTAGTTCCCCCCCCTTCCCGAGTCCCCGATAAATGAAGGACTTGACCATCCCTGGTGGTCTGGTGGTCCCCCCTCCCACCTGAGTTCCTGATTCCCCTATCTATGTCATTATGACCATCCCTGGTGGTCTAGTGGAGACCCCCACCCATTGCTACAATTGCAGTAAAACCCGTGATGAAATGCCTGGTGATCAGTGGCACCCGCCCACCCTCAGAACCTTGCCCACCGGTCCCCCCATCATCAGTGGTTGGCAGCATCGCCGCATATACTGCCCGGCCACCTGCTGAATGACAGGCATAGTATGGACTGTAAGCCCATTGGTCTTCGTGTGGACCAATGGGCTTGGTAGGGCATATTGTACCAGACAGTACCAAATATCTGAATGAAGTGATTCACAGATTTGGGACTGTCTAGTACAGCATGCACGCAAACCCATTGGTCCACAATGGGGACCACTGGGCTTACAGCCCATACTGTACCTGTCATTTGGTGGCAGAATGGGCATAACGGTCGGATGGTGCCACCCACCAATGGATGGGGGGAGTGGAGTGGGCAAGGGATTCTGTGTGGGTGGGAGGAATGGGGTGCCACTGGATCACCAGGGCATTTCATTAGTGGGTTCTACCACAATCGCAGCAACAGGCGGGGGGGGGGTTCAACTAGACCACCAAGCATGGTCATAATGACATAGATTGGGGAATCGGGGACTCGGGTGGTAGAGGGGACCACTAGACCACCAGGGCTGGTCACGTCTTTTCTTTATCGGGGCTTGGAAGGGCACTAGACTACCAGGGAAACTCTTTCAACATATATCGCGTGATCGTGGCTACAGACAGGGGGTTCCACTTGACCACCAGGGCTCAGTGTGTGCTTGCAGACGGTGTTCTGGGTGGGTGGGAGGCCACCCACAGCTGGGCTGCTGTGTTGCACCCTGAAATACTGCAGCCCACCTGTGGGTGGCTGGGAGATGTTCCTACTCTGCACGGGCTCAGCTTTGAGCCCCCCATGCGGCGCAGTGCAGGGCTGCCTCAGCATATGCGTCGCACATCTCGGGCTGAATATCTGGATGTGCCGCATATGCATGGGCACGCCCTCCTGCATCTGCACCACATAGGATTACATTGCACCCCAGCGCATTGGGATTTGCTCTGTGCCGGGCAGCCCTTTCAATATCCCACTGGGGCGCAATGTGGGGTTGTGCCAGCGCAACTCTGGTGCACCAGGTGCAACTTCTTTGCATATCCGGGCCTAAAAAGCAAGCCATCAAAGTGTCATTTTCTGAAAGAACAAGTGTACTATCTGGGACATGTGTCAGTGGAAGAAACATCACCAGACCTCAGTAAAGCAGAGGCTGTGAAGGATTGGCTCAGACCCATAACCATTCAAGACGTGAGACATTTCTTGGGCTTCGTGGGTTATTACTGCAGATTCATAAAGGGCTTTTGTGAAAATTGTCTCACCTCTGCATGAGTTGTTGCGCTACCCAAAAGGAAAGAAACTGCCAAAGACTAATATTATGAGGTGGTCCCCTCAGTGCCAGAAAGCTTCTGACCATCTAAAACAGATACTCATGACAGCACTTATCTTGGCTCGTCCACTCGTCCATTTCGTTTGTACACAGATGCAGGCAATCAGGGTCTTGGGACAGTCCTGACTCAAGAACAAAATGGAGTTGAGAGAGTGATTGGCTATGCCAGTTGTGGCCTGAAGGGATTAGAAAGGAACAATGAGAACTACAGCTCATTCAAGTTGGAATTCCCAGCCTAGGTGTGGGCAGTAACAACAGAGAAGTTAAGACTTTACCTGGCAGCTGCACAGTTCAGTGACTACACAGATAATAATCCCCTCGCTCACCTTGGGTCATCCAAGCTTGCAGCACTAGAAAAACAATGGGCCTGCCACCATGCCAGCTTTGACTTCTCAATTCAATACAGATCAGGAAAGTCTAATGGAAATGCCAACGCCCTATACTGATTGCCTATCACAGATGAGCTGCAGAAGAGTGAAACAGAGCAGGAAGACCTTGAAATGCCACCTTTTGTGCGAGTACCTGTTGAGATTTTCCGAGTCTGCTGCCATTGCCAGGTGAATGCTGAACCAAACTTGGAACCCATTGGTGCCCTATATCTGACGGTTAAGATTTGTGGAAGCAACTCCAGGATCAGAGTCCAGTATTGGCTCAACTGGAAGGTATCCTCCAGACTGGGAGAAAGATAAAGCAACAGGATAGAATGAACATGCCTCCCAAACCTGTCAAGTTGCTACAACAGTGGGAATACTTCAGAATTGAAAACGACCATCTGGTTTGAGTAACCTGAGATCCTAACAGCCATGAAAAATGTAGACCAATCAGAATCCCTCGTCAGGAAACAGATTCAGTATTGGACGCATATCACAATGCCTTGGGATATTTTGGAACCAGAAAGACAGAACACATAGAATCATAAATGTTAACAGCAGATGAGGACTGCTTGAACCATCTAGTCTGTCCATTCCCTACCTACTGGATAAGCTGCAGATCCTAGTTAACCAACTGTCTATTTCTTCCTCCCACAACCACAAAAAATTGCCTTATGTCTTCCCCATGCATTCTTAAACTCCCCCACTGTTATTGACCCCATGACCTCCTCAGGAAGGCTGCTCCATGTGTCCACCACCCTCTCTCTGAAAAAATACTTCCGCACATTGCCCCTGAGCTGTCCCTCCTCTATCTTCAAATGGTGTCCCCTTGTTCTTGCACATCTCTTTTTTTGACAAATGCTACCCCTTTGCTTTGCCTAGACTATGGGTCCCCCATACAACTTATCTGAGCTCAGACTATCTGGATTATAGTCTGTCTAACAGTGTCTATGTCTTTCAGCCCTACACATCCCTTTAGTTCTGCAAGAGAACTGATATCCTGGCTACATAGATACGTAAGATCTATTTTGGTGTGTGGGTGTTATTGATTTACAGGGTAATCAGTTCAAAATTGACTCCTTATGTTTAAAATCTGACCACCCCTCATGGAGTATGGATGTATAGTTCTATACAATGATTTGACTCTGTTACACTGTGCCTGTACATTCATTGTGAGGGATTGCATATGAGGAGAGGTTGAAAGCACTGAACATGTACTCCCTGGAAGACAGGAGAGAGAGAGAGAGAGAGAGAGAGAGAGAGAGAGAGAGGGGACATGAGTAGGGCCTTCAAGTACTTGAAAGGGCTAAGAATAAGGTTGAAAAGGAGAGTCTCTTTAAGCTGAGTGGCAACCATATCACGAGGGGGCATAGTCTTAAGCTGGAGGGTGGGAGGTTTAGGAGGGAGTTCAGGAAGCACTTCTTCACAGAGAGGGTGGTGGACACCTGGAATGTGTTGCCGGTAGAGGTCATCTTGTTGAAGACAGTGGGCAGCTTTAAGAGAGGCTGGGACAGGCATGGGGGGAAAGTAAGGATCATGGGTAGGGAGGATGGGAAGAGTGGGGAAGGAGGGCAGGGACATTAGCTCAAGCTGGGGACCCTGCAATATGAGCAGAATTGATAGACCAAATGGCCTTCTTCTGCTGGCTTCTTTGTATATGTGTATGTATGTTTGTATGGTCTCTTGTTTTATGATTAGTACAGTTTGTGCTGTATGATTATAAAACTTTAAAATAAAAAGCTTAAAAAAGGAAAGTTTCTATCACGTCCCCCCCCCCCTCTCTCCTTTCCTCAAGGGTATACTGTACACATTAAGCTCCTTTAGTCTCTCTTCATATGGCTTCTGTTACAGACCCTGCACCATTTTAGTTGCCCTCCTCTGGACTGCCTCCATCCTATGTCCTTGTGGAGAAAGGGTCTCCAGAACTGGATGCAGTAATCCAGATGAGGTCTCACCAACTGTCTGTACAGGTGGATAATAACTTCTTGTTTTCTACTGGTGATGCCTCTCCCCTATGTATCCCAGTATCTCCCACATCCCTCCTTTCTGCCTTCTCACATTGCTTGCTAACCTGCAAGTCATCCAATATGACTCCCCCAATGTCCCTTTCCATTTTTGTTGTTGTTTATACCTCCCTGTCCATTGTGCACTCTTCTCCTGGGTTTTTGTTTCCCCAGTACATTACTTTCCATTGAATCTAAGCTGCCATACTTCTGACCATTCCTCCAACCTTGCCAAGTTCCTTCTCATCCTTTACACCACTTCCTGTGTATCAGCCCTGTTGCAGATCTTTGTGTTGTCTGCAATAAGACATACTTTTCCTTCCCATCCCTCTGCAATGTCACGTATAAAGAAATTAAAAAGGACTGTACCCAGTACTGAACCCCATGGTACCCCAGTAGTAACCCCTCTTTCTTTGGAGTGCACTCCATTTACTATTATCTTCTGTGTTCTGATGCCCAGCCAATGTTTTACCCAGACTACCACCCTGGGACCCACTCCCAGGCTAGCTAATTTGTTTATTAATCTTTTGTGTGGGACTGTGTCAAATGCCTTGCTAAAGTCTAGGTAAACCAAATCCAGAGCCCCTCCCTGGTCTATTCTTACTGTCTGTCAGTGGTTCTACTGGGTGGGTGGGAGAGAGAACATTGAACATTGGTGCACAAACTGTATGGCACGTAGTTTAAAGAAAGACAATGGTAATGTTCCACGAGCACCTCTGCAACCCATTGTTAAGAAGTCTCCACTGGAAATTGTGGCACTGGATCACCTAAAGGTCGAGAGCAGTCACCGTGGACTTAACCAGATTTTAACAATGGTAGCTCACTTTTCTAAATTTGTATTGGCCATTCCAGTGAGAGATCTTTCAGCCAAATGTACTGCTGAAGCATTTCTGAAATATTTTGTCAAGCCGTATGATTACCCTACAAAAATTCTGATGAACCAAGGAGGAGCATTTGAGTCTCAGTCGTTTAAAGAACTGTGATCCCTCTATAGATGCAACAAAATACAAACAGTCCCATACCATCATCAAACCAACAGGCTACGTGAACGCACAAATCACACTCTAACTGAAATGCTTTGGGTGCTGCCACTACTTTGACTCAGCCTGTTACCGGAACAATGTTACATATATAATAATACAGTGCTTTGTTCCATGAGGTTCACACTTTATTTCCTCATGTTTGATAGACATAGACAATTGCCTATGGACGTGGTGATGGATGTCATGGTTGAAACTTGCAGAAACATTTCCAACTCGAACTAGTGGGCAGAAGAGCATCATCAGTACCTCAGAAAGGCAGGCAACTCTCTACAATCCTGCATGGAACAAGCCCTCGCTCAACAAAAGAAGCAATATGACTGTAGTGCTCGAGCTGAACCCTTGTCAATTGGGGACCATAACCTGCTAAAGAATCAAGACATCTATAACACAAGCTAGTAACAAGGTGAAAATTAGAGCCGTTTGTAACAGTGGACATTCCCTATGATGATTTGCCAGTTTGTCGGATCTGGTCAGAAACTGATGGACACTTCACTAAAGTAGTGCATCACAACTAAATCGAGAGATGTACATTCCAGGCTGCAGACATGGGCGAGTCAGAGCATTTAAAGGACTCCATAAGTGAGAGACAGGAGAGAACTCCCACTAGAGACCACCCCATTCTGGAGTGGCCTGGCCTACCTGGCATTGGCATATCTAGTGCACTGTTTACTTATCCTGAATCATGCGGTCCAGCCTCAGAAGGTCAAGGGATGCAGTAAAGAACAGTCTCCCAGATGCTTGATAGAAAAGTCTGCCTAAAGACGAGCCATTCAAACAGTACACAGTAATGCATCTCAGTGATGAATGTATGTACATACAGTTATGTAAGGTTCCTGACTTTACATACAATATAAGTTGAAGAAAAACAGATATAGTATAATATAGATGAGTTAAGAAAAAAGATATAGAAAGGTTTGAGGTCATACATGGGGCATGTATATTTAAGTGGGCCTGCATATGTAATACCCCATTACAAGGGGTCCCTCTTGCTTCCCAGATTGTCCCCAGTGCTCCCCAGCAGTGCCCAAGTAGTTCCCTAGCTAGGTGCCCCAGTAGGTTAGGTAACAGGACATGGAGGAGGCTAACACAAGTAGAGGCCCTCTACAATGAAACTGCAGCCTGCAGCTTTAAAAAGTAAAAGTTGCTCTGTTTCTTGCAGTCTGCCCAGCGATGGCATAAGCCCATGCCATCTTGAGCCCTCCTCATTCTGGGCAACTGCTTACCTCCCTGGTTGAGAGGGACTCAATGTCTTGGATGCCAGGAAAGGCTCCAGGTGGCTAATAAAGTCTGTTTAGGTGAACTGAATTGTAGCCAGAAGCAGCGGTTGGGTGGGTGCTCTCTTCTGGTGGGTCCCCATTGGTAGCAGCAGCAGTCATTAGCCATTGGGCTCAAAATAGCCCCACTTTGTTTTACTTTTATATTTTAAGTTTAATTCTGGTCCCTCATCGTCAGTATGCAGAGGCTGCACTGCATCCTCAGAGTCTGCAGCAGGGAGTTTCAAGAGCAGCAAAGCCCCCCGGGAAGTCCAGCCAGTGCCTGCCTCCAGTATCTACAGCTATCGCAGCAAGTAACCCCTCCAGCTCTCTTCCCTCCACAATTCCTCTTCCTCAGGCCAGGCTGGTGTCGGTGGCACCCGTACGTAGGTGCTGACCACTACAATAAATAAAACAGTTAAAGGTTGTGTGGTGTCAAAGGATGCATGGGAAGATAGCCGAAGGTGGACAAAGGCCCCAGAGGAAGTGACAGCCAGGGATGAGAATAATAAGATTAGCTCAGGAAAGGAGCCTAAAGAGGCAGAGGAACATGTAAATAAAGCACCCAAGAGGAGGAGTTTAGGGTGGGGCAGCCCTGATTAAAGAAATAAATACCTTTTAAAAGGAAAAGCTGCAGTCAGGGGCAGGGTAAAGCCACAGTTCTTTTCTAAAGATGGCCAAGTAGGCTAATGGAAAGGGCTAGATATCTCAAAAATCTTATTTATTTAAAAGTTCTAACCAGAAGGGCCAGTCAGAGCAAGGAGAGCCTAAGACAAATTGGTAGCCACACTAGCCAGGTGGGCTAGTAGATTAAGGGACAGGTAGCCCAAACCTGTTCTGTTACTGTTTTCTATACCCTGTTCAGTGTATCCAGCTCCAGGTAGACCAGTTAGGGGAGGCAGCCCCAGCCTATGAGAAAAGTGCCCCAGAGTGGAAAAAGGGCTACCAGTAGCCAAGTGTTCACCAGTAGCCCAGCCACAATTAGTATTCTAAGGGTAAACAATTGTGTTGCTTAAAAGTGCACACAGGTATTAGCTTAAGCCAGCAGCAAGGGCAGGGGAGTGGGTACCCAGTTAGCCACCTCTGCAGCATAAAAGCCACAGCTGGAGCCAAGGGCTACTAACATGTATAACTACCCCGTTAGCCCCGGGAGCAGGGATGGACACTTAGTGTGCCAGCTAGCCAGATTACCCTCATTCTATAGGTTAATTCTCCTGTTCGGCTAATTTCAACCCAAATGCCTGTGGGAGGGGGTTGTACCCCAGGGTCCGGTCCCCATATAGCTATGTACCTAGCACTGGACAGTTTCCCCTTACATTACCTTGCCAGACTCCCCATTATGAAATGTTTCTGTGGGACGCTGTGAATCCTGAAAAAGGCAAAGCTCTATTATTGACATTCTGCCTACATTTAAAGGGACAGCACCTATACATAACCATATAACTGCCTTTCCACTCAAGTTTGCCTTGGTTATTGCAAGTGACTATTGCATTAACCCTGAACTTGCCCTGCATGTACTAAAGTGCCTTTTCAGTTTATGTTTGCCTTGCTTGCTCCTAGGATTATTGGATTGACCCTCAACTTGCTTTTCTTGTCAAGAACTTCCTTCCGACCACTGATCTGCCCATTCATTTAAGACTTTCTTTGCCTAATGCCAATTGTATCACCTGATTGTTGCTTGACTTCAGACTGTCACTAGCAATGACTAACCAGACACTGTGACTGCCATCCCTTCTTCGGACAAGTTGGTCCCAGTTGCCAGCTCATGGACAGCATAGACAGCTCCCTGCCACTTTCTTCATTCCAGATCTTTAGGCCATGTCTTCACTAACAGTATTAGGTAGTGCAAGGAACCCCCAAGTTCATAGATATGGACCAATCACTCTGTGAAGTGGTGTTCTTGCTGCAAGTATCCAGCCTTTCCAAAGGTCCTCCAACAAAATGTTTATTTATTTATTTATTTATTGAAATGTTTCACCAGGAAGGCACACTGAGTGACAAGTCGCTTGTCTCCCAGTGCAGCCTTGGGGGGAAGGGGTACATTGGGAATGAGACAGTAAACATTCAAGTTATAAGTTCAACATTAACATACAGTTGTAAGGTAGACATTACAAACAGTATTACAACAGTGTTGCACATGATAGGTAAAAACAGTGGACAATAATGAATGTTGGGTTAATAAGTAACAAGTGCTTATGTGAAAGAAAAGGGGGAAAAGAAAGGCAGTGGTGAGGTGGGTGGGGAGGGGGAAGAGTCGTGTCCCTGGAGACCACTTCAGGATACGAGGACTCTGCAATGCACTAACCAGAGAGAAGGGGATAAGGAAGTGTCCCAGAAAGGCCCCTTCAGGATGGTGGAGGAGGGAGCAGTTGAGAGATACAAGCCTCTTTGGGGGGTAGGAGAGGGACCCATGGAGACCATTCAAGGCTCCTTTTATTCTGTGAGAGATCAAGGGAGGCAAGTAAGGAGAAACAATTTGGGGGAAGAGGAGGAAAGCTAGGAATCTGGGTGGGTGTGAATGGGTAAAGTAAAGGTAATGGTAGAGGGGTAGGGTTTGTCCAGGGCTTAGAGGAGGGAGTTAGGGAGGTACATGGCAGGAACAGTTAATAGCAGGGTAATTATTTAGGGCAGAGCTGATGGAGTACACAGAGGATGAGTGCCAGATTTGAGGAGGGGAAGGAATTCCAGATTTTTGGGAGGCAGTGAGAGTAACCGGATTGGCCGATTTTGGTGGCTCTGCAGGGGACTACCAGGGTGCAAGAGTCAGTTGATCTAAGGGAATGGGACTGTGGGGGGGGGGTTTGAAGGAGGAAGAGAGGTAGGAAAGGGAGCACACCCAACCAGTGCTTGGAGGTGAATTTAACACAGTGGGAGAGCTGCCTATTTGCAAGAGAGGGGGGAAGGACGGGACACAATAAAGATCACAGTGGTGGGTGCAAGGAGGGGAACATCCAAGGCAAAGCTGCAGAAGGAATTGAAGATGGTGTAAAGTCTAGCCAGGGACTCGGGCTGTCTCAGTTCGTCAGGCATTCCAATTTCCTTGGTCTGTGGTGTTGGCCTGGAGTTGTTCTCTTTTCCTCGGTATCCTACTTCCACCCAGAGGTCTTCAGCTAGGTTTGTCTGCATCTCATTTTCCCTTCAGTCCTGCTTCAACTCAGAGGTCCTCAGACAGTTTCATATGCATCTCATTTTCCCTGGGGTCCTGCTTCAACCCAAAGAACTTTAGCCAGTTTTGTCTACATTTCACTTCCCTGGGGTCCTTCCTCAGTCAGGAAACACTACAGCTGCTTGGCATCTTGTTCTTCAGCTGTTCTGTAACATGTTTTCTCTGGAGTCCCACTTCAGCCAGGAGACTTTATTGTTGTCTGGGACTCTTGTGCATTTTAGTTCTGTTTCCCTCTTCAGTTATCCTTGTTCAGCTAAGCTGGCCAACAAAGTCTACCGGTAATCACGATTCTCCTTCCACAGCTAACACTACCCTCTGAATTTTGCTCTCTGCTAGTCATGCTATTATAGAGTATAGAGTGATAGTGATATTGAATTACAGAGTATAGAATGATAGATATTGAATTATAGACTATAGAGTGATATTGCAGTGTAGAGGACAGTGATATTGAAGTACAGAATGATAGATAGTGAATTATACACTATAGAATGATAGCGTGACAGTGATATTGAATGATAGAGAAAAGAATGATAGTGATATTGAATTATAGAGTACAGAATGATAGAAGAAGAATCCGCATTTATATAGCACTTTTCATATGCATTGTATCCCAAAGTACTTTACAAGCAATGCTAAACTGGTAGTGAAGTGACTGAATTTGTAATGGCGGCCATATCGGACACCAACATCCACACACAGCCTGGACAAGTGCATGAACCGGTTTACAGGAAGGGGAATATTGGCCAGGGTACCAGGAAGGTCCTCTACTCTTTGCAAAGACTGCCCTGGGTTCTTTTACTTCCACCTGGACACCCACCAGGACAACACCAAGATGGGTAGAAGGGACCTCGGTTTAACGTCTCATCTGAAGGACGGCACACCCCAGCAGTACAGTACCCCCCCCCATACTGCACTTGGATGGCAGCATTTTTGGTGCAAGTCCAATACCAGTGTGGGACAAGAACCCACAACCTTCAGGTCCAGAGGTGGATGGGCCACCAACTGAGTCGTGCTGACACCTAGATAGAGTGATAGTGATATTGTATTATAGAACTTAGAATGAGAGAATGATAGTAATATTGAATTACAGAGTATAGTATGATAGTGGTATTGAATTGCAGAGTATAGAATTGTAGAGTGTAAGGTTACCATAGCGTACATAATCGTACAGTATATGGGTGGCAGCCTTATAGAGTATACAGCTTTGTATCACCCATCCTTTTTGGTGCTTTGAACCTCAATAAACCTGTTTTCATCCTTAGAGTTTGTCTTCTACATCTCCTTATCCAAGCACCTCTACACCAACAGTGAATAGGAACCAGTGCTTTACACATTTGTATGTGGTTGTTCTTTTCTTTATGATGTTTGCATATCTGGGTGTCTGTCTATACTGTATGTGTCTGAATATCTTTGCAGTTTTTGTCACCATGTTGGTAAATGCAGCTTTCTTTTCTGCAAACAAGCTGCACACTATCAAATCCCTTTTCTTTGGTCTGTCCCATGTGTCCTCCCCTTCAGCTTCGAGTACCTCTGGTGCCTCTTCCTTCTCTCTCTTGCTACTTCTTCATCCCCTGCTTTCTGTAGCCTGTCCTAACTTCTGTCATCTACATACTTTTTCATTTTGATTTGTTCTATCAACGATCTAAGGTTGACATCTGTGGCATTGTTCAGTTTGGTGGTCTATTCCTTTTTGCTGCAGTTTGTGAACCCTTAGCATATGACGTCTCCCTGGACATGCAGGGTGCATTGTGTAGTAATAACAGTACATGTCTTCCTCTTTATCCTCATAGGTTCATCTGAATATATCCATCCCATTGGCTGGTCTGTCAATCTCTTTGGTTGCTGTGGATTGTTGACTTTCTGCTGCAACTGTGGGACCTTGGTAGACATGGTATTGCAATGTGGCAGGGATGTTACTGTTTTCAGAGGATATAGCACTATCACAATTGTCAACCACGCCCTAGTGCTAATGCTTGTATTAAGCACTTTATTACCCTGGGTATTGTGTGCCCAGCTTGCAGTTCCATTTCTGATATTCTCCATACTATACAGTACAACATTCTGTACAGTACATCATTCTATACAGTACAGCATCCTGTACAGTACATAATTCTATACAGTACAGCATACTGTACAAGGCAACATCCTGTACAGTATAACATACTATACAGTACCACAACCTATACAATGCAATTTCCTGTGCAAGACAACATACTATACTGTACATCCTGTACAGTACAACATCCTGTATAGTGCACCTTGTACAGTACAACATGCTATACAATACAACATTCTGTGCAGTACAACATGTCACAAACACACTCCGCAGGTCAGGCCCTCTGTTCCCACAGAGCCAACCTCAGAGCGCAATAGTGTGAGTAGATAACAGACAGGGTAACCCTCCTGTCTGCTTGGGTCCAAATCACCCTTAGCCTTGAGTTCTTGGGAGGGAGGGATTCAAAATGTGAACCTTATTCTAGCATACCCAATTAACAGGCACAGATACATATCCTCTTTGGGGAATGCGGTACAATCCTTCACCCAGGGGCACCTAACCAAGTATCCAAAATGAACCCTTACAACTCTATAAGAGACCCTAGGTATATTATTGCCTTTTCCAAGTTTAGTAACACCATCAATCCCCTGAAGAGTTGTCAGACTTAATATCAATTTCATCAGTAACATGCAAAAATGACTGAGGAGACAAAGGCAGTATCTTAAGAAAATGTGGTTTACTAAAAATTGTAAAATGAGTAAGGTAAAATACAGAACAAATATCAAGGGCTTACAGTCACAAAAGAAAATGGGAAACTTATAGAACAAAACTCCTACCACAATACCTTTAGATTGTTACTATCTAAGGTATTACCTCTGTAAGTGTGTTTCAAGTTAGATCAGAGAACTCTTTCTCGCTTAGAGTCCCAAGAATGATACGACATTTTTCAGATAAACCATCAGTTAACTCTGTCTCCACACCCCTTTTGCCAGTCATCTAGCTCCTCCTTTTAGAATTAAAAATTACAAACATGATTTCCTACCAGGAGAGATGTTAAATAATTTGACATCAGAAGAAAACAAAATTCCTAAATATGACATCCTTTATTTTTCTCTGATTTTAGCAATCCCAGCATTTGTCATTTAGGTGTTAAACTTGATAGGAACAGCCAAATTACCCTGTTTTCCTGAAGTCATAAACTTTATATTTAATTTTCCACTTCAGAAGCCTGATCAGGTCATAAAAAGGTAATAAAATGCCGTTTTGCAAAGACGTTAATTAAAGGATTATTTTACAACATCCTGTGCTTTTCAACCCCTGCCACCTTGAAGACGCAGGCCAAATTTCCTCACACTGAAAAGGTCATACACAGACCATGTATTTATAATACACATATCATACAATAATAATATGAGAGAGTTTTTCCCCATGAAACAACATACTATACAGTATAACATACTATACAGAACATATTGTACAGTACAGCATACTGTACAGTACAAAACAATGTACAGAATATACTATACAGCACAGCATAATGTACAGTACAACATACTATTCAGCCAACATACCATGCAGTACAACATAAGGTACAGTACAACATACTGTATAATATAGTAACATACTGCATGGTGCAACATACTGTATAGCACATCCTGTACAGTACACCATTCTGTATAGTACTACATACTATACAGTACAGCATCCTGTAGTGTACAACATACTATGCAGTGCAACATACTATACAGAACATACCGTACAGTACAACACAATGTACTGAACATACTATACAGCACAGCATATTGTGAAGTACAGCATACTATTCAGTACAACACAAGGTACAGTACAACATACTGCATAATATAGTAACATACTGCTTGGTGCAACATACTGTACAGCACATCATGAACACATCCTGTACAGTACAACATACTATATAGCACTACATACTATACAATAATATATAGTACAACATTCTGTACTGTACAACATACCATACAGTGCAACATACTGTATAATATAACAACATACTGCATGGTGCAACATACTGCATAGCGCATCCTGCACACATCCTGTATAGTACTACATACTATACAGTACAATACTATATGGTACAGCATCCTGTACTGTACAGCATACTATACAGTGCAACATACTGTAAAGAACATACTGTACAGTATAGCATACTATACAGTATATACTGTACAGCACAACATACTATTCAGTACAACATACTGTACAGTACAACATAAAGTACAGTACAACATACTGTATCATATAGTAACATACTGCATGGTGCAACATACTGTATAGCACATCCTGTACAGAACATACTGTATAGTACTACATACTATACAGTACAATACTATATAGTACAACATCCTGTACTGTACAACATACTATACAGTGTAACATACTGTATAATATAGTAACATACTGTATGGTGCAACATACTGTTTAGCACATCCTGTACACATCCTGTACAGTACAACATACTATAAAGTAAAAAATACAATACAGAACATACTGTACTGAACAGCATACTGTACAGTAGAACACAAAGTACAGAACATACTATACAGCACAGCATACTCTACAGTACAACATACTATTCAATAGAACATACTGTACAGTACAACACAAGGTACAGTACAACATACTGTATAATATAGTAACATGCTGCATGGTGCAACATACTGTATATCACATCTTGTACAGTGCAACATACTGTATAGTACTACATACTATGCAATACAATACTATATAGTACAACATCCTGTACTGTATAACATACTATACAGTGCATACTGTATAGAACATACTGTATAGTACAACACAATGTACAGAACATACTATACAGCACAGCATACTGTACAGTACAACCTATTATTCAGTACAACATACTATACAGTACAACATAAGGTACAGTACAACATACTCTATAATATAACATACTGCATGGTGCAACATACTGTATAGCACATCCTGTACACAACATACTGTAAAGTACTACATACTATACAATGCAATACTCTATAGTATAACATCCTGCACTGTACAGCATACAATACAGTGCGACATACTGTACAGAACATACCGTACAGTACAGCATACTATACAGTACATTCTGTACAGTACAACATACTATTCAGTACAACACAAGGTACAGTATAACATACTGTATAATATAGTAACATACTGCATGGTGCAACATACTGTATAGGACTACATACTATATAGTACAACATCCTGTACAACATACTATACAATGTAACATACTGTACAGAACATACCATACAGTACAGCATACCATACAGTACGATATACTATACAGTACAATACGAGATGCATACCACAGGTCTGGAGGATGGCATATGTGGTGTCCACTCACAAAGGTAGCCCAAAGGATGAAATAGGAAACTACAGACCTGTGAGCCTCACATCAATCATGGGGCAGCTCGTGGAGACCATCCTGAAAAAGAGGATGGTGATCCATTTGGAGGACTATGGACTCCAAGATGGGCATCAGCAAAGATTTGTTCTGGGCAGATCCTGACAGACCAGCCTCACTGAGTACTATGATTGGGTGACAAGGGAACTAGACAAGGGCAATGCCATGGATGTTCTGTATTTGGACTTCAGCAAGACTTTTGACTCTGTCACATTGGAGGATGGGGGAAAGCTGGAATCTGTGGGTGCAGGGGCAAAAATGGTGAAATAGATAACAAATCTGCTATGGGATAGGCATCAGGGGGTGGTAGTGGGAGGGAAACTCTCAGCACTGAGGGCAGTGATGAGCAGGGCACCACGGGGATTGGTGCTGGGCCTGGTGTTGTTTGGGTTATTCATAGCTGATATCTCACATGGGATCTAAAATAAGATCAGTCTGTTTGCAGACAACACCAAAATGGGGGTAGTACTTGATGACATTGAGGGACAGAAGGGGCTGTGGGATGACCTGACTAAAGTGCAGGAATGATCAGAAACACAGCAACTGGGGTTCAATGCCAAGAAGTGTAAGTTAATGCACTTTGGAGCAAAGTACCAGGAGATGGACTATCAGCTGGGAGGCGTACAGTTCAGAAGCACAGTGGAGGAAAAGGATGTGGGGTACTTAAAACAGGGAGCATGAACAACTCTGCTCAGTGTAGAAAGGCAGCAGCAAAGGCCAGCAAGATGCCGGGGTGCATAGCAAGGGGAATCTCCTTCAGAAGTAGGGAGGTACTCCTCCCCCGTACAGATTCACTGGTCAGACTGCACCTGGAGTACTGTGTGCAGTTCTGGTGCTCATACCTGAAGAAGGATGTCAGATTGTTGTAGTGGGTGCAGCATAGAGCAACAAGGATGATCCAGGGATTGGAGGGCAAGCCCTACGAGGAAAGGCTGAGCGAGCTAGGTACGTACTCCTTGCAGAAGAGGAGGGATATGGGGGATATGATTGAGACCTTTAACTACTTGAAAGGGATAAACAAGACTCAAGCTGAGGGGATCTTCCAATTAAGAAGAGGAAGGGACATGAGAGTGCACAGTCTCAGACTGGAGGGGGATTCAGGAGGGAGGTAAGGAGACGGTTCTTCACAGACAGGATGGTGGACAAGTGGAACGCTGTACCACAGGAGGTGTTGGCATGCAAGATGGTGGGCAGTTTCAAGAGAGGATGGGACATGGTGAGGGTAAATCTAAGGAGGGGAGGAGTGGCAGGTGCAGCTGTGAGATGAGGGGCTAGCTGCACAAATGAGCAGACTCGACAGACAGTGAGGCCTATTTCTGCTGACATTTTCATATGCTCGTATGATATCCTGTACAGTACAACATCCTATGAAGTACAACATATTGTACACTACACTCATCTTGGTGAAATTCTATAGAAACAGGTATCACAACATGAACGCATTTACCAAGGCTTAAATGTGTAAACAGTTTGTGGTTTGTCACTAGTGTCACTACTTGCTCTACTAATGATTTGTCACTTTCATCACTCCATCCGGGCCAATCTTACATGTGGCTGGGATCTCAAAATGTTCGGGGATTTCTAGTGCCATGCCAAGAATCAACCTCATTCTTCATCCAGGGCATATTAAAAATTAAAAAATCAGTACTGTAGTAATCTTTAATGTTTAATGAGAGTGCACTTCTCAGCACATGCAGCATCTGCAGGATGGCTTTTTTTGCAGTTCATAGGGAGTCACAGATACTGGTAGCATACTAGTTCTTTTTGATCAGACCTGTTGCTCCAAGCACCATCATGTTGATTTGTGTTCTTGTTCCACATTAGCTTAATTTCTGTTCACAAATTTACATATTTCATAATTTCTAGACTCTCTGTGCGCAGGACACTGTAGTCACTAGGGGTGGCTATTTCGATCAGAAATGCTACCTTTGTTCTTTTTCCTGTATTACAATATCTGGTTTTCTTGCTTCCACTTTCTCAGCAGTTGATATTGGGTGATCTCTTATAATCATTACTCCTTCATTCTTTGTGATTATTTGTGGCTTGTGCTTCTTTCTCCCAGGTTAGTGTCTGGAAATGTTCAGGGATTTCTAACACCAGGACGAGAATGGACCCCATTCTTAAGCCAGGGCAAATTAAAAAAAAATATTAGGAAATCAATACTGCATTATTCTGTGATGTTTGCTGATGGTGCTCTTCTCAGCACATGCAGTGTCCCTAGGATGGCTTCCTTTTGTAGTTCGTAAGGTGTCACAACTATTGGTAGTATATTTAGATATGCCCGAAAGTTCTTTTTGATACATTCCATTGCTCCAACACTATTGGGATGATTTGTGTATCATTATTCCACATCAGTTGGATTTTGGATTGCATAGCCTGGTATTTCATGATTTTGTGTCTCTGTACACAGGACACTGTAGTTACTCGGGGGTGGTTATTTCAATCAGCAATGCTACCTTAGTTTTTTTTTCTTGTAGTACAATATCTGGGTTTCATGCTTCCACTTGTTTGGCTGTTGGTACTGGGTGATCCCATGTGATCATTACTTCTTCATTCTCTGTGACTTGTGATTTATGTTTCCAGTATTTCCATTCTACCTGTATGTTATAGTGTCTGTATAGTATCCTGTGGAACAGTCTTGCTACATTGTTGTGTCTTTCTGTATACAGGCATTCTGTCATGAGTATTTCAGATCCAGCCACAAGATGTGCAACAGTTTCTTATTCTGTACTACGGAACCTGCATGATTTTGTGAACCATCTTGTGCGTATTCTACTATTTTAAACTGCCATTCTCAATCTCTCATCTCGTGACTTAAATTTACCTCTTTTTAACCACTCATGGGTCCTGTCTATCAATCTCTGGTTGTTCCAGCAGCTCCCTGCATTTTCTTTCTCAGGGTTAGTTTCCAAATGGTTAGGGATTTCTGGTGCTGTGATGAGAATGGACCCCATTCTTTAGCCAGGGCATGTTCAAAACTCAAGAAATCAGTACTATATTAGTTTCTGATGTTAGCAGACAGCACTCTTCTCAGCATTCACAATATCCCCCAAATGGCTTTCCTTTGAAGGTCATACAATGCCACAAACAACAATTTGATTACCCAGATCTTGTTTTTAAGATTCCAGAAAAACCCCAGCCAACAAGAAACTTGACTATCCTGGCAGAGACCAAGGCCAGGGCTTCAGCACAGCCAAATAGTAATCATGTCGAGCCCAGGTCCAGGTCACCGAAAGGTTGGATTCAGCTCAAGTACTATCCCGCAGACCTCCTGCATTGTCACTGGATGGAACTCATCCCAGTGTGGCCAAGTGTAAGCACCCACATGAGAAACACCACTGCAGGAGAACTGAATTCTGCTTGCAGCAATCCCAGATTTCACAAAGGACACACTGTCTGAAAAAAATCAAGCAAACTTCTCACATTTGTGAGTTGAAAAGGCTCTAATGGGTTCCAGACAGGTTGGATGTAATAGCCTGTCTACAACCTGAAAGAGTTGAGCCAGTTGATTCATCCCAGTTGAAATCATCCTAGACATAAAAGCTGCCTTTTTCTGGATGATTGCATTCTGATACTCATTGTAACGAGACATCAGAATCAGCTTGTTTTCCCTGAGACCCAGTCTTCCTCCAACACCTCTCCAGCCTACACCCCCTTGCCTTTAACTTCCTTAGCTCCCCATTCAACCAGGGGGAGCCAAAGTGTGATACATGGATTGTCAACAAATGGCCCAGAGCTGCAGCAACAGATCTATCGACAGTCACTGTGACCCCGGGCCATTGGTGAACGTCTCTGACACAGTTGAAATATCCAGTTCCACCAACAGCCCCTCAGGTTGAATATCCCCTCAAAGGGTGGAACTGGACCACTGAGACAGGGGATGAGACATTCATGAGGGTTTTAAAGCCGAGTCTAATTGTGCAATGATTGTATGAAATGACCCAATCTTGAAGGTGTCAGTTTCAAGCACCAGTGAGAACACCAGATTGGTAGATCCCAGCCATGCAACGCAGGTTAAGGCTCCATGCTTACCAGGAGATCTCTGGCCCCAGTTGACATCACATTGTCCATCCAGGTGATCAAGTCACAGAGAACAATCAATCTTGGTGATTCTAGCACACTCTCAGTGACAAAGGACGACACCTCCTGTACAAAGCTCTCAGCCCTCCCAGGTGCACGGTAGATGGAGAGTACTCTAAATTCTATGCTGGGACCCCTCCCCACACTACCACACACTCAAAAGGCTGATATCCCTGACTGCGTGCACCGTTAGGCCCAGCTCCGATCTAACACAGATCACAACCCCATTCCCCTGTGGCTCTTTCTTGGGAAGTGCACAACAGTATACCTAACTGGGACAGACACCACAAGAACTGGGCCCAAGGTATCTTCAAGCCAAGTCTCCTTGATGCAAGCCAGGTCGATTGACTAACAAAAGATGAGTTAACTAGTTAGCCAACAACCTGGCATTGCAAAGCACTGTCAGAAGACAATAAAAGTTTGGGGCTGGTTCTTTAGTTGCCTGTCCTCTTGGTACAGAGGAAACCTTAGTTAAAGGGATAGAGCATGATGGACCTCATTCCAACTGTCTCCCTAACCCAAGGTGTCTTCTGGTCCCAGAGCTGACCAATGCTGGGTGTCTCGAATCAACAGTCAAAGGCAAAATACCAGTGCACAAACCCCCCCCACACACAAGACATGGTACATAGTATTTAAACAATTTAATGGCTTCTTAGCTCTGAAATGCCTGTAGTGACTACTCAAATGCAGTCATTTCGGAGCTGAGAAGCTAGTATAGGGACTATACTGAATGGGTCTCACCGTGAAGTGGTGGTATAGCTTGCTCACTTTGGAATTCCAATCTGAAAACTAAGAGGACCCCATTTTTCATGAAGTTTAAAGTAAGAAAAGCCAATAGTAGTAGTAAAACCTTTATTTTTTTTTATACAAGATAGTAGATGGTCAGTTTTCACATCATTAGGACAAGTCCTATTTTCAAGATGGTCCTGTTATTTAAAACATTATTACTTATACATAAACATTTCAAAAATGTTTGAACACAATATACAATACCAAAATCATCTTGACAAAAACACATAACATTACTCCAACAATAAACAAACAAATATTTAATTATATAATTAAATCCCTCAGTCCAGAAATATAAAAAGTACCCTAGAAAAATGAAGTTTATCCAAAACACTCACATATTATATTTAATTCAGCCTTTAAAGTGAATGTAAACACAATAATGGATACATACTGTTTTCCTGTAATTGATTTTAAAGAACTCCATAATCTGCTCATGATTATGGGGAATCACATATAACTATACTTATTCTTAAGTTTGGGGGACTCAAAACTTCTAATGGTCGAACTTCTCATATTATAATTATAGAATTTTTTTTCCAATTTTTCATAAAGATACAATGGCTGAGTTGTATTTACAACTTTATATATCTGTTGTGCCCAAATAAGTTTCCTTTTACTTTCCTGAGTCATCCAACCTAATTCCTCATATAATTTACAGTGATGTTTATGATAATCCTTTTTTAACACGAATTGAGCCAAACAGTTGTACACTACATCAATTTTTGACAGCAAACCTTTTGAAGCTAGGCCGTACACATGGCTACCGTACTCTAACACAGGGAGAATAAGTTGATTTATTATAATGTCCCTCATTACTCTGTTCATACAAAAACTGGATCGCCTAAATGCCCCCAGCTTTTTATTTATCTTTAATAATGTATTGGTTACATGGAAATCAAATTTTAACTGATTATCAAACCATACCCCAAGATATTTATATTCTATAACTTGAGCCAAAATTTCATTTTGTAATGTTTTGATTTGAATTTATTTCTTTTATTCAAATCTTTTCCCTCCTTCTGAAATATCATTTTTGTTTTTTTACTGTTAACTATTAACCCTGAGTCAGATAGCCATGTGCAAAGCCTAGTAAAATCTTCCTGCAAATACATTTCCATGAACTCTGGGATCTTACCACCAGAGATCAATATAGTGTCATCTGCATATAAACAAACACTAGAATTTTTTACATTATCAACTAACTGATTTATATATATAAGAAAAAGGGTTGGCCCTAAAATTGAACCCTAAAGCACTCCTCGCTTTACCATAACTCTATCTGAGAGGATGCCATCAATATACATTTGTTGGGTTCTTTTTCCCAGATAAGATTTAAACCAATTTAAAGATTTAGCCCCCATTCCTATTTCTTCTAAACGTTCCCCCAACAAATCATGGGCCACAGTATCAAAGGCCATGGATAAATCCATGAACACCATGCCCACAGACATGGCGTCCTCTAATTTAGAGGCAACAATATCTACCATGTCCGTGAGCATGGTGCCCGTGGAAAAACCTCTACGAAATCCCGATTGATATTTTGTAAGTAAAGAGTGTTGCTCCAAGTAATCCGTAAGTTGTTTCTGAACCAGCTTCTCCATAACCTTGGAGAGACCTGATAATAAAGCAATAGGCCTATAATTTGTAGGCATGAAAATATCACCCTCTCCCTTATAAATAGGGATTATCTTTGCATTCTTCCAGATACGAGGAAAAGTTCCCTCCTTTAAACTCCAATTAAAAAGTTTGGTTATCACTGGTGCAGTAACCTGAAGGGAATCTCTAAGAAATCGATTTTCTATATAATCCAAACCAAATGCTTTTTTTATTTTAAGATGTCTCATTTCCTCCTTAATCTGTTTACATGTGAAATATTTAAATCTAAATTTGGGTGCATTAATATTATTAATATTACTTTTCCCTAAAATGGACCGAGGAATGTTTAAATCTGACAATTCTACAAAGTAATTGTTTAAAATATTTGCTGAATGTCTAATAGGTTGAAGAATACCCCTGCTTACCATTTGAACTGGAGGTTTTAAATTTATAGAAGAATCAAAAGATTTTAATAGGGACCAACATTTTTTTGGATCAGTAGTCTCCTTTGTCTTTATTTCATAATATTTTTGTTTGGCCTTCCTAATTTGCAATCTTAATGAATTTCTAGCATTCTTGTATTTTTTCCCAATCTTCTGTTCTTAATGATTTCCCTGCAATTTTCCATAATCTGTTTTTCCCTCTAATCTGTTTTTTAATTTTTTCTGTTACCCAGGGAACATGGGTTTTCCTCTGTTTAATTAATCTAAAAGGGGCCAACTCGTTACAAACTTCTAGGAACCATTTTGAAAATTCCTGGATAGCCAAATCTATTGATGGAATTAAAAATAATCTTTGCCAATTTATAGAGGCTAATCTGGCCAGGAAAACATCCTTATTATACTTTTTGAAACATCTCCTTTTAACCTTTAATGGGCTCTGTCCCACAGAGATTTCCTTCCCTTTGGATTTAAAAGTACAACTTATAGAGCTATGGTCTCCCAAAATTGGCTGTTTCACTTCCAATTGTTGAACTGAAATCTCTGTTGAAACAAAGATTAAGTCCAAGATGTTACCTATACTATTTGGAGAAGTTTTTCTAGTTGGGAGTGCTATTTTTTGTTCTAAATATTAAGTTTTAAAACATTTTTGTAATGCATTTCCACGAGGTTTTCTGCAGGCTGCATTAAAGTCCCCTATAAGTAGCAATTCAAATCCCATAGTATGTGTCTGAATGGTCAAAGCTAGTTTATCAAAAGCACTAATTGGAGATTTTGGAGGGACATATACAACCCCCACAATAAGGGCTAACTTTTGTATCTTTACTAATAAACAATCAATAAGCCCTATCTGTCCTGCAAATTGTATTGTTGTTTGTCCCAGTTCCTCTTTAGTAAATAAAAGAACCCCCCCCCTTTTCCCTACCCTATCTAACTGATGGCCAAGAAAGCCTTCTGGTTCAACCTCCCTAGTATTTATATTATTTGTTAACCATGATTCAGTTAAAGCAACCAAGTCCGGGGACTATGTAGCTGTCCAGGATTTAAAAAGATCCAACTTATTTTTCAAACATTGGGCATTATCATATATTATTTTAAACTCAGTTTTAATTTCAGGACCTGGGTTTATTTCAATGTCCCCTCCCAATGTCAAAATGACTACTAAACAATTTGTCAATTTTTGTTTATCCTTACACACTACAGAAATATCAGGTACTTTCATTAATAGTTGATTTCTAATCTTTGAAAATGAATTTCTTCCATTAATTCTAGACCAGTTTCCTCCAGTAAGTAAACTTTTTCCAGGGTTCAGAGCAAACCCAATCTCCAAGACCAAAGCACTTGTAATTTCAGTATGCTGGGGAGTTGAAACCTTCACGTAAAACATTCATGCTATAATGGCATAAGACATAAGCCTAACACATTCCATTTTTAAAATTTTCTAATTCGTCAATCTGTTAAATTAGGTCTAATAGTTACCCTTTAATTGTTTTATTCCCTGCTGCCTTGCTAACTCCTGTCCACAAAGTCCTCCCAACCTAAACACACACTGTCTTCAGGATGCACTCCCAAACACAGTTTAAATCTTATAATTTCCCTTTAGTTACTAAAAATATTAAGGCTTCAATACAATTCCAAACTCTGTATGCTTGAATATTTATAAAACTTACGTAATCACTCGTGGGCCAATTTCTCTCCCGAGTGGCACTCGCTCCACTCACGCTCGTGCCACTGTGCACGCGCAGTGTGGTGCGAGGGTTTAAATATGTCCTGCCCCTCCTACTAGATGACGCAGTCCTCTGGTTCCCTCCTTCTCTCAGCTGGGCTAGGGGAAGTTTGCAGTTCTGAGGGCTGAAAAATTAAGGCAGTTAAATTGTTTAATTTTGAATATGTGCCATGTTTTGGGGAAGGGGGTGCACTGGATGCCACACACCAGCAGCAGCCTTTACCAGAAATGTGAATTGCATTTTAAGCAATGCAAAGGTTTTGAGCATGCTTTTCTGTTTGTCTTGAATCAACATCCTACTAAGTTTGTCTTCCACTCCTCCGACCATCAAACTCCTCTGCTCAGCAAGGGGCCACCACCCCACTCAAGGGATTGCTTCAGTCACTCTGGATCGATAACTGACAGTACAAAACCCTGCCTCGCAGGCAATCACCAGAGCTGTGTTAAATCTCAGCCACAAAAAGACAGAAAAGGATCAGTGTCCAGTCAGCAATATTCACAGAAATCTATCAAAATCAGGCCAGTACCAGTTATTTTCAGTTCCAGCTCTCTTTCAAGAGTTGAGAAGGCAGCCAGAATTAATTTGATCAGACCTCTATCCAACCACTAGACAGGCCACATTATTAAGAATAAGGCTTGACCAGGGGTTAGATTAACATAGAAACAGAATTTGATGGCAAATAAGGACCACTTGGCCCACCTGGTCTGCCCATTTCCCTACCGAATGTAAAAGCTGCAGATCCTAGTTAACCAACAGCCTATTTCCTCTTACCCTCCCACTAGAATTGCCTTATTTCTGTCCCATGCATTCTTGAATTCCCCCAGTTTTGACTCCACTACCACCTCAGGAAGGCTGTTCCATGTATCCACAACCCACTCTGTGAAAAAAATACTTCCTCACATTACCTCTGAGCTGTCCCCCCGCTATCTTCAAATTGTGACCCCTGGTTCCAGCAGATCTCTTTGTCTGAAAAATGCTACTCTCTTGGACTTTGTTGATTCCTTTAAGGTACTTGAACATTTCTATCATGTCCCTCCTCTCCTTGAGGGTATACATATTAAGGTCCTTTAATCTCTTTTAATATGTTTTCTGGTATAGACCCTGCACCACTGTAGTTGCCCTCCTCTGGGCTACCTCCATCCTGTCTATGTCCTTGTGGAGACTGGGTCTCCAGAACTGCACATAGTACTCCAGATGGAGTCTCACCAGTTGTCTGTACAGAGGGATAACAACTTCTTGTTATCTACTGGTGATGCCTCTCCCTATACATCCCAGTATCCCCCCAGCCCTCCTTAGTGCCCTTTCACATTGCTTGCCCTCATTTAGGTCATCTGATATGACTACCCCCCGGTCCCTCTCCATTTTTGGTGTCATTAGTACTCCCCCTCCCCCACTGTGTACTCTTTCACTGGGTTTTGTTTCCCAGGTGCATTACTTTGCACTTTTCTGCATTGAATTTAAGCTGCCATACATTTGACCATTCCTCCAACCTTGCCAAGTCCCTGTTCATCCTTTCCACCCCACCTTGTATATCAACCCTATTGCAAATCTTTGTATCGTCTGCAAAGAGACATACTTTTCCTTCCAGTCCCTCTGAAATGTCACTTATAAAGACACTGAAGAAGACCAGTCCTAGAACTGAACCCTGCGGTACCCCACTAGTAACCCTTTCTTCACAGTGGACTCGGTTTACTATTACCCTCTGTGTCCTGTTCTCCAGCCAATTTTGTACCCAGGCTACCGTCTTGGGACCCACTCCAAGACTGGCTAACTTGTATATTAATCTTTTGTGTGGGACTGTGTCAAATGCCTTGCTAAAGTCCAGGTAGGTCATGTATATAGCTTGCAATTTATTTTGTGTTGTCAAAGCAGTTTCAGCATAAGCTTCAACCTTCTGAAATATTCCTTGCTGATTTTTCCTCTCAATTGTTCACGTTGTGTTTTCTATTTATTCCCATGTATCTATGCACTCCCTCTTGCTCAAGTTATTTTGTGTCACAGCCCTCTGCCTGGTTACAGCAGCAGTGCAACAAAAATGGGCTGAAATTTATCCACCTTTTTGTCCCTAACTGACGTCAGATATCTTCCAGTTTATTTTGGTAGTAAAATTTCCAGTTTGCTTTGTCATTTAAGAATTGTATGAAATATTGACGTATTTATGTCTCAAGAAAAAAAATGACCACCTCATTTTTGCACAGAAACAGTACTGAGGACACCAGGAGGGTAAGAATCCAGACAAAAATGCAAATGTGCAGTACACAGTATACAAAGCATCCAGAAAACCCAAATCAACAGTTCTGCCAATATTTTTCATAAACACAGCAGAAAATTCACATTTTAAAATAAGGTTTTTCACTGCACTGCTGCTTTAATATTTTCTTTATGAGTTAACTTTCCTGCTATAAATGTTACTTTGGCACATTTGTCTAGGCCAAATGTCATCTGTATATCATCAGAGAAGGTCTTTACAATTTGTAGTTGTGCTTTCAAGCGTTTGTTGGATGAACTGTAAAGCGTCAGGCCATCTACAAAGAGAAGGTGAGATGTTAGCTGTTGACTGTTTTTGTTTCTGGGGTTTAAGGTGTATCCATAGCCTAGGTTATTGATTAGACTACTTAATGGGTTGAGGGAACGGCAGCAAAGAAGTTGTGACAAGGAGTCACCTTGAAATATCCCTTACTGGATGTTTATACTTGGGACAATGATTTGACCTTTCCCGTAGTGTAACTGCAGGGTGGTTTGCCACTTTCTCATAGAGGGTGCAATGAAGTTTATCAGTGTGAGATGTATTCTGTGGATTTGTAAACACGCAATGATCCAGGAGTGTGGGATGCTATCAACTGCTTTTTTGTAGTCAATCCACGTTACACTAAGGTTAAGGCACTTTATGTAACTCTCCATTATAGCTTTGTTTAGCAGGAGATAGTCCTTTGCACCATATGATTTTATTACCTTTTTGTTCTATTGCCGTATGTTTACTGCAGTCTGAATGATTATATACTGTCTGCATCAATTGCAGTGTACAGTTTATATGTAGTTGGCAAACAGGTTATTGGACAATAGTTCTTGAGGAGACTAGCAGGCTTGGATTTAATAAGAATTTCCCTGTTGTTAGCCAGAGGGGTGTCAACTCAGGATGTGCATATAATTGATTTTTGCAGG
This sequence comes from Neoceratodus forsteri, assembly GCA_016271365.2. Lineage (NCBI taxonomy): Eukaryota > Metazoa > Chordata > Ceratodontiformes > Ceratodontidae > Neoceratodus > Neoceratodus forsteri. The sequence goes on from CM057459.1 coordinate 1,475,084,064, forward strand.
TTGCTAAATCACTGTGTAATGACGTTAGTACTTTTATCCGGAAGTTGGCCACTGCAACTGGACCTGGAGTTTTACAGTTGGGGGCCTTCTTTACTTTCATTTCTATCTCCTTAGCTGTTTCATCAGGCCATTCTATATCCATGGTAGTGTCATTTTCTTGAACTGTTTTATTTTATTTCCTGTATCCGCTTTGCATTCCTGTAACGTTCAACTGGGTGGTCTTAGATTTTTCTCCAGAGTTCCTCAGCGTCTTTTTTTTCTGGTGCTGTTGTTACTTTTCTTTACCAGCTCCCTGTAAACATCTTTGGGTCTTCTCTAAACCATCTGCTTTGTGTTTTTCTTTGTTCTTCTCTACATATTTCCTGAGCTTCTCAGCTTGAGCAGAGATCTTAAGTTTGTTATTCGAGATGTTAAAGTTTAGGTCTTGATCTGTTTTAATATAGTGTTTTTCTTTGATTACATCCACTTTTCCGAGGACTTTCATTGATCTATTTCCATTTCTAAACTCCTGCAGCAGTGATACTTAGTTTAACTACTTTGCTGTCCACTCCAACTGCCATTTCCAAGGTGGCATGTTGCATTTCCCTTTCTTGTTCTTAATTCCTCCAGAGTGACTTCGCTGGTGTTTTATGTCACCACTACCCACAGAACTACTACTGCATTCAATACATTTATATGGTTTCTCTCCAGAGTGAATTCACTGATGCATTTTTAGGCTAGCCTTTTGGCCAAAACTCTTATTGCATTGAGCACATTTATATGGTCTCTCTCTCTTTCGGGGTTCATGTCTTCAAATATTTAGGGAATTTTAATACCATGATGAGAATGGACCCCATTCTTAGGCCAGAATATATTCAAAACTCAAGAAATCAGTACTGTGTTAGTCTTTGATGTTTGCTGACAGCACTCTTCTCAGCACATGCAGAATCCCCAAGATGGTTTCCTTTTGAAGTTTATAAGGTGTCACAAGTATTGGTAGCATATTTAAATGTGCCTGAAAGTTCTTTTTGATTAGTCCCATTGCTCCAAGCACTACTGGAACAATCTGTGTGTCCTTATTCCACATTAGTTTGGTTTCTGACTGCATATCTTGGTATTTCATGATTTTTTATCTCTCTGTACGCAGGACACTATAATCACTAGGAGTGGCTATTTCAATCAGCAATGCTACCTTTGTTCTTTTTTCTTGTATTATGATATCTGGTTTTCTTGCATCCACTTTCTTGGCTGTTGGTATTGGGTGATCCCATGTGATTGTTACCTCTTCATTCTCTGCGATTCTTTGTGGTTCACGTTTCCAGTGTTTCTCTGCAGCCTGTATGTTATAGTGTCTGCACAGTTTCCAGTGGCTCAACCTTGCTACGTTGTTGTGTCTTTCAGTATACAGGCCTTCTGCCATGAGTATTTCACATCCAGCCACAAGATGTGCAATTGTTACTAATTCTGTACTACAGAACCTGCACTTGTCTGTTTCTCCTGTTTCTTCTATGGCTTTTTTGAATCATCTTGTGTGTAGTCCATTATCTTGGGCTGCCATTATCAATCTGTCATCCTGTGACCTAAATTCACCTCTTTTTAACCACTCATGGGTCAGAGCATGGTCAACCTGTGGTTGTTCCAGTAGCTCCCTGTATTTTCCACTGTAAACATGGGCTTTCCAGTTGTTTTTCTTTTTCTGTTGGTCTTTGTCCTTGTATTCCTTTTTCTGATTTTTTTCACTTTATGTTGATGGCTGTTCCTTATCTACTAGTGGATTAGCATCCCCTCTCTCTAGGTTAGTGTCTCCAAATGTTTAGGAATTTCTAATACCGTGGCAAGAATGGACCCCATTCTTTAGCCAGGACATATTCAAAACTCAAGAAATTAATACTGTATTAGTCTTTGATGTTTGCTGAGAGCGCTCTTCTCAGCACACACAATGTCCCCAAGATGGCTTTCTTTTTGAAGTTCATAAGGTGTCCCAAGTATTAATAGCATATTTAAATGTGCCTCAAAGTTATTTTTGATTAGTCCCATTGCTCTAAGCACTACTGGAACAATTTGTGTGTCCTTATTCCACATCAGTTTGGTTTCTGACTGCATATCTTGGTATTTCATGATTCTGTGTCTCTCTGAATGCAGGACATTGTAGTCACTAGGGGTGGCTATTTCAGTCAGCAATGCTACCTTTGTTCTCTTTTCTTGTATTACAATATCATGTTTTCTCGCTTCCACTTTCTTGGCTATTGGTATTGGGTGATCCCATGTGATCATTACTTCTTCATTCTCTTTGATTCTTTGTGGTTCATTTTTCCAGTGTCTCTCTGCTACCTGTATGTTGTAGTGTCTGCACAGTTTCTAGTTGATCAATCTTGCTACATTGTTGTGACTTTCAGTATACAGGTCTTCTGCCATGAGTACTTCAAATCCAGCCAAGAGATGTGCAACTGTTTCTAATTCTGTACTACAAAACCTGCACTTGTCAGTTTCTCCTGTTTTTTTCTATGGATTTTGTGAACCATCTTGTGCGTAGTCCACCATCTTGGGCTGCCATTATCAATCTTTCATCTCATGACCTAAATTCACCTCTTTTTAACCACTCATGGGTCAGGGCTTGATCGACCTGTGGTTGTTCCAATAGCACCCTAAATTTTCCATTATAATTATGGGCTTTCCAGTTGTTTTTTTCTTTTCTGTTGGTCTTTGTCCTTATACTCCTTTTTCTGTTTTTTTTTTGCACTTTCTGTGGCAGGCTGTTCCTTATCTGCTAGTGGATTAACATCCATCTCCGCTACCCTCCTGAAGGCTTCTCCCAATTTGATGAGTGAAGTCATCTTAGGCTTATTTTTTTCATAATGCAGGACCTTGACTATATGTGGGCCCAAGGATGTCAGTAGGTATGTATGTAGCCCTACTATTGTGTATCTGTATATGTAATCAATCTCAAGGAGGCCCATGCCTCCCTCTGACCTTGGGATGTATAGTCTTTGCATGCACTGGTTTTTATATATTAACTGATGGGCTTGAAGCAGTTTTCTTGTTTTTATATCTAGCTGGTTCAATACTTTCTGTGGCCAGTCTCTCACACCGAAGCTGTATGATATCACTAGAAGGGTGAGCTGGTTTATAGCTTGCACTTTATTTTGTGTTGTCAACACAGTTTTCAGTATGAGCTTTAGCCTTCTAAAATATTCCTTTATTTTGTTCTCATTTGTACATGTTGTGTTGTTGCTCCTTCCTCTCTTCCCAGTATTTATATACCCCCCTTGCTCAAGTTCTTTTATGTCACAGCCCTCTGCCAGGTTAATGTTTTCTTTATGGGTTAACTTTCCTGCTACAAATGTTGCTTTGGCACATTTGTCTAGGCCAAACATCATCCGTATGTCATCAGAAAAGGTCTTAACAATTTGTACTTGTTCTTTCAAATGTTTGTCAGATGAACTATAAAGTTTGAGGTCATCTACAAATAGAAGGTGAGATGTTAGCTGTTGATTGTTTTTGTTTCTTGGCTTCAAGCTGTATCCATAGCCTAGGTTATTGATTAGGTAACTTAATGGATAGAGGGCAAGGCGAAACAGAAGTGGTGACGGAGTTGCCTTAAAATATCCCTCATTGGATGCTTATATTAGGGATGGTGATTTGACCTTTCTCGTGGTATAATTGCTGGGCGGTTTGCCACTTTTTTTTATAGTGGTTGTGATGAAGTTTATCAGTGTGGGATGTATCCTGTAGATCTTTAAACACTCCATGATCCAGGAGTATGGGATGTTGTCAAATGCTTTCTTGTAGTCAATCCATGCTACACTAAGGTTTCAGCATTTTTTGCAGCTCCCCATTATAGCTTTATTTAGCAAGAGATGGTCCTTTGTACCATATGATTTTCATTTATTGCCTTTTTGTTCCATTGCCATGAGCTTATTGAAATGGTTGTAGACTCTGTCTGCATCAATTCCAGTGTATAGTTTATATGTTGTTGGCAAACAGGTTATTGGGCGATAGTTCCTGGGGAAGACTGGCAGGCTCAGATTTAATAAGAAGTATGGTATTCCCTGTTGTTAGCCAGATGGGTGTCAATTCGGGATTTGAGTATAGATAATTTTTACAGGTGGCTAAATCACGGTGTAGAGATGTCAGTACTTTTGGCCAGAAGTTAGGTACTGCATCTGCACCTGGGGTTTTCCAATTGGGGGCCTTCCCTATCTTTGCTTCTATCTCCTTAGCTGTTACATCAGACCACTCCATATCCCTGGTAGTGCCATTTCCTATGTTGTCTTTTACTTCCTGTATCCACTTTGAATCCCTGTTATGTTCAGCTTGGTCTTCAGAGATGCTTCTCCAGAAGTCCTCAATTTCTTTCTTTTTCGGTGGTGTTGCTACTTTGGTTATTTTCTTTCCCAGCTCCCTATAAAATTTCTTTGCATCTTCGCTAAACCATCTGTTTTGTGTTTTTTCTTTGTTCTTTTCTACATATCTCCAATGCTTCTCAGCTTAAGCAGAGATCCTGAGTTTGTTATTCGAGATAGTAAAATGTAGGTCCTGATATGTGTTAATGCAGTGTTTTTCTTTGATTTCATCCACTTTTCTGATGAATTTCCTTGATCTATTACCCTTTCCAAACTCCTCCAGTAGTGATACTTCAGCTCTAAGCTCCATGATTATCTTCTCTATCCGCTTTTTCCATGGTGGTATGCTGCATTTCCCGCTTTTTTCCTTCATTCCTTGCTTTTGTAGCAATGCTCTATTTGTTATTAGTCTGACTGCACAATAATATATTCTGTTTATCTCAGTGATATCATATGGATCCCTCTGAATGTTTCCAATAACCTTATTTATCTGTTTTAATTGTTCCCAACTGTGTGTGTTACGTATAGTTTATGCAATCTTTCCCTTTGACGTGCTTTGATCTATCTGTCTATTTCAATTAAATCCAGCAGAGTGAATTTGCTGATGTATTATCAGGTTGCCCTTCCAACCAAAACTCTTTTTGCAGTGAGCACATTTATATGGTCTCTCTCTGGGGTTAGTGTCTCCAAATGTTTAGGGATTTCTAATACCGTGGCAAGAATGGACCCCATTCTTTAGCCAGGGCATATTCAAAATTCAAGAAATTAGTATTGTATTAATCTTTGATGTTTGCTGAGAGCACCCTTCTCAGCACAGACAATGTCCCCAAGATGGGTTTCTTTTTGAAGTTCATAAGGTGTCCCAAGTATTAATAGCATATTTAAATGTGCCTCAAAGTTCTTTTTGATTAATTCCATTGCTCTAAGCATTATTGGAGCAATTTATTTGTCCTTATTCTACATCAGTTTGGTTTCTGACTGCATATCTTGGTATTTCATAATTCTCTGTCTCTCTGTACGCAGGACATTGTAGTCACCAGGGGTGGCTATTTCAATCAGCAATGCTACCTTTGTTCTCTTTTCTTGTATTACAATGTCGGGCTTTCTCGCTTCCACTTTCTTGGCTGTTGGTATTGGGTGATCCCATGTGATCATTACTTCTTCATTCTCTAGGATTCTTTGTGGTTCATTTTTCCCGTGTCTCTTTGCTACCTGTATGTTGTAGTGTCTGCACAGTTTCTAGTTGTTCAATCGTGCTGCATTGTTGTGACTTTCAGTATACAGGCCTTCTGCATGAGTACTTCAAATCCAGACAAGAGATGTGCAACTGTTTCTAATTCTGTACAACAAAACCTGCACTTGTCTGTTTCTGTTTTTTTCTATGGATTTTGTGAACCATCTTGTGTGTAGTCCACTATCTTGGGCTGCCATTATCAATCTTTCATCTCATGACCTAAATTCACCTCTTTTTAACCACTCCTGGGTCAGGGCTTGATCAACCTGTGGTTGTTCCAATAGCTCCCTATATTTTTCATTATAATTATGGGCTTTCCAGTTGTTTTTTCTTTTCTGTTGGTCTTTGTCCTTATACTCCTTTTTCTGTTTTTTTGCACTTTCTGTTGCTGGCTGTTCCTTATCTGCTAGTGGATTAACATCCATCTCCGCTACCCTCCTGAAGGCTTCTCCAATTTGATGAGTGAAGTCATCTTAGGCTTATTTTTTTCATGATGCAGGACCTTGACTATATGTGGGACCAAGGATGTCAGCAGGTACGTATGTAGCCCTACTATTGTGGATCTGTATATGCATTCAATCTCAAGGAGGCCCATGCCTCCCTCTGACCTTGGGATGTATAGTCTTGTCATGCACTGGTTTTTATATATTAATTGGTGGGCATGAAGCAGTTTTCTTGTTTTTATATCTAGCTGGTTCAATACTTCTGTGGCCAGTCTATCACACCAAAGCTGTATGATATCACTGGAAGGGTGAGCTGGTTTATAGCTTGCACTTTATTTTTTGTTGTCAACACAGTTTTCAGTATGAGCTTTAGCCTTCTAAAATGTTCCTTTCTTATTTTGCTCTCATTTGTACATGTTGTGTTGTTGCTCCTTCCTCTCTTCCCTGTATTGATATACTCCCCTTGCTCAAGTTCTTTAATGTCACAGCCCTCTGCCAGGTTAATGTTTTCTTTATGGGTTAACTTTCCTGCTACAAATGTTGCTTTGGCACATTTGTCTAGGCCAAACATCATCCGTATGTCATCAGAAAAGGTCTTAACAATTTGTAGTTCTTTCAAATGTTTGTCAGATGAACTATAAAGTTTGAGGTCATCTACAAATAGAAGGTGAGATGTTAGCTGTTGATTGTTTCTGTTTCTTGGGTTCAAGCTGTATCCATAGCCTAGGTTGTTGATTAGGTAACTTAATGGATTGAGGGCAAGGCTAAACAGAAGCGGTGATGGAGTTGCCTTGAAATATCCCTCATTGGATGCTTATATTTATGCTTATTGTTGTCTCCCCCACCCACATGACAAGGTACCTTTGTAAACGAGTCTCTGACTCAAAGGTTGTAAAACTGATTACTTCAATAAATAAATAAATATTAGGGATGGTGATTTGACCTTTTTCGTGGTTTAATTGCTGGGTGGTTTGCCACTTTTTCATAGTGGTTGTGATGAAGTTTATCAGTGTGGGATGTATCCTGTAGATCTTTAAACACCCCATGATCCAGGAGCATGGGATGTTGTCAAATGCTTTCTTGTAGTCAATTCATGCTACACTAAGGTTTCAGCATATTTTGCAGCTCCCCATTATAGCTTTATTTAGCAAGAGATGGTCCTTTGTACCATATGATTTTCGTTTATTGCCTTTTTGTTCTATTGCCAAGAGCTTATTTAAATGGCTGTAGACTGTCTGCATCGATTCCAGTGTACAGTTTATATGTTGTTGGCAAACAGGTTATTGGGCGATAGTTCCTGGGGAGACTGGCAGGCTCAGATTTAATAAGAAGTATGGTATTCCCTGTTGTTAGCCAGATGAGTGTCAATTTGGGATTTGAGTATAGATAATTTTTACAGGTGGCTAAATCATGGTGTAGAGATGTCAGTACCTTTGGCCAGAAGTTAGGTACTGCATCTGGAACTGGGGTTTTCCAGTTGGGGGCCTTCCCCTATCTTTGCTTCTATCTCTTTACCTGTTACATCAGGCCACTCCATATTCCTGGTAATGCCATTTTCTACGTTGTCTTTTACTTCCTGTATCCATTTTGCATCCCTATTATGTTCAGCTTGGTCTTCAGAGATGCTTCTCCAGAAGTCCTCAATTTCTTTCTTTTTTGGTGGTGTTGCTACTTTGGTTATTTTCTTTCCCAGCTCCCTATAAAATTTATTTGCGTCTTCGCTAAACCATCTGTTTTGTGTTTCTTCTTTGTTCTTTTCTACATATCTCCGATGCTTCTCAGCTTAAGCAGAGATCCTGAGTTTGTTATTCGAGATAGTAAAATTTAGGTCCTGATCTGTGTTAATGCAGTGTTTTTCTTTGATTTCATCCACTTTTCTAATGACTTTCCTTGATCTTTTACCCTTTCCAAACTCCTCCAGTAGTGATACTTCTGCTCTTAGCTCCATGATTATCCTCTCCATCTGCTTTTTCCATGATGGTATGTTGCATTTCCTGCTCTTTTTGTTCTTCATAACTTGCTTTTGTGGCACTGCTCTATTTGTTATTAGTCTGGCTGCACAATAATGTATTCTCTTTATCTCAGTGATATCATATGGATCCCTCTGAATGTTACCAATAATCTTATTTATCTGTTTTAATTGTTCCCTAACTGTATGTGTCACTTATAGTTTATGCAATCTTTCCCTTTGGCGTGCTTTGATATATCTGTCCATTTCAATTAAATCTAGCAGAGTGAATTCGCTGATGTATTATCAGGTTGCACTTCCAACCAAAATTCTTGTTGCAGAGAGCACATGTATATGGTCTCTCTCTCCAGAGTGAATGTGCTGATGCAGTTTAAGGCTATATTTGTAGCCAAAACTCTTGTTGCATTGGACACTTTTATATGGTCCCTCTCAGGGGGTTAGTGTCTCCAAATGTTTAGGGATTTCTAATACCGTAACAAGAATGGACCCCATTCTTTAGCCAGGGCATGTTCAAAACTCAAGAATTAGTACTGTAGTAGTCTTTGATGTTTGCTGACAGTGCTCTTCTCAGCATATGCAACGACCCCAAGATGGCTTCCTTTTGAAGTTCATAAGGTGTCACAAGTATTGATAGCATATTTAAGTGTTCCTGAAAGTTCTTCTTGATTAGTCCAGTTGCTCCAAGCACTATTGGAACAATTTGTGTGTCCTTATTCCACATCAGTTTGGCTTCTGACTGCAGAGTGAATTCGCTGATGCGTTATCAGGTTACTCTTCTGACCAAAACTCTTATTGCAGGTAGCACATTTATATGGTCTCTCTCCAGAATGAATTCGCTGATGGTTTATCAGGTTATCCTTCCGACCAAAACTCTTGTTGCATTGAGCACATGTATACGGTCTCTCTCCAGAGTGACTTTGCTGATGCAGTATCAGGTTACTCTTCTGACCAAAACTCTTATTGCAGTGAGCACATGTATATGGTTTCTCTCCAGAGTGAATCTGCTGATGCAATGTAAAGCTATGCTTGTATCCAAAACTCTTGTTGCACTGAGCACATTTATATGGTTTCTCTCCGGAATGAATTCGCTGATGCGTTATCAGGTTACTCTTCTGACCAAAACTCTTATTGCAGGTAGCACATTTATATGGTCTCTCTCCAGAATGAATTCGCTGATGGTTTGTCAGGTTAGCCTTCCGAACAAAACTCTTGTTGCACTGAGCACATGTATACGGTCTCTCTCCAGAGTGACTTCGCTGATGTTGTACAAGGTCCTTCTTGTGGCTAAAGCTCTTGTTGCACAGAGCACATTTATATTGTCCCTCTCCAGAGTGACTTCGCTGATGTATTTTTAGCTTAGTCTTTTGGCCAAAACTCTTGTTGCATTGAGTACATTTATATGGTCTCTCTCCAGAGTGAATTTGCTGATGCAGTATCAGGTTACTCTTGTGACCAAAACTCTTATTGCAGTGAGCACATGTATATGGTCTTTCTCCAGAGTGAATTCGCTGATGCAGTGTAAAGCTATACTTGTATCCAAAACTCTTGCTGCACTGAGCACATTTATATGGTCTCTCTCCAGAGTGAATTCGCTGATGCGTCATCAGGTTACTCTTCTGACCAAAACTCTTATTGCAGTGAGCACATGTATATGGTCTTTCTCCAGAATGAATTCGCTGATGGTTTATCAAGCTAGCCTTCCGACCAAAACTCTTGTTGCAGTGAGCACATTTATATGGTCTTTCTCCAGAGTGACTTTGCTGATGTTGTACAAGGCCCTTTTTGTGGCCAAAACTCTTGTTGCACAGAGCACATTTATACTGTCCCTCTCCAGAGTGAATTTGCTGATGTATTTTTAGGCTAGTCTTTTGGCCAAAACTCTTGTTGCAGTGAGCACATTTATATGATCTCTCTCCAGAGTGACTTCGCTGATGCATTATCAAGTTATCCTTCCAACTAAAACTCTTATTGCAGTGAGCACATTTATATGGTCTCTCTCCAGAGTGAATTCGCTGATGCATTGTCAGGCTATACTTTCGACCAAAACTCTTGTTACAGAGTGCACATTTATATGGTCTTTCTCCAGAGTGAGTTTGCTGATGCAGTTTAAGGCTATGCTTGTAGCCAAAACTCTTGTTGCAGTGAGCACATTTATAGGGTCTCTCTCCTGAGTGAATTCGCTGATGCAGATTAAGGCTATGCTTGTAGCCAAAACTCTTATTGCAGTGAGCACATTTATATGGTTTCTTGTGAATTTGGTGTGGTGTGGTTTTATGCTGCACAGTAAAACTCTTGTCAGTACATTTAACTGCATTTAGTTTGCATAAACTCCTCTGATATTTGGGACATTTAAATTGCCCCTTTCCTTCATGAATCTGTTGTTGTACAGTGATGAGTTGTATGTCATGGAAACTGTTTCTGCACTGAAGGTACTGTTGGTGGTTCTCTGTTATGTGACTCAGCTGGCAATTCTCAGGCAATGATTGATGGCTCCCAGTCTCATTGCACTCAGATTTTCTACCAACTAAAAATAGACATTTAATTAGTATTTTCTTACATTTAGGAAACAGATGTTTTTCTTTCCATCAATTTTTATGAGATTTAACCTCAGAAATGTGTTCAAACATTCCCAGTTTCAAATATTTTTAAATTAGTCCTTCAGTGCCATTTCAATGTGCTGTTTTTACTGATGATATCAATAGAATGGGTCTAAATACTTATGCCTTCTCATTAGTTGAAACTTTGTCATAAGGAAGAAGGTTAACAAGCAATAAAACATGTCAGAAGGGCTTTACTAACCAAAACCAGTAATGAAATGGGACAAAAGATGACTACATAAATTACACAAAACCACATAGAAAGTTCCCAGCAGAGAAAACACTATGGGTGGGATATTCAAAGCAGTTGCACATGGCGCAACTGAGATGCACCTGCGCAAGAGCAAAAATGCACCAAAGAGCGATATTCAGTGGGAGACGATGCACTGTGCAAATCGCAGTGCGCCAATGTGCAACTCTTATGAATGCATGCGGAAGTGTAGGGGGCGTAGCCATGAATAAGCAGTGTAGTGCAGCATTCAACAGCAAGCCAATAGAGCAAGCGCGGAGCAACAGGGACATGCGTGGAGCAATCTTGAGCCCATAAACAGACGGAGCAAGCAAGGGATGGAGTCTTGCACCTTGGGGAGTAAGGGAGAGAGACAGAGAAGAGAGAGAAAGAGAGATGGAGAGTGACAGAGAGAGAGAGAGAGAGAGACGGTGGCCAGGCAGGACAGCAGCTGGGGTGCAAGACAGGTACAGAGGTAGGAGTTGCAACACGCCATGGGACAAGGCGTGTGGCCCTGAAATTGACCATATGTATGAGCAGCTCAGTGTGTGTGTGTGTGCGTGTGCGCGCGCGTGAGAGAGAGATATCAGTGGGGGCAGCATTGGCAGTGTGAGCCTGCGAGCCTGGACAGAGGAGTGGCAGTGGGAGTCCCCAGATGGGTGGGAGGCAGAGACCACAGCCCACAGGCCACCAGCAGGGCATCCCCAAAACAGGTGTGTGCCAAGTGCAGGGGCACACGCAGCAGCACATGACTGGGGTTGCCCAGGGAGACAGACACTCAGGGAGGCAGGACAGGCCAGACCATGGCCAGTGTGATCTTCCAGATGGAGGCAGTAATGAGGGGTGTGAGGAGGCAGGAGGCAGAGCGGCGCGGTCATGGAAGGGCCCAGCGGTGGTATGCCTTGAACAGGTGGTACTGTGCCCGCACCACCTTCAAACAGTACAGTGACACAGAGATTGCTGGACAGTACCACCTGAACCGGGCAATTCTGAGGCATCTCTGTGAGCTGTGCAGTGATGAGATGCAGGCACCCACAACATGGAGCCACACCCTGTCGGTGGAGACCAAGGTCATGGCCATCATGTGCCTGCTCACCATGGCTACCTTCCACAGACCAACAGGGGACACCACAGGCATAACCCAGTTGGCCGCATCACAGCTCCTCACACAATTCCTCAACGCACTGCTGCCACATGCTGTGGAATACATTAATTTCCCCAGCACACAGTCAGAGCATACAGCAAACATGCAAGAGTTCCACAAAGTGGCATGTATGCCTGGCATGCCAGAGGCCAACGACTGCACCCACGTCGGCATCTGCACACCGCCTGGGTCGGAGGGGCTGACCTACATCAACAGGAAGGGCTCCCCCAGTGTCAAATGCTGGGTGGTGTGCGATGCCAGGGGGTGCATAATCAATGTCTGTGCCACTGACCCTGTTGGAGCACATAATGCCTTCATCTGGCACCAATCAGCACTGTGCAATAGGTTTGAGAGTGGGGACATCCCCACTGGCCACCTAGTAGGTGAGTATGCAGCTGGAATGGGTGGCCTGGCACAACAGGGCAGGGTGTGGGGGAATGCTAGGCCGGGGGCGTCAGAGGGTGTGGCTGGGTAGGTGGGGGGGTAGCCACATGGACCACCATGCTAACCTCACATGTCTCCACATAGGTGACAGCAGATACCCACTCAGGCCCTGGCTGCTCACCCCATACTGATGCCCGTTGACCCCAGCGCATGAGCGATACAATGAGGCACACACCAGCACATGGCACATCACTGAGCATGTGTTTGGGCTGCTGAAGGCATGGTTCTATTGCCTGGACAGGTCTGGCGGTGCACTACAGTACAGCCCCTCGAAGGCCTGCAGCCTATTCCTGGCCTGTTGTATACTACACGACATGGCCACTGACCGTGGGATAGCTGTCGAGGTTGAAGAGGGGAACAGTAGTGGGGATGACGTGGACGCCAAGCCAGGTGGTGGTGGGCAGCCCCCCCAGGCGACGGGAAGCCCGGCTGAACAGGATGGCCTAGGAGCACCAGGACACAATTGCAGAGGAGCACTATGGTGCATGCAGGTAGGTGAACATGACCACACACGTCCCAGGGACCATGGCACAGTAGACAGGCATGCAAGGCCGGGCCCCATGTCAGACATAACCGGAGGGTAGTGTGGACAGACATGGTACTGGACTCCACGGAAGCACCCTGTACAGCGCTGTAGGCCCCACCTGCACACCCCCCCATATACACCCATACACACATGCACCCAAACCCACACACCCAGAAGCCACCAACGGGCATGTGTCAGATGCTAAACACATGTGCATAGCAGCAGCTGGTGTTGTGTTGGCATCATCATACACATGTCACAGCGGCCAGCAGTTGGGTGGGAGCGCACAAGGCGGGCGTGTGGCATGGCCAATGGATGGCATGACCCTGGAATGCACACACACACTCGCCACACCAATGTGCACACAGGGCTGTGGCAGACAGCGGACAGGGAGGGTGGCGGATCAGGACCGCCTCGCAGTCACACTGCCGCAGCAGACACGTGGACAGCCCCGCGAGACCGCCCAGTAGACGCTGGCTGTGTGACGGCCACAGGGGGTGTCACTGATGGTCCCCCAGGTATGCTACTGCAGGAATGTGACCAGGCCCTCGCAGGTGTCTGCAGGCTCCTGAACAGGCCCACTCCAGGCATGCCTGGAATGCCCACAGCGGATCCCGGCGTCGACACTGATGGGGTCGCACGGCACCCGGACCAAGGGATGGATAATGCACTCCGTGGGGTCTGCAGCAAATGGCCATGCACCAGGGTGGCCAGTGGTGCTAGGCCGGCTGTGATTGCATGGTAAGCCGATCCAGGGCTGCGGTCTTGTCCTCTCGCACGAGTGTGGTCTCGGCCAGGAGCTGCTCATAGTCCCAATCACGCCTCCCTGCAGACTGGCACAGCTCTGTGCGGAGTGCACGCACCCCTGCCACGACCAGCACCTGTTGCTCCATGGAGGTCTGGAGTAGACAGGTGTGCTCGGTCAAGGGGTCAGTGCCCTGGGGGCATGGGCATTGTGCTGACCCATGGGTGTTGCATGTCCCTGCAGCACAGCCCCCGCACTGGTAGGGGCTGCACAGCGGGGCCCTCTTGGGGCTGTTCAGTCTGCAGTGTGATGGCAGCGGCCACTACACCCAGCCCCCCCTTGGCCACATCCTGATACTGCTGCTGCCCCTCCATCCGCTGCATGCGTAACAGCACCAGGGTGGCTGCACCACCACCGCCACCCCCTTTGGACTGCACTGCACCGTTGGTGCCCACAGCCTTGCTAGGCGTTGCAGCCAGTGGGCGGACAACTGCCACCAGGGCACCATCTGCACTGACATGTTGGGTGCGTGGTATGGGTGTCTCCTCCTGATTGCCTACACCACTGTCCAGGATAACAGTTATGTTGTCATCAGTCTCGGACCCTGCCCCGATCTGTGTCTCATCCTACTGAAACACTGCCAGGGCCTCGTCTGCAACCACACCACAGGCATCCGATCGGACAGTGGGGATGGGCGGTCTGCAGTCTGGACCCTGGACACTGGTGGAGGTGGATGGATGATCCTCCAGGTCCAGGACCGCCCCCATGGTGGTCACCCACACCCCTGCTGCTGTATGCAGGTGCTCCAGAGATGTAAAGGAACACAGACATGTTAGTGCCGCTGGCACACACCCCCTGCACCCCTGCCCCAGGCGCTGCTGTACCTTCCATGTTGTGATGGGCTGCCCCCCCGTCGGGAATCCTCCGCCAGGCACACCCTCAACGGTGCTGCGCCGCATGGACGCCACCACCAGCTCCTCCTGCAGCGTCAACTGTGGCACATCAGGCTGTCCACCACCCATGGCAGCACGTGCAGAACAGATGGCGGCCACCTTATCCTTTATCCTCCTCTGGTCCATGCCTACCTTCTTCTTGCACTCCTGTGCTGTCCTCTGATGGTTGCCCTGCTGGTTCACAACCCTGGCCACCCCCTCCCATGCAGCCACCCTGGCCTGTGGGGTGCCTGTTGAGCCACTCAGGAGGGCTCCTGGTCCAGGTAGGCGTCGAAGAGGGCATCTCTCTCTGCCCTCATAAAGTTGGGCCTGTGCTTCCATGTAGGCCCCTGCTTCTCAACCTCCTCGTATTCCGACATGCTTATTCCTGTGGGTATGGACATGTGGTTAGTGATGGCTGCAACAAACAACACCCTCCCAATCCACTGTCCTAATGGCAGATAAGGACTGCTTGGCCCACCCAGTCTGCCCATTTCCCTAACTAATGCATAAGCTGCAGATCCTAGTTAACCAAAAGTCCACTTTCTCCTACCCCACCTCCTAGAATTTACTTATATCTGTCCCATGCATTCTTGAATTCCCCCACTGTTTCTGACTTCCCAACCTCCTCAGGAAGGCAGTTCCATGCATCCACAACCCTCTCCATGAAAAATACTTCCTCACGTTACCTCCGAGCCGTCCCCTCTCTATCTTCAAATTGTGCCCCTTTGTTCTTGCACACCTCTTTTTTCTGAAAGATGCTACCCTCATGGACTTTGTTGATTCCCTTGAGGTACTTGAACATTTCTATCATGTCCCCTCTCTCTCCCTTCTTTCCTCAAGGGTATACATATTAAGCTCCTTTAGTCTTTCTTCATATGTCTTCTGGTGCACATCCTGCACCATTTTAGTTGCCCTCCTCTGGACTGCCTCTATCCTGTCTATGTTCTTGTGGAGATTTGGTCTCCAGAGCTGCACGCAGTACTCCAGATGGGGTCTCACCAGCTGTCTGTACAGATGGATAACAACTTCCTGTTTTCTACTGGTGATGCCTCTCCCTATGCATCCCAGTATCCCCCCAACCCTCCTTACTGCCCTCTCACATTACTTGCCCACCTTTAGGTCATCTGATAGGACTAATCCCAGGTCCCTTTCCATTATTGTTGTTGTTAGTATCTCACCCCCCATTGTGTACTATTCCCCTGGGTTTTTGTTTCCCAGGTGCATTACTTTGCACTTCTTAGCACTGAATCCAAGATGTCATACATTTGACCATTCCTTCAACCTTGCCAAGTCCCTTCTCATCCTTTCCACCCCACCTTTATCAACCCTGTTGCATATCTTTGTGTCATCTGCAAAGAGACATACTTTTCCTTTCAGTCCCTCTGGAATGTCATTTATAAAGACACTGAAGAGGACTGGTCCTAGTACTGAACCCTGCAGTACCCCACTAGTAACACCCTCTTTCTTCAACGTGGACTCCGTTTACTACTACTCTCTGTATCCTTTTCTCCAGCCAGTTTTCTACCCAGGCTACCATCTTGGGACCCACTCCAAGGCTGACTAACTTGTATATTAATCTGTTGTGTGGGACTGTATCAAATACCTTGCTAAAGTCTAGCTAGGCCATGTCCACAGCCCCTCCCTGGTGTATTACTTTGGTCACCCAGTCAAAGAAATCTATTAGATTCATCTGATATGACCTTCCCAATCTGAAGCCATGCTGCCTTGGGTCCTGTGCCCCTCTGTCCTCTAGGCACTCAACAGTTCTTTCCTTCAGAAGTGATTCCATCATTTTCCCTATCGCTAAGGTCAAACTAACAGGTCTGTAGTTTCCTGCCTCTGCCCTGCTCCCACTTTTGTGAAGTGGAATAACATCTGCCCTCCTTCAGTCCTCAGTTATCACCCCATCCTCCCATGATTTGTTAAAGAGGGTGGTCAGTGGTGTCACTAGTTCTACCCTTAGTTCCTTTAGAATTCTGGGATGAATCCCATCAGGCCTCATTGCTTTGTCCACCTTTTCAGTTTTAAGAGTTCTTTCAGAACCCTTTCTTCTGTGAATGGGCTGGTATCAACCCCCCTATCCAGAGTGTTTTTATTGTTTGGTTTAAGTACCTCCCCTTCTTCATTTGTGAATACTGAGCAAAAATATTTGTTTAGTATCTCTGCCTTTTCACAGTCACCCTCTGACCACCCCCTTCCCTTTGTTAAGCCTCACTATCCCTCCCTTGGTCTTCCTTCACTCCCTGATGTACCTATAAAAGGTTTTATCCCCTTCTTAACTGAGTTGGCCATCTTTTCCTCAGTCTGGGCCTTTACTGTTCTGACTACGTTTCCCGCTTCCATCTGCTTTAACTGATACAGTTCTCTGTTCTGCTCCTTCTGTGATTCCTTGTACTTCCTGAATACTGTCTTTTTCTCCCTAACCTCCTTTGAGAACCATAGTGTTTTTTTTATATTGTTTTGTTTTGTTTATTTGCTTTACACAAAGGCTTGTTGCCTGTTGCCTCAGACTCCTTCAGGAGCTCTAGATAATCTGCCATGTCTCTACATTGCTTGTCTTATGCTGTGGTTGAAAATCCCGTAACTTTTTGGATCTGGGTCATCAGATCATGAAAAAATGGGATGAATGGCGGAGAGGCTGAGTGTGGCAAGCAGCATCCCAGGAACAGAAGCCAAGGATGAGGCCTTGGATAGAGACAGAGGACAGGCACTGTCAGGAAAATAGTCTCCTAATTCTTCATCCTCCTGAAAATAGTCCTCCTTCATAGAATGAGACATATTAGGAAGAAGGTCCCTATCTGAATGGAAACATTTCGGAGGGGGAGTAGGTGAGCATGACCAGTAGGAAGATTCTTTGGAGTAGAGGCATGAGTAGCTTTCATGACCTGTAAAACTGTCTGGATCACAGTAGCCATGTCTACAGAGGATGATGTGATGACAGTGGTTGCCTGTCTACAAGAAATCATAGGAATTGAAGATAGTGCAAGTCTCTGCATATGCAGAGGTGTGGAGCCTGTGGTGTATAAACCAGGATCTCTGGAGCAGTCAGCTGGGTCCTTATGGGTGGCCGGTTGCTGGTTGAGGAGGTGGAAGTAGGACCGTAACAGTAAAGCGGTAAAGCCCTTATACTTCACCTCATACCTGAAAGCCATCGTCAATGGCAGAAAGGTGGACATGTTGAAAAGGAGGTACCGACATTGAGGCTGATAGCAGTCTTGTAACTGTCGACAGAGGATCCAGTGGATCAACCTCCAAATCATCAGAAACTGCTGGCAAGGCACTAGACAACATTGTTGATGACAAGATGGTTAAAGTCATCAAAGGTAGTATCTTGTGTGGCTTCATCAGCGGTGTGTCCATGAAGTGGTAGCCATCAAGGAGCAATTTGTAGAACAGGATGAGGAGGGTCTTTCTCTGTTCCTTTCATGTTTAAAGGAGTGTCAGTGGGTTGTTACCAACAGTAACTCTCTGAACTTAGTCCCCTTCTCTAGGAGAGCAACTGTTAAGCATGGCCGATGACAGGATAAACTGGTGCATCGACAAAGAAGTTATCCTGAGGTGCACCATCGCAAAATGCCACAGGCAGTAGTGGTCATCGATGAGTGTGCAATCATCGTCTACAAAGAAATAATGTTTGAGGGGCACTGTCGACAGTGTACACAGGTAGGAGTGGCCACCGACGGATGCAACCTCCCGGAGGATGAGCAGTATTGCTCCATGTCCTGGCAATGCCTAAATGATCTCAATGCAAGCATCATCGATGATAGTGTCAATGATGAAATCATCTTTGTGGGGCACGGACGACAGTGTCCACTGGTAGCAGTGGTTATAGACAGGTGCAATCTCCAGGAGGACAAAGAGTATTGCTTCATAGCCTGGTGATGCCTAAATGATTGTTAGTGCAAGCATCATCGACAATAGTGTCGATGGTGTACACTGGTAGTAGTGGCCATCAACAAGTGCAATCTGGAGGAGGACGAAGAGTATTGCTCCACATCCTGTTGATGTGTAATTGAGAGTCATTGCAGGCAACATCGATGACAGGTGCAATCATCGTTGATGATGAAGTCATCTTGTGGTGCACTGTCGACAGTGCGAACTAGTAACAGTGGCTGTCGACCCACGTCTCTTTTTCGGTATTTTGCTGATGCATAAATAGTTATTATTCACAAATATCGTTGATGACAGGGTAGGTAGCATCGACAACAAAGCAGGAATCCTGTTCCGAAGAGGACAAAGAGTATTTCCCTTTGTCCTAGCTATGTTCAAAGAGGCTTGTAAATCTTAGGATGTTTCTGTTGTCGATGACAGAGGGGACGGTAAGAAAAAACACCATTCCTAGTTCAAAGCCTTGTTGATGAAGAACTGCATAGTCTGCGAAGAGGAAACTGCTGTGTGTGAGCTGAAGACAGTGGAAAAGAGAACTGAGGATGCCTGGGGCTGCCCACACTTACATAGCCACACAATGATGAGGTCATAGTGTGGGTGGTCCCTAGGCAAAGACTGCTGGAAGAAACTGTTGTACAGAACAGCGTCCTCTGGCAAGGACCCAAGAGTATTACCTGCTGCAAGAGATATCTTGGAAGAAGATCCCACCATTACATGGCTCTAACCAGAGGACAAAATAGTCCCACACATACTAACATACTAAAATGCCAGCAGAATAAGCCTAATGCTCTCTCGAGTCTGCTCGATTTTCAGCACCTGCACTGAGGGCCGATTTTGGTGTCATCCTCTCCCCCTTGAGTTATACTGGCTGCAGTCCCAGATGTTCGATCTGTATTGGACCTGGTCAGATTTACCCTCCCCCTGTACCTGTCTCATCTCCTCTTAAACCCGTCCACAGTCTCCACCTCTACCAGCTCCCTGGGCAGTGCATTCCATGGCTCCACCACCCTTTCAGCGAAATAACATCTCCTCTTCCTCCCCTCTGAGCCTGCCCCCTTCCAGCTTACACCCATGACCTCTTGTTGCCTTACCCTCCTTCCTTTGGAGCACCCTGACTGAGCCTCCTTTATTGATTCTTTTCATGTACTTAAAGACCTCTATCTTGTCCCCCCCATCCCTTCTCTCCTCCAGGGTGTACATGTCGAGCTCTTTGAGCCTCTCCTCATAGGTCCTCTCCCCCAGGCCCCAGATCAATTTGGTTTCCCTCCTTTGGACCCTCTCTAGGAATGTAATGTCCCTCTTTAAATGTGGTCCCCAAAACTGCACACAATACTCGAGGTGTGGCCTAACCAAGCAGTTGTACAGTGGAAGGATCACTTCCGCCATTCTGGAGGTAATCCCCCTGGTGATGCATCCCAGCATCCTATTTGCCCTTGTCGCTGCCCTCCTACAGGTCTCCAAGTTGTTCATTTTGACATCTACCACTACCCCCAGGTCCCTCTCACCCTCCGTGAATTGAATTATGTCTCCTCCCAGGGTATAACCCTGGCCTGGATTTCTGACTCCCAGGTGCAGAACCTTGCACTTCCCCACATTGAAATTTAGTTTCCATTTTCCCCAACCACATTTCCAGAGCCTTCAGGTCCTCCTGCAAGGCCACTCTCCCCTCCTCCCTATCCACCACTGCACTCAGCTTTGAGTCGTCTGCAAAGAGACTCATCTCACTCCTGATCCCCCTCCTGATGTCTGAGATATAGGCATTGAACAGGAGTGGCCCCAGCACTGACCCCTGGGGAACCCCACTAGTAATCCACCTTGGAGATGAGGCTAACCCTCCAACCACCACCCTCTGAGTACGTTCATTGACATTGTTACAATGGAGCAATTCATCAACATCCTTCCTGCAGATGTGCAGCCCTGGATAAAGGCAGTATCACAGCCTCCAGAATTTCTCCCAGAACACTGCCACCCCACAGCCATTGCACTGCATCACTCCCATCATGTCTTATTTTGTGTCCCCTCTCCTGTTTCTCTGTATGCTTACTCTCTCCTCATCTTACAACTCTCACCCTTCCTGTTCTGGGACAGCAACTTCCTGTATTCTTTAGTAGCCTCCTTCTTCCTTGCTCAGAGTCAGACCACCAGCAGCTGGGGAGGGAGAAAGAGCTATTTTTTTCCTTTAGGGTTGACAAAAAGTACAGTTACGTAAGAACTTACCGTAACAGTAGATCTTCGAGAACAGCTCTTGCAGCAGGTAACACCATTAGGACTGAAGCCGGCAGGCATCAGGACCCCATGGAAATCTTCTAGCTAGCAGCCTTCAGCGGGGACCACCTCCGACGTCGGTCCCGTCTCCAACGTCAGGCGTAGTACATAAGGGGGCGGTCCCACCAGATTCCCCAGTTCTCCCGCCGGAGACTCCCGGCCACAGGATGACATCAGAAGGGGAGACCGAGGATCCGCCATCAGAAGAAAAAGGAAGAAAGAGCGTTAGCTCCTGTGAAGGCCTGGTAGGCCATACCTCCTCCAAGGGGGAATGGTGGGTGGGAAGGTACCTGCTGCAAGAGCTGTTCGCGAAGGACAACACTCCTATTTTGGCAAAAGTAGGCAATGAATTTAACACCCAGTCCCAATCAAACGTTACTTTCTTTACAATGTCTGAACAACCTACCTCCACCTCTACTCCCACAACATTAACCCAACAAAGGTTTACTGTTGGTAAAGCAAAACCCTGGATATGAAAAAACTGTACAGCCAAGTCTAAGTCAGTGGATAACGACCAACTTACCTCCACCTCTATTCCCACCTCACCTACCATACAAAGGTCTACAGATGACAAAGGAAATCCCTGCATACCAAAAAAATGTACAACTAAGACCAAGGCAGTGGTAAATAACTTATCTTCCCCAGGTACATATGCAATTTCCACTCACAACTCATTTGAGCATTTAACAAACCTTATTGAGGAAACTGTAGAAATTAGTCCTAAACTAAGTCATACTAATGAGAACAGTCTTACGTAACACATAACATCTAAAAAAAATTTCGATGAAGCCCCATCTCTTCTTCCTTCCTCTCTCCCCCCTTGTGTACAAGACACATTAACCATCCAAAAGAGTTTATATACTTGGTGACTCCATAACAAAATATATTGACCGCATTGTTTGTAATCAGGATAAAGAACATCGTTCTAGCTTGAGCTACCGAGGTGCTAGGTTTCTGATATTACAACTATGCTCAAACCCATTTAAACTTTGCGGAAAAATCCACTAGTTGTTATTCACGTGGGAACAAGCGATATTACTAAGCAACCAGTGCAGCGGATAAAACAGGACTTTGTCTCCCTTTGCAATTTATTGGTTGAAAGGGGCTGTGAGATCTGCCTGTCTGAAATACTTCCTATCCAAGAGCAAAGGCAACCATAAATTCCAAAATCAAAATCATAAATGAATGGTTGAGAAAATGGTGCCTCAGACAGGGTATACACTGTCTAACTCACTGGGAGGATTTCCACCACAATTCATCACTTTACTGTTGGGATGGCCTTCACCTCAGCAGAAGAGGTAGTACCATACTTGGGAAAAAGATTGTTACTCATATAAATACCTGTTTAAACTAATGAATAAGGGGGAGTTTGGACGATCGCCCAAAACTCTTGAAAAAGGGCCTGAACTTGTTAACTTACAATTAAATACTTTATCTCTTAACGTACGGTCACTGAATATAACCAAAAAAGCAGAATTAGAATCAAAAGCTCATCTTCTAGATTTGTCACTCATTGCTGTCTCTGAAACCTGGGAAATTCCAATAGGAATTGGTCAACTGAGATTCTCGACTATAAACATTACTATAAAATAGGCCAGACACAAAAATAGGGAGGTCAGTCTTCGTTAAGGACAACATACCTTCATACCAATCCCCGATAGAGCAAAACTCAGAGTATATGGGTATATATCCAACCAAAGGGTCTTCCCCAAATTCTTGTAGGTACCTGTTATCGTTCCCCCTCACTAGATAATGCTCAAAATCTTAACCTACTAGAGGATATCTCTCAGTTTTCCAGTAAAGGATCAGTGCTTCTCTTGGGCGACTTTAATCTCCCAAACATTAACTGGGAAACTCTGATGGGTTCAAATAACATTGAAAAAAATTTCCTAACAACTATCATCGATTTGGGTTTACACCAACTTGTTAAAGAACCTACAAGGGGCAATAATATTCTTGACCTCGTTATAGCTAGCCAAGATGTACACATAAACAACTTACACATAACTGATTCTCTTGGTAATAGTGACCATAACTCTATATTCTTCTCCATATTCTTACCTGATTGTTCAGCCCCTAGTAAAAAAATAATTAAACACTATGAGAGGGCAGATTTCCAAAAAATAAACGAACAATTAACCAAAATCAACTGGGACCACACTCTTACCCCGCTTAATACCATTGAGGCATGGAACTTTCTAAAGTCACAAATAGCCTCTATTGAACACAAATATGTCCCTAACAAACGTACTTACAACTGTAAAGGTAAAATACCCCCATGGTTTAATGCTTCCATTAAAAAACAAATACTGCGCAAAAAGAAATTATTCATACATTTAAAAAAGAATAGACATAACACGCTGACTGGTAACAATAAGTTGTTGTTACAGTACAGAGAATCAGTAAAAATTCTCAAAAAATCTATACTAATAGCAAAACGGAATCTTGAGTTTCACATAGCACATACCAAAGACTCACACAAATCCTTATATGCTTATCTAAACAGCAAAAAAGGTAATAAACAAACAATTGGTCCCCTTATGCTTGACAATAAAATAATAAAAACTGATTCGGCTATAGCATCAACATTAAACAACTACTTTACTTCGGTGTTTACTCAAGATTCTCCCCTACCCATCTCAGTTAGACCACTTAAAATTACTAATAAACAAATAATTCAACTAAACGATGTTTATAATCTCCTTACAGTTTTGAAGAAAACTACCAGCCCAGGTCTAGATGGTATAAGCCCCAAATTTCTCTTGGGCACTCAACAAACAATTGTAAAGCCACTAACAATGATTTTCAACAAATCTCTCAATGAATCTATAGTTCCCCTTGACTGGAAAGAGGCAATAATTACCCCCATATTTAAACAGGGTTCCCATTCACAAGTAAATAATTATCGTCCTATTAGTCTAACATCTATTCTGTGCAAATTGCTTGAAAAAATTATTAAAACACTTCTGGACAAGGAGATTATATCTCTAAATCTCATAGATATTACACAACATGGGTTTAGATCAGGCTTGTCATGTACCACTAACTTATTGACCTTTTATAACTTCATTAGCTTAAATTTAGACTCAAACATCCCTTCTGATGTTATTTTGTTGGATTACAGCAAGGCTTTTGACAAGGTATCCCATAGGATTCTCATTTCTAAACTCATTAACCTAGGTTTTTCCGAGATTTTAGTTTCATGGATAAAGAGTTGGCTAACAAATAGAACACAGAGGGTTAGAGTAAATGGTACGCTGTCAGACACGGGTTGGGTCACGAGTCAGCGATATGAAAATTCATTCTTCTAACATTCTTATTAAATTTGCAGACGACACCAAACTGGGTGGTGCAGTTAACAATGCTGAAAACAAAGAGATCCTACTTAATGATCTGTTATCTATTGAACACTGGGCCTCTATTAATAAAATGGAATTTAATACTACCAAATGTGCTGTCTTGCACTTTGGGAATAACAATCCTAAACAGATTTACACATTGAATAATAACATAATCAAGGCTTCATGCCTTGAAAAAGATCTAGGGATTATAGTTAATAACAAACTCACTCAGGTCTCGCACAGTAATCAGATAGCTATTCTAACAAATTCACTATTTCGTAGAATTAAAGGTACTTTTGTCTCCAGAATTGAGCAATGTATTATACCATTGTATAGAGCATACATCCGACCACATCTTGATTATGGTTCACCATTCTGGAGTCCTTACCTTTGTAGAGATGTGGTTAGGTTAGAAAGGATACAAAAAAATGTTACCAAATCTATACCTCATCTATCGCATCTTGATTATGAAACTAGGTTACACAAAGCGGGCTTCACTCTCTTAAACTAAGAAGACAAGCGGCGATTATTACAACTTTATAAGATTATCAAAATCCAATACTAATGAAACAGTGTGGTATTTCCTTTGCTAATAGGAAAACTGGACCCAGACTGCACAACAAACAATTAGATATAGCTAAATGTAAAACAAAAAAAGAAAAAACTTTTTTACAATACGTACCCCAGGACTTTGGAATACTCTTCCACAGGACGTTATTGATGCCCCTTCTTTCACTAACTTCAAACTTAAATTAGACAAATGGTTAACTAGATAGGGTTTATCACTAATGATCCACATATGTGGAGGACAATATTCATGGGCTTCGGCCTTCTTTTGTCCCTCTGACCAAGTAACCAAGTAACCAAAAAAATCTACTGTTACGGTAAGTTCTTACGTAACTGTACTATCTTACTTCGAGATACAGCTCTTGCAGCAGGTAACACTATTAGGACTGATTCCCAAGCAATAGCGCCTCTAAGCATTCTGGGAGGAGGCAAATAGGAGAGATCTAGAGCAAGTCCCGACTCTAGGACAGGAGACCCTGTAGAACAGCAAGGCCGAAACCGGCTCTCCGCCTTGATGTAATATCCAGGCTATAGTGCCTAATAAATGTGTGCACTGAACTCCAAGTAGCTGAAGCACAAATGGCTGAGGTGGAGACATTGCGCAGTGCTGCAAAGGAGGTAGCCACCCCCCTTGTCGAGTGGCCCCAGACTGTACCTGAAGGGGCTTTTGTTTATTGTTGTAGCAAAAGGAAATACACTGGACAAGCCAGCGAGAAAGGGTCTGCTTTGAGACTGGTTGGCCCAGCATCCTCTCAGCGAAGGATACAAATAGCTGCTCTGACGTGCGAAGCTGTTTAGTCCTGTTCAGGTAGTACCTTAAGGAGCGGTGAACATCCAGGGTGTGAAGCAATGCCTCTCCTCTATTAGAGTATTTGGGAAAATACACAGGCAGATCGATGTCCTGGTTAAGAGTGAGGGCAGAGACCACCTTAGGCAGGAATTTAGGATTCGTCCTCAGAGACACTCTGTCCTGGTGGAAAATTAAATAAGGCTCCTTACACATGAGAGCATGAAGTTCAGAAATTCTCCTTGCTGACGTGACAGCAACTAAAAATAACGTTTTCCATGGAAGAAAACGCAGCTCGCAATCTGCGGCAGGTTCAAAGGGGGGAAGCGTGACCTGTTCCAGGACGAAGAGTAGATCCCAAGGAGGGATGGGATCCTTAATGGGTGGCCTAAGGTGTAACACCCCCCTCAGGAAGTCCCGAGAGGCATCGAGTTGTGCCACTGTGCGCTGACCTTTCGGGAAGTGGTAGGCTGAAATCGCGCATAGGTGAACTTTAATAGGCAAGACCTGAGTGGAAGAGGGAAAGCAGGTAGTCCAGAACTGATTTTGCTGGGCATTCTAAAGGGGAGAGGCTGCGTGCCTGAGACCACAGGCAAAAATGGCACCATTTCATGGCGTACGTTGCATGCATTGCTGGCTTTCTGGCAGCGGAGAGAACTTCTGCCACCCCTTGCGAGACCCCATGTCGCATGATGGCTATGTCTCGAGGAGCCAGGCATGCAGTTTCAGTGAGCGTAAGTCCGGGTGGACTAGAGAACCCTCCTCTTGAGACAGTAGATGGGAGCTGAAAGGCAACGGGACTGGAGGTTCCCGGGACAATTGTGTCAGCATGGAGAACCAGATCTGCCTGGGCCAGAAAGGCGCTACCAGGATCATTGTTGCATGCTCCCTGCACAGTTTGAGAAGAACTCTCTGGATCAACGGGAAGGGAGGGAAAGCGTAGAGGAATCTGTCCGCCCAGGAGAGGGACAACGTGTCTCGCCAGAAAACACCAGGCCCTAGATCTAGCGAGCAAAAATTGGGCAGTTTTGCATTGGATGGGGAAGCGAACCAGTCCAACTCTGGCATTCCCCATTGAAGAAACAGATCCTCCGCTACCTCCTGAAGGAGTTCCCATTCGTGGACTCTGGCCTGGGAACGACTCAGGCCATCTGCGATTGTGTTGTCCACGCCGGGAACATGAACTGCAATCAGGCTCACACCGTGTCGGATTACCCAATCCCACACTCTCATAGCTTCCCTGCAAAGGGGGTAAGAGTGTGAGCCTCCTTGTTTGTTGAGGTAATACATCACCGCCGTATTGTCCATCTGAAGCAGAAGAGTACTCGACGGGATTTCTGACTGAAAGGCCTGCAGGGCATAAAGGACCGTCCACATCTCCAGAATGTTGATGCAGAGGTGAGCTTCCTGAGGGGCCCACGTTCCCTGGGACCTCACCCCATTCAGGTGTGCTCCCCACCCCAGAACTGAGGAATCTGTGGAGAGGATTACCTCCGGGGATGGTGCTGTAAACGGAACACCCGCAGAGAGTGTCCCTGGGTCTAGCCCCCATTGCCAGTCATGAATCACTGCATTCGTGATTCTGACCGGATGCTGCATGTGGTCCTGCCTTTGGTCCCACTGCACTTTGAGCATCCACTGGATTACTTGCATGTGGAGCCTTGCCAAAGGGATGGTTGGAATGGCCGCAGCCATGTGTCCAAGCAGGCGAAGGACCAACCTGGCGGGGACAGTCTTCTTCGCTGAGAGATCCCTGATGAGGGATCTGATGTGTTCCGCTCTTTCCTTGGGAAGAAAGGCTTTCCCTTGGACGGTGTCCAGAACTGCGCCTATGAACTGCAGCTTCTGGGATGGTACGAGGAGAGACTTCTCGTAGTTGATAAGAATGCCCAGAGACTGGAACAGATCTTGGGTGTTCTGAACAGCCAGCAACAGCGCCTCTTTGGAGGCAGCCATGAGAAGTCAGTCGTCCAGGTACGGGAACACGTAGTGGCCCTGTCTCCTTAGAGACGCTGCCATGACTGCCATACACTTGGTAAAGACCCTGGGGGCTGATGACAGCCCGAACGGAAGAGCTCGGAACTGAAAATGGTGGCCAAGAAACTCAAAGCGCAGGAACCTTCTGTGCGCTTGAGCTACTGGGATGTGCAGGTAGGCATCTTGCATGTCCAGGGACGCTAAGAAGGCGTCCTTTTTCAGCATGGGAAGGAGTCCTTGGAGGGTCACCATGCGCAAATGTTTGTAGGCGACAGACATGTTGAGGTCGCTGAGGTCCAGGATTGGATGGAGGTCCCCTGTTTTCTTCAGAACCAGAAAGAAGTGGGAATAGTATCCGGATCCTATCTGGTTCTCTGGGACGTACTCCACCGCTCCCTTTTGCAGGAGTGCGAGTACCTCTTGCCTGATGAGTGATCTGTGCTGACCCAAGTAACGGGAGAGCAGAGGAGGCCTTGCGGATGGCTTGTCCACGAATTCTATAAAGTGGCCTTTTTTGACCAACTGAAGAACCCACCTATCGGTGGTTATGGACTGCCACCCTGGCAGGTGGTCCACGATACGACCCCCGACCTTGGTGTCCCATTGATCCTGAGGGGTGGGGGCCGGGAAGGAGTCATGCTGTGGTGGCTGAGGGTCCTGCGGGCTGGGCCGGCTTTGCAGGGCATTGGCTTCGGCCCGCGGACGACTTCCCCTGGGCTCTGCGAGAGAAGGAGCCCTTCTGTTGCAGACCGGTGTGGGACTGCTGTCTCTGCATCCGGCCTTGAAAACGGCTTTGGTTCCTGTGAAAGGAACTAAGCTTGGGTCTGTAAATGGCCTGGACAGACCGCACCGCCTTCCCGGCCTCTTGGAGTTTGGTGAGGACCTTCTCCGAGGACTCACCAAAAAGAACTTCTCCGTGAAATGAGGCGTCCAGAATGTTCTTCTGGACATCCAGGGTAAATCCGGAGACACAGAGCCAAGAGTGTCTCCGGAGGCATACACCTGAGGCTGCCGCTCTGGCTGAGGAGTCCGTGGAATCGTACGTGGCTCGCAGCAACTGGGTTCCCACGTCCGAACCCACGTGAAGGAGTTGCAGCAACTCCTCCTTCTGCTCACCTTTTGGCATCTTTTCTGCCAGATCCAGTCCCTGCTCCCACAAGGCGTTCTGAAACTGTACCATGTGGGTTAAGTAGTTGAGGGACCTGATGGCGCAGGTAGCGGATGCATACGTACGCCTGCCCATAGCGTCCAGCTGCTTGGACTCTGGGTCCGGTGGCAGGGTGCTCAAATGTTGCAGCCTCTGGGACCGGTCATGAGAAGCTGTAATGACCAGAGAGTCGGCCAGAGGATGTGATGCCAAGTACTGGTCCTCCCTAGTGGCCTTGTACAGGTGGTCAGCCTTCTTCAGCATCGCCGGGAGCGAGTGTGGACATTTCCACGCTGCCTTGGTGATGTCCACGAAGGTGTCCATCAAGAGTGGCACCACCACAGGCTTTGGATCTTTTTGCTGAAGATATCTGGCAAGGCGTAGTCTCTCGGGGTCGAGTTCCTCAGTGTCCCGGCCCATGTTCTCCTGGACATGTATGATAATCTCCGAGAACGATGGGTCATCCGGAGGAGATCTTGGGAGCTCATGTGGGTCCGGAGAAGGGACGCTGATTGGAGAGGGGGATCTGGATCCCTCGGAGAAGTCCAATCCCGTGTCCTCCGTCGAAGGTGAATGGCGGCGTCTTCTGGGTCTCTTGGGGCTGGGTGACCCTGAAGAGGATCTGGACAGAGGTCTCCTTTTGTCCTATCTACCC
Source organism: Neoceratodus forsteri (assembly GCA_016271365.2). NCBI lineage: Eukaryota > Metazoa > Chordata > Ceratodontiformes > Ceratodontidae > Neoceratodus > Neoceratodus forsteri. The sequence continues at coordinate 1,475,113,279 of CM057459.1, forward strand.
CTAGGAGGTTCCGCAGGCTCCTAGGGGGAAGGTCCTCAGCCTGCAGCCCCAGACGGAGTAGGGGGTGCAGGGGCCAGTGGAGTCGTGGGTGGAGGAGGAGGAGGAGGAGGTGTGGGAACCACATCCTTCTTTATGGTATCCCACCAGTAGGTGAACAGCTCCTTGACCTCGGAAATGCTGAGGCCAGACGACGGACCGGGCACCGGTGGTCTGTTGTCGGGTTCCAGCGTTACTCCCCAGGGGTCTCGGGTTCCCAGGAGGGTTCCCTGGGGGGGGGGCGACAGGACCGGGTTCGCCCGTCTGGTCCTCGGGCTGGGTCAGCTCCTCCTCCTCCGTGAGCGCCTCCTGGCCGATGTCAGTGGGAGGCATAGGGGTTCTCCTCTCTACTGGAACGGGCGTCGGTCCCCCAGTCGGCGTCCGTGGTGGCGAAGACCTAACCGGCGACGGGTGTCTAGTGGTCGTCGGTTCTCGGGACCGATGGCGCTTGGCCGATGTCGGGTAGGCCGACGTCGGATCCAATGTCCTCTTGAGTGAAGTCAGCTCTTTGGTCTTCCGCTGGGGAGGAGGAGGCAAAGAGACTGACCGGGCGTTGGGGTCCAGATGGCGGGAACCGGACTTGTGATGGTGGTGGTGGTCCCCTGACCTCGGCAGGGCCTTAGAAGCCGAAGAAGAGGAGGGTCTGGAAGTCTTGGCCTGAGGAAGAGAGGAAGAACCAGAAGGAGTCTTCACTGCTGCAGGGGGAGGCTGAGAGCATGCCCGGGAAGGGGAGCAGTCGGACCGTGAGCCGGAGCTACGAGAGTCAGAGGTCCTAGAGGAGGACTTTGATCTCACTCTCTCCCTATGCTTCTCAAGATGTCTCCGGGCTTTTTCGGACGATTCCCCCTTGGAGGCTGAATCCATGGCCTTAACCTTTTCCTCGAGCAGGAACGCCTGCAGGGCCTTCTGGCGACGGATCTGGGTCCGGCTATTGAATCCCTGGCAGAAGGAACAAGCCCGGGTGTCGTGGTCTGGGCCTAGGCACCGGACGCACGAATAAGCGCGGTCTTTGAAAGGGATTTGCTTCCCATTATAAGAGCATTTCTGACTGATGGCCTTCCATGGAGGTTGGAGAGGACATCAGACAGCAACTTTGAAGAAAAACAAACTTTTTCCAAGCGGAAGAACTTTACCAGGCGTCGGCGCTAGAGCGAACCGAAGGTTCGAGATATGCAAGTCGATAGTGCAGGGAAGAACTGGGGAATCTAGCGGGACCGCCTTATGTACTACGCCTGACATCGGGGCAGGACTGTTGCCGGAGGATGTGTCCCCCATGAAGACTGCTAGCTAGAAGATTTCCGTGGGGTCCTGATGCCTGCCGGCTTCAGTCCTAATGGTGTTACCTGCTGCAAGAGCTGTATCTCGAAGTAAGATCTAATGTTTCTCTATTATCCTTCCCTTCCTACTGCCAAACAGGAAGCTCCTGTTGTCAGTCAAATCCAGTGACTATAAAAGTAGAACTGGCTTAGCTTAGGGTGGGAGAGTGGAGGGGTGGCATGGAGGGCAATTAGTAAGAAAAACGGTAGCTTTTTTCAGTTAGCTGCTTTCTGCTCTACAATCAAGATTTCTGTTTTCCAAAAGCTAGAAGCAGTAAGTTGTAATAGGAGTCATCTACTTCTATACTGTCTTAGCCACACCCCCAATTAAGCTCTCTCCCCTCCTACTGATTTAGCAAAGTAAGTTGATATAGTACCCTTCCCAGCACAGAACACATAATGACTTTCTTTCTTTCTTTTTTAACCCTAAATGAGACCTCCTCTACTTCTAATTAAGTATCTATCTGCTTAATCTCAATAGGCACTGACTCCTGCTGAGATAGAAGTGTTATATTAGTAAGAAAAACGGTAGCTTTTTATAGTTAGCTGCTTTCTGCTCTAGAAGCAAGATTTCTGTCTTCCAAAAGCTAGCAGCAGGAAGTTGTAATTTGAGTCACCTACTTTCATACTGCCTAAGACACATGCCCAATTAAGCTCTTCCCCCTTCTACTGATTTAGCAAAGTAAGTTGATACAGTACCCTTCCCAGCACAGAACACACACTGGCTTTCTTTTTAACCCTAAATGAGACCTCCTCTACTTCTAATAAAGTATCTGTCTGCTTAATCTCAACAGGCACTGACTCCTACTGAGATAAAAGTGTTAAATTAGTAAGAAAAATAATTCACTCCCCTCTGAATTTCCCAAGTCTGTCCTCTCTGAATAACAAACCATTTATAATGCAGATACCCATCTGCTCACCTTCTGCTGGAAAGACCCCATGAACTCAAACTTCTGTCATCTCTCAACTTCCAGATTAACCCATATCCACTAAACATAATGCCGATACCTTCCCACTAACCTTCTACTGGAATGAAGACCCCCAAGAACTCAAACCTCTGGCATGTGCAACTCCTAGTAAAATCCCATATCCACTAAGCATAATACAGATACCTGCCAACTAATCTTCTACTGGAATAAAGACCCCCATGAACTCAAAACGGTCATGTCCTGACTTCCAGTTCTATCCCATATCCACTAAGCATAATGTAAATACCTGTCTGCTCACCTTCTGTTGGAATGAAGACCCCATGAACTCAAATATCTGTCATGTGCAACTCCCAGTTCTATCCCATATTAACTAAACATATTGCAGATACCTGCCTGCTCACCTTCTGCTAGAATGAAGATCCCATGAACTCAAAACTCTGTCATGTACAACTAACTCTCTGTTCCATCCCATATCCACTAAATATAATGCAGACACCTGCCTGTGTACCTTCTGCTGGAATGAAAATCCCATGAACTCAAACCTCTCACGTGCAACTCCCAGTTCAATCCCATATCCACTAAAGATAATGCATATACCTGCCCACTAACCTTCTGCTGGAATGAAGATCCATTGAACGCAAACATCTCATGTGCAGCTCCCAGTTCTGTCCCATATCCACTAAACATAATGTGGATACCTACCTGTTCACCTTTTGCTGGAATCAAGAACCCATAAACTCAACATCTATCATGCGCAACTCCCAGTTTGATCCCCAATCCACTAAAAACAATGCAGAAACCTGCATGCTCACTTTCTGCTGGAATAAAGACCCCATGGATTCAAACATCTGTCATCTCCCAACTTTCAGTTCTATCCCATATCCACCAAACAAGCTACCTGTTTCATTTTAAAATGTCATAGCCCGTGCTCCTCCAACACCCTAGTGCACTCTGAACCATAGATGGAAACTCCAAATAAACTCATTACCTAACCATCTACTTACTGTTGGGAACGTCTTCAAGATGATTCTCCTGCTGTGCGGTCTCTTTCCCTTCCACATCACCATGTGAGTATTCCTTACCCATCTCAAACAGCAATAACAGTTTATCCATTGGGATGTTATATCCTGCACATTGAAATAATATAAATGTTATTCATAATCAGAGCAAGATAAAAGCAACAAAATACTCTCCAAGGAATATCTGCACTGTAGCCATTGTTCACACTTGATGATGGAGGTTATAACATGGCAGAACCCTGCATCCTAATTTGTTAGTACCTACCATCAGATATGTTCAATAGGTTGGTAGAAAATGCTGACCACATGTACACGGTCTAGAGATGGTATCACTGCCCAACAGAATGTTGGCATTTCAAATGGCAGCCATTTTTCTTTGTCCACTAAAGTACACTGCCACATCATTTGCCACGGCCAGCCTGCCTGAAGTAAATTTCAACGACGACACCCAGAAGCTGAAAACATTCAATGTTGCTGAAGACAACAAGATTCCCCAGTAAGTGCTGAAAATCAAAATCCTGCTGCTGCAAGCACCATGGCTAGGATTCACAAAACTTTGCTCTAGCACAAACCTAGGTCTGCATGTGCAAATTGGGTTTGGTGCCAAGTTCCTATTCACAGAATCTTTGTGTGCTCAAACAGGGTTTGCGCTGGGGCAAAATGTGTGGGTGTGGGTGGCAGGATGTGCAACACAAATTGTAGGGGTCCTGAATATCACTGCAGTCCAATTCACAGAGAATTCCTTTAGAAAATAAGCTGAGTGGCACAGCATACAAGAACGAGGTGAGCCTTAGGGCTGACATTCCCAATACTACCTCCCAATCCACCTTTGTCTGTGCGTGGAGGGGGCTATGGTGTTAGGGTTGGAAACCCTAATGCCACATTCCCCTACTTTTGTTGCTTTAACCCTAACTGATGCATTAACAAAGCTTTCTGCAAAGAATATATACATAAATAGCAGCAGCTTATTTAAAACTTTACTGAGGATAGTGTTAGGGGACTCTAATACATTATAATCCTATGCAAACAGATATGAACATACGAACTTGCCAGCAGAAACAGGCCCGATGGTCTATAGAGTCTGTTCAAATGTGCAGCTAGCCCCTTATCTTGCAGTTGCCCCACTCGTCTCCCCTTCCCATTTGCAGTATCCATTCCCCTTCCCATGTCTCACCCCTTCTTGAAGTTGCCCATCATCTTGCAGGACACTACTTCTGCCAGTAGGGTGTTCCACTTTTTCACTACCCTTTATGTGAAGAAATGTCTCCTTAGCTCCCTCCTACATCTACCCCCTCCAATCTCAGTCGTGACCCCTCGTTCTCCCTCCCCTGCCCTTCTCTGCTGGAAAATCCCTTCTGTGTTAGTCTTGTTTATCCCCTACAGGTACTTAAAGGTCTTAATTATATCCCCCTATCCCTCCTTCCCTCCAATAAGTACATATTTACCAGCCTGTCCTCACAGGGCTCGCCCTTCAATCCCTGGATCATCTTTGTGGCTCTGCGCTGCACTGCCTCCAATAATCTGATGTCCTTCTTCAGAAACAGGTGCCAGTACTTCACACAGTACTCCAGCTGAGGCCTGACCAAAGACCTGCACAGGGGCAGGATAACCCCTCTCCCTCTGAAGGAGATACACCCTTCGCTATACATTCCAACATATTTCTGGCCCTTGCTGCCACCTTCCTGCACTGAGCAGTGTTGTTCATGCTCCCCGTTATGATCACACCTAGGTCCTTCTCTTTAATGGTGCTGCCCACCTGTACCCCATTCAAGTGATAATCCCTTCCCTGGTTCAGAAGTGCAGAACCTTGCACTTCTTGGCACTGAACCCCAGCTGCCATGTTTCCTTCTACTCCTGTAGCTTTGTCAGGTCCTCCTGCAGCCTCTTCTACCCCTGTGTGACAGTCCCCACTTTGGTATCATCTGCGAACAGATGGATCTTACTCTGGATCCCATGTAAGATATCAGCAATGAATATCCCAAACAGCACCAGTCCCACTACAAATCCCTGGGATACCCCACTCCTCAGTGTTCATCACTGCTCCCGGTGATGAGAGTCCCCCCCCTTCCACTACCACCCTTTGCTGCCTTCCCTTTAGCCAGTTCATGATCCATTTCACCATTTTTGTCCCACCCCACATATTCCAGCTCCCCCCCCAACCTCCCATGTGGCACTGAATCAAAGGCCTTGATGAAGTCCAAATACAGGAGATCCACTGCATGGCCCTTGTTCAATTCCGGAGTCACCCAGTCACAGAAACATGAAAACATAGACATTGATGACAGATAAGGATCACCTGGCCCACCCAGTCTGCTTATTTTCCTACCTGTTGGATAAGCTGAAGATTCATGTTTACCAACAGCCTACTTCCTCCTTCCCACTGCTATAATTGCCTTATGTCTGTCCCATGCATTCTTGAATTCCCCCACTGGTTTTGACCCCACAACCTCCTCAGGAAGGCAGTTCAATGCTTCTACCACTCTCTCTGTGAAAAAATATTTCCTCACGATGTCTCTGAGCCATTCTCTATCTTTGAATTGTGCTCCCTTGTTCTTGCACATCTCTTTTTCTGAAATATGCTACCTTACTAGACTTTGCTGATTCACTTCAGGTACTTGAAAGTTTCTATCATGTCCCCCGTCTCCCTCATTTCCTCAGGGGTATACATATTAAGCTCTCATAGTCAATCTTCATATGGTTTCTGATGCAGACCCTGCACCATTTTAGTTGCCCTACTCTGGACTGCCACAATCCTGTCTACGTTCTTGCACAAATGGAGTCTCCAAAACCGCACACAGTACTCCAGATGGGGTCTCACCAACTGTCTGTACAGAAGGATAACCATTCCCCATTTTCTACTTGTGATGCCTCTCCCTATGCATCCCAGTATCCCCCAGCTCTCCTTACTGCCTTCTCACATTGCTTGCCTACCTTAAGGTCATCTGATATGATCACCCCCAGGTCTTTTTCCATTTTTGTTGTTCTTAGTACCTCTCCCCCCATTGTGTACTCTTCACCTGGGTTTTTGTTTCCCAGGAGCATTTTTTTGCACTTCTTTGCAATGTATCTAAGTTGCCCAGTTGGTCCTTGGGTCCACTCTTGTGAAGGGGCACCATGTCAGCCATCCTTCAGTCACTGGGTACTTTCCCAGTCTCCAAGAAGGTGTTAAAGAGGTCCATCGTAGAGCCTGCCAAGACCTCCACTAGTTCCTTCAGGACCCTCGGGTGTACACCACCTGGTCCTGGTGATTTGTCCACTCGCAAGGTCTTAAGACCCTTCAGAACTCTATCCTCTTGGATGACCCCATCTGTTATCTCTGCCCCCCTTCACCCTTGCCCCCTTTCCCCTGCAGTATTGGGCCATCCCTTTCTTTCATGAATACTGAGCAGAAGTACTCATTGAGGGCCTCTGCCCGTTCCTCCCCTTGTTCCGCCCATCCCCTATCCCTCTTGATACTAATAATGTCATCTCTACAACTCCTCTTTTCCCTTATGTATTTAAAGAACCCCTTTCCCACACTCTGATCCCCCAAGCCAGCTTCTGCTCCTTTGCTGCCTTATCTCCCCCGACTGACCTGGTCACCTCCCTAGATGCCTTTGTGAACACCTCTCTGTCCTCCTTATGCCCCAATTTTTTTTTATCTCAATGAAGGCCAGTCTTTTTTCCCCTCACCTTCCTCTCCACTTCCTTGCTGAGCCAGCTATTTTTTTGGGGACCTGGACTACTTACTCTGAGATTTGGCACATGTGTTCAAGGCCTCATTCAGCCCCTTCATAATGATTGCCCACTTCTGTTCAGCATCCATCCCTGGGTTAATTTTGGCTAAATACCCTTCTAGGGTGCTGCCCATTCTGGCAAAATCTGCATTCCTGAAGTCCAACACTCTTGTGCTGGGCTTAGCCAGCTCCCTCCCTCTACTGAGAAAGAAGCACACTGAGCAGTGGTTGCTTCCTGCTAGAGGGTCCTGTACTACCACATTCTGGACTTGATCGCCATTTGTTAGCACCAAATCCAATATATTCCCCTCTCTAGTACGTTCCACTACCCCTTGCACTAGGTAGCCGTCTTGGATAGCCTCCAGCAGCACCTGTTCCATGGTGTGTGCTGTAGTTACTGTCTCTGCCAGTAAACCCCAGGTAGGTTGAAGTCTCCCCTGGGATCATCATGTCCCAGTCTTGGTACTGGGTGGCCCACGTTTCCGTGATGACTGCAATATCCACCGTCTCCACCACCAAGAGAGCCTGCATCTCCCCAGCTTTATTCCTTAGGCTTCTGGCATTCAGTGAGACCATCCTCCAGCCAGTCTCCTTTCCTTCTCTACCCCTATTCCTCCCCCCCTTAACCCCCCTCTCTGAACCCTTCCTGACTACCTTCCATAACTAGAGGGTGAGCTTTCTAGGCACCCCTTCCTGGACCACTTTCTATCAGCAGTTTCCTCGCCACCCCCCCTCCTAGTTTAAATCCACCTTTGTTGATATATACCTCTCTATCCTCTGCTTTAGTATGCCTTCCCTGTTCAAGTGCAACCTGTCCCCTGCATATAGGTTACTATTGTTCCAGCAACTGCCCCAGACTGCCAACAATACATGAACATATGAAACTGCCAGCAGAAACAGGCCTTACAGTCTATCGAGTCTGCCTGAAGTGTGCAGCTAGCCCCTCATCTCACAGCTGCCTCTCTTGCCACCCCTTCTCAGTATCCCTTCCGCTTGCCCTGTCCCAACCTCTCAAATCTAGGGAGACCGGGGTTAGAACTATAGTCTCCACTACTACCTGACTGAGCTGCTCCATGCCTCAGCCCTCCACGCCATGTGAGCAGCTTAAATTAAATGATCAGAGATGGGGCAATGCACTTCTAGCAGTTGTGGGATTCAAACACATGACTATGGGGCGTTTACATTCATAGAACAAAGCTCTAACCACTGCATAATCCTGACAACTAATCCATACTCCCTGATCAGTACCAACCCTTCTGCCACTCATTGAACTCCTCTATCCTATTTTTCCTCACTATACTGAAATCTGCCACTGTTACCCCAGTCCACAAAAGTGGTGACAAGACCAATCATACAAACTATCAGCCAATCTCCATATTGCCCCCACTCTCTAAGGCCCTCGAGCGTATAGTTGCAGACCAGGCCACTGATTACCTGGACAAATATAATATTCTGTGTGCACAGCAACACGGTTTCAGAAAAGGTCACAGCACCAACTCTGCCCTCCTGGAGTTCACTGGAGTACTGCAGAGCACTCTGGACATTTGCCACTTAACTGGGGCAGTCTTTATCAACTTGACCAAGGCGTTTGATACTGTCCACCATTGGCTGCTAACAGACCAGCTGCTGGACACTGGGCTCTCACATGACTCTACAGTGTGGTTTAAAAGCTACCTTGAAAATTGTTTGCAAAGAGTAAAAATTGCCGACGTACTCTCTGATACTCGACCAGTTCGCTCTGGTGTCCCCCAGGGATCCATACTGGGTCCACTTCTTTTAGCCTTTTTCTAAATTCCCTTCCACAATCCTGCTTGGAACAAATCATCCTGAATGCTGACGATGCAGTTGTTCTCTCTTCACACAAAGACCCTACACACTACAACTCAATCTACAACATGGTTTCACCTCTGTTGAGAATTGGTTTACTAATCATAAAATTGTCCTTAATCACAAAAAAACAAAGTCTATGCTTTTTAGCAGCTCTCACAAGCAGCACAGGCTACACCCCCTGACTATTTCCACCAGCCAGAAGAATACCCTTGAACAAGTCCAATCTTTTAAATATCTAGGGAATCCTGCTTGACTTCAACCTAGCCTATGGGGCCCACATTGACAGCACAGCAAAAACTGCTAATATGCAACTAGGATTATTGTTCAAGCACAGGCAACATCTCACCCCAGAAGCCTTGAAGATCGCTGTCCAGAGTTCCGTGATCCCCATCACTGATTATGGTCTAATCATTTATGGCTCAGCCACGGCAACTACCCTCAGATGCATATCAACATCCCTCAACAAGACCTGTCGGCTTTTCACTGGAGCCCACCGTCTCACTCATACCTGTGATCTTTACACTCAATCTGGATGGCTCCAACTCTCCAACCATATTACCACCTCTACCATCTCCCCCTTCAAGTCGTTTGTTCCTATGTGCACCACTATGTGAGGTTTATTCCTCCCCTCGCGGCACACTTGAGAAGTGCCTGCCCCACCCTTCCCATGGTCAACCCCTGTATACCCTCAACCCAGCTACAACTATGCCTTTCTCCTCTGCTGCTGTATCTGACCCCTTTCATAACAGAATCTCCCAGTAATAGAACTCCCCCTTCTCACCTTGTAGCCCCGCCTCCTAATATCTATGCCCCCATATCCATGGTCCACCCTGCCCTGCCCTTCATCTCCTCCTATCTGCTCCATTTGCAACTTCATCCTCCCTCCCTCCCTAGTCCCCCTCAGTGCTCCCTCCATCTGCCTCTACCCTCCTCTTCTCCCCTCCCCAATTTCCTCAGTTTGACATCTGGCCCCTGGACATTCACTCCCCCCATAGAGCTCTGATCTTTCATCCATCACCTCTGATGCCAACACTGCAAACCTATTACCTGTTATTCCTGCAGTGGTGCACATCTCCTCATTACTCTTGTCCTGAGCCTTCCCTCATTTTACTGCCTCTCTGCCCCATCCCCACCAACTCCTCACCAGAATTAGCCCTGATGTTCCCCCTCTGCTTATGCCAACTTTTCCTCTCTGGGGTCCATCCTACCCCAGCTCTTCATCCCCCCACTCTCTACAGCTCCCTACAGATACTCTGTACTTTTTCTTCCTGGGTCCTCAGCCTATAACAAATGGGACACCCTCCTAGCTTCCACAGCATATTCATCCAAACAGCCGCCCCACTTCCACTGCACCCTACTATTTTCCCTGTACCTGCCTTCCTCGCTCCATGATTCTTCCACTCCATCCCCTCCCATTCTACTGTCTCCAGCCACCCCTATATGTGCCTCTCCACCCCCAGTGCCATCCATTCCATTTTGTCCCATGTTCCTTCCTTCTATTTTTTTCTCTACACTTAACCTTAACCCTAAATTTCTTAGCACACAGCCTGCACAAGGTAGTCACATACCTTATTTGACCCCCTAAAAACTTGCATCCCTATCCTGACTTACTGCATTGGTCCCTTGCTTGCTAGATCAGTACTTTAACATTATTAAATATCCTCCTGCACAGTATATAAGGATCCTTCAGACATATTATCCTGCATAGCACACTGATCAACCTTCATGGTCCACATAAGCTTCTAAGAAACCTGTAACTACTTGTTATTACTCAGTCACACACATTACAATATACCAGCACAGTAGAGACCAGTAACTACTTGTTATTACTCAGTCACACACATTACAATGTACCAGTAGAATAGAGATCAGTAACTACTTGTTATTACTCAGTCACACACATTACAATACACCAGCAGAGCAGAGACCAGTAACGACTTGTTATTACTCAGTCACACACATTACAATGTACCAGTAGAGTAGAGATCAGTAACTACTTGTTATTACTCAGTCATACACATTACAATGTACAGTAGAATAGAGATCAGTAACTACTTGTTATTACTCAGTCACACACATTACAATACACCAGCAGAGCAGAGACCAGTAATGACTTGTTATTACTCAGTCACACACATTACAATGTACCAGTAAAGCAGAGACCAGTAACTACTTGTTATTACTCAGTCACACACATTACAATGTACCAATAGAGTAGAGATCAGTTCCCCCTATCATCCTGGAAAGCCTGTCTCCCCTCTTAAGCTGACCAATCTTGGGTCTTAAAGCAGCAGTATTTGTTAGTAACCAAGCAACCGTGTAGCTTTTTTAACCAGTACTGTTTGTCTGGCAGAAATATTAAGATACACATTTTCTTTTTCTTTCATTCCTGTACCAGGATATAGCATTTTGGAGTTTGTAAACATTTTACCTATAGTGTCATGTTTGTTAAGGAAAAAAAAAATCTTAGTAAAGGGTTGTGCAGTTTACCATCAAAATTCTGTGATCGCAGCACCCTAATACAGCTACAGTATGTCTCTAGCATGTTCTTTTAACAGGTAACCTCAGTGGAAGGTTGCTGTTTCTTTTTTTAGTGCAACTATGTTGAATGAAATAGAACTCACAATAAATGGGATCCAGTTTTCACCATACCACAGGTGCAAGCACACTAATATAAGTGCACAGACTTGTGGATACTAGACTAGTGAATGTATGCATGACATTTACACAATTAAAAGTAAAATAACTAGTGTGTTTTCACCATATCTTAGGTGCAAGCATACTAATATAAGTGCACAGATTTGTGGATACTAGAATAGTGAATGTACGTGTGATATTTACACAATTAAAGTAAAATAACTAGTGTGTTTGTGTCCTTTCTTGAGCAGCCCAACACTGCATAAGACACACATGCCATATTTTTTTTTTCCTAGTAACTGCCATTTTGTTCTGAAAAAGCTCAATAAAGGGGCTTCATTCTGTGGGCAAACCAGCAGGAACCATTTGTAAATACTATACAAAACATTTGCAGATGCCCTATATTGTATCATTAAGCAACCTGCTATATTTCAAAAAATACAGGTCACTGACCTGTAACAGTAATTCTAGGAGTGGTATATGGTGTACATCCACAGGCACGGTCCTTTCCCCTTTAAATCTTGCTGGAAGGTCTTTGTGCTGGCTCCTCCCACCCAATTGGGTGATATACATCCCCCAGCTCCACCCTATGATGCCAGATCTTGCCCACTAGAAGCAGTGGGTGTGTGCCTAGACCAGGGCAGGTCAGGTATGTCACTGTGAATGCGCACCATATACCACTTCTAGAAAGTAATTGCATACTAACTGTAACAGTAGATCTTTGAGAGAATTTCTTGTGGCACATAATACTCTTGGGTCCTTGCCAGAGGGCACTCTTCTGCACAGCAGCTTCTTAAAGAAGTCTTTGCCTAGGCGCGCCCACACTGTGACCTCGTAATTGTTTGACTATGTAAGTGTGGCAGCTCCAGGCATTCTCAGTTCCCCACCAGCTTCAGCTTGCTGATATCGAGAACCAAGGGAAACTTATGTGCCCTTAAAAACCTCCCCCTTAAATATGTATACTTTTTGTATGAATGGAAAAAAACAGACAGAGCTCTTGAAAAACAGGCATTTGTCAATGGGTAATTAAAAGATCAAACTCCTCAAGCCTGTCCAACACTTTAAATAAGTGAACCTCATGCTCCTTGAGGGTTTTGCCAAAGACTATGGAGTCTTCAAGGTAGACAAAACATTTCAAGAGATTCATATCTCCCACTGCTTGCACCATCAATCATTGAAATGTTGCTGGTGCACCTGATATGCCTTGGGGCATGCGGAAGAATTCATAGGAACCCAAGGAACAAATAAACACAGTTTTTTCCCCCTTGTCCTCAGGAGCCATTGGGATTTGACAGTATCCACTTTGGAGATCGAGGATGGAGAACCACTTATTCCCATTCAGACAGTCCAGGGCATCCTATATCATTGTATATTGATCAGGCACAGTTCTTTTGTTAAGGGTCCTACAAGCAATACACATACGGACAGAACCATTCTTTTTCCACACCACAACGATTGGGGAGGCATATGGGCTACATGACTCATGTATGATGTCAGTCATTAACATCTCTTGTAGGTGATGTCTGACATCAATGGTGTCAGCAGGAGCTAGATGTCTAGACCTCTCTCTGAAGGGTCTCTCATCATGCAGTGAATGTGACGTTCAGCAGTCATTGCACAGCCAACATTCCATACCCGATTCTCTGAGCCAGTTATCCTGGTTCTCCAGCTGTTTGGAGTAGGTGAATCCCAAAAATCAAACATGTTAGGTGATAGACACCTCATAGACTTTTTCAGTCTTGCACTTGGATGGAAGCACAGCAGTGTCAGCACAGTGGACTTTAGCCAGGAATCATCCTCTGTATACTGTGATGTCTCAGTCTAACATTTTGCATTCGTACCACCACTCATCGGCCGTAAGCATGAGCCTGGACTGGAAGCACACTGAGTTTAACCAGCAGTCCTTTGGATAATTTTCCCTTGTCTGGGGTGTCCAGCATCAAAATTTGGCTGGTCACATCTTTTCGCATTTGCACTTAAGCACTGATACTGCATTCTGCATTTGGAGGTAATGTGATAGTAGTAGGTTCCTTTTTCCAAACCATCGTAACAGGCTCATCTTTGTCACTCTCTTCTGGATGCATTTGTTTCTCATAGGCCTTTTGGATCAAGGCGTGAACATGCAGAGCTCTTCCCGTCTTTCTTCCGCCTGTCTTCACATAACTGGTCCAGGCACCCAAATATATGTGCATTGGTACCAATCAGTACAGGGATACCATCATATAGTCCAGTAGAAGGGCAAACCAGGGCTGGCATCTCCACAGAATCTCCTACACCAGCCACAGAAGATGGAAAAGAAAGCCATACTTTTAAGTAACCAAGATAGGGATACAACATTTAATTCAGTCCCCAAACATGCAGTCCATCGAAAAGTTGTAGTGGGTGGTCAGATAAATGCTGTTCATACCAGTCTTGGAAGATGACACGACCAGGGGTATCCAATGGGAGGGGGAGAATAAAAGCAGCTCGGTCAAAGCTAAATGTATACCAGGACTATCTGTACACAAGGCTAAATTCCACCTATACTCATTAACACTGGATTGCGGTGGATCCCCGGACTTCCTAGTACATCTGGGGACAAATGACTTGGAAGGGAACAGTGAGCTAGAAATACAGGCTACATTCCAGGAACTGGCCAGGGTTTGTCACTCTATAGGAGGCAAAATTTTCTAGAGGGGTAAACCAGTGGCTCAGCGACTAGTACAAGGCATAAGGATATGGGCTGGTGGGGGATTGAGGGATACCTGGGAGGATAAGGGGCTTTATGCCAGGGATAGGTTACACCTCAACCTGGAGGGAAGGGAGATCTTGAAATTAAAGCTTGCTGGATTTATAGGCAAGAGGTGGGGTTTAAACTTGTAAAGGGGGGGGTCAACAGACTTCTTGGAAAACATAAACTGAACTTACAAGCTCAAATGGGCAGACTGGGTGGGCCATAGGCCCTTATCTGCCGACACTGTCTATGTAAATAATAATAAGACCCCAGGGGGGCTGTTTGAGGGTCTAGGGCACGTGAGGAGTGGGGGGAACTATGTTGCAAATTCAAGGAAAACTAGGCAGAAAAGGGACTGCACATGGTTGGGGGGACTGGAGAGGGGGGAGAAGTCAGGGTGGGGGACAGTCCTGATCAATGGCAGAAGTATAAGCAATAAAATGCCCAAGCTCCAGGCTATGTTGGTTGAGGGAACAGTGGATGTAGTGGCAATTACAGAGACATGGCCACCCAGAGAAATGATTGGGACCTAAACGTAGAGGGCTAAAAGATATTCAGGAAAGACAGAGTAGTGGGAAGAGGGGGAGGGGTCGCGCTGATAGTCACAAATTACATAGTGGTTAGTGGAGTGGAGGAGGCTGGAAGGGAGTGTGGAGATGATTTGAGTAACCCTGCAAATGAGGGGAGGGAAGAAATTGAACATAGGGTGGTATACAGGCCCCCTGAAATAGAGGAAGCTCTGGAGGAAAAACTGGTTAAGAACATCAAGGGTCACTGTGACCTTGGAAAGGGTAGAGTGGTGGTCATGGGTGATCTTAATATGCTGGGGCAGATTGGGACACCATGACATCCTCTGTAACCAGGAAAAAGAGACTGATGGATGTCTTTCAGGATGCCTTCTTGGTCCAACAGGTGGGGTAACCTACTAGAGAGGGGAGGATATTGAACATTGTCGTAGTGGACAGTGAACAAATAAGGGTCCTGGAGGTGTGCAGTCCACTGACGGATGGTGACCACGCCACGGTGTGGTTCCTGCTGTAGGGGGGACTGCACTCATACAGTAGTGGTTGACTTCAGGGGAGCGGACTTCATGGGTATGGGTAGTTTTCTGAGGGAGAGGTTGGACATGATTAGGCCAGACATGGATGCTGGAAACTTGTGGAAGACCATTAAAGAAGGGGTGCAAGAGGCTAATCGGTCCTGTACTAAAGTAAGGCATAAGCATGGTGGAACCAGCAAGCCATGTTGGTGGACCAGGGAGGTGCAGGAGGCAGTCAGGGATAAAAAGGCTGCCTACACACATTTCAAACATTCTAGGGGGGACAAGGAGGCAGGGTAGTATGAACTATTGGCCAGGAAGGTCACCAGAGTGGTGAGGGGCACCAAGGCAGGGATGGAGAAAAATCTGGCTAGGGATATCCGGAGGTGGGGAAGGGATTCTATAGATACATAAGAGAGAAAAGAAAAGAGAGGACACAGATCAACAGGATTAAAATTGTGGGGGGATGGGTTCAGGAAGCAAGAGAACAGGCAGAGGTGCTAAATGAGTACTTTGCCTCAATCTTTGCAGAAGGTGACGTGGGATCTCTACAACCTGTTGGGAGGAGAAAGGAGCCAGCAAAAGTGAGTGGTCAGTCTCAGTCTGAGACCAAATGATGGAAAGAGGCTTGGATACAGGCTGGCCAGACCCAGAAGGAGTAGAAAGGTTGCATGAGGGAGTGGATTGGGGGGGAAATCACAGTGGATAGGGTGAGGGAGGCCCTTTGGAAGCTAAAAACGGATAAGGCACTGGGGCCGGATGGACTACATCCGAGGGTTATGAAGGAACTGGTGGAGGAGCAGGCAGCTCCACTGGCTGCACTCTAACATCTCTCTGCAGGTGGGATGGGTGCCACAGGACTGGAGGGTGGCTTATGGAGTGCCTATACATAAAGTGGGGTCTAGGGAGGAGATGGGGGAATTATAGGTCTGTCAGTCTGACATCTATCATAGGCAAAGTAATGGAGGGCTTTATCAAGGAGAGGATTGGGAGACCGTTGGAAAGGTTAGGACACCAGGATGATAAACAGTATGGCTTCGTCCCAGGGAGATCATGTCAGTTCAACCTCATAGAGTTTTATGATTGGGTGACGGAAGACTTGGATAGACATAGGCTGGTGGATGTCCTATTGTAACCCCCCCTGTTACCCGGGGTTACTAGAATCCCAGTAAGACCTAGTGATAGGCAGGGAAGGCAGCTTGTGAAACTCTAGTTAAATGGATTTCACACTGTCTCACTCTGTTTTCAGTCACAGCTGAGACTGAGGGATGACATCACCATAGAACTTTTGCAGCTGCATAAGCCACACTGGAATGTTGCAGCTGGAGGTTAGCATAGAACATTGGGGATTTTGAATTTAGTCTGTGTGCAGTCTTGGTGAGAGACAGTAGTACAGCTGTCTGTGTCTAGGCTCTCAGAGCTTTAAGCTCTGTTTTAGAGCTACTGATTAAGAAGGTGTGTGTTTCCACCCTAAGAGGAACACAGAAGCTGGTAGTTGAAGTGGTGGAGACTGCTGTTACTGGTCCAAGTGCCCCATCCCTGAGGGAATGGGGGGACAGGTTTGCCTGTTTTCCAGGGGCAACCCTCCTGGTTCCAGCTAAGGGAAGAAGCTACCTATTCAAGTTGTGCTGTAGCACCAAAAGCTCTGAGAGAGAAATTCCTGAGGAGGAATCACCTATAGGGCACCTGCAACCAAAGGGTGAGTTCGCTCTGAAGGAGGGCCAAGTGTTTTTTCACCTTAACAGAAGGAAACTAATGGGCTGTTACTGTGGGGTCAAGAAAAGACAGCCAAGTACAGTTGTGAAGTGGGAATTGGACTGCTTAATCAGTGAGGGGCCTAGAGCAATGGGCTATGCCAATTAAAAGTATGTTCAAATCCAGCACAAAGGGAAAGCAAGACAAGTAGATGGAATATGACATACATTTAGCAAGAATATACATTGCCAAGCTTCACAGTATGAGGTGTTTATTGTCCAAAGAAACGGCCGGGTATGAATTGTGGGAGTGAGAGGTGGGAAACCCCCCATCAGTAGTAACCAAATTCACTTCTACGGATTTGCTCTGAGGCACTTTTTACTTTCTCTCAGGTACTTGGCCAGTGACTGAGGAAAGTACCCAGACATGGGATTAAAAGGATAATTACCTTATAGAGCTGAGGTGCTCTTAGGTGGGTTAGGGAGCCACCAGAAAATGTTTCCATGACATATGGAAGGTGTCCAAGTGGCTGGCAAGGGAGCTGAGCCTGGGAAATCCCAGAACATGTACAAGTTCAGGCTGTGTACCCAAAGCAGCATGCAAGTCTGGGCTGTGTGCCCGGTGGGTTCAGAGCCTGAGAGCTAAAGTGTTCAGGAAGTGTTCTTGGTTCTTTTAATCTGTATTACCAGTAGTGTAGCCCCATGGGGGTCCATCTATACTTTGTTTATTCTGTTTGGATGTAAATAAAAAGTCACACTTTAGAACTCCACTTCTGGTACTGGACATTACAGTTATTGCTTCCTGTGTTGGGAGTTACTTGGGTGCCCCTGTGCAGAGTAGCCAAACCTAGCCTTTGTGCCGAGTGACCTATTCCTCCCTGAACCCAGCCCATCTGATATTGCTGTCAGATTCACACAGCATGCCACTGGTCGTTACACTATACCTAGATTTCAGCAAGGTGTTTAATTCAGTGCCCCATAATGGACTGATAGCAAAAATCGGGGAGATGAGGGTGGGAGGACAGGAGCTCAATTGGGTCAAAAATTTGCTTTTGTGGCATTTAGAGGGTAATGGTGGGTGGGATACTCTCCTCCCCTAGGAAGGTAATCAGTGGGGTCCCTTAAGGTTCAGTGTTGGGACCACTCTTGTTCAATGCCTATGTCTCGGATATAGGGAGGGGGGGGTTAGGAATAGGTTGAGTCTCTTTGTGGACAATTTAAAACTGGGAGCTCTGGTGGATTGTATAGAAGCAAGGGAGACATTTCAGGGGGATCTGGATACCCTGGAGGGGTGATCAAGGAGGCGGGGACTGAAATTCAATGCCGGGAAATGTAAGGTACTTCATTTGGGGTCAAAAACCCGGGCCATGTATACACCCTTGGGGGGGGGGGTCACACTGTAAGCCACATTGGGAGAAAGGGATTTAGGGGTGGTGATAGACGTCAAAATGAATAACTATGAAAATTGTAGAAGAACTGCAGTCAAAGCAAACAAGATATTGGGTTGCATAGCCAGGGGAATTACATCCAGAAGGAGGGAGGTGATCCTCCCTCTATATAATGCATTGGTCAAGCTGCAGCTCAAGTACTGTGTACAGTTCTGGAGACCTCATCTGAAGGACACAGCGCTGCTGGAGAGGGTCCAGAGGAGAGCAACCAGGAGGATTCAGGGCATAGAGCGGAGGCCTAATGAGGAGAAACTGGAAGCGCTTGGGCTTTACACACTGGAGAGGAGGGACAGGAGAGACATGATAGAGGTTTTCAAGTATGTAAAAGGAATAACCAGGAGTGACACCAAGGAGCTGTTTAGACTAAAGAGAGGAGGAACAACCAGGGGCCATGCGCATAAACTGGAGGGGGGAAAATTACAGGGGGGAGCGTAAGAAGCATTTTTTTCACTGAGAAGGTGGTGAAGCCATGAAATGTGCTGCTCGGGAGGCTGGTGGAGGAGGGCACAGTGGAGAGCTTCAAGAAGGGGCAGGATAGGTACAAGGGGAAACTGAAACCAAAGAAGACCCACTCGGGGGCTGGTAAGGTGAGCAGCCATTAGGTTGCTGGCTTTCAAGCAGACAAGAAAGGCCATTTGGCCTATGCTGCTGGCTTTTAGTAAGTTAGTATGTAAGATTATTGTGACTTGAGACCCTCTGTCTAAAACTGCTCATGCTGGAATTCCATTTATGCGTACAGTAGTGTCCGCGGAAGGGCCTATCAGTTTGGACCAGTCTGGAGGAACATTAGCTGGAACTTGGACAGACGACCTAGCGGCAAAGAATTTGGATTTGAGACTGCCCGAACCTCCACTGAAATAATTTTCTGCACCTTTCTGCAACTGATTTGCTTTTCGAAGCTCCCCTTGTAATTTACCACTTTTTCTAGATCTCTTCAAGATCCTTTTGAGACTAGCATTCTTTTTTCATATGCCCTTCCTTCTCACAACTGTGACAAATTATATCTTTTTAGTCAGTCTTGACTGAAACATTACATTAGGAGCTGGTCTCCACTCACAACTAGAAGGTTGGGAGGAGTACACATTTGGTACAGGAGCACTGACAACAGAAGTCTTTGTTTGACCTCCACCTCATTCTGCGTTGTTGTAGACGATGCAATACGTCTCAGAAATTCTTTTATTGTAGCAGTCAATTCACTTATTTTGGTTTTTGTACTACCATCAGCAGGGGGTGCCTGAGCATGCACCCTCACCCCCAACCCCACAGCAGATGCTCTCTGATGGGAATTGTGGCCATTAACTATGGGAGGGGCCTTGGGAGAGACAGTAACTTTCACTTCCATGAATTCTCTCAGCAACTCGGCCCATGGTGGGATATCCTTAGCAGTCTCTGGGTCACCAGGGCCTTCCAGCACTGGGGCTACTCTTACAGCGTCTGCACAAGAATTGCAATCTTCTTCCTCCCTGAGTTCTTTTATCAGGTCACAATAAGCAAGGGGGTTATCCCTCATATCTTGAAGCTTTAGCTGGAGTATTTGGCATTCAGTAGTATATGATCTAATCTCAGATTATCAACACCCTACCTTTTCTATATGCTCTCTGTAAGATCCTTTCCAAACGAGTAACATACGCAGACATACATTCTCCTTTCAACTGTTTTGTGCCTTTGAATTTCCACATTAAAGTTTCTCCATGCTACCAAAAACACCTTCTAGTGCAGACAGGTACTTTTGAGCTGAAGCACTGGTGTTTGTGGACCTCAAAAACCTGATTGCTTCCAATGCAGGACCCCTTAACACTTTCTATGATCTTTTTTCATTGTTCTGCTTCTGCACACTGCCACTCTTGAACAAGGGGGATGCATAGTCCATCTAAGTCTCTAGATAATCCTCCCACTGGGGGGTGGGGAGAGTGCCCAAAAACATCCTCAGCATGCGGTAAGAGTTGTGACTAACTGAGGGCACAGGTGTGGGTGTTGGCACTGGTGCAGGCACCGGAGCTGATGAATGGGCAGGTACTGAAGCTGGCATGAGTGTCAGGGAAGGAGCACCCCCTGGTGGCATGAATAACATTTTGAAGTCATCCATAGTTTTGCCCTCATGCAATAACAAATTGGTGAGCTTATCCTCAAAATCTTCAGTTAAGGGTGAGAGCTCATTTTCTGAGAGGTCCTCACTACCTTTAGTTATCACCCTCCAGATAGCTGGGGAACCATCAATGGTAATAGTTTTGGGCACCTGAGTATTGTCTATGGGGCTGCCACGCTCCACTAAAGCCATTAGAACTTGGGCAGTCAAGTCAGCTTGTCGGCTTACCACTTTAGTTTTTCCCCAAACACTCAGTTTTTGAAAGTGCCTCCTGTTTAGTGTCTTTATTGGTGCCCAGGGGTATATCAAGTATGAGCAAGGCATTCTGTGGGTCAATCTCATGCCCCATACACCAGCTAATGAAGTGATGTCCAGACATGTTTTCAGTGGTAGCCATAAAATTCTATTTGCAATTGTTCTTTAGGCCACTACAGGGTGCTAATCCCAGCAGTGCATCCAAGGCAAGGCAACACAAATTTTATTTTATGGCACCCAGTCCCAGAGGCTCTGGGTGCCTAAAAAAGAATTACAGATAAAACATCTAATTAAAATCAATAAATAGCAAATAAATACAATCAGAATTCAAATAGTAAAATTCTCTAATATTATTGAGAGTCTGTCGAACTCCCTATTGTGTGCTATTAAAAATATATTCTACTCTGCTCAGGAGACGTTGACATTAACCCAGGTCCCACTTCCTCTATCTCTGCCCCCTCGATGGTGGCCATTCTAAAGGGAATGAGTCTCTTCCATATTAATGGTTGTAGACTCACAAAAAAATTGGATTCCATTCAAACCTGGCTGAACCACTCTTCCCCTTATGTTCTTGTACTCACCGAGTCATGGCTTAAACCCTCTACCCAGGATTCCGCTATTAATTTCCCCTCCTATAAGGTCTACAGATCAGATAGGCAGACCAGAGGGGGCAGAGTAGCTATTTACTTGCAGGATAAATACACTGCTTCCGTCATTAACCCAACCTCTGAACCTAAGGAATCTAAGAGTCTTACCATCAAAATACAACTCTCACCGACACAATCCCTTATTGTCACAGGGTGCTACAGGCCTTCTTCAGCCGGCCTTAGGATACGTAATCACCTGAGTACCTCTCTTGAATCTTCCACCTCTGAGAATATAATTATGGGTGATCTAAACTGGACTGTCTCTTTCCTTGTTCAAAATCCCTAAAGGAGTTTTGTGATGCCTTTGGGCTACATCATCTTATTACAGAACCTACCCAACCAAATACAAACAATCCGGCTCTTAGGACACTACTCAATGTCACAATTGTAAATAAACCGCACCAGTTCTCTCACACGGGTGTCTTCTTCTGTGACCTTAGTGATCACTGCATCATTGCATGCATGAGGACCACTCCGAAACCTATCTCCACCTACAGGTTCATCTTCAAAAGGTGTCGCCACAACCTCGGTGTTCCAGCCTTCCCATCGCATCTTCAATATGCTAATTGGCAAAACTCCTACCTTGCCTACTCTGCTAACGAAGCCTTTGACGTAGGCCACAAGATTCTCACAGACACCTTGAATTTGCAAGCTGCACTTGTGAAAATGTGTACTAAAAAACCTCTGGCCCATGGCTTTCAGCAAGTTTAAAGGCAGCCCTACGCAACAAGGATGCTCTATGGAAAAGGGGCGCATAAAACTAAACTGTCTGCTTACTAGACTATAGATACACAGACAGTGTCAACAGATAAGGGCCTATGGCCCATGCCTTCAGAGCAGCCAGAAAAATCGGTGTACATTGCTAACGAGATCTGCAAAATCTAGCTACTATAAGAAGAAGTTAGATACCGCTTTATTTATTTATTTAAGAGTTTTACCAGGACGGCACACTGAGTGGTGTACCGTTCAATTTCAGCTGCATCCTGGGGGAAGAGGGATAGGGAGCATACACTAATAGAGTCACATGGAAGTTGTACATAATATCCAGATAGTAACAGGAAATAAGAAATAAAAGCCAATATATGCAGGTACAGAAAAATCATAAAACTGTGAGCATAAAGGGTGCACAAGGCATGAGCAACTACATGGGGAATTAGCATAGCCATAAATGGCGGATTAATACAATATGTTGTGCAATAGAATATAAACACAGGTAAGCACAATTAGATGAAAACCCAAATACACAAAATGACCACAGTTCATTGTGGAGACTGCATGTCACACCCATATCACTGACCCACCTAAACACATTTACTAGGCTAGGGTGGTGTGCTGTGAGCACTTAGCAAGGAGCACGGGGTGCTGCACAGTGAGAGGCCCTAAATAAAAAATGGAGGCCTTGAGGCACCTGCCCCTCGGTGGCCCTACGTATAAGCACATGTTGAGTAGAAATGTGCCTTGAGGAAGTGACTGAGATGCTGAATGTCGGTAACATCCTGAATGCCTGCAGGCAATACATTCCATAGTTTGGGCATGAAGTATTTGAAAGCGACTTTGCCTTTTGATGTGGACATACGTGGAACATAGTGAAGCTGGGAGTCGCCACTCCTGAGGGAGTATGGGGACTGCGATTGGGTTGAGAGGGCGGATTCGAGGTAGTGGGGGAAGGGACTGTGCTCAGAATTTCACTGTGGTCCTGGTGCAGTGGACATGTCTATGATCCTGGAGCGATGGTAGCTCTAGGGACCTGTAGAGGTCGCAATGATGAGTAATGGGGGGGGGGTAGTCCAGGGCAAAGTGACAGAAGGAGTGGAAGAGAGGATCAAGGCTGGCTAGGAAGGACTTAGGAGAAGCTGCCCACTGCTCTACCACATTCTGGAAGACTCTCAAGGAGGTTGAGGATTACAGGTCTAACTCCCTCCATGCCAAAATTATGATTGAATGTCACACACACGGACAAACATGACATCCTTTATTTGTTCAACAATTATTTTGCCACCTCAGGCCTGGCTTTTGATTCCTCCCCTGCTAACAATCTTCAAAATCCTTTACGTAAACAGGACTCAGTCTCCATTGCCCTTCCTGTAGCCACCCCTCCATTCACTTTTAGCCCTATATCTCTGAAGCAAGTGGAAGACCTGCTTTGTCAAACAGATACCAGGAAAACTGCCCGGTGGATCTCATAGACCCGTTCTTCCTAAAAAATTATCTCCCATATTCTAGCCATTCCTATTACCCACCTGTTTAGCTTGCCTCTCTCTCAGGGCACCCTTCCCACGATCTGAAAACCGCCCATATTATCCCTCTGTTTAAATCAGGTGATCCTGCTGATCTCAACAACTACAGGCCAATTTCCCTGCTTCTTACCCTGGCCAAACTGTTTGAAAAAATAGTTAACCAGCAGATTAGAGAACACTTAGACTTACATAATCTGCTCACTCCTAAACTGTCTGGTTTCAGAATGCACCACAGCATGATCACAGCCCCTGCGAAAGTCTCCAATGACTGGTTGAATGCTTTTGATAATAAACTCCATGTGTGTGCATTGTTTTTAGATCTCAGCAAGGCTTTTGACTTGGTGGACCATGTCCTACTCCTTGACATTCCTCATAAACCTAGGGTTCGATGCTGTCTCAGTTAAATGGTCTAACTGCTATCTTATAGGCCACACCCAACAGGTCAAAGCAGAAGGAGACTTCTACCCCCTGAAAACCCTATTGAGAGGTGTACCTCAAGGCTCTATTCTGGGCCCTCTTCTTTTCTCAATTTATATTAACTCATTACCTCCTGGGTGGCCATTTTGTGTCAGGTAAACAATGGATAGTTCGAACTTCATATAGAGCAATTGGAGGTAATGAGTTAATGTTCACGCTGGTATCCAAGTTGTCAATATTCACCTATTCGCTGATGACACCATCCTACAAACGTTTAGACCTTCCACTGACAAAACATGTTCCGACCTTCAACTTGAGTTTAGTGTCCTTCAAAAAACTTGTTGCAACTAAAATTGCTTCTTAACGCAAAACAAAGGCTATGCTTTTTTCTCCATGCTCTAAGACACACCACAACACCACACTGGACACACCACTCCAGATTACCACCCTACTTGATGAACTTCTCAAATTTGTGCCCAAATTAAAATACTTGGGAATGTGGATTGACTCTAAATTGACTTTCACTGACCATATAGAAGAACTAACCAAAAAACTTAAACAGAGACTTGGCACATTCTTCTGCATCAAGCACTTACTAACAGTCCAAGCGAAAACTAGACTTGTCCAGGTTACCTTCCTGCCACTACTTGATTACGGGAATATCCTTTATGGTCAAGGGACAGACACTGCTTTAAAAAAGCTGGACATCCTATACCATTGAGCAATAAGGTTTGTGATGGGAGTGCCCTACTCCACACACCACTGTTCTCTATATGCTCTAATTGGGTGGACCTCTCAGTCTCAGACTTTACAGAAATGCTGCCTTCTGCACCTACTAGAAAACTTCCTCCGTATATATCTGACAGCCTTCCCATTTGCTCTCCTGGCAACTATGTGCTGAGGAGCCTCTCCTACATATCTCTAGTGGTTCCCAAAGTTAGAACATGGTTTGGTAAATCAACCTTAAGCTATTCCCTTAATTCACTGTGGAAAAAACTGCAGAAGACCTTGCTAATAACTATGCGCTCCTAAATGAACTACCTTTACAATAAAACCATGCTTACCTGGAAAGTCACTGAATATTTTAACTGTGCAGTCTAAATCCCTACTGTCTTCTCTCCCGATACTATCTCTTTACCTCACATTATAACTAACCCTCTTCTATGACAGGTCATCAGATTTTTTATCTACTTGTGCACTTGTAATTTCGTTGTTATACAAACTGACCTAAATGAGAAAAAGACCGAGGTAGAATGGTCAGTGGGGGATGCTGCAACAGAAGGTAAAGCCATCAAAAAATGGAGAGCAATGAGTACCAATGCCCGTAGTCTGGGTAACAAGCTTCCTGAATTAGTAGCCTTGATGGAGGAGGAACATCTGGATATCGTGGCAGTCACAGAAACATGGTACACACAAAACCATGACTGGGATGTAAACATACCAGGATACACTATCTACAGGAGGGACAGGGAGGGAAAAAGAGGAGGAGGAGTAGCTCTTTACATAAGGGAAGGAATCAAAGCAACAGAACAAAAGGGTAAACAGGGAGGAGAAGAAGCACTGTGGATAAATTTAGAGACAGGCAACGGCACCACAATCCGCACAGGGGTTGTATACAGACCCCCTTCTCAGGGGGAGGAAATGGACAAGGAAATGATAGAAAGTATACTTAGAATGGCAGAAAAAGGGGAGATACTGCTGATGGGTGATCTGAATATGCCAGATGTTAACTGGAGTGCAGTTACAGTTGCCACTTCGAACAGTGGAGTTATTCTAGATGCCCTACAGGGAGCATGCCTTAGAGAACTAGTACTGGAGCCCACTCGAGAGGGAGCAATATTAGACTTGATTCTCTCAAATGGAGATGGAGAGAGGATCACAGATGTAAAAGTGGGTAGCCATCTGGGAACTAGTGACCATCGAACAGTATGGTTCACAATAAACACAGCAATAGAGTCAAGCCATAAAGAAAAGTACTGGACTTTAGGAGGGCTGACTTTGCCAAAATGGGTGAGCACCTAAGGAATGCAAATGGGTAGGAAGGAGGGGTGGAAGAACAATGGGGAATAATAAAAACTGCCATCACAGAGGTAACAAGCCTTTGTGTGAAGCAAATAAACAAAACAAAACGATGTAAGAAACCACTATGGTTCTCAAAGAAAGTGGCTGTGAAGGTTCAAGAGAAAAAGAAAGCATTCAGGAAGTACAAGGAATCGCAGAAGGAGCAGGACAGAGAACTGTAGTTAAGAAAGCAAAGGAGGCTGGGAAGGCAGTCAGAACAGCAAAGGCCCAAACCGAGGAAAAGATAGCCAACTCAGTTAAGAAGGGGATAAAACCTTTATAGGTACATCAGGAGAGAAGGAAGACCAAGGGAGGGATAGTGAGGCTTAATAAAGGGAGGAGGGTGGGCAGAGGAGACTGTGAAAAGGCAGAGATACTAAACAAATATTTTGCTCAGTATTTACAAATGAAGAGGGGAGATACATAAAACAAACAGTAGAAACACTCTGGATACAGAAGTTGATACCAGCCCATTTACAGAAGAAAGCGGTTCTGAAAGAACTCTTAAAACTGAAGGTGGATAAAGCAATGGGGCCTGATGAGATTCATCCCAGAATTCTAAAAGAACTAAGGGAGGAACTTAGTGACATCACTGACCTACCCTTTTAACAAATCATGGGAGGATGGGGTGGTACCCGAGGACTGGAGGAGGGCAGATGCCATTCCTCTTCACAAAAGTCGGAGCAAGGCAGAAGCAGGAAACTACAGACCTGTTAGTTTAACCTCAGTGATAGGGAAAATGATGGAATCACTTCTGAAGGAAAGAACTGTCGAGTATCTAGAGGCCAGAAAGGCACAGGACCCTAGGCAGCATGGATTCACAGCAGGAAGGTCATGTCAGATTTCTTTGACTGGGTGACCAAACTAGTAGATCAGGGTGGGGCTGTTGACATGGCCTACCTAGACTTTAGCAAGGCATTTGACACAGTCCCACACAAAAGATTAATATACTAGTTAGCCAGCCTGGGAGTGGGTACCAAGATGACAACCTGGATAAAGAATTGGCTAGAGAATAGGACACAAAGAGTAATAGTAAATGGAGTCCACTCTGAAGAAAGGGGTTACTAGTGGGGTACCGTGAGGGTTCAGTATTAGACGGTCCTCTTCAATGTCTTTATGTTTACATTGCAGAGGGACTGGAAGGAAAAGTATGTCTCTTTGCAGATGACACAAAGATCTGCAACAGAGTTGATGCACAGGGTGGGGTGGAAAGGATGAGAAGGGACTTGGCAAGGTTAGAGGAATGGTCAAAATTATGGCAGCTTAGATTCAATGCTAAGAAGTGCAAGGTAATGCACCTAGGAAACAAAAACCCAGGGGAAGAGTACACAATGGGGGGTGAGATACCAACAACAACAAAAATGGAAAGGGACCTGGGGGTAGTCATATCAGATGACCTAAAGGTGAGCAAGCAATGTGAGAGGGCAGCAAGGAGGGTTGGGGGGATACTGGGATGCATAGGGAGAGGCATTACCAGTAGAAAACAGGAAGTTATTATCCCTCTATACAGACAGCTGGTGAGACCCCATCTGGAGTACTGTGTGCAGTTCTGGAGACCCAATCTCCGCAAAGACAGACAGGATGGAAGCTGTCCAGATGAGGGCAACTAAAATGGTGCAGGGTCTACACCGGAAGACATATGAAGAGAGACGAAGGAGCTTAATATGTATAGCCTCGAGGAAAGGAGGGAGAGGGGGGACATGATAGAAACTTTCAAGTACCTCAAGGGAATCAACAAAGTCCAAGAGGGTAGCATCTTTCAAAAAAAGAGGTGTGCAAGAACAAGAGGGCACAATTTGAAGATGGGGGCTCAGAGGTAATTTAAGGAGTATTTTTCACACAGAGGGTTGTGGATGTATGGAACGGCCTTCCGGAGGCGGTTGTGGAGTCAAAATCAGTGGTGGAATTCAAGCATACATGGGACAGTCATAAGGTAATTCTAGGGGGTGGGGGTAGGAAGAAGTAGGCTGCTGGTTAACTAGGATCTGCAGCGTATCCAGTAGGTACGGAAATGGGCAGACTAGGTGGGCCAAACGGTCCTTATCTGCCGACAAATTCTGTTTCTATGACCTGTATGCTACGTCAAATGTATGCTGCCTTACATTGTGTACCAGATCTGTATCATCATTTCTTATTGCTATTACTGTAATTATGTCCAGGTCCATCTTGAAAATGAGTTCACTCAACGATGTTTTGCCTGTTTAAATAAAGAATTTGATTGATTGATTGACTGAGTAATGATTACTCTGTAAAGGCCAGACTGAAGAGGTGTGCCTTTAACATCTGCTTGAAAATATTGATCGAAGGTACCTCCCAGACTACAGCTTGAAACATGTTCCACAGGGTCGGCCCAGAGACACTAAAATCTCGATCACCAGATGCCTTGAGCCGAACCCTGGGAACATCCAGGAGGCCCATCGAAGAGGAGCGGAGGGAACGAGCAGAAGCTGCAGGTGTCAGGAACTCTAACAGGTAGCCAGATGAGCAAGCCCACTTTGAAAAGGAGCCTCCACCTGACTGGCAGCCAGTGTAGAGCACGCAGGACTGGGGTCATATGACAGGACCTAGACAGACCTGTCAGCAACCAGGCTGCTGTGTTCTGCACCAGCTGCAGCCTGCAGAGGGCCCTCCCATGACCCTAAAGTAAAGCACATTATAGTATTCAAGCCTAGAGGTAACAAAGGCATGTACCAGAGTCAGCAGATCCCTGGGCAGAATGAGGGGCTTGATCCTGGCAATGTTCTGCAAGTGGTTAAAGCCACTATTGACCTCAGATGACACCTGATCTTTAAAGGTCAGTCTGCTATCCAGGATCACACCTAGATTTCACACCCTTGGGGGAGTGACCAATGGAGAAGATCCCAGGAAAATACCCGTGTCCGCTCCAGGTTGCAACCCATCATGTCCGTGACCTGACTCGATCACTAGCACCTCTGTCTTATCTGGATTTAGTCTCAGCCAGCTGGAAGCCTCCCAGTCATTGATTTCAGCCAGACAGATGTTCATCATGTCAACAATGTCAGATGTTCCAGGTGCAAATGACAAATACAGCTGGGTGTCATCTGCATAGCAGTGAAATGCCACGCTGAATTGCCAAATGATCTCACCCAGGGGCAGCATATAAGGAGGAGAAATTCCCCAACAACGCCTGCTGCACACTATCAGAGAGACAGGATTCATGCCATCTGATGACAACCCTGGTGAGTCCACAACACTCACAGAGCTGATCAAGAAGCACGACGTAGTCCACGGTGTCAAATGCTGATGAGAGATCAATGAGCACAAGAAATGACTTGTCTCTTCTATCTCTGGCCCTGAGCAGATCATTATGTACTCTAACTAGATCTGTTTCTGTACCGTGTCTGACATGAAAACTCAACTGAAATGGCTCATAGATGTTGAAGGACATGAGGTAATCCATGAGCTGTTCTGCCACTAATTTCTCCACAACCTTACTCAAAACAGGCAGGCTGGAGATTGGACGGTAATTCGTCAGGACGTCTGGGTCGAGACAAGACTTCTTAACTGGGATATCACCAGTGCTTCCTTCAACACTGCTGAGAATACCCCCTCCACCATTGAGCACCTGGCAATCCTGGCGAACACTGGGCCAACAGCCTTAGTGCATCCCATTAAAGAAAGGCATTGGGGTTGGGTCCAGCTCAAAAAATGTGTGCGTCAGCACTAAGATCACCTCAGTCATCTCAGACATCTCCACCAGCCTAAACTCCTCCCAGATAGGCAGAGTGCCTCTGCTCCTACTAGACTGACCACTGTGAGGCAAAAGCCTCCCCAATTGAATTCCCAACTGGATAGATGACACTGTCAGAGAAGAACAGAGCAAACTCTTCACACAAGGTGGATGAAAAAGTGTTCTTCAGCTGTAGATAGGCAGGATGGAGAAGCCTATTGACATTCTGAAAAAGCTGAGAAGGTCCGTTTCTCCCTGCCGCAATCTTCCTGGACAGGAATTTTGCCTTCATATGGGAGATTGCCTCCTGGTACTTGTCACAGATTTACTCAGCAGATCAGCCCTCTACTCCCAAAGTGCCAACCTCTGAGCATAGAATTCTGAACAGTGGACAGTATAAGGTAACCCTCTTGTCTGTTTTGTGGGTTTGAGTCACCTTAGTCTCAAGTTCTGGAGGGATTCAAACTGATAACCTCTTGTTAGTATACCCAATTATCAGGCTCAGATAATTCTGCCTTCAGGGGGCCAGACAGCTTTGCCTACGGGCACCTAACCAGGTCTACAAAATGAACCATTAGAACTCTATGCAAGACTTTAGAGAACTCTGTTTCTCAGTTTGGTATCACAATAAGCTCATACACAGTGTCAACTACAACATTCAAAGCTTCACTTATTAAAAAAAAGAAATTTCAAGGCACACCAGGCAGTTTCTGCTTTTAAAATATATATCATTACTTTAAAATAGGTAAAATACAAAAACAGTAAAATACAGAACACATACAGCCTTAAAACAAATAGGTTAAAAAGTGCAGATTCCTACCAATAATAACACTCAGACTAGTCTTGTCGAAGGTCCTTACTTCTCAATCTTCAGTGCTTCGAGGTCTCTCTTCTCTCAGTCAGAATATGAATGTGCTCCGTAAGGTCTGCTCAGTAGGTTTAAAAAACAGTCTCAAGCTGGCCTTCTCTCTGAAGTCACCTAACTCCGCCTTGGTGTAACAAAATCTATATTTTATAACACATGATGGCCTACTAAGATATTTTTAAAAAATAATAGATGACATAATAAAACACCTCTCTTTATGTAACTAGTTAAAACCAGTCTGTGATCTGTTTCCCCATAACATCAAACGTCTCTTTGATGTAAGTCACTGTATATTCCACACAGATGTATATTGGACTCCTTAATTTCATCTGGGACCTGGTATCTATACATCAAAGGTCTCTTTGATGAAATGAGCTGGCTTTCTGTGAGGATATCCATAACACTGCCCAGTGTCCCTTTTCGCAGGACACCTAGGGCACATCAAAGGATTTCCCTGAGGACACTATAAAATGGATATCTTGGTTCCTGCCTTCAAAGCAAACTAACAAGATAACTGCACCTCAGATATCTGCAGTTTAAGCTACCTCCTGTCCTTTGAACTTATCCCGGGGGGGGTGGGGGTTGATGTGTCAGTTCCAGCAAGACAGCATTTTCTCTTGACACAGTCCATCACACATTTTTTTATATTTACAAAAAATGATACAGGGATCAGAACCAGCTGTCCAAGTGTGACAATTCCTCCCCACCTAGACTGAATTTGGGGGGTCTATCCCCTGTATGGGATAAGCTTCCCAAATCAGTTCACTCCTCATACACACGGGACAACCCATCTGAGTTCTGATTGGTCACTCCAGCCCTATGTAGAATGATCATATCATATCCTTACAAAGCAAGACTCCATTTTAGTAATCAACCAATGTTTTTCCACATCTGTGTCAGCCAAACCAGTGGGATTGTGGTCAGTCTGTACCACAAAATGCTGTCCATACAAGTATGGCTCCACTTTCTTTAGGGCCCACACTATGGAAAGACACTCCTTTTCCACCGTGGAGTATAACTGCTCCCTGGGAAGTAACTTTTTACTCAGGTAGGCTATTGGGTGGTCCCTCCCTTCGTTGGATGTCTGACTCAGTACTGCCCCAGTACCCACGTCTGAGGCATCAGTTTGAACTATAAAGGTTTTACTATAGTCAGGACTTGTCAAAACAGGAGCACTGCACAGTGCCTCCTTTAGTTTGGAAAAGGCTTCCTCATAGGCTGGGATCCAGGTAATTTTCTTGGGCATCCATTTCTTTGTCAAGTCAGACAGGGGAGCAGCCAGGGCACTGTAATTGGGCACACATTTTCTATAGTACCATGCTGTCCTGAAAAAACT